>JANJGN010000003.1:134178805-134778805 GCA_026770705.1 Isurus oxyrinchus | reverse complement strand
TCACACTCCCTGGAAACATTACCGATGCCTGCACCTCAGCGGTGCTGGTCCTTGCTGCCAGAATGTAGTGGGCAGGTATCATAGAGTTCTGTCGTTCTCTCTGTGTGCTCTCAGCAACTTAGGGTCTGACCCCCATCTCTTCAGCATCTGTGACCAGTGATGCTGTGCTCCTGAAGGGTTCAGGTGCTGAAGGCAGACAAAGAATCAGATACTTCTAAAGTCCATGGCTGTGTCTCTATGATACAATCCTGATCACAGAGCGCAAGCAAGCTGCCCTTGGTCAGACAGGAGTCAGACATTCTCAGAGGCAATGTGAGGATCTATGGAGTGTCCTCACCTGCATGTCATCATCATTCTCCTGCCTTCAAGTGACTATTTGGGCCTCCACTGCACCTCCATGACAGGAGCATTATCACAGAGGATATTCGCGCTGTCAAAAGCCAGACTGGAGTCAAACGTTCACAGATGCAATATGAGGACCTATGGGGTCACCTCACTGCATGTCATCATCATTCTCCACAAATCTAGCAGCTATGAGGTTATCCTAAGCATGCCTGCTTCATCTAGCTAGTGTGAGGGACTCATCCCTATCATAATCGCCTTCGAGGACCTCCTCACCCTCATCCCCATCAGTGTCCTCCTCATCGGAGGAGACCTCCAGCTCCTCTCCCTGTTGCAGCACCAGTTTATAAAGAGCACAGCTGACAATGATGATGTGTGACACCCTCTATGGACTGTATTGCAGGGCATCACCAGATCGGTCCAGGCACTGGAACCTCATTTTCATCATCCCGATGGTTTGCTCTACCAAGTTGCGAGCTGCTGCATGACTCTCATTATAGCGTCGCTCTGCTGCATTCTGAGGCCACCGCATGGTTGTCATCAGCCACGGCCTCTGTGGGTAGCCCTTGTCCCTGAGGAGCCAACCCTGCAGCATCTGTGGACCCTGGAAGACATCAGGGTTCTGTGACTGACTGAGGATGTAGGTGTTGCGCACAATCCCTGGAAACTGTGCACACACCTGCAGGATGCATTTCTAGTGGTTGCAGATTCAGCGAGTGGAACGCCTTGTGGTTGATATAGTTCACCATGTGTTGCGATGGAGATCTGAGCACCACATGAGTGCATTTAGTCGCACTCTGCACTTGTGGGAGACGCGTGATCAGGGTGAATCCAATTGCACTTGCATCCTAGCTGATCCGGAACAAAGCGAAATTCGTAAATTTATGTGTCCTCGCAAGGATGACATCTGTGACCTCATGGATGCATTTATGGGTGGAGGCTTGTGAAATCCCACAGAGGTCACCTGTGGAGCCCTGAAAAGAGTCACTGACGTAGAAATTGAGCACCACGGTCACTTTCACAGGTACTGGCAGTGGATGCCCTCCATGTCCCCATGCACTAGGTCCTGCAGCAGCTGGCATATGTGACCGACCAGTTCCCTAGACATGCACAATTTGCAGCAACACTGGTTCTGGGTCATTTGCAGCAATGATAGGCAGCATCTATAGACCCTAGGTGCCACTAGGCGCCGAGCAGTGATGGCTCACTGTGCCTTTTTAGCATGTGTGCAGGAGCCCCAGCCGCTCCTTCTTCCTGAGGTTGCTGCTCCTCCCTCTGCACAGCCAGGAGTCTCAGTATCTCTCTCCTCCATCATCTTCACTCTCAGTAGGCCATCATGCATACAGCTAGTTCACCAGCTCCATGATCCTGATGTACTCCTCCTGCAGGATGAATGGGAGAGACATGTGGCTAGCATGGATGAAACCTGGCCTGGTTAAGTCTGAAGGCCCCATAACAATTGCTCATCACTTGCATGGGCAGAGTTTAGCGTGCTGCATGGCTGCGAAACCCCACCCACCTCTGTCCCACTCCACCCGACCAAATAACGACAGCTTCACCCACTGGACTGCATGCTGTGCTCTCAGCTCAGGCGCAGGCATTCTCCTAACCCACACTGCAAACTTGAACCATGGGGGAGACTTGTCCAAACCGGGATTGCAAGGGGCTGCAAGCGCCTCCAGCAGTGACTGCTCCACGGCCAACTTTAGCAAGGAGATTATACAACGTGCCCAGTCATCCAACTGCTCTGCAACCCACTAAAATGCTCATGATTTTGCAGTCTGTGCCCGAGGGCTGAAAAGCTCTGGAGCACGTGGTGGCATTCTGATGCCCCTGCATTGCTTGAGTGGGCAGGTAAGCTAGAGGCCCAAATCCAATCATATCAACTTGGCTGCACCTGAGCTATCTCAGTTGCAGAGGAATGGTCACTTCATACAGGTTTCCTTAAAGCGTGGCCACTTCCCTCGCCCACCCTACCCCCCACCCCAAATGCTTGTGCACTGTATTCGACAGCAGGGCTGCAGTTGAACCCCCTCCCACGAGTCACCTCAACGATAGAGATGCCCTTGGCAACCTGCTTCCCACAAGTTGCCTTAACAGCAGGGCTGTCCTTACCCTTCCCTGACAAGTCATCTCAATGACAGGGCTGCCCTTGACCCACCCTCCCCACCCCCCACAACGCTCCTCAAGCTTGAAGTCCAACAGGTGACCCTGGTAAGTGCTGCACAATGTTACTGTGTACTGACCTCCGTGGTCCCCTCAAAGTGCACCCTGCGAAGTGCACGCCTTTTATATGCTGTTGTGCTTTCTCGCTGACATGGGCGGACGATCCAAGGGGGGGTGGATGGATGATTCCGGTGGGCTGGCCTATTAATGATATGCAGCTGTAATACAATGAGGTTCCTGACATCCGATGGTGGGAAATGCGACAAGCTTAGCTGATGATCGCAAACTGGTTTTAAGCCATCTTGAAACCAATTGTGCCATATTTGTCCACTCATGCCACTGAATATGCCCAACGCCAATGGACATGGAAAATCCCGGCTTACATTTTAATAAGTAATCTATTCACTATGAAGCATATTGGGACATCCTGATGTTGTGAAATATGTTATATGAATGTAATTTTTTTCCTTTTTCAATTTGTTATTATATTTTTAACAAATCATTTTGGGTCACTCCAGTGGAGGTGCTAAGTGTGTTCCTTGAGGACTAGATCTGCCTTGTCTTATGATTCCGCTGGTTTATTTAAAATAGGACAATGCTATTCAATGTCTGAGAACTACCTGAAGACTGATTTAATGACACTGTGATCAAGGTAACTCCATAAGCCCTTCATGAACCCTAGAATTGCACAGGGATGTGGTTATCCCCCTGTGAAAGTGGAAGCAGCAGAAGTTCACTTAGAACTTGAGGGGTGTTTCCCCCATAGGAGCACCGATTGTGTTATCCAGTGTGCAGATAGTGCTCAAACAGTACTTGGATCTCCCGCACTAGGAACCTTTTTGTTGCACAATCTCCTTGCCTTTTCCCCACCTGATGCCCTCCGCATCTCACTCAGAGTCTCAAAGTCAGCCTTGAGAAAGTGGTCAGTCAATCCATCAAAAACAGTTATGCATATAGGCACTAAAATTGAACACACTGTAGTTATGTATTAAGAGGTAGGGATGCAATATTTATTCATCATGTCTTAAATTATATGAGAAAACCCCTGCTTCATGGTTTGATCCAATTATTATGGAGTCATACATCACACTGAGATGTGCGCTCTGTGCAGCTGAGCATCTATTTAATGCTCAAAATACATAACATTCTTTGCTCCAAGGGACCTGTCCAAAGATTTCCATCTCTAGAGATCATAAGAATAGTAGCAGACAGAGTGCCTAAAAAATCTTCCTGCCTCTCTTAACACTGTCATAAATCCATCTCCTAATCTTATGCTCTCTACCAGCATTGGTTGAATTGTATTTCTTTGCTGGAGAACTAATATGCTCATTTTCATTGGGATATGGGATGTACTCTGTGAAGGAGCAGAGGGAATGACTGTGTCTATATGGATATATAGTATCTGCATCTTTACTCCTGGCCTCCTTACAGCACAGGGAGACTGCTTCATATGTGGAGAGAACGCAAAGGGAAAAAAGAAGCTTATACATTATGATGTGCTTGCAATCATAACAATACTGCTGATGTACAGAAGGAGAGGTGGGGCCTGCATTATGCTGAAGGCTGAAATGAGCCATCATGTTTTTATTCAGACATCATTACTCATAACATTTGCCTGTTTGAGGCTCTCGACCTGGGAGAACAACTCTAGTGAGATTTTCAATCTCAAAAATCTGAAGAATGCACTCTTGCTGGTAATTTGGGAGTATCTGCTGTCAGAGCTGTCCCTATACATATTCTTTCTGCATCTTGGCCCACAACAAGCAAAAAGATGACAAAATTGTTATCATGCATATTATGCCAAACAGATAATGCTTTGCAGTTACATTTCTGTTGCTTTGGCTATTGTCTTATAAAATCTCACATGGCAATTTGATTTGTCCAGGCATCTGAGCCTTTGGCCAATAGACATGCTTAACCAACATCTTGGCACCAGTGTGTGTATCATAGAATATCACAAAACAGAGGGAAGTCACTCAGCCCATCATGCTTGTATCAGGTCTTTGAAAGAGCTATCCAATTAATCCCATTCTCTTCATCTTTACCCTTAATTTATTTTTCTCCCCTTTAAGTATTTACCTAATTTCCTTTTGAATGTCAGTATTGAATCTGCTCCTATTACCCTTTCAGCCAATTCACACTGTGCTAAATTCTCCTCATCTCACTTCTGGAGAACATCACGACTGGATGTGGCAAGACTGCAGAACTTAGATCTGATCTGTTGGCTGTGGGATCACTTAGCTCTGACTATCACTTGCTGCTTATGCTGTTTGGTACGCAAGTAGTCCTGTGTTACAGCTTCACCATGTTGACACCTCATTTTTAGGTATGCCTGGTGCTGCTCCTGACATGCCTTCCTGCACTCTTCATTGAACCAGTGTTGATCCCCTGGCTTGATGGTAACGGTAGAGTGGGAGGTATGCTGGGCCATGAGGTTACAGATTGTGTTCGAGTACAATTCTGCTGCTGATGGCCCACAGTGCCTCATGGATGAGTTGCTGGATCTGTTTGAAATCTATCCCATTTAGCATGATGGTAGTGCCACAAAACACAATGGAGGGATCCTCAGTTCCAGCAACAATATCACTATGCCATCGCCTCCCCCTACTCTTCAATTCTTCCTACCAAAATGCTTCATTTCACACTCCTGTGGCTTAAATTAAATTTGCTATGCTTCAGCTCATTTCACCTGTCTATTATCCTCCTGCTGTCTGCTTCTTCTCAGTGTTTATGATATTTCTGAACTCTTTGTTATCCACGAGGTTCAAAGCTAGGCCTGTATATTCAAGTAAATAAGTCCAGGTTATTCATATATACATATATATATGTATTTATATATACATCCACCACATACTCTCCAGCAATATGAAAACCTACCGTTCACTTCTACTCTCTGTTTTCTGTCTCCTAGCCAGTTTCAGATCCATGCTATCTTATCCCTTTAATCCCATGGACTTCAATTTTGCTAGAAAATCTATATTGTCTTGCTTTATAAAACATTGTTTGAAAGTCTATGGGTGGAATTTTCCGAGCCCGCTAGTGGCGGGTGTGATAGGTGGCATGTGCATGGAAAATATGGCGGGGCCCGCTTCACAACAGCTTGAAGGCAGGTGGCAATCTTCTGCTCAGCCTGCCGATGGCGGGCCACATTTCCTGCCATTGGTCAGGGGGGAGCTAATTGTAATCCATTAGCATATAATTAAAAGGCCATCCCACCAGGCTCTTGGAACCCCGCCATATCGTTCGCCCACGTCGGCAGGAAAGCACATCAACATGTTCCACAACAGCACACAGGCGATGTGCACTTGGTAGCCTTCACTTTGGGGGAACTGAGGTGAATGAGCAGCAACGTTCTCCACAGCTCGCCTATTGTTTACAGGCCTCAGGGGCTCATGGAGGTGGGGGAAACTGATGCCTGGCCCCGGAGGTTACTACTGAGGTGTGGAGTATGGTGTCCGGGGGCAAGTGCTGGCCAGCTTCGACAGCAACTGCTGAAGTGGGGGTGGGGGCGGTGTCTGGGGGCAAGTGCTGGCCAGCTTTGGAGGTGAATGCTGAGGGGAGTGGGGGGTGGTCAAGTGCTGCCCTGATGCTGCATCCCACGCACAGGCAATCGAGGTGGGGGGCAGGGTGAGCTAGGGAAATGGCCACGCATTAAGCACATCTGTATAAACTGACCATGCCTCTGCAACTAAGACAGATCAGGCACAGCCACAGTGATATGATTGGGGTCAGGCTCCTAGCCTGCCCGCCCATGCAAACAACACAGAGGCGCCAAAAAGTGCTTCATACCTAAGCCCCCACCCCTCTGCCCCACATCCCACCTCGGCACAGACCTCGAGTTCGCCACCACTTTATTGGACGGTGGAGCAATTGGACTGCACACATTGTACAATCTCCTCACCAATGCTGGCCATGTAGCAGTCACTGCTGGAGGCGCTCACAGCCCCTTACAATCTCAGCATCCAGGTTTGGACCAGTGTTCCCCAAGTTGCAGGTTGACAGGGCAGCCATACAGCGCACTCAACTCTGACCATCTGAGGGGTGACCAGCATTGTCCGGGAAGCATTATGGGACAGTCACACAGGGCCAGGAGAGGTGTTAAATACAGCCAAGATAACCCCGTCTCTCTCTCTCTTTCACACTGCAGGTGGACCACGTCAGGATTATGCATCCTGGTGACCTAGCTGTATATCTGATGGCCTACAGAGAGCGAAGATGATGGAGGAGAGAGCAACTGAGGGTCCTGGCTGCACAAAGGCAGGAGCAGAAACCTCATGAAGAAGGGGCATCAGGGGCTCCCGCACATGCTGCCCAAGAGTAACAGCAAGCTGTGGCTGGTCGGCGCCTAGCAACATCCAGGGTCTATAGCCTGCCATTCCTGCAGATGACCAAGAACTAGTGTCGCCAATGACTGAGCATGTCTATGGATCTGGAGGCTCACATCTGCCACTTGCTGCAGGACTTGGCGCCAAGGGGACATGGAGAGCATCCACTGCCACTAGCTGTGAAAGTGACTGTGGTGCTCAATTTCTATGCCAGTGGCTCCTTTCAGGGCTCCAAGGGTGACCTCCGTGGGATTTCACAATCCGCCACCCACAAATGCATACATGAGGTCACGGATGCCATCTTCTCCATGGCACACAACTTTGTGCATTTCACCCAGGACCGGGACAGCCAGGATGCAAGGGCCATTGGATTCGCCCTGATCTCGGGTTTCCCACAGGTGAAGGGTGCGATTGACTGTACTCATGTGGCGCTCAGGTCTCTGTCGCTACATTTGGTGGACTTCATCAACCGCAAGAGCTTCCACTCGCTGAACGTGCAGCTGGTACACAACCACCAGAAACGCATCCTACGGTTTCTAGAGAGTGTGCACAACGTCTACATTCTAAGTCACTCACAGATTCCAACTGTCCTCCAGGGTCCACACTGTAGGGATCTGCAGGGTTGGCTCCTTGAGGAGAAGGGATACCCGCAGAGGCCATGGCTGATGACACCCGTGCAGCGGCCTCAGACTGCAGCAGAGCGACCCTATAATGAGGCTCATGCTGCAGCTCACAGCTTTGTGGAGCAGACCATCAGGATGCTGAAGATGAGGTTCTGGTGCCTGGACCAGTCTGGCAGAGCCCTGCAATACAGTCCACAGGAGGGTATCACGCATCATCGTTGTCTATTGCGCCATTTATAAATCTGGTGCTGCAACGGGGTGAGGAGCTGGCTGAGGAGGAGATGGAGGAGCTACATGTCTCCTCTGATGTGGCAGACGCTGATGGGGATGAGAGTGAGGAGGTCCACGGTCATGACAACGATGGGGATGAGGCACTGTCTAAATGAGGCAAGCACACTCGGGAGGCCCTCATAGCTGCCAGATTTTTGGAGCATGTTGGCGACATGCAGTAAGGTGACCCCATAGATCCTCACTTCACATTTGTGAACGTTTGACTCCAGTCTGGCTTCTGGCAGTGCCAATACCCTCTGTGAGAATACTCCTGCCATGGAGATGCAGTGGAGGCCCTAATAGTCACCCAATTGCAGAGGGATGATGATGACATGGAGTGAGGACACGCTATAGATCTTCACAGTCTCTGGGAATGTTTGACTCCCGTCTAGCCAAGGGCAACTCACTTGTGCTCCATGATAAGGGCCATCTCAGAAACTCAGCCATGAAACTTTAGATGCACCAGATGTGCCTTCAGCACCTCACCCCTTCAGGAGCTGGTGCACAGCATCACTAGCCACAGAAGCTGGTGTGATGGGGGCCAGCCCCACCTTAAAGGTGCTGAGAGAAAACAGAGAGAATGAGAGGACTCTGTGGCACCTGCCCACTACATTCTGGCAGCAATGACCAACACTGACAATGTGCAGGCATCAGTAATGTTTCCAGGGAGTGTGAGGCTAGAAAATCACTGTGGTCTGAAGGCTGCATAAAGCACAGGGAAGAGGTCCTGGACTGAGACACCTGCCATTCATCTTGTGCAGAAAAGTTGCACATCTGCATGACAAGAACACTGTTCATCAGAACAAGGAGCCACAGCAGAAGAGACTCTTGGGAGTTTATTGACAATAGTGAACAGTATGTACAAGTGACTAATACCCATGCCCAGGCTGTGCAACTAATTCTCCTTCACTCTCCTAACCTTGCTGCTACCTTGGTGCTTCCTGGGCATCCACAGCGGAGGTGGAGGCAGCCTGCTGACTGCTACACCCTGTCTGTGATGACTTTGGGGGCGTTCTCTGGAGTGCAGCAACTTGGAGGTCCCCAGCCTTCTTCTGGATCCTGCTATGTGGCAGTGGCACCCTCCTCCGCCTGAAAAGGTGGAGCTGCGGAGGTCACAGGAAGAGGGCCGTTCACTCCCAGGGTCACCTGGATGGATGGCCCCAGAGAGTGTACCTACTGATCCTCCTCACTATGAGTGCTGGAGGGCCCCTGGCTGACTCCGTGAGCAGAAGGGGTAGCTTGAGTGAGATCGAGCTGCCCAGCACCCCTCTCGTGAACTCACTGTTGGAGGCTAACTATGACATCAGCGATGGAATTAAGCCCGCGCAGCTGTGCAGGAGTGACATCCTGGACCAAGGTCTCCACGGCGGCCGCCATCCTGCCATTGTTGACCTTAGTGCATTGGTGGTACCGGCACTATCACCTCAGCCTGAAGATGGTTGGACTCCTCCATCGTGCTTTGCAATCTGAGGAGTGCAGCGGACATCCCTTCCTCTTGTTCCCGAGCTTGCCTTTGCAGCTCCAGCAACTGGGCCATGACCGAGTCCAAAGGCTCAGCATCTGACTCAGACTCAGCAATATTCTGGCCTCCAGCAGTCCTGGCCTCCAGCAGTCCTCTGAGTGCCGGACACCTGGGAAATCCCTGACGCCGCCTGCTGTGGGTCAGATGGTGTGATGTGCTCACCAGATTGTGATCCTGAGGATACTCCAAAGCAAGGTCCCACCGAGATGTGTGTCTCTGCGCTGGTGGAGGGTGTGGGTGAGCACTGTGATGGGCCTTCAGAGAGGGTGCCTTCAGATTTCTCTTTGGAGGTTTTTTCGGAGCTTGCTTGGAGGCTTTGGGTCATGGATTTCGTCTACTGTTTCCCAGATGTACCAGCGAAAGCAAGGGGAGACAATTAGTGCATGGCAGTGGCCTGTGAAAGAGGACACAACATTCACAGCATAGTTGTCTGATGGATGATACACTGCTGTATCCTCACTTGGTAGAGGAGCACTGACCTCACCGTCAGCACAGGACTGGACCCGGTCATCGCCGGCCAGCTGGGTGGCTCTGTTTTCAAACTCTGTGAGGACTTTGATTTCTGGCATCCCGCCACCTGTCTGCAACCTTTCCCTCCTGTTGTGAGCCAGTTTGTCCTGCATGGATAGAGATGGGGAGAGTGTATCAGGACTCCTGCTGGGCCAGATATTAAGTATGCCTGGCCTGTGTGGGTGGTGAGTGGTCTCATGGATGGGGTGAGGACAATGAAGGTGTGTGTGAAAGAGAGAATGGTGATGTCCCTTGCACTGACAGTGAGTGAGGGCCCTGTGGATGTGTGATGGGTTTGTGAATGTGTAAGTTGGGAGTGATGAAAAGAATGACTTACCCTGGCGGAACGGAGGAGATCATTCATCCTTTTGCGGCACTGAGTAGCTGTCTTCTTCTGAAGGGCGTTAGCACTGACTACCACTGTCACTGCCTCCCAAGCTAGGTTGGTGACATTGCTCCCATCCTGCAGCCAGAACGAAGGTAGAGTACATCCCGGTGGGCCTCCACAGCATCCAGCAGTTGCTCAAGGAACCCGTTGTTGAAGCGGGAGGCGGCAGTCTTTTTACCTTTGCAGGCCATGTCTCCTAGGCAGCAGTAGTTAAAGATGGCGGCCAGCGTAATGCAACAGTGGAGTGATGGCGAGCAGGCAAATGAGAGCCTGCCCGCCACAGAAATGGCCTTTCACAGGAGTGAATATATAATGAGGTGGGTTTGGGAATATACAGTGTGAAAACCCGCCATTTTCAACCGCAGCTAGGGCTCCATTTTACCTGCTCGCTACTGCGCTTAGTGCAATTCTGGGAAAATTCAAACCTATATACAAGACATAAAATACACTACCATCATCAACCCCTGCATCACATCATCAAAGAACTCAAACACACTTTGGTTTTAATAAATCAGTATTGATTGTCATTTACTAACCCATATTTTTCAAAGTAACAATTAATTTTGTCTTTCATTAATTGTTTGGATTTTGCAGTGTACATTACTGAAACTGATAGCAACTTTGAGTAAATATGTGCACACAATCAGAAATTCAGAACAAAAACAAAAATACCTGGAAAAACTCAGCAGGTCTGGCAGCATCTGCGGAGAGGAATACAGTTAACATTTCGAGTCCGTATGACTTAAGAGTCATACGGACTCGAAACGTTAACTGTGTTCCTCTCCACAGATGCTGTCAGACCTGCTTTTCTTCTTTGGGGTGGGTGAATGCCAGTGTATGCCAAGGTGGGCTGGTCAGAAGGTGTGTCTCAATTCTCTGGGACTTTTCCCCAGTTGTGTTATAAGAGTTTAGTCCCTCTAGCCTTCATCCCTCATGTCTCCTCACACCCCTCACCCCCAGTGGCACTTTATACTCCCATGCCAACAATTCAAACTAATGCCCTCACCCACTTCCATAGCCCTTTATAATCCTTGCCAACTCACTCAGTATCCACCCTGGGCAGATCCCAACAGCTAATGATAGTAAAACAAAAACTCTCATTCACGAAAGCCCATTCAAAGTTTTTTTTAAATCTCAAGTATTTAATAGTTTATAAAACAAACAAACTTCTATTCATACTCAAATCAAGGACAGCTAGTTATTTAATAGGCTCTTTAACCTGTCAATCAAACTGTGAACACAGAACCAACCCCTACCCCCTAATTAGATAATTATAGATTTTGGAAATCAGCCAAGCATTCATACAGAAGTCTTAGGGACATGTCAACATAAAACTATTGAAATTGCCAGAAGAGAGTTTTTTCTAAACTCTCACTCATCTGTGATCTCTTTTTTGCTTACTTTTAAAGGGTTCGGGATGCATATCATGGCATTAAACAGACCTTATCCACTCTTTAAGAGCATTTATACCTACTCCATAAATTTGTGACTCCCACACTGTGACTTAGGGCCCTTGAAACAGGCAAATTTGGGTCTTTTTGACAAAAATTAGATCAGTTGGAACTTCTGCAACCAAGTCCAGCCTGCCAGTTTTGAAGGTCTGCAGAGTCTTCCTGACCCCACAAGAATCCGGGCCAGCCCCTCACCAACATTTTAAAAGTTCAAATAAAAACAGATGCAGCAGCCAGGCCATCACTGTGAGTGGGGAAACCCTCTACTGCTGGCCTTTGGCTGCACCCAGGCTCAGGCAGGCAGGGGGGGGGGGGGGCTCTAAGCCTGCCTGAGTGCTGCCTCTGCCCCAGCCTCCTACTGGGTGCTCAGGTAAAACTGCACCTGTCAGTTTCCAAAATTGGAGGCTGACTTCTAGTCAGCCTTCTTTACTGGGATTTGTGAAGATGGATTCTATTTTCTTTAATATTTTGGGAATATGGTGGTATTCTGTAAAGAAGGATGTGTGTCTGTGGGTGTGGGTGTGCCCATGATTAATTAAACTGGTGGAAGGTTAAGAGAGACAGATTGCCTGTGAGAGTTGAGAGATAAAAGGGTAAAGGTGCTAGATGCATGTATTTGTAATGAGAGGCTATGCTGAAGTTGGATTTATAAGTAAATAGGTTGGGTTTTTAAATAGCATTTGGAGATAGGTAGAAACTTGGCTTTTCAGCTGTTAAATTTCAATGGGGAGTTTAAGGGATTTTTACAACTTACGAAGGTTTCATAAGTATACAAGGGAAGATTATTAAATTTTATTTGACCCGAAAGTGGAAGCGGTAGGAAAACATGAAAGATTTTTATATTTTGGAAAGGTTGAGTTCAAAGAGATACTGAGGACAATGGAATCTGAGCTGAAAAAGAAAAGGATATTTAAGGAAAAATGTTGAACTGAGTTATGATGGCTGTGGGGGAGATGTCCTGAGACCAGCTCTGCGCTGACAGAATGTGAAATGTGAAACAGCCATCCAGTTAAAGCAGAAAAGTCTTTGTTTCAGAAGGCAGTTTGTTTTCTGAACTGTCTTGGGTTGCCGCAGCAGAGTGGAAGTGTTGAGGAATCGTGTGGTATAACTTTCCTAAGGCAAATGTTTGTCTTGGGTAATATTACTGGATTTTTATAATTAAAAATCTATAAAGGAGTTGTTGCCAGAACACTTGTGTGTTCTGGCCAAGTGGGTTTTTTTGGGAGGATGTCTTGTAAGACTGTTTCAACTGTGTAACTTTAATCTTATATGCTTAAGTTAATTTTTCCCTCTTGTTAATAAGTCTTTTAATGTTTTAAAATCCTAAAGGTCTTACTGGCATCCTTTATTCCTGGGATCAGTAGCTTTCCATGTTCATTTTCAAAATACCAAAAAAAGGTTTATGACCAGTAATTTAGACTTCCCTCTGGGATCTGGCTTGCTCAGCAAATAATATCTGCTGTGGCCATAACAAATTAACAAGGCTCTTAATGAGCCTAATTACCCCCTCACAGAGCAGAGTAGCCTTGCCGGTCCCAAATCCACCATTACCAAAATGCGGGGAACAGCACTGGGAAATTGGCACCCTGGCTGGTGCCAGTATTTTCAGACCCTATCCATTTCCATTCCCGCCATTGGTGGGACCTGAAAATTCTTGCCTCATATTTCCGATCAGAAGGAACTTTTACTCACCATGGAATGTGTATACGGAGAAGCTGTCTTTACAGAAGATATTGGAGAAATCGTGATGCTTCAGATGAGTCGACCGACTGATATGTTAAAGGAGGATTGTCAACCACATAATAAGTCTCACATTGCCTTCGCAGTGGTCATGGAGATTATCACAGCATTCAAATTTTATGCATGAAAGTCATTTCAGTCAAGCCCCAGTGATATGCGGAAAATTGCCCAGAGCACTGTGAAGGCTTACATTCACTAGGTCACAGATGTCATTTGACGTAGGGTTTCTGAATGAATCAAATTTATTATATACCCCGTGCAGTAAAAGGGATCCCTATTGGATCTATTGGATTCCACAGGATTGCAAGGGCAGAATTTTCTGGCTGGCGGGTAGGCGGAGCGCGGGAGGGCGTGGAACCGATCGTCGCCCACAGTCAAGTCCATGCCGCCATTTTATGCGTGTGGGCCAATTAAGGACTGACCAGCATGAATCACAGCTCCTGAGGACAGGGGGAGTGGACAGATGGCAGCGGGACTGCAATGACCACTAGGTCCAATGGCGATCCGACGGCCTATTTTAAAAAGCTGCTGCAGCCTTTCAAAGGCTGTCAAACATGGTTGCTGGAAGGGGTTCCCAGAGTGCTGCTGGTGAGCAGGCCAGGCAGGAGGGTAGGGCAGGGGGGTACTGTGCTCCTCGTTGTTCAGACGGTTGCCTTGCTGCACTCCTCAAGAAAGTGGCGGCATAGCGGGAGGTTCTCCTACCCCAGGATGGGAGAAGGAGGACGCCCCCCCCATGCCTGGGAGGAGGTGGCAGAGGTGGTGAGCTCCCACGACGTGGTGCGGTGCACCTGGATCCAGTGCCGCAAGCGATTCAACGACTTGTTGCACTCAGGAAGGATAAGTACCGTGTTGGCATTGGTCACTTAACCCAGCAGGTAGGCTTTCCCACCAGTGCCCACGTTCATGGAGTGGAAGCCCTTCCTGTTGACAAAGGCACCAGGTTCACCTGCTGGCGCCTTGATGGCCACATGTGTACAGTCTATAGTACCCTGGACATGGGGGAAGACAGCAAGGCTGGCCTCGTCCCAACAGTAGTAGATGAAGATCAATGCATGTCTGAACAGTGCGTCTGTGACCTGCTTGACACAAGTGTGGACAGCTGATTGGGAGACACCGCAAAGATCACCCTCTGATCCCTGGAAGGAGCCAGGGGCATAGAAGTTAAGGGCAGCTGTGACCTTCAGAGCCACTGGCATGGGGTGTCCATCCACACAGTTAGCGGAGATCTCAGGACCAATCATCTGACAGATATAGTTGATTGTCTCCCTTGAAAGACGGAGCCTCCTTTGGCACTGCAGCTCAGATATCATGCTTCGCCACCTGTAAACCCTGGCAGGAGGATAGTGGGATCTTCTGCAGCACCTTCCGCCTTGGACTACTTCTTGGCCCCGCACCCCTTGTGGCTGTGCCTCTCCTCCCAAAGGTGGCTCCCCTGGAAGCTGAATGTGCCTTCCTGGTCTCCACTCCCTTCTAGCCCTCCCTTCCTCAGGAGGTGCCTCCAGTGGAGAGTTCAGCTCCCATTCCCAGGCTAAGGGAAGGCTTCCTGAAGCCTGCAGGCCTAAAAATGATTCTTCACTGCAGAGGGCTGACCTGAAGGTTGTGAGTCCAGACCAAGCAGCTGGTATGCATTTTGTAGTATTGCAGCTCACGCAGGCAAGTATCAGCAACTTTGAAAATTAAATATTTAACAGCACACTCGCGACTCCACTGAGCCCTCTTATCTTGCCCATGGATAAGGTTTATACAAATGTCTCCTACCCACTTGCCTGTTGCGCCTGTGTGATGACCCAAAGATCGCACGGGTGCTGAAAAATCGCCATCAATTGGCGCCTCAAGACGCCCGTTAATTAATGGTGGGCACATATCAGATATCATCGCATGCCCGCCCAACAAAATATTGCAAAGACACGCGGTGACATTGGGACGCTCGCCCAATGTCGCCATGCGTCACTTTACGCATCGGCCTGCGGGTCCCTCCCCTGCACGCCAACAGGAAAACTCTGCCCCAGGTTTCCCAGAATTTCATGGGACCATCCATTGAGTTCAATGTGACATGAATTCCCTGAATGATGCATATATAAACAGAATTTCATTCATTAAATGTGATGATCATTTGCAATGCCAAATTGCAATTTCTGAGCATCAATGCATATCACTGGGGAAGTGTTCTAAATGCGTCTTTCCTCCTGATTTACATGATGCAGGAGTAGATTGTGTCAAGGAACTGGATGGATATTACGTGACAAGGGCTACCTGCTGACATCCTATCATAGGACCAGCAGTGAAGCATAGGACAGAGGTAACATTGTAAAGGGTGCACATGTCAATTGGTGGAGAGGACAATCAGAGTGCTGAAATGATGTTTCTGGTCCCTGATCATGGGGTCTTTGCAGTATTCACCTGCCACAGTGGCAAGGATTAAGTTGGTCTGTGACAAATTGCACAACTTTGCCCTGCAGAAAGGTCTGACCTTCAACCACACAGGCGAGATTTCATTGGAATTGGATGTCATGGAGGATTGCAACATGGATGCTGAGGAAGCCACAGCTGCTGCATCCAGGTGGCTAAAGAGCAGCTAGTAGCTGATGCACTTGGATATTGAGGGCGGAATCGTCCGGTCCTCTTGGCCATCATGGTGGGTGGGGAGGGCACAATTCAGCATGGGGACAGGAATCGGTTTCATGCCAAGGGAATGTGAGGTTGGGACAAGAGGGGGATGAAGGTGTCAGAGGAGTGTGAAGTTGAGAGGGGGAAGGAGGGGTCGGGAAGGGAGTATGGGAGGAGAAGGCTGTAACGGAGATAATGCTGCAAGTGGGAGGGCAGGTGTAAGGGGGTGGAAAGTGCTAGAGACGGAGCTCGGAAGGGGGAAAGTGTTGGTGGGGGGAGGAGGAATTACAGGAAGAGGAGGATGTAATGGGGGAGAATGCTGCAAGTGGGGAGGTAGATGTAAGGGGGAGGAAGGTGTAAGGGAGGGAGTTCAGAAGGTGGAAGGTTTCCGGGGGAGGAGGGAGTTTGAAGAAGGGATGGTGTCCAGGGGAGGAGGGAGTAAGGGTGGAGAAGGGAGTAAGGACAGAGGAGGCCATATGTGTGGAGGAAAGATTAAGGACAGAGCAGGGAGCAAGGGTGGGGGGATGTCCAGGTGAACATGTAAGGGAGGGGTCTGTGGTGTCAATGATTGCTTCTTGGGGAGTGAACTGAGGGTGGGCATGGTAGGAATGAATAGAGAGTGTGAGAAGGGCAGAGGGAGCTGGTAGGGTGGAAGGGTGAGGGTGCATCGTTAACAGTAGAAGGAACGGCGAAGGTGGTTGGTGGGGCCTCGGAGACAATCATGCATCCTTGGGGTGGGCAGGAGGGAGTCGGGGAAGTCAATGTGGGTGAAAGTGGGATGTTCAGGAAGGTAGGGGACGTGTACATTCACCTGGACATCCTGGATGACAAGGGTTCGGGTTGGCAGCAACCAGTGGGGAGGTGGAAGGTGATGCCAGGGCAGTTGACGGTGATGGGGGTAAGAACATGGGTGACTGAGGGAGGGGAAAGGATGGGGGAGCTAACAATAAACTTGACAACTACCATTGCAGAAATTTAAAGTGAGCGGAGCCTCGTGTTGGATGGGCACAGATGCTGTATGGGAGGGCAATCAGTGGGTGGGCGGAGATGCAGGTCAGTTCAGATGGACAACTGAAAGGGAGCCTCAGCGGGCAGCATTGAAAATGCTCATGACAATAAGATGAGTGTGATGGATCAAGACTCGGCGTGCGTGGGAGAGTGTTTGCACGAAGCTCTGAAATGCCCTGCATCAACACACACACCTCCCTCCTGAATCACTCGTGCTCTGGCTGCATGCAGCTGAACTGCTGGTGTGGGGGAGGGAAATGCAGTGGGAGGACTTACAAATCCTGTTAGTGAAAGACAACATTGCATATTATTCAGTGAAAGTGATTATATTTTCAGATTATAAAGTGACAAAATGTGTTCACCTGTGCAACCACCTGTGATCAGAAGTTCTTAAATTTTCTAGACCTACCACTTCTTCTAGATGCTATCCTGACACCACAGCAGGGGTGGAGACAGCCTGTGCAAGGGTTGGCCCTGTTGCCTCAGATAACTTTGGCGTACATCTTCTGGAAAGGGCTTGCTTTGCCTATCCTCCTATGGGCCAGTTGCACCCTCTGTGGTGACAGAGAATGAGGTTGAGGGAGTCACAGACAAAGAGGTCTCAAAGGGAGAGGATAGCCTCTGAGATTCCTGAGTTGATGACTCAGGTGTGTCCAGCTGCCGCTCCGCCTCCCTTCAGCTGCCCAAAGGCCTCAGCCTGATTCCTTGAGAGGAAGGAGCATCTGGAGGAATGACGAGGAGCCCTGTCTCCTCTTGCGTTGCCACTGCAGGAACTCACCCATAGCTCCCGCATTGGAGTGCAGGCCTGCACAGACCTCCCATTGTGCTGGGCCAGGGTCTCCATGGCTTCCGCAATTACCTCCATAGAGGCCTCCATACACACACATGTGGGCACCACTTCATCAGAGAGCAGGCGGGCGTACTTCTCCGACTCGCGTGCCACTCTGTTAAGGGCTTCCAACAGCTCTGCATGATGTTTCCCCATCTTCTGCTGACTCTCCAGAATGAGTTGGAAGGCCAAATCTAGAGGCTCATCATATGACTCAGATCTCACAAGTTCTCCAAGTGCTGGGGGAGCTCGGCTGAACCTGCCTCCTCTTGCTGCAGACACGTGTCCGTACAGTGACTACCAGATTATGAACCCGAGCCTGCTCTAGATCTAGGTTCCACCGAGGTGTGTGTCTCTACGTTGGTGCAGGGTGTGGGTAAGCGCTGTAATGGGTCTTCCAGGGGGTGCTTTTTTGCAGCTCTTCAATGGAGGAGGTGTACTTTTGGCTGGAGATAAGGACATGCATGGAGATGAGGGACTGGCTGGCTGAGGGCATCAGTCGCTTGGCAGAGCTCCCTGTGAACCAAAATAGAGATAATCAGTGCATTGCGGCAGAGTCAAAATCAGGAGAGAGAACACTCACAGTTGCATTGAGAGAGGGATGGGTGGGTGTTCACCACCAACCTCACTGTCACCACAGTCCACATCCTCATTAGTCAGCGTGTTGGCACACTCCTCAAACTGAGTGAGGGGCCTAATGTGGGTCACTCCACCCCAGGTCAGGGACCTCTCCCTGCTGATGTGATCCAGCTTCTCCTGCATGAAAACAGATGGAGAAAGTGTGAGCAGGACACATGGCACTGCATGGAATGTTTGTGTGATGAGCGGAACCATGGACGGGATGGGGATGTGAGCTCGAGAGGGTATGAACCTGATGGAGATGTGAGGGTGAGCATGAAAGTTAGTGATACTGTCCTTTGAGGTGTGAGATCCTTTGGATGTGTGATGCGTTTGGGAGTGTGCGAGTTGAGAGTGATGAGGTGGTTGACTTACCCTGGCAGAACGGATGAGCGCATTCACCCTCTTCCCGCACTGGATGGCTGACCTCCTCTGTGCTCCATTGGCACTGACCGCCGCTGCCACCACCTCCCAAGTTGGCTTGGTGACTCTGGTGGACCTCCTGTGGCCAGAGCAAGCACAGCGGACATCGTGGAGGCCTTCCACTGCATCCAGTAGGCACCTGGGAGAGGTGTCCCTAAATCTGGGGGATGATTTTCCGCCTTCTTTGCTATCAGGGACATGTGTCACCTGGAGCAGTCCTGGTGTGGAGACATGAAGTAGGCTGTGCTTTAAATATGGTGCTTGGAGCGAGGAAGCACAGAGGTCATGGCGTGATGGGAAAATCTGTGTCCGCCTGCCAGCGATCTGAAGTGTTTCTCATGAATGCAACAATAATGAGGCATGACGTGCTGGGAAGGGGGTGATACGCCGCAAAATCCCACCGTTATGGCCAGCAGGTAAAACATCTTATTTCACGCCTGCTACCTCACGTAGTGCAAATCTGGGACGATTCTACCCTGTGAGTGGCAAAATCCTTCTTGTTCCCCAGAAAAAAAGCCAAACGAAGAGTAAAGATTGGAAGTGAAACAAATTAATATTAATCTGGCAGCAATTACTTGTTGCAAGACTTTTGAAATAGTTATTGCAAAACTTTAACTAAACTTGAGGTACTTAGTTTAAAATTTTAAGTAAAAATTGAGTTATCTAGCTATTTGCCTGTAAACAGTTGAAACATTAAAATGGTGAATGTTAATTTAAAAAATGAATAGTTTAAAATGACTCCAAGCTTGTACTTAAGTATAGTAACAACAAAATCAAATATTATACGATTATTCATAAACATACAACTCAATAAATACCACAGCACCAACACTTCAGGATTAGTAAACATCAAAGAAAAACAGTTTGTCCCCCAGGTCCATGATGAGAGGCACAGTGACCATATAGTGTGAGTGAAGAGGTGGACTGTGCTAGAGGTGGCACTTTAATGCCTTCTGTCTTATCCTTATGAGCTACCACTTCTTGAGTTAAGGACATGGCTCTATATATATTCTACTAACAATCAGCAGGGAACTCACAGACAACATTAGAGTCAGCAATCCTTTCAAGTTGCAGCTGCTGGCTTGTGGAAAAATGATTTAAATTAGCCTGATCAATAAGAATCATCTTATCAACAGTAGTCTTAATTGAAAGGGTGAACTGAATGATAGTCTCATTTTCAAGGGCCAACTGATTACAAAGATAAGTGCTAAATTTCTTCATCCCCTGTCTCACTAAGACAAAAGAATCAAAATTACTGTCATCCCACTACAGCAGCCAGTGAAATTTAAATTCACTTAATAAAACTGGAATATAAAGCTAGTCTCAGTAATGGTGACCATGACGACTCTCATCGGTTGTGGTAAAAACCTAACTGGTTCACTAATGTCCTTTAGGGAAGGAAATCTGCTGTCCTTACTCAGTCTGGCCTACATGTGACTCCAGACTCACAACACTGTAGTTGACTCTTAACTGCCCTCTGAAATGGCCTGGCAAGCCACTCAGCTAAGGGGCAGTTAGGGATGGGCAACAAATGCTGGACTTGTCAGCGATGCAAACATTCCATGAAAGAATAAAAAGAAAATGCTGATCCACCAGTATTCCCCAGTTTTTTCCAACTGAGTTTCAATATGGGCAGATGTCCTCCCTGTCTTACCATGGCAACAGCTCAGTTACTACAACTATTGGAGGTCCCTCAGTCCCCACATGTCAGATTCATCTACCATATTTCCTCTCACTGGCCCCATAGCACCAGCTTCTTCACTGCCAACAACAGCAACTTGTGTTTGTATAGCACTTTTAACGTGATAGAACATTCTAAGGCACTTCACAGGAGGATTATAAAACAAATTATGAAGCTGAGCCCTATAAGGAGATATTGGCCTGAATTTTACCAGTCCTGCTGGGAGGCAGGAAGGCTGACAAAACGGTGCGGGTAGGTGGTGAGTGTCCCCAGACCCCATTTACCTGACTTTGACGGCACAAGGCCTTCAATACGCCCTCATCATCCAGGCGCAACCCCAGCAGTGACCCTCTGATTAGGCAGCCGTCCTTAATTAGTTGCCACCAGCAAAATGCGATCCTGGTTCGTTCTGCCCACCAAAGTGAGTTTTTCCCCAGCGTTCGGCCCTGGTGGCAGAATCCTTGTCGCCAATGTAAAAAATCCAGTCCATTTGGCAAATATTTGGCCAAAGACGCATGTTTTAAGGAGTTCCTTAAAGGATCAAAGTGAGGTCGAGATGCGCAGAGATGTAGATAGGGTATTCTAGAACTTATGTGATAGGTAACTGAAGGCATGGCTGCTGTTGGTGGAGCAATAAAAGTCAGGGATGCTGAAGAGGCTAAAATTAGATGAGCACCTCAGCGGGCTGTGGGGCTGGAGGAGATTGCAGAATTAAAAAGAAGCAAGACCAGGGAGGGATTTGAAAATAATGGTGAGAATTTTAAAATCAAAACCTTGCTTGATCAGGAACAACTTAACTAAGTAAGCATAAGGTCAATAGGTGAATGGAGTTACAAGTTAAGATAGAACAGCTGAGTTTTGGACTACCTCAAGTTTATAGGGTTAAAATATCAAGTCTAAAGGAAAAAACACATGAATGATGGTTTCAGCAGCAAATGGACTGAGACAGGGGCGAAGTCGGGTGATGTTAAGAATGTAGAAATAGAGGGTGCTGGTGATGCTGGGAATATGGTCAGACGCTCTGCTCAGGGACAAATATGACTCCAAGGTTGCAAGTAGACTGCTTTAATCTCAACTGTTGCCAGGGAGAAGGATGGAATCAGTAGCTAGGTGTGAGAGGGCTAAGACCTCACCCTGTATTTTTATTTATAAAATAGATATAGATACCCTCATGGTTATTTCTAAAATGTAATAAAAATAGACAAAGACCTTTTAAAATGGCTGAATCTATGTCCATCTGTGACCCCTGAACAAAAGGAGCTATCTGACAGTTTCGAAGAAACTTACACCTTGTTATCTCTGAAGAGACATTAACGATACAATATGGGCTGCACAGATCAAATTCAAAAAGGGCATAACAAAGGCCATCTGAATTTCATAACCCAGATTGGCCAACCAGAGTCTAATCATCTGCTAGGACAAAGGGCTTGCCACCTTATTATCAATAGTTAATGGTTGAGGCACTTATCCAACTCGGGGACCCAGACAGGGAATACACACCCTTTGCCAAATACACTGTGAAGAAGTGGGAGTCATGTGACATGAACCTCTAGCTGGTGAAGCCAGTTATATTGCCTTCCTGTGCTGCAAACTCAGCCCGCTATTTTACCATCTACAAGCAGCCTCACAGAAAAGGGGCTCTTCCCAAATTGAATATGTGGCCCCATCCAGACTGTTTCTACTGGAACTTCTGTACCATTGCATACAAGGCTGATTCCTCTCTGCATGCCTATCTCATCATGTGAAGTCTATTCTATTGGAAAAGTTAATTGTACAGCATCAGTTTTCAGTCTGCAGACGTCCATGAAAGAATACCTTATTGGGCTTTGATTCTGTACTCAGGACGCACAGGTAATAATAATTATTTTCTCCAACGTCTTTGTCCTGTAAATCTTTCTTTTCTCTATCCCTCTTTTAGTATATGAGTTGAAAGGAGGCAAAGTCGCGACCCTCCTCCTGCATTTGAGTGCATGTAAATAAACTAACCCTTTGGGCAGAATTTTCCCCCCTATTGGGGGGGAAGTTCTAGATCAGGCGCGTGGAAGCGCGCCTTTGATCGGCGCCCCCAATTGAGGGCGCAATGCCAATTAAGGCTCACCCAGCATGACGCCTGCAAGGAAGCGCTATGCACTCCCTGTGCCGTCGGGTGGGAGATTCTCTGAGCTAAGAGTGCGCTCTTTTGCGCATGCGCACAAAAGAGCGTACTCATCTCCCTGAGGCTAAGTGCTGCCTCAGGGAGGTCGGATCCACAATAAAAAATCTTAAAAACAGGAAAAAAAAATTTCCCTGACATGTCCCCTCATGTGACACTGTCACATGAATTGGGACATGTCCATCACTTTTAAATACACTTTTATTAAATTTTTAAAAACCTACATGAAACCTCATCCCACCCGTGGATGAGGTTTCATGCTTTTTCCAATGCCCGCCAGGCCTCCTGGCCTGCCTGCCAACCTTAAGGTTGGACGGGCAGGTCCACTAATCACCTTAATGGCTTTGTCAGTGGCCTCAATTGACCATTGACAGGTTGGCGGGTGCATAGTTGATCTGGCTGAGCCCCCACTGACCTGAAAATTGAAATGAGGCGGGGTGACGTCGGGAGTTCTGCCTGACATCATCCCGCGTCATTTTACAGGTTGGCGAGCGGGCCCCACCCCCCGCTCACCGACTGGGAAATCCTGGCCTTTGAGTTTGTCCTATCTCAAGTTTGCTGTGGGGTTATTAATAGAAAATTGGATCACACCAAAACTGAAGTGTTGGGAAATACACTACCGCTTATAAAGAGGGAAGCAAATCAAAACACCTTTCTGTTTGCAGGTGCGTGGCGAGAGGAGAAATCATGACTGTTTAAATTAACCCCCCTTCTGTCTGTAACATAGGGAATGGAGTTTGGAGCAGGGACCAAAAACAATGGTTAGGTCTTCCCAATATTGAATTGGGGGAAATATCTGCTCAGCAAGTACTGCGTGTTGGGTAGGAAACCTGATCATTTAGATACAGTGGACAAGTTGAGAGAAGTGGTGGTGAGAGAGGTGGGTGTCCTCAACAAACAGCAAATGCTGTGAATTCAGATTGTGTCATTCTCATGTAGATGAGAAATATGAGGGGGGCCAAGGATATATCTTTGGGGAACATCAAAGATAATGGTGTTGGAGTGAGCAAAAAAGCAAAGAGCATTGCAAATGATGCTCTGGATATGATTAGATGGATAAGAATGAAACCAAGTGACAGCAGTTGCATCTAGCTGGACAACACTGGAAAGGTGTTGGAGGAGGATTGTGTCATCAACTTTGTCAAAGACTGTAGATAGGCCAAGAAGGATGAGGAGGGATAATTTATTTTTGTCAACGTCATGTAGGATGTTATTTGTAACGCTTAATGAGTCGTTTCAGCACTGTGGCAGGGCAGAAACCTGATTGACAGGATTCAAACAAGGAGTCCCTGGAAAGATGGGCATGGATTTGGGAGGGCACAACATATTCAAGAAATTTGGAGAGGAAAGGGATGTTGGGGTGGCAGTTTGTAAGGATGGTCACATCAGATTTTTTTTTGAGGAAAAGATTAAAGATGGCAGAGTTAAAGTAGGGAGGAGCAACACCTGAAGGGAGATGGCAGTCATGGATGTCTTATACAGAGCCAGAGGGACCAGTAGATGGACAAGTGGTGATCTGAGATTCAGACAGGACATTGTCCATCCAACGCCAACATCATCATTCTGAAAGAGCAACAAGGGAGCAGGAGCAGCAATGCCACTTTGTCTGATCTCCCAATCAGGGTGAACACCCTCCTCTTCCCATGAATACCATCCTCCATCTTTATCCACTTCCTCTCTCCTCCTTCTCCAGGTCAATTACCACTACACCTTCCTCTGCATCCCAGGTCAACACCACCTTCATGTCCTTTGTCTATACCCTCTGCATCTCTTGCGTCCAAAGGCAGCTATCTTTTAACTGTAAATTAATTGTGTTTAATTGTATGCAGGTGGTGGGTTTTAACTGGGCACTTGAGACCTTTAAACAGATACAGACTAAAACGGTGGTAGTGGTGTTAGGAGGTATATACTTATAATGTGTAAATCTGTAAATAAGTGTAAAACTGTGAAATGATTGGTTCCAGTATTATCCTATATCTAATGGATTTCTAGAGTAGAACACTGTCCACATGTGGGAAGAAAAGATTTACAATGGTGAACCAGTCCATTTGACACATCACGGAAGCTTGGTTGTTCATATGTGTTTTAAACATTCAGCTTGTGAAAGCAACAATGTGACATTCACCTTTCCTTACTCCAGTGTCTGATTGGAAACTAGATACTGAGTTCTTCATAATGCTCATCTGCTGTTTGACCCTTTCTTCAAGCTCGGCAAGTTCCTTTAGAAAGGCTTCACCATCACTGAACATTGACCACTCAAGGCCATTATGAGTCATCTTATGTAAACAGACAAGGAAACTAAATATTAATTTATGTTTAAAAGCAAAATACTGCGGATGCTGGAAATCTAGAACAAAAACAAAAATACCTGGAAAATCTCAGCAGGTCTGACAGCATCTGTGGAGAGGAATAGAGTTGATGTTTCGAGTCCATATGACCCTTCATTACATCTGATGAAAGGTCATACGGACTCGAAACATCAACTGTGTTCCACTCCGCAGATGCTGTCGGACCTGCTGAGTTTTTCCAGGTATTCTTGTTTTTGTTCATTAATTTATGTTTCATTGTTGGCATGAGAAAGACTTGTTGGATGCTATGGAGATGGGGTACCATTCACTAAAAGCAATTTCACACCTCAAGCCTGTGGAGTACAGATGAGAGATGTTTACATGCACCCAGCAAGGCCCACCTCCAATGGCAACTGAATTTTATGACCACCTGACTTGGTTTGACCCTGAACACCCCATCCAAACAAATTCTTTGTTATTCATTGCATCATTAACATTTTAAGGAATCTTAAACTTGCCATTTTCAAAAAACAGCACAAGCTGTAACAGATTGTGTTAAATCAATTACTTCTGTCATTGATCTGCGTTTCATGGTGTGGTGCTGTTAACATTTAAGTCTGTGCCACCTCCTTCCATACCAATTAAGGCAGGATTTTCCTTCCAGGTGCAAGAAATGAACGCTGGGACTGTTTCAGGATCCTGATCTCGAGAAATGCTGTCATAGCCCCTGATTTTCTTGGGGGTAGACTGTTAATTGGCTAGAAAGTGAGTTAAGTAGCAATTACCAATCACAGGGCAGGAACAGAAAGGGAACTGAAAGTGAAGAAGCTGCTGTTTCACTATATTATCGGCTGGAATAAAGATGGAGTGGAGGCTTGAAATCTGGGGCATGGTAACCCTTCATTTTGCAGATGCCTACCTGGAGGTTCCTCGTTGAGACAGTGAGGGAGTGAATGGAGGCAATCTTTCCGGAGAGTGGCAGGAGGAGGCCACCCACTAATACCAAGCAGGCTTGGATAGAGGCCACCGACACAGCAAGCAGATAGAATGTGGTTCACAGGAACCGGGCCCAGTGCAGGAAAACGTTCAATAACCCTATTCATCCCTATTCATGGTGAGTTCAATGCCAAACATTCAGGAGAGGATCTAAGCATCCACCCTACAGCAAACACACCAGTTGAGGAGTCTCAGGGTGCATGTTGCTCCAGAACATGGGAGGATTGTGTGTCCAGGATACATAAGAACCACTTAGAATGGCTTAGGACCATAGTGCTGCTGAGGATCTGCCATCACTGAGACATACAGCTTTTTATGCATATGAGTTATTGGCATTTGTCACAGAGGCTGGCAGTGCCTTATCTCTATCCTTTTTGTTCTTACAGGAGCAAGGGGTGCATATTGACCACAAGAGGGCCCAGATGGAAGGAAGGGCTTCCTACCTACACATTGTCACCACCATGGAGGAGGAAGCCACGGAGATTGTAAGGGTTGTTGTTGAAAAGCAAGTTGGGGAAGGCGGGATGTCCATCCATGGTGGAGATGCTCTTTAGAGATTATAATGCGTAAATTAAGGGGTGCATTGCACTCCAATGCTTCTGTTGGAAACCAAAGACTGAGCTGCATTGAGGACCCTCAGCACTGCAGAGGCTTCTGCTTTCCCAGGGTAGTCCTAATGACCTCCACTTATGTCTTCTACAGATGCCTTCCACAACAGGAAGTGTGTCCGACAATTTCCACAAAGCAGAGCAATTGCAGGCAATGGCTCTCAGCTGTTCCATCAATTAGTTGAAAGTCTATCTTCTGATGTTACATAAATGCTTTAGTTTAGCATTCCCTTAACTCCTACCTACTGTGAAGGTAATAGTTAGCTTTGCCCCTTTGGTCATTTTATTTGGACATTGTAAGTTTAAACCGTAAAGGCAGCAATGTGCAGAAACTTCGAAAAGCTTCTTGAAATTTCAATCAGGCTTTTGGTTTTTAAAACAAGTGTTTGGAAAAACAATGCTGAGACCATCAGAAATCCTTGAGAGAGACAATTAAAACTACACTGCATGGTTTCACATGGACCAGAATTTAAGAATATTTCACATGCTGATTGCATGTTGGGCTAAGGCTGCATCTGGGTTTATTTGGTTTTGCATGGCCCAGCCAACTGCGCATTAATGAAGCTAGTGGAGTGCCCAGAACGGGGCCACTCTTGATATTAATTCACACCCAACTTACAAAAAAATTATATAAAAATGGAACATCATGGCAGACTTTTCACTGCAGCCTGAGGAGCCTCAAGAATCTTCACCTACAACAAGAGACAACTTCAAGAGCTACAAGAAAACTGATGGCTCTTCTGCCTTGATGCTGAGATCCTTGGTTTTAAAGGTGGGATGTATTGTTTCATAATTTTTCATGCTGGACTAAACTGTTTTAATGCTGTGTGTAATATTTAAATCATTAAAGGTAATTTTGATTCATTAATATATAGACCAGTGTGACTTTCTTGACTGACTACTGCCCAGGTTTACAAATCATTGAAATCCCCTCATCCCCACAATTATTTATTAATTATTTATGTATAGCAGATTCTTAATTAATGTAGTTCAGGTACCCTTAATGCTGGTATCTTCTTTTAGTTAATTTTCTCCTCTGAGGTGTAATTAATTGCTGTGATTTGTTTACATATTTAATATTGTCATTGCTTATTAATTGTTATTACTTAGCAACCTCCTTCCCCTCTGCACCTAATTCCTACTCTCACCAAATTCCATTTTAAAATTATCACTCTTTTTTAATTTGCTCTGTTTGGAGAACTAATCTCTCTGTGCTTAGAGCCCCCTCTTGTCTTTCTGTTCCTCAATAATGTAAGCTGCTTTGACTGCAATGTACAGCCTTAGTCTCTCAACATCAGCCATCCAGTCTTTATGATCATTTAAATCTTGGTGGAAAAAATGAATTCCTATTAAATGAATGACTCATGGTAACTACCAGACCAGGAGGCATTAGGATGCATGAATCAGTACTGACGATCACAGACCAGTTACACAACAATGTGTGGAATCCCTTTCTATAAATATAAGTATGTGGCAATGGTGGGGGATAGGTGTGGCTGGAGTTGGGGGGCAGGGGCAGGTGGTTGATTGGTGGGGAGATGGGGTGGTGGGTGCTCATATGACTGCAGGCATGACATTAACAATGTCTTGCACATTGAGAAATTCAGACAGAGGGCGGAATAATCCCAGATTTACACAAAGTACGATAGCGGGGTGGGAAAAAATTGTTTTATCCGCCAGCCGCAATGACGGGTTTTTGGGTGGTATTGATGCATTCCTGCCTCGTTAATTAAGCAGCCACAGGAAACATGCCATCACGCTGGTGGGCAGCCTCCAATTTGCCTGCCACGCCATTACATCATCGCTTCCTCACGCATGGCGCTATGTTTAAACTGCAGCCGTGCGTACACTTCTCAATGCTTGTTGCCCAGGACTGCTTTGGTGAAGACATAGTTCCAAAAGCCAAGAAGAGCGCAGCCCCTGATTCAGTGATGCATCCCTGGGATGCCTTCTGGATGATGTGAAGGCCCGCCGCGATATCCTCTACTCCTGCTCTGGCTGCAGGAGGTGGTAACAGAGGTGGTCAGTACCAATGCTGCACACAGGATGTTCGCCATCCAGTGCAGAAAATGGATGAATGATCTCATCCTTGATGTCAGAGTAAGGCAATTATCTCATTACTCTAAATTCACACACTCACAAGGCCATCACACGTTCACCGGAAAACCCTGGCCAGATTCTGAAAGTGTGCAGATCATGGAATCATAGAACGCTGTCATGGAAAATTATGAGGTGTTATCTTTTATTGCCCATGATCAAATATCTTTGTATGTAGATGTGTATATTTACCCTTAGAGTGATTGAATCAATTTAAATAACCCAGCAGCGGGCATTTTAGAGCATTTTGTATTTTAAAATATTGGAGACCCCATCTCCTCCAATGAGGATGTTGACGGGGATGAGGGTGAGAAGGTCCTCAAAGGTGAAGATGATGGTGATAAAGCTATCGCATCATCCAGATGAGTCAGGTGCGTTCGTGAGGCCCTCACAGCTGCTAGATTTATGGAAGATGAGATAAACATGCAGTGAGGAGATATCATAGTTCCTCACATTGTATCTGTGAATGTTTGACTCCTGTCTGGCTGATGGCAGCGCGCATACCCTCTGTGATAAGGCTCCTGTCATGGAGATGCAGTGGATACCATAGTCCCTACATTCCAGGAGGATAATGACGACATGCAGTGGGGACACTCCATAGATCCTCACAGAGTTTATGTGAATGTCTGACGTCTGTCTGGCTGATGACAGGTTGCTTGCGCTCTGTGAACAGGGTCATATCATGGAGATGCAGTGGGGAAACTTTAACTTCTTCTGATCCTAGGGCATCCTTCATGAGCTGAATCCTTCAGGACCACACTGTCACCGGACACAGATGCTGATGTGATTGGGGTGCTAGCCTCACCTCAAAGGTGCTGGGAGCACACAGAGAAAATGACGGAACTTTATGCCACCAACCCAGGATATTCTGGCAGCAATGATAAGCCCGATTGAGGTGCAAACATGAATTATGTGAGCAGTGACTGTAAAGTTTCACCATCAGTATGCTGGGAAGGTTGCACAAAGCACAGGGAAGAGGCCCTGGACTGAGACACCGCCTTTATCTTGTGCAGGAACCAAAGCTTTCACTTCTGACTGACACGAACACTGTTCATCATAACAAGGAGCCATAGACAGGGTGACATTGTTGGGAGTTTATTTACGATAGTGAACATTATGTACAAGTGATTAATGCCCGTGCACATGCCGTAAAACTACATCTTCTTAATCCTCCTAACCTTACCGCTACATCTTGGCGCTTCCCGGACATTCACAATGGAGGTGGAGGCAGCCTGCTGACTGCTACGCCCTGTCTGTGATTACCTTGGTGGGCTTCCTCTGAAGGGCCGAGACATGCAGGGTCCTGGCCTGCTTTCGGGGTCCTGCTGTATGACAGTGGCCTCCTCCTTGGGATGTGGAGCTGGAGCTGCTAATGGTCACAGGAAGAGGGGAGTCGGATGGGCCAGACACTCCCGGAATCACCTAGATGGATGGCCCCAGGGTGTGCACTTGCTGATCCTCCTCCCTATGGGTGCGCAATGGCCCCGAGCTGAATCCTTGAGAAGAAGGGGAAGCTGAAGTGAGATTCAGCTGCCCCGCACCCCTCTCGCGTACACACTGTTGGAGGCCAACTATGGCATCAGTGATGGAGTTCAGTCCACACAGCAGTGCAGGAGCGACATCCTGGATCAAAGTCTCCATGGTAGCTGCCATCTTACCAGGGTTGACTTCAGTGCGTTGGCATGCTGGCACTATCACCTCAGCCTGAAGACAGATGGACTTCTCCATTGTGCCTTGCAATCTGAGGACTGCAGTGGACATCCCTTCCTGATGTTCCTGAGCTTGCTTTTGCAGCTCCAGCAATTGAGGTAAGACCGAGTCCAGAAGCTCATCATCAGACACGGACTCAGCAGATTTCTGTCCTCCAACAGTCCTCCAAGTGCCGGAAACCTGGGAAATCCCTGCCTCCGCCTGCCGTGGATCAGGCAGTGCAGTGTGCTCACCAGATTGTGACCCTGAAGCAACTCTAAAGTTAGGTCCCACCGAAGTGTGTATCTCTGCGCTGATGGAGAGTGTGACCCTGGTCTTCAATTAGGCTGTCATCAGATTCTTCTCCGAGGTGTCTTAGGTGCTTAAGTCAAGGACCCTTGGCTGCTACCAGAAAGCAAGGAGAGATAATTAGTACATAGCAGGGGACTGTGCAACAGAGGAACTGACTCATAGCATGGTTGTCTGATGGATGTTGCACTGCTGGATCCTCACTTGGTTGAGCACCACCAACCTCATGGTCAGCAGAGGAACAGCCAGCTGGATGACTCTATTTTCAAAGTCTGTGAGGGACTTGATGTTAAACATTCCTCCACCAGTCTGCTACCTCTGCCTTTCATTGTGTCCCACTTTGCCCCACGTGTAGGCAGGTGGAGAGAGTGTAAGAGAGGACACCTGCCTGGTCAGATGAGAAGGATGCCTGGCATGTGTGGTGGTGAGTGGTACAATGGATAGGATGAGGACACAATCCACAGGGTAGATGAAGGGGTGTGTGAGAGAATAAATGGTGATGTCCCTTGAACTGGCAGCGAGTGAGATCACTATGGATGTGTGATGGACTTGTGAGTTGAGAGTGATGAGAAGAGTGACTTACCCTTGCAGAACAGAGATCGTTCATCCTCTTTCAGCACTAAGTGGCTGTCCTCTTTTCCAGAGGGTTGGCGCTGACCACCGCTGCCACCACCTCCCATGTTTGGTGGATGACCTTGCTTGCTGGTCTTCGCCCGGAGCAGGGATAGAGGACTTTGCAGCAGGCCTCCACTGTGTCCAGTAGGCGAATCAGGGAGGCGTCACTAAATTTTGGGGCAGCATGTTTCCTATCTTGGGCAGCCATCAGTTCCCAGCAGCTTCCTATCCCTTGAAGAGTGCTTGCTTTGTGTAGGGGCGGACTTTAAATATGGCGCCCGGTTTACTGAAGGCCTGAGGTGATGGTGGGGTGAGCAAATCAGCGGCTGCCCCACCAGCATGTTTCCCAGGAATGCATAATTTATGAGGAGGGATGAGCCAGGAACGGGATGATACAGCTCGAAAAGCCACCATTGTAGCCGACAGGTAAAACATTCTTTTACCCACCCGCTACCGCACTTAGTGCAAATCTGGGACAATTCCTCCCAAGGTTTCAAAAATGCAGATATTTCTCAGTGGTTGTGTTTGTTGGTAGAGTTGACCTGCCCAGAGGTTGTTTTGACAGGTAGGTTTGAAGATGGAACATTTTAGAAGAAAGATAGAGGCTTAGTTTCTTTCAAGATATTGTGGGTCCTTACTTTGCTGCTTAACTGGCCACAGCGGCCAATGATTTTGCCTGTCGTATCCATTCTCTCTCTCTCTCTGTCTCTCTCACACACACTGATTGAATTCTGTCTATGCCTCTGAAGATGTCTGTGTAAACCTGTTTGATTTTTTCTGCTCTATCTTCGGCAGGGAACTAAAACAGCCACAATATCATGTGACTTCACATCAATGTCAAGCCATGGTCCCAAGCAAGTGATTGTGGCTATTTAATTAACAGTCTGAAGTCTTCCCCCAACTATGTTTTTATAGATGGCGAAAGCCTTTAGATTTGACAAGACAAATTTTTATTTTTACAATGATGGACTTTCATTTACCTTCTGGCTGAAACCACAGTTAGGCAATAACAGAAAAGGTATATCTATTCTCTTTGTCCTCTTGAGAGATAGGATAATTTAATCCACAAAAACTGTCTGGTAGCTATGAGGAGCCATTTTAAATCCTAGTTTTATTTATTTTTAAAACGTAGTCTTTATAAATGTCTTTAAAGATTTATAATACCATCACGCAGGTACCATGACATAGCAATGGTTATAGTGCAGAAGAGACTATTCAGCCTGTCTTGTCCATGCTGGCTTTCTGTAACAGCTACTCAGCAATCCCACGCCCCAGCTTTATGCTCATAGCGTTGCAATTTTTTTCTCTCCAGATAATTATCCAATTCCCTTTTGAAATCCGCTGTTGAACCTGCCTCCACCACACTCGCGGGCTGTGTATTCCAGTTCCTAACCACTAGCTGCAGAAAACAATTTCCCTCATCTTGCTGTTGCTTCTTTTGCCAATCACCTTAAATAGGTATCCTCTGGTTATCGACCCTTCTGCCAATGGGAACAGTTTCTCCTTATCTACTTTGTCCCCTCATGATTTTGAACATCTTTTTCAAATCTCTTCTCAATCTACTCTAAACAAAACAGCACCAGCTTTGCCAACCTATCTTCATAACTGCAGTTTCTCATCGCTGGAACCATTCTTTAAATCTTTTCTGTCCCCTCGCCAATGCCTTCTCACCCTTCCTAAAGTGTGGTGACCAGAATTGGACACAATATTCCAGCTGAAATAGGTGTTGCTGCTTCTTTCCCATTGGACAATTGAAGAACCAGGAAAACAAGACATTTGCAGTAACATGCTGTAACTGTGCGCTACAGGGTTGGATGTAATTTGGCAGAAATCTTTTGCTGTTACTTAGAAGTTGTATAAATGCCTTGTCTGTGACCGACAGAGTATTGACTGCTGCAAATGGTTTGCAAGTCTGGCTGCAGGAAGGAGGATCATAGTTCAATCACAGCCTTTTTGGAGAAGAATAATTTCTGAATAAATGTTTCATTTAAAATGTTCCTTTGTGAATTCCTGAGTCTATATACATTTCTGGTGGCATAAGAATGGTTCCTTATTGATATGAGATGCAGATGTGTTTGGCTTTCAACTCTGATCCTCTTTCTGATCCTCTTCCTGATCCTCAACAATTGTAAATAGAGATGTCAATAGGAATACTGTCAGCTCCTCTCAACAACAATAATAACTTGCATTTATATTATGTCTTTACCACAATAAATACCCAACTCAAAGAAAGGGTGTACCAAGCAGTGTAAATTTTAAATGGGCTCTGAGTCTGTTGAGTGCAGTTCAAACACATATGAGAATTTTCCTTAATTAATAGAAAACTTCTCCCTTAAACAATAAATGCATGACAAATGTGCAGGTTCTAAGCCATAGGCACTTACCGGTTGGCTCAACAAGCACACTGTGCATCCTTTGCCTCAGCATCTTGTGCTGCAGGGTATGACAGTATGATGTGCAGCCGTATGGCAGACACCAAAGAACAGATTAGTGGTCAGTTTATTATATTTTGCCACTCATAATTTTACACAAGCATACAAGAATGAAAACATTAACTGTCCTTCCCCAGTTTTATTATTATTTTATGTTCCCAGATATGGGCAAGGTGTTCAACTGTTTCACTTTGAAGGTGTCCTAGTTTACATGCTTACTTTGTGTCTTTCGGATAACAGCTTCAATCATTTTTGCTTTAGGCCCTTGCTATTTCTCGGCTGTGACTACAGAGATGAAATGTTTCTAAATATTGTAAAAGATAGAAAAACACAAAATGCTTGCATGATGCTTTTCAATGTAGTGTACATTTCTATTAGAATCACTTAACATAAGTGACCTTCTGACCTCTCTGGATAACTTCAGCAATTCTTTTATTGTTCTCATTTCAGAAGTATTATTAATATGCTTGCTCAAATTTTGAGATCCTCCACTGGCAGTACCTCACCGGTGGGGGCAAATGCAAAGTAGGAAATCAAGCATCCATATACTGTTTCAAAACATGTGACAGTTTGCAGCAAAGTCAAGTGCACAAAAGAATGATCATCTATTTATTTAAGGCAGGTTTACAATTGTCCACTAACCCGGTTTACGGAAACTCAATCTTTAAAGTAAGGTTTCTTTTGGAAAATGCACTATCAACTATCTTTTTTTCTGAACAAACATTTTCATTTGTTGCATTTTTCTTCTTACATTAGTTCCCGTTGCTGATCAGATTACCACTATAACATTTATTTTTAATATAGCCTTACCCTCTGTGAAGTGAGAATAGGAATTACTACGGTGTTCCGCAATTGAGATGAAGATGATGTTATGATGTGGCAGGTGATGTATGCCAGGTGAACCAAATCCATGAGGGAAACCTGGTCGCACAATCACAACAGTTTTGCAACTTGTATTTATTAGAAGATGTGTGTACTGAATTCAGAAGTAATACGTCCACCAAAACATTTAGAGATTTTTAAAAATTAAATTAAAATACTTATTAATAAGGTATAAAAGATTTCAAGCACATACATAAGACTACAATTACTTACTACTATAACAACTCCTAAAATTCCTAATTAACCTGACTTCCAGTTACACACTCACTTAAGGCAACAGTCCAGAATAGATTTTAGATTTAAAGCAGAAGCAGTAAGTTAACTCAATATCCACTTGACAGTGGAATTCCAAATGGCTTATTCTCAATTTCAGTTTCATTATATAGCAGACCTATGCACAGGATGCTGCCTGAATTGGAAGGCCTGAGCTTAGAGGAAAGATTGGATAAGCTGGGCTTGTTTTCCTTGCAGCAGCAAAGATTGAGAGGGGTCCTAATAAAGGTGTACAAGATTATGAGGGGCATAGATAGGGTGGATAGGAAGGCACTTTTTCCATTAGTTAAGGGGTCAATAACCAGAGGGCATAGAGTTAAGGGAGGAGGTAGAAGGCTAAGAGGGGAGTTGAGGAGAAAGTTTTTCATCCAAAGGATGGTGGGAATCTGGAACTCACTGCCTGTAAGGGTGGTTGAGTCAGAGACTCTCGTAACATTTAAGAAGTATTTAGATGTTCACTTGCGTTGCCATAGCCTCCAGGGCTTTGGGCCAAGCGCTGGAAAATGGAATTAGTGCAGTAAGATCTTTGTTGTCCGGCTCGGGCACGATGGGCCGAATGACCTCCTCCTGTGCTGTAAATGTCTATGAGTCTAAATGCTGGAGGCTTCATTAAGGCAATCCTGTTAGATCTCACAGGGCCTTCTGACATGTAGCCTTTTATTCTCCTTTATATATGTTTCTTTTTAATATGTAAATTCTATTGTTGCATATGCCTTTGAAACCGTGGGCAGAATTTTACATCTCGCGGGCCGGCGCGCGCCCGACCAGATTGGACATAAAATCACATAAGGTGACATCAGGCGAGCATCCCAATGTCATCTCATAAGCGAGCAATCCTCAAGATGGCTGGCATGTGCAGGTGCCTGAGCCACTCCTACCTTCAATTAAAATACCACTTAAGGTCATTAAAAAGGCAATTGTTTGCAATTTTATGTTGCCTGTGTGATTTCACGCTCATTGCAAAATGGGCAGGGGAGTAGCCCACTTATTGCAAAGGGCGGGATAAAAAGGTTCAGCAGCATTGCCAGTGTGAGTAGTGAGGAGTTGAGAAGATAGTTTGCTGCTGGTTGTTTATTTGAACTTGACAGCTTCATCTCTGTTCTGAGCTTCATTCTTAGCATTTTTTGGCTTCACTTCAGGACTTATTGGTGTATCCAAGGCCCCCGGAGAATTTTGGCCGTGTCGATTCTTCCAGATTTCAGACACCCTCCTGTTACCACAGTAATGGGGATTGTGCTCTCCGCTGGTGGCACCTCCTTTGAGGAGGAAGAAAGGGGTAGAAGGGAGAGGGGGCCGGGTGTCCCAATACAGCTTCCAGGAGAGCAACCTGTGGGAGGAGAGGCATAGGAACAAGGGGTGCAGGCCAACAAGTAGTCTAAGGTGGAAGAGGATGCAGAATACGCCACTATCCTGCTACCAGGGTTCGCAACCAGTGATACAGCTACCTCAATATGTCCTAGCTGCAATGCTAAGGGAGGCTCTGTCTCTCCAGGGAGACAGTGACCTCCATTTTGTCATGTGATTGGGCCTGAGACCACCTCCTGCTGTGTGGATGGTTCACAGTGGCCCTCAACTTCTATGCCTCCGTCTCTTTCCAGGGGTCAGTGGGGGATCTGTGTGGAGTCTCCCAATCAGCTGTCCAAAGTTGCGTCAAGCTGGTGACAGAAGCTCTGTTCAGGTGGGTAATGACATTTATTCTTATCTGTATTGACGAGGCCAGCCAGGCTGAGTGAGCCAGAGGGTTTCCAGACAGTTTGCTGGGTTCCCCCTTCCATCCAGGGTGCAATCGACTGCACACATGTGACCATTAAGGTGCCAACGGGTCTGCCGGGTACCTTTGTCAACAAGAAGGGATTCCACTCAATGAATGTCCAGATCGTTTGTGTCCACAAGACACAAGTTCTACAAGTCTGTGCAAGGTAACCTGGCAGGCCCCATACACTTATATTCTGAGACAGTCCCAGGTGCCAGGGATCTTCGGTGCTCCAGCCTGACTGGATGGATGGCTGCTGGGTGACAAGGGCTATCCATTGAAAAGGTGGCTTATGACGCCTCTCCACCACCCAAGAACAGAGGCAGAGCAGCGTTACAATAGGAGTCATGACTACACAAGGACAGTGATAGAGAGAACAATAAGTCTTCTGAAGATGCGCTTCCGATGCCTGGACCATTCAGGGGGAGCACCCCCAGAGCGGGTGTCACTGGTTATGGTTGCATGCTGCACTCTCCACAATCTGGCATTGGCAAGGGGGGATGCACTGGAGGAAGAGGATCTTGAGGCACCTCCACAGGCCACAGAGGGTGAACCTAGTGGTCAGTCAGAAGACGAGCAAAGTGAGGAGAACACTGAGGGCGTGGAGGCAGACCTCTGTATCCTTCAGGGAGGCAGGGACGTTAGGGATGCCTTAATCCAACACTCTTTCAGCTAGGCTGCCAAAGATCTGCTTCCAACTCATGCCAGGGCTGCCGCCTCCATCCTGGATGTTTGAAATGATCCTTTCCTTTGAACCTAAAGTCCACTCAGTGCCTGTGTAATAAATATTAGAGCCACTCATGTCCAGCATTAGATACTGAAGTGTTAATGCTCACATCAGTAAATGTATAAATAAAACATCGACTAACAGAAGACCACCTGTGAACAGTCCCTCTTGTGCTTGTGGTGCCTTAAACTTAAGTTTGTGAGTGCTACATCTTGGTTCTCCCCCTTGCTGACAGTGGCATTGGGGACAGCCTGATGACTCTGCTGTCTTGTTGGCCTTGATGACCTTGGTGGTCGACAACTGGCCTGTGGAGCCTGTGCTGGCCCTGCCTGAGAGGGAGTGACCAGTGCCACGGCTAGCATCTCCCCAGTCATCACAGCCTGGTCACTTGCAAAGAGGTGGAGGAGCTGCTGCCATCATCCAGAGCACTCTGAGAGGAGCCCACAGAGTGACAAGCAGGTCATGTGCTAATGTGATGTCGTTCTGGACCTCACTGCTCGCCATTGACTAGCTGGGATCTGGGCGCCTCATCCATTCCCCAACTGACATTGACCACTTGAGGTCATTGCCTGTGTGAGGGTTTGCAGGTCCGAGTGCAAACCCAGGAACCCTGATTCTGTACCTGGAGCTGCCTCTACATGAGTGTCTCCACTCTCTCAATGCAGGAGGCAGTGCACTCAGCCATGAGTTTCAATGCAGTGCTCATGCTCTGCATGGACTCCTCCACAACAGAGACCATAGCATGCAGACCCTCATGGATCTCCACCAGAGCCTCCCGCACATCTCGCTGGTCATCCAGCATCTGCCGCCTAATGGACGACTGCAGAGGCTCATCATCTGCCTTTGACTCAGCATCATCCTGGTATTCAGCAGTCCTCTGCCTCCATCCACTCCTCAAGCGAGTGTGAAGTACCCTCACCAATGTGCACCGACGTTCTAACTGATGATCTAATGCCCATCAAGGTGCTGGTATTTGCGCTGGTGCTGGGTTCAGAGACTGGATGTGACACAGATGCATCGGAAGCCCAGCAATCCTCTGGTGTCAAGGGTAGATCTTTGGGGTCCTGCATACGAGTGCATGCTGGCGAATCTAAGGGAGGAAAATGACATGTCATTATTTAAAGACATCACATTGTCCCTATGCATGCCAGGCACCCTGGTGAGGCAATGGAGATCTGCTATTGTCTTTCAATAATCAATGGGGACTCCAGTTTTGAGTCTCCCATTAATGAAGGGACTACACAAGAATGTTTGCACAATCCAAAACTCTTACCTATGTGCACTGCACTCTTACCTTCATCAGAGACCCCGCCTCTCCACATCCACTGACCAATGTGGGTGGCGGCTCTAGGCTCCAGAGCATCCATTTCAAACCTCATCATGACTAGGGGGTTTGTCCTCCTTCACCCCTCTACGTTGTTATGGCTCCTCTTCTCCTGAAAGGACAGAGGAGCATTGATTAGTCAACTCCCTACCTGCAGCACCATTGCAGCCTGGCCAACCCTACCTGAGGAACACCTTCCAAGGCACATCCAAGTCATGGCATTTGAGCTGCAAGGCACTCAGTCCAAGCAGCCAGGATTCATCCCCTTGGCCAGTTCATTGACAGTTGGCACTCAGATTCTAACACCCCTGAGGTCCACGGGAAACAGCCAGCCCATAACACTTGTCCATATTGATCCATGCCAACAGGGTACTCACTCTTGCCACACACAGCAGATTGTTGAACCTTTTGCTTCACTGCACCCATGTGCACCTCACAATGCTGTGGCTGCTGACCTTGGCTACTACCTCCTCTCAAGCTTTTTTTGCCTGGTGCGGTGGCCTCCTCCTGCCATCCCTGGGAATGAGGGTGCCCTGCTTGACACCCGCCCCCTCCACAAGGACCACGGGGCACTCATCAAGTGCCAAGTGCCCTACCCGACCTGCCCTCACGCCCGATGCCTCCAGCTGCTGTTGAGGCCATTGCTCCAGTCTCCAGACCACAGAATGATTCTCCCCTGGCAACCTTCAGGGAGCTGCCTCTGCTGATTTTAAACAGTCCACTGGGTGACTATTGAACCTGGCGCCCACCAGGCCCCCGCCTGCCCGCCCCTTCCCGACCATTGGGCAGATGTGTTTCACGCTGAGCGGGCCTTAATTGGCCAGCCAGTGTGAAAATGCTGTTGGGAGACCTGTTTCCTGACCACTCCCAGGCCTGCCGATCACGCACGCCCAATGAGAAAAAATTCAGGCCTGTATCTTCCTCATGTTATAATAACTTTCATGTTGTTGATATATTGTCAGTAACCTTTGGGAAAAATAAAGACATTTCTTAGCTTTGCTTATCTGGCTAGTTGTAAACAGACTAAGATCCCTTTGAAATTTAAACATCCCTTCATTTATCTAAAAATGCAAATTCCATTCATGCCTTACATGCTATACCAGTATCCATGTTTACTCATCAGCATATAGCTCCTTTTGATTATTTCAGACGTGCAGTCTACTTGACTCCAAGTAAATCACACGCAGACCCAACTATACCTATCCCCATAAACCCATGAAATGCTGGTCAAGTGGCCTTTGGATTTTTGAGGAAGCCTCATTCACGGGCATGATGAGGTTTCCGACGTTAATTAACAATAAAATTAAACGTTTTTAAACTCATTTTTAACATGTCCTTGCTCGTGTCACAGTCACATGAAGGGGCATGTTTTCCTTATTTTTGAAAACTTTATTTTTAATGCTAAAAATCCTCAGCTCCCTGGGGCAGCTCAGTGCCTTCAGGGGGCTTTCACGTAGCGCACCGGCACACATGCGCACACTTCAGTGCTCTCCCTCCTCCAACACCCACCAAGGCAGCGCTGAGCATTTCAATGTGCGATTCACGCTGGCTGACTGTTAATTGGCCAGCCAACATGAAAGCGCGGTCGAAGCCCAATTGTGGGTGGAGGACCATTGAACAGCTGCTCTCAGGCCCACCCACTGCGCCCGCCCAACGAGGAGAAAATCTCCCTATGATATCAATGTTACCCATTCACCACCTTAAACATTTACTCCGTCTAGCAACAGTACACGATGGCAGCAGTGTACACCATTTACAAGTTGCGCTGCAACAATTCGCCAAGCCTAGGATTTCCTTGTGTTGCCCAGAAGTGTATTCCCGCTCTTCCTGGCCAACAAAAAAAATAAAATAATGCTTGAAGACAGCTAATTTGCTTGTTTCTTATAACAGCGCATTTGCTTCTGATTTTTCATTTTCATTACCTTATGATTGGCGGAAAGGCAAATCGACCAGGCGGCCTTTGCATTTTTCATCAAACCTCATCCAAGGGCGGGGTGAAATTTCCAAGATGAAATAAAATAAAAATAAATTTCTGTGGACAGCAATTTTATCAGCTATATTTTCAGGTGATTGATTATGATGCATGGACATTTTTGTCAGCTTTTAAAACCTTTATTTCAGCTTTTTCAGGCCTGCAGCTCCCTGAGGCAGCTGCCTGCCTACAGGGAGCTTTCTTGCAGCACTCACCCGTGCCCATGGAAATGTCATTGCCTGTCCTCTTCCAGCCCCCACCCTGACAGTGCTGAGCTTTTCAGGGCATATTTCACGCTGGCTGGCCGTTAATTGGCCGGCCAGTATGAAATCATATTCGGGGGCCAATCGCGGTCGGAAGTCTGTTTCTCAATTGCTCCCGGGCCCGCTGATCAGGTGCGCCCCCCAAAGGTAAAAATCAGGCCATGGTCTTTGATACATCTCCAGGCAGGTTTAGCCTGATAGGGAAGGCACTATGGCTCAGGCCTCAGGCTAAAATTGCAATGGTTTGCCAACAATGTCATCATATGAACCTACCCAATTTTTATTCCATTGAAATATACAAAAGGTAACTGATGCATTCCACCAAATTACTATCCAGGCAGTTAAAATTAAACTTTATCCAAGAAAATTACAAACTTTGCAGGGAAATAGTCAAATAGTACTAATGCTTTGCCTCTAACACTGTTTTTTATTCAATGTCTTTCTTCCTCTCAGAAGCCTGAATCTTGAGTTCATGGGACTTCCCATAAATATTGCTTGGTCAGTCCAAATGAGGCACTAACAAGGTAGGGCGCCAGGGTACCTAACAAGCATCAGTATGAGTGTTAAGAAAAATCTGTGCAGAACTGTTGAAGAGTCATACGGACTCGAAACGTTAACTGTGTTCCTTTCCGCAGATGCTGCCAGACCTGCTGAGTTTTTCCAGGTATTTTTATTTTTGTTTTGGATTTCCAGCATCTGCAGTTTTTTGCTTTTATCTTAGTCTTGTGAAGAAATTTTACAATATGCACCAGCATCACATGGAAATGGGCATACCAATCTGTGGATGGAAAGCATGTAGGCAGCAGGCATTAAGTCTTCCAACTAAGTCTAATGGGCCTAACCTCATTTCAGATCTTTTTCTAATGAGTGACTGTTAAAACAGTCATTGATGGAGGATGGCAGGATTTGCTGATGTAAGCTCTGCTCCCTTCCCCTTGCATCAAATGATAGAGGCATAGCTAAGAGATGACAGCGATGTAAAAGCTAGAGAAGACTTCCTTTGCAGTGTTGATTATTTTTAAGTTAATTGAATCTGTTAATTTTCTTAAAACATCAGCACAATGCAAAAAATGAATGTTTGAACCCTTTGAAATAACTATATCCAGGGAGCTATTTCTGTAACTGCAGCTGTTTCTTGCTCAGACTCGGTGAATTATCTGACTACATTACATGAGGGAACAAATATATTTATGTTTCAGCAGCACTCTCTACCTTAGCCTCACTACATGGTCATTTCCAACTCACAGTGTATAATGGAATGGGAGATCTGCTGGTAAACACAATTGGCAATTTAGAACCAGTAGACTCTGTCTCCTCTAAAAACCTTTGCTCCTGGTTCCATTCCTTTCCCTGGATACTCACCAAATCATAATCTTAACTGTGGGGTACAATATTATTAGTGGCTATGTTACTGAGTGAGTATCCGAGAGGCCTGGACTATAATTAATTAAAATTCCAATATGGAAGGTTGAGAAATTTAATTCAGTTTTTTAAAAATGGAAATAACCAGCTATCATCAGTCAAAGTGATCATGGATCTGTGTAATTGTTGAAAAAACCCAACTGGTTCACGGAAGTCCTTAAGGAAGGTGGCCTGCTGTCCTTAAGCAGTCCTGTCTGTATCGTCCCACACTTAAATGGTTGATGCCCTCTGAAGTAGTCCAGCAAGCCACTCAAAGGCATCAAACTACACCGAAGAATAGGAGGATGCAGGGGTTGATGAAGGAGAATCACCAACACCTTGTCAATTAGCAATTAGGAAAGGCACCAGTGACTTCCCAGTGCAGTTAGCAATAGGCAATAAATGCCAACCTTGCCAGTGATACCCACATCCCCAGAATGTATGTTTTCCAAATAAATGAGTTGGATTATGTAATTTATGTGAATTACTACAGAGGAAATTTTTACTTATGTAATCATGACATGCTTGGCTCAGATTCTTCTGCAAAGCTACCTCCAGAAAGAAACATTGTTCAATGCGTGCCATGGTTAGTGGCTGCTTGCTATGCAGAGTCCTTATAGCTTCTTAGTTCTCAAAACGAGAATTCTTCTGATCTTGTCAGCCACTCAGTGCAGTTATGAAACATAACTGTCAGTGACACCAGGATTCCTGCACAATTGCAGACCTCTGAAAGCAGCTCTAATTACTGCACCAACAACAATTTCATTGTGTGCGTTTAAAAATGATTGGCACTTTCTCTTTCAGTCATGCAATATTGTATAAACTCATTCAAGCAAAATACCATGTAATTTGGTTGCAGTTCTTTATTTGTTCCTCAAAATTAGAACCAAGAAACAGATTCACAAAGACAGGTTAGCATGTATTTGACAGGACACCTTCTCAGCATAATCAACTGCAAATACAGGAGAAAGTGTGCTCATAAGGTGATCCATCTTTTGTCTGTCTACAGCTTAGTATATCCAACTCTGCAGTTAAGTGTAGTTTTAGAATGGATAATTTTGATATTTATCTGTATTATTTGCTTTCATTCCGGAGAGAATTTGTTAAGACAAACACATCAGGTTTACCATAAGCGCATTTATTCAGGAACATATGGCACAATTCCACCTGAATCCCTTACTGAGTCCTTTTTACAGCGTTTAGCTTTTTGGCAGTTAACTGTGAATTCAAAAATGCTCATGGACCTTCAATAATGTGAGCAATGTGCGTAAGGACTCCTGACAAGAGTTTTATTTAGTTAGCTTCCTGTAGAATGAATTAACTGAAACTGACAGACCATTTCTGAGAGGAAGAAATAGTTGCTACAGCTCTCAAAGCTTTTCATCCCACTAATGCTGAGTCCTGAGTCTCAGCTCAAAGCTGATAATTCCTGTCTCAGTTGAGATGTCTTATTTTGGATTTTTTTTTTTGATTTCTGTTATGGAATGTGGGCATCACTAGCAAGCTAGCATTTGCTGTTCATCCCAGAGCAGTTAAGAGTCAACCACATTGCTGTGGATCTGGAGTTACATGTAGGCCAAATTGGGTAAGGATGGCAGATTTCCTTCGCTAAAGGACATTAGTGAACTAGATGTGTTTTTGTCATGGTCACCAATACTGAGATTACGTTTCAATCCCAGGTTTTTATTAATTGAATTTAAATTTCACCAGCAGCCATGGTGGGATTGAACCTGTGTCCCCAGAGCATTAGCCTGGGTTTCTAGATTATGAGTCCAGTGACATTATCACTACACCACCTTCTCCCCCTAATGGATACTGGATAGGTGCTCTAAAACTGTAAGCAGCACAATAAAAAATAAACTACAGATGCTCCTATGTTCAAATTATAGTCTGTCCTTCTGATTGATGATCTATCCACATCTGCTGCCCAGTAGAAACTGGGCAGAGCAGGAGGTAAAATTAAGGCAGCCCACTTACCATTCTTATACCACTCCAGGGCTATTTTAAGGCCAGGTGGATGAGGCTTCTGTCTCAGTGGTAAGTCTCAAGAATTTGTATGAATTGGAGTCCTCTCACATAGACTGGGTTCCAAAGCCAATTTAATGGCCTACTCAAGCAAATGCTATGCTTGGGAGAAGCTGCTGGACCAGAAGAACAGGCCCTCCGAGGTAAGTAACCAACTTATTTTTGGGAGGAGCAGGGGTGATCCTCCCAGCCGCTGCTTGCAGAGCCACTGACACCCTGAGCTCCCTCATTCCACCAGCTCCTCACTACATGTTGGGCAGCCTCGGGACAGACTAATATTCTGCTGGCTCAAACCTTGCGAGTAGTCTTTGGGCACCGGTTTGGGACAGGCAGCTGGGCTGGCTCTATTTAAATGTTAGAACACAGCGGGTCTCCTGTTGCATCTCCTGGGCAATCTGCCCACATGTTCTGCTGTCCAACAACCCAAATATCTACATATGTATTTGTAGATTTCTGCACATATTCAGATAAAGAATAGAAATATGTAAGTTTGTTATCTTGTTTTTAGCTGCCATGCCAGAGGTGACAAATGAGAAAGAAACTGCCGGGCTAATTAAACAACTTATTGCCTATCATAACTGACTAGACATTGAGAAAAGAGTCAGGTCATTTTGTGTTAGAATGCACAAGGTAGTTTTAGAAAATTTGTTATAATTGCTAGGTTTTTTTATTGACCTTTAAACATTTTAATCATCCATGAATTCACACTGGAGAGACCACTACCCTGGATAATGAAGAGCAGGGGCATTCTCTCAATGACGAAAGGAATGTTAACTCTGTTTCTCTCTCTACAGATACTGCCAGACCTGCTGAGTATTTTCAGCATTTCTTGTTTTTACTTCACATTTTCAGTATCTGCAGCATTATGCTTTGAAATTTATGAATAATCTTTTCACTGTTCATGGGCCTTGTTGTGCGCAAATTGGCTTCCATGTTTCCTATACAGTGTATACATTTCAAAGGTGAAGTGCTTTGGGTTGTCTTCCGCATGTGAAAGGCACTGTATTAATGAAAATATTTCTTGCCATTTTCAAAATAGTTTTATTAAGAAAGCACAAAACATAAGGCCAATGAGGAGTGCTTGAGCAATTTTGAATTTACAGTTAACTGCCAAAAAGCTAAACACTGCAAAAGGGACTCAGTCAGGGATTCATGTGGAATTGTGCCTTATGGTCCTGAATAAATGTGGCTATGGTAATATCTGATATGTTTAGACTTAGTAAATGCTCTCCAGAATTAATACAAAAAGGGCTCTAAAAAGTGACAACTAGAAAATATAACATTAGCATTTTGGCTATTTGATCAGAGCTGTAAAGCTACAGAGAGCCCTTCAAGAGAGCAAAGCGGAAGGCAGCAGAAAGAGGGGTCAACTTAGGTGTAGTTGGATAACAGATGTCACAGAGCTGTTGCAGGCAAGGTACATCTGATGTATGAGGGTGGTGCAAGACAGACAAGTGTGACATACCATGACATCAGCTACCCAGGTAGGAGTAGCTACAAGCAGGACAACAGGACAGAACAAAGTTTTATAAAGCTTTTGTTTCATTTTTGGACCTAATAAAACACATATTTGTTCACAGCTTATTTGACCTTTTTTTCAATCAAATTCTGAAAAAAAACAAATCAGGGGGCTTAGTAAGCTAAAGGTAATTAAGAACCTCATCCTGGAATATTTCAGTTAGAGCGGAGAATATTGAAGGAAATTTATAAAATTTATAAAAGCTGGGGAACAATTTCAATTTATTTGTAAATGTTGGATATCAATTAAATTAAGAATGGTCAGCATAATTTGTTGAAACAAAAAATCCATTCTGGTAGTCACATGATAAAATAATAATTGTTGAATAATCATAGCAATCAATCTCTATCAATTAGTCTACATTATCCCATTCCTTTAGAATCTTAACGGTGGTGTCGGCAAAACCAAAGAGATATAAATCTATATGGAACCATTCCGTGTAGAAGACAAATGGCATTTTTAGTAGTAATTGGAGCCAGGAATTTTCCTGTTGCATTCGGATTGGGTGGGAGTGGGCGGGGATGATCGCAGAGCCGATCGCCCACCTGCGAGTGGCTCTGTGCCGTTATTTTACACGGGCGGGCCAATTAAGGCCTGCCCAGTGTAAATCACGGCTCCTGAGATCAGCAGGAGGGGGTGGGCGGGGGCGGGCAGGGGCAGGAGGCCAGTGACCGCCGGGTCCAGCCGTGAGCCGGTGGCCTATTCAAAAATGGCGCAGCAGCCGTCCTAATGCTGCCACTGGTGTTGGCCAGAAGCATGATGGATAACACCCTTGGAGAGCAGGCCAGGTGGGAGAGCAGGTCAACGGAGCAGTCAGCCTATTCCATGAAAAAACATTGACAGGTAAAATAAAGGGAAATCCAAAGTTATTTTACAAGTACATTAAGAGTAAGAGGATAACTAGGGAAAGGCCCATTAAGGACCATAGTGGTAATTTGTGTGTGGAGCCGAAAGACATAGGTAGGGTTCTAAATGAATATTTTGTGTTGGTGTTCACAAGTGAGAGGGACAACGTGGGTATGGAAATCAGGCAGAAGAACTGTAATATAATTAAAGAAATTAGCATAGAAAGGGAGGATGTTCTAAGTGGTTTGGCAGGCTTAAAAGTAGATAAATCTCTAGGCCCGGATGAAATGTATCCCAGGCTGTTGAGTGAGGCAAGGGAGGATATAGCAGGGGTGCTGGCAATAATATTCAATACCTCTCTAGCCACAGGAGAGGTGCCAGAGGACTGGAGGACAGTCAATGTGGTACCTTTATTCAAGAAGGGAGGAAGGGATAAACCAGGAAACTACAGGCCAGTTAGTCTAACCTCAGTGGTGGGAAAACTATTGGAAACAATTCTGAGGAACAGAATTAATCTACACTTGGAGAGGTCAGGATTAAGTAAGGAGATTCAGCATGGTTTTGTTAAGGGGAGGTCATGTCTGACCAATTTTTCGAAGTGGTGACCATGTGTGTAGATGAGGGCAATGCATTTGATGTAGTCTGGACAGCAGCAAGGCTTTTGATAAGGTCCCGCATGGGAGATTAGTAACAAAGATAAGAGCCCATGGGATCCAAGGCAATTTGACAAATTGGATCCAGAATTGGCTGAGTGGCAGGAAGCAGAGGGTGATGGTCAAGGAGTGTTTTTATGATTGGATGCCTGTGTCCAGTGGGGTTCCACAGGGATCGGTGTTGGGTCCCTTGCTGTATATATAAATGATTTAGACTTGAATCTAGGAGTGTTGATCAGTAAGTTTGTGGATGACACGAAAATTGATGATGTGGTAAATAGTGAAGAGGATAGCCTTAGATTACAGGAGGATATAGACGGACTGGTCAGATGGGCTGAAGACAAATGGAATTTAATCTGGATAAGTGTGAGGTGATGCACATGGGCAGGACAAACAAGGCACTGGAACACATGATGAATGGTAGGACCCAGGGAAATACTGAGGATCAAAGGGAGCTTGGTGTGCATGTCACCAGTCCCTTAAGGTAGCAGGACAGGTAGATAAGGTGATTAAGAAGGTATGTGGGGTACTTGCCTTTATTAGCCAACACATAGAATATAAGATCAGGGAGGTTATACTGGAACTGTATAAAATGCTAGTTAGGCCACAGCTAGAGTATTGCATGCAGTTCTGGAATCCGCATTATAGAAAGGATGTGATTGCACTACAGAGAGTGCAGAGGAGATTTACCAGGATGTTGCCTGGGCTGGAGAGTTTTAGTTATGAGTCTGGGGTTATTTTCCCTGGAGTAGAGGAGATTGAGGTGTATTAAATTTTGACGGGCATAAATAGGGTAGACAGGAAGGAACTTTTCCCCTTGGTGGAGGAATCAATAACCAGGGGGCATAGATTTAAAGTAAGGGGCAGGAGGTTTAGAGGGGAAATGAGGAAGAATTTTTTCACCCAGAGGGTGGTGGGAATCTGGAACTCACTGCCTGAAAGGGTGGTAGAGGCAGAAACCCTCATAACATTTAAGAAGTTTTTGGATGTGCACTTATGATGCCATGGCTTACAAGGCTATGGGCCTAGCACTAGAAAATGGGATTAAAATAGTTAGGCACTTGTTTGACTGGCGCAGACTCGATGGGCCAGAGGACCTAGTTCTGTGCTGTAGACATCTATGGCTCTATCTCAGGGCCGATGGAGGTCACTGTCTCCCTTGAGGGACATAGCCTCCTTCGGCACTGCGCCTCAGACATATTGAGGAAGCTGCATCACCGCCTGTAAACCCTGGCTACAGGATAGTGGTGTCTTCTGTGACCCCTTCCGCCTTGCTCTTCCTGTTGGTTCTGCGACCCTTGTGCCTGTGCTTGTCCTCCAGCAGGTGGCTCCCCTGGAGGCTGAATATAGACTTCTGGCCTCCTCCTCCTCCTGGCCCTCTCTTCCTCCTCAGAGGAGGTGCCTCCAGTGGAGAGCACAATCCCCATTCTCAGAGTAAGGGAAGACTGTCTGATATCTGGAAGGCCCCAAGTGTTATGATTCCTCCAGAGGCCTGAACTGAAGCCTGTTCTTTCTGTCAAAGCAGCTCTGAAGCGAAATGAAGTTGTCCTGTACATACAAGCAAGTAGCAGTAAGTAATAAACTAAAGTGCTAACAACTCGCATTAGCAAGCCCACTCACCCCTGTTATCCCATCCATGGATGAGATTTTTAAAAATGTGGCCTACCCGCCTGCCTGACACACTGAAAATCGCACAGGCTGCAAAAAATTGTCTTCAATTGTTGCCTCAAGGGCCTTAACTGGCCCGTTAATTAATGATGGTTGCGCCTCGGAACTCATAGTGCGCCCGCCTTCCAAAATGTTGTGATGGCTCGTGGTGACGTCGGGTGCACGCCTGACGTCAATGTGCGTCATATTATGTGTCGGTGTGTCAGGCCTGCCCCCACACGCCGACCGGAAAATTCTGCTCTGGGTGTTAAATTAGATTAGCTTACTGCCCAAAACGGGCAGGGAGATTCCATTACGCAATTCACCCGTGCCTGTTCATTATGATGTTAAATTTGTGCTGCCTGCTGATTTAAAGGTTTATTGTGTACAGCAGTTCATTGACTGTACAATCAGCAGGGTGCTCAACATTGCAAGTGGTTAGTTCTACTTGAAGGCAACCTGCACTTCTTAATTAAAAACAAATTATGCTGGAAAACCTCAGCAGGTCTAGCAGCATCTGCGGAGAGAGAAATAGAGTTAACATTTCATGTCCTTATGGCTTTTTCAGACTCCTCTTTTATTTCAGATTTCCAGCATCTGCAGTATTTTGCTTTTATGATTGCACTTCTTAAAGGGGAGTTGCATTGTACCTTCAAGAAGTATTGATTGTCCTTTGAAAAGTGAATCTCTGCTGATGAATGGCTGAACATGTGAGAAATTGAGCTCTAAAGTTTCCTGACAATGCACTTGTGTCTAAGATGCAAGATCTGGAAAGAAGGAGAGACATCAGAGCTGGATTTTAATTCACAGGCAAGCTGAGAACAAGGGGCCAATAGCATGTGGGAAATCCAGAAGCAAGTGCAACATACCTGTCAGTGCTATTTAACTCAACCACCTCATTATCTTTTTGCTATCAGGTTCCTCAAATAATTAGCGGACGTGTTGATAACCCACACGTTCTGAGCCTCAGTATTTAAAGGGACACTCCAAACATGCAAGTGGAAGCGGTTGAAGTTGTCATGGAGCAGCAAAGCACTATTGCAATAGAGTTGAGATGGGAAAGGTCTGTACCCAACCTCTGCGAAGCCAGATGGATGTGCTGTTGGGGCTCTAAGGGCACAGAGGGAGATGCCCTTCCCTTGTGCCTGGAAGAAGAAGCTAGCAGCTGACACAAATAAGGCATGGTTGGTGGTTACCCAGTGAGTCAGTAGTTGGTCCTTGTTGCCATGCTCTAGGACCCAATTCAGAAATGCTTCAATGACCTCAGCGGAGCATGCAAGGTAAGAGCATTTGCACATTGCCTGACATCCTGATGTGCATATTATTCTCAACCAATCCATTTTGTCTTCTTAAACATACTCTCGCACATCACTTATGCAGGTGCTCCTAGTCCTCTCTATCTTGCACTTCCTCACATTCCCAGTTATCCATCCACCACTGACACTCATGCAATGAATGCCTGTCCCTCATAGTCACCCTCAGTTTGATCTACATATAGTGTTGTTACGGACATGAGTTGGATTAATTTAAACAGCCCTGATTTCTCCACTCGCCATCCACCCGTAAAGGTGCTTTTGAATTTTGATTTCCCCTTCATAAGGGATGGCACATTTTTCCCAACCCCTCAGTTCTGGAGTTATCCAATCCTCTATTAATAACCTCAGAGCAAACTCAAGATAAGGTAAAATAAGAGGAGTAGTTTATTTTACACACACACACAAAACAGGGTTTTGCAATGTCCACCCCTTTTTGCATTCATACAATAAAAGAGGGATAAAGGAAAGGAAGGGATTCAGGGCAAAGACCAAAATAAAAATAAGAATTCTGGTTTCACATGAGTCTAGAGTTCAGAGTCATTGTCCAAGGAGGGTTCTTTTAGGTAGCTTTATCTGGTCAAATTCCTGGTTATGGCCCTACAAACTCGGCTGCAGGTTGAGTCAGTTGAAGAAGCAGCAAAGTATTCTTGTGTCCTGGGTTCACTCTCTGGGTGTTCACTCTGTATGTGAAATGCAAAATTTTTTCTAGAGATCATTCTCTGAGAGAGATGGAGGTCAAAGGCAGGCTGCTCACCTGGAGTCTGGTTGTCTTCGGAGGTTCAACCACAACTGAAGATAAAATTCAAAAGCTATATAATTAAAGGAATTCAAACAGCTCAAGTCTCAGTCATGTGACAGGATGATTTCAGGTCCAGTTATTCAGCGAACAAGGCCCCTGGTTGAAACCTATTGCGTTTTGGAGTAGGTAACAGCGAGGCCATTAGCACAACATTGGAGATTAGGAGTCACAAATAGCTCTACCTTCACCCATAGCTGGCTGAAGCAAACATATCGCCTACTATCCTTTGTGCTGGCTTGGCTGGAATGTTTTTGCGGTGCATGACGTGTTACATTCCAGGAGTTTGATGTCTTAACCTTTGTTCGCTTTCAAACTGCTCAGAAACTTCCAGAAACCAATATGTGATCAGCTGCCCATTTTATCAGCCCAGCAATTGTCCATTTTGAAAAACAGAAAGAAATGATTTTATAAAGAGCCATGCTGACATAGATATATATATATTTCCCCCTGTTTCCTGGATGGGACAGTGTAATTAACCACCTTGTCAAAAGAGTTGAAATGCACGTTAGGAATGGCTACCTGGAGGATCATTAAGGGGCTGATTGACAAGCCAGATTCTTCAGGGACCATGACTCTGACATTTACATGACTCAAAACCAGAACATGAAGAGGCTGCACTTTACCAGGGAGATTGTCATAGAGATCTGTGAGCCCTCAGGCCTCACAGCATAGCTAGACCTGTATTGCCTGTGGCAGTCAAGGTTATAGTAGCACTTAATTTTCATGTGTTTCAGGCTTCCCTTGGTGATATTAGTCACATATTACAATGATCTGTGCAATTCTACATAAGGGAGAGTTCTGAGGCTCCACACTATGACTATATATCATTACCTATTGTCAGCTAGAGAAAATCGGGGAAGAGAGTGTCAGGAACTGACAGGATTGTCCAAGGACCCATATTGACTGCACACATGTGACATGTGAGCCTCTCATTTAAAATCAGACATGATCAGGAGCAGAAAGAATTACATTGCAACTTGTCTGCAACCAGTTGCAGTGATGCATCATGCAGGTAAATGCCTGTTATCCAGATAGCTGGCATAATGCATTTATAATAAGTCAGCCATCTATCGCACAGAGATTTGAGTCTTAGTGCATTGTACATGACTGGCGAATAGGTGACAAGGTATATCTTCTGTTGGCATAGTTCATGACTCTCCAGAGAAATCCTTAGATACCAGCTAAGCACTCATACAATGAAAGCCATTCCATCAACAGGGATATAACTGAGAAGACCATTTGATAACTAGTCTGAAGCAAAGGTTTAGATGCCTTAACCAGTCAGAAGATGTCCTTCAGGACTCAACTGAAAAGATCTTCAGATACGTGATGACTTGCTTCATGTTTCACAATATAGTGTTAAGACACCAGCTGTTACCACCAGTAAATTTGCAAGAAGTTTAAGCTCAGGAGTCCAAGAGGAGGAAGAGAAGGAGGATGAGGCAGAGGACAGGAATGGGCGGAGATGGGGGGGTGTTGGTTGGTGATGGTGTAGTGAGGGGTTGTTTGCTAGAGGGTTTCCAGATAGATGACTCTTATCTGGGAGGGATGCTTACTGCCATCTAATTGAAGAGCACTTTTTGGCACATCCAAAATTGTCAGACTCTAGACACTTTTGCCACCTAATTGAGGATCCATCAAAAAGTCCACCATCTGCATTCAATCCTTTCAATACCTTCTCCATGAAGACCACAAAAGAAGGCGACCAATTCCACAATACTCAATTACCATCACTCCTTACCTGCAGCAAAAGGAGCATGACACAATTAACAAATATTAATCATTTGCTCTGGTGCTTATCCTTAGTGGCTATCCTATATTGCTTTTTCTACCCTGGTGCTTCTATGAAGTGAAATCGAAGTGGCAGCAGCAGGCGAGGTGGATGGCTGCTGAGAATCTGAAGAGGCAGGTCACATGTCCTCTTTCTATGGCTTCAAGAGATTGTCAGCCGTGATGGCCTTGCCTCTGGCTGCACCATCTGAGCATGGACTCCAGCAGTCTGGATCACCTGACTGACATGCAATTGCAAGGACAAGGTTGTAGCGGTGAAGGAGGGAGCAGGAATGCTGCCATCCAGAGAGAGACCAGTAGGTACCTGCTCCCTGCCCTCACTCTTCTTCCCTAAGCTATCCTGCAACGTTCTCTTGTCTGCCAGCCAGCAAACTCCATGTCTTTAGTGCAATTGGGTATTTGAATGCTACATATACCACTTCAGGAAAATCACTTCTAATCATCGCCTGGGTGCTGAATGTGCAGGTACCCATTTTAGCATTGGCAGGATCTAGGACTAGATGTCCAAAAGAATTCTGGTTTATGCCTCATAATTATGGCCTTACATAGAGGGGTGCTGTGATTGCTTTTTAAAAAGTCCTAAATAGTAGAACGGCTGCCAACTAAGCAGTGCTGTTTGTCCTGCCTCCCACCTACTGTAGGCACACCCAAGATATTGAACTCATTTGAACTAAATTGGCTGATTCAGAAACAGAGTTCACCAGCACCCAGTGGTGGAGTGGAGCAGTGGGGTTTCAGCCCCATTTATCTTTCCATGTAACATTAATCTATACCACTACAATTGTAATTTGCAACAATGACCACTGCAACAATTTATATCAATACAGTGCCTTTAATGTAATGAAATGTCCCAAGATGTTTCACAGGAGCATTATAAAACAAAGTATGACACCAAGCCACATAAGGAGATATTAGGTCAGATGGCCAAAAGCTTAGTCAAAAATATAGGTTTCAAGAAGTCTCTTAAAGGAGGTAAATGAGGTAGAGGGGCGGAGAGGTGTGGGGAGGGAATTCCAGAGCTTGAGGCCTAGGCAGTTGAAGGCATGACCATCAATGGCAGAGCAATTATAATTGGAGATGCTTAAGAAGCCAGTTTTAGAAGGGCGGCGATATCGCGGAGAGTTGTGGGGCTGGAAGAGATTATAGAGAAAGGGAGGGGAAAGACTATGGAAGGATTTGAAGACAAAGATGCAAACTGTAAAAGCAAGATGTTTCTTGACTGGGAGCCAATATGGTCAGTGAGCACAGGGATAAAAGGAGAAGGGAACTTGCTGCAAGTTAAGATATGGGCAACAAAGTTTTGGATGACCTCAAGTATATAGAGTGTAGAATGTAGGAGACCAGCTAGGAGCATGTTGGAATAGTCAAATCTTGAGGTAACGAAGACATGGATGAAGGTTTCAGCAGCGGATGAGCTGAGATAGATGAATCAAGCAATGTTGCAGTGCACCTGCTGACAATGAAGAGGATTATGAAGACCATTAAAGTAGCAATTGACGGTGATTTTTTGTTGTCCATCCAACCTTACGGTTGGCAAGCGGGCGAATCGGCCAGGCAGCCTTTGCAATTTTGAGGACACCTGATCCAAGGGCGGGATGAGGTTTCTGTGATTAATTTTTTTTTAAATTAAAATGTTTTGAAAAAATTTTCATCGTCTTTACATTGAGGTGTCTCACTCTGATACATGGACAACTTTTCCTGATTTTAAATTCTGTTTTTATTGATTTTAAATTCGTCAGCTCCCTGTAGCAGCTCTCTGCCTCAGACAGCCTGCACTGACTTCAGCGCTCACCCTCCTCCCATCACACCCTGGCAGCGCTGAGCCTTTCAGCATGCCTTTCATGCTGGGTGGCTGTTAATTGGCCAGCCAGCGTGAAATTGTGGTCATGGGCTGATCGCGCTTGTCGGTCCATTCCCCGGTCACTCCCGGGCCCGTCAATTGTGGCCGCCCACCAACCCGAAAGTTCTGCCCAATAGCTTCAATCTTCCCAATATTTACTTAAAGGAAATGTCTGCTTATCCATTACTGGACATTGGATAAGTAGCCAGATAATTTAGCAATAGTGGAGGAGTCGAAAGAGATGGTAGTGGGTTGGAGTTGGGTATCATCAGCATACATGTCAAAACTAATGCTGTGCCTTCAGATGATGTTGCCAAGGGGCAGAATGTAGATGAGAAATAGGAGGGAATCAAGGATTGATCCTTGGGGGACATCAGAAGTAACGGTTTGGAAGAGGAGTCATTTCACGTGAATATCTGTCTACGTTTAGATAGATAAGAATGGACCCACATGAGAGCAGTTCCGCCTAGCTGGGCGGCAGTGGAGAAACATTGGAGGAGGATGATGTGGTCAGTGGTCAACTCTGTCAAAGGTTGCAGACAGGTTGAGAAGGACGAGGAGGAAAAGTGTACATTTGTTAGTCACATAGGATGCCATTTGTAGCTTTGATAACAACTGTTTTGGCACTGTGGCAGGAGCAGAAAGCTGATTGGAGGGATTCACACATGGCATTCTGGGAAAGTTGGAAATGAATTTGGGAGGCAGTACACATGCAGGGACTTTGGAGAGGAAAGGGAGATTAGAGATGGGAGAGCAGTTTACAGTGATGGGTTAGTTTTTTGAGGCGAGGGGTGATGACAGCTGATTTAAAGGAGAGAGGGACAATACCTGAAGAGGGAGAACCATTTTTTAATTCTTTTTATTTGTACATGGGATGTAGGCATCACTGGATAGGCCAACATTTATTGCCCAAACCTAATTGCCCTTGAGAAGGTGATGATGAGCTATCTTCTTGAACCTCTGCATTCCATGTAGTGTAGGTACATTCACAGTGCTGTTAGGAAGGGAGTACCAAGATTTTGACCCAGTGACAGTGAAGGAACGGCGATATATTTGCAAGTCAGTATGATGAGTGGCTCGGAGGGGAACTTCCAGGTGGTGGTGTTCCCATCTATCTATAATATCAACTAACATTGGGGTCAGGAGGGTAAGTTGGGTGATCAGCAGTTTGATGAGAGAGGGATGAAGGGAATAGGAGGTGAGTCTCATGGTCAAGAAGATCTCAGAGAGTGCATGAGGGGAGATAGGAGAGAAATCCGAGAAAGATGTGGGTTCAGGGCTAGGACAAGGAGGAGCATTAAAGGAAGTTTGGCCCAGTAGGCTGGTGGAAAGGAGGGATGCAACAGAGGCACTTATCAGATTGTCTTGATCATTATGGCAAAGAAGTCCATGAGCTGCTTACTTGTTGAAGGTGAAGACCAAGGCAGAAGAGAGGGGTTTAAGATGACTACGTGCAATCAAGAAAAGAAGCCAGATTTACCTTTACATTCCATGACAATTCTGGAACAGTGAGCAGTTTTAGCAGCCAAGAGTTGGACCCGGCAGTGTTTCAAGTCATCCAGCCAAATCTGGCAGTGGATGCCTAAACCAGTTGTGCGTCATATCCTTTCAAACTGCATCCCTTAGACTTAAGTGAGTGGAGAAGAGGGGGTGTGCCAGGGTGATGGCCAGGGTGAGAGAGAGTAATAGTTTTATTGGGGACTAGGGCATCAAACGTGGATGTGAGGGCACAGTTGAGTGAATCAGTAGCTATGCAAATGTTGAGGTGAATGGAAGACCAAAGCTTAGATAGCTGAGAATCTGAAAGTGTAGTTGTAAATGAATAGTGGAATGGAAGGTGGGTTGTTTCTTCCAGAGGTGGATACAGAAGGGGATTGGTTTGGGGCATGGAAGGAGGATGTGGATGGTGAGCAATACAATTTAAGGGAGAACATTTTTTTCTGCATACTAAAGGTAATGAAATCATAAACCCAGTTATTGAGAACAAGTTTACAATTTTCTTGCCAACAGCTCACAACAATAAAACATACATTTGTATGTTGCCTTAAACAAAATAAATATCCCAAGGTGCCTCATATAGAGGAATTGAAACTGAGCATTACTAAAAGAGTCAAGGGAGTTGACCAAATGCAAGTCAAAAAATTAAGCTTTGAGGCTGTTTTGAGGGTGTGGAAGGAAGAAACAGGGTAAGAGAATTCCAGAGGGTAGGAGGTACATGGTTGCTGTTACGATTCCAGCTAATGTTACTCCTGGCAAGACTGATCCCAGTTTGGAACCCGGCTTGACAGATCCTAACTTTTATTTTTTGTTTAGATATCTGGAAAGTGGCTTGAACAGAGTCAAAGGAGTCAGCTGATGAACTTTTAACAAAAGAATTAAAATGTTATTGAACAAGAAAAGCTGAACTATATTGCAATACTCCTTCACCCATGCCAATACCTTTACAGGTATATTCAGATTCATAAGAACATAAGAAATAGGAACGGGAGTAGGCCATTCAGCCCCTCAAGCCTGCCCCACTATTCAATAAGATCGTGGTTGATATGCCCTAGGCCTCAACTCTTCTTTCAAGCCAGCCCCTCATAGCCCTCAACTACCCGATATTTCAAAAATCTATCTACCTCCTCTTGAAATACTTTCAGTGATCTAGCCTCCACACCTCTCTGAGGCAGAGAATTCCAGACATTCACCACCCTCTGAGAGAAGAAATTCCTTTGCAAATCAGTTTTAAAGGAGTGTCCCCTTATTCTGTAACTATGTCCCCCAATCTCAGATTCCCCCACCAGTGGAAACATCTTCTCAACATCTACCCTGTCAAGCCCCCTCAGAATCTTGTCTGTTTCAATAAGATCACCCCTCATTCTTCTAAATTCCAATGAATAAAGGCCTAACCTGTTTAGCCATTCTTGATAAGTCAACCCCTTCATCCCAGGAATCAGCGTAGTGAATCTCTTTTGAACTGCCTCCAGTACCAGCATATCCTTTCTTAAAAACGGGGACAAAACTGTACACAGTAGTCCAGGTGCGGCCTCACCAACACCCTGTACAGTTGTAATGAGACTTCCCTATTTTTAAACTCCCCAGCAAAAGAGGCCAAAATTCCATTTGCCTTCTTAATTATTTGCTGCATGCTAACTTTTTGTGTTTCATGCACAAGAACACCCAGATCACTCTGTGCTGCACTTTTTTGGAGTCTCCCTCCATTTAAATAATAGTCTTGCCTTTTGATTTTTCCTATCAAAGTGCATGACCTCACACTTTCCTACATTAAACTCTATCTGCCAAGTTTTTGACCACTCACTCAACCTGTCTATATCCCCTTGCAGATTCCTTATGTTATCATACAACATGCCCTCCCACCTATTTTTGTATCATCCGCAAATTTGGATACATTACACTCTGCTCCCTCCTCCAAGTCATTAATATAGATAGTAAATAATTGAGGACCTAGGACTAATCCTTATGGCACTCCACGTGTTACGTCTTTCCAACCTGGAAAAGACCCATTAATCCCGACTCACTGTCTTCTGTGTGTTAACAATCCTCAATCCATAGTAATACATTACCCCCAATACAGTGAGCTCTTATCTTGTGTAATAATCTTTTATGTGGCACCTTATTGAATGCCTCCTGGCAAATCCAAATACACTACACCTACCAGTTCCCTTTTATCAACTCTGCTTTTATATCCTCAAAGGACTCTAGTAAATTTGTCAAACATGATTTCCCTTTCACAAAACAAGTTACAGAAGTTATCTTATACCTTAATGTTCTGAGTAAGTGCACAGTCCATGTAAACCAATAGACGACCTGTGGTCAGGCACACCACACTCTGAAACCAAGTAACAGATACCACCCCAAACAGATGTTTGGATCACTCATCAAATCCCCACAGACACTTATCACACTGTGAGCCAACCGGTCTCACTGAACTCTCTGAACTTTCACATGAGGGTTTCCAATCTCCACTCTCCACTTTTCAATTTTCTCCAAAACTGATGCTTTCTCTCAGACATCTTCCATAAGGGTCCACCTCCAGGGTTTCAAACTCTCCACACAATATTCCTCTCCCCTAGGTCACCACAAGCATTCAAGCTTTCTTCCATGCACTCTCTCTCACCAACTCAGTTGTCAACAGTACACCACTGCTTCACAAGCCCAATGGAAAGAATTACAGGACTACAGAGACCTTCTGGCCTCTTGCTTTAAATCTGCTTCCTGCAGCTTTTCTTCCTCTCAGCTTGAAACCTAGAGCCTTCCTCTGCTCTTCATTCTTAACTTCACTTAACAGGACCTTTTCCAGGTTTCTGTCCCTCTTTTGACTAGAAGGTTTTCTTGGGACTTTCTTCTGCTTCTGACTCACTCCTTGGCCTTGGGACCTTTCAGTTCTTTTGGGAAATCTGCTCTCACTCTGCAGTTCCCTCTCCCAGTGTCCAGTCTCTCTGGAGTCCTGGCTTCAACTTCAGTTTGGGACTTGCTATCTACCCCTCTGCTCCAGTCTCTCCCTGGCAGCTGTTTTCAACTGAACTCAAACTGCTTTCTCTTTAGTTTTTGTGTGTGTGTGTGAATGGCTGGGGCCTGACCCTCTGGACACCTGTTGCTAGGCAACAGCACAGTTTTTCTACTCTTGTATTTGCTTTAACTCATTAGAAATGCAGGTATACAAACTGCTGCTTTGACTCAAAATGAACCTAGATCCCAGGTTACACCTTTGAACTCATAAATAGAAAAATAAATTTAAACTTAAAGATATATATACCTTAGTTTAAGCAAATTTTATGTGTATTTGGGTTTCAGGAATAAGGTACATATATATACACATTTCCTGACACTGCAAAGTCTGCCATCAGTTGAAGGATGCCCAGTGTGGGATGTAGGGCACGCTCATGAGGCAAGAGTTGGATATTGTAGGACACAGGTTTGTTACAGGGCTGGAGGAATTCGGGTGAAACAAGCTGCAGAGCGATTTTTCACAAAGCCGAGGATTTTGAAATGGAAAATTGGGGAGAGGGAGCCAGTGGAGGTTTATAAGGAAAGGGTGATGGATGGATAATGCAGGAAAGGGATTTAGCATTGTGGACTTTACAACAAGTTTTTGTTTATGGAGAAAGGGCTTATCAGTATCACCACCAATCCCTCTGACCACCCAGGTCAGAGGGATTGGTGGTGATACTGATAAGCCCTATCCTACATCCGTTTTAAATATCACTTTTATGTTCAATTAAAAATGATTGAGAATCATAGAATCATTAATAGACCTCCTCTTACATCATAGGAAACGGAATTCAGGCTGCAGGCAATTGTTAATTTAAATACCAAGTTATAGGGGACAATTTGAGGTACAATAATACACAGACAGAATACTTGGGACAGTTTGGTATATTTATTTTTAGCAGTGGAGATTGGCAATTAAAAATTCAAGTTTCTAAACTTATTTGCTATGATTTCTGTCCTTTATTAATATCCCCTGACACTTTAATTGTGAAGAATTGGGGGAAGAGCACAGTAAATGCCATGGTCCTTAATTCTGCAGGGTTACCACAGGTCTCCCACTGTAACCCAGAAACCCCTGTGAACTAGCAGGAATGGACATTTTCAACCATTTATGCCATTTCTCTGGGGTTTTCACAAAATTCTCACTCATGTTGTGGTGGAAGACATGTGATAGCCCCACAGAATTTCAGGATCCCTAATTATGTAAATCATTGATTTTGCATTGTCCATCTCCCCTATTAAAAATGAGTATTGCAATAGGAAGTCCATTTCTCCATTACCTAGCGGTTGCTTAACATTTCCCCTGTACTAGCCCTGAACTCTCACCTTTCTTCCTTGCCCTGGAATTGGTAGGAAATCCTGCCTTAGAGAATTGCTGGCCAATCGGATGGATGGCAATTCTGTAGTCCCAGCAGTGCCAACTAGGTTACAGCTAGAGGCTGAGGAAGGGTTAAAGGGAGAACAATCTTCAGGGTGAGAGGTACCTCCAATGGGCCCACAGTGACTCACAAAGGAATTTTCACCCTTCGCCCTTGCCCTACACCAGCCTGCACAGCTAAAGCTGTCAGGCTTCTCCCATGATGGAGGCCTCCACAGGTAAAATACTGGTAGGGGTGGGATGAGGTCCTTAAATGACCAATAATTGGCCACTTAAAGGACTCAGTAGACCCAAGAGTGGGCACGCCACTCCAACCTCCCTGACCCTGTAAAATTTCAGACAGGTTGTGGGGGAGGCAGGGATTAAACGACGGGATAGCCACCCTCTGGATTTTACATGCCCTCCCTGCCTTCAAATCCACCAGCAGGGGAGCATAATATCCAGCCCCTTATGTGGCTCAATGTCATAATTTGTCTTATAATGCTCCTTGAAACACCTTGGGATGTTTCATTGCATTAAAGGTACACTATAAATATAAACTGTTGTTGATCATTATCTGCAGAGTTGCAAATGGTACTGAGCACTATGAAATAATCAGTAAATATCCCATTTATGATCATCAGAAGGTCATTGGTAAAGCTGCTGAAGATGGTTAGGCCTAGAATACTACTTTGAGGAACTCCTGCAGTGATGTCCTGGGGCTGAGATGATTGACCTCCAGCAACCACAACCTTCTTCCTTTGAGCAACCTGACTCCAGTCAGTGGAATATTTTCTCTCTAACTCCCATTTACTTCAGTTTTGCTAGGGCTCCTTGATAATCTTTTAAATGAAAACCAAATCAACAAAATCGGGATAAATCAGGCACAGCCAGGGCTCCTTGATGTCACACTCAGTCAAGCGCTGCCTTAATGTCAAGGGTAGTCAGTCTCAAATTTCCTCTGGAATTCAGCTCTTTTGTCCATGTTTGGACCAAGGTTGTTATAAGACCTGGAGCTGAATGGTCCAGGCGGAACACAAAGTGAGATCCTTGAGCAGGTTACTGGGGAGGAAGTACTGCTTAATAGCACTGTTGATGACACCTTCCATCACTTTTAAGGTAATTAATTGTAGGTTGATGGGCAGTAATTGGCCGGATTGGATTTGTCCTGCTTTTTGTGGACAGGGCATGCCTGGCTAATTTTCCACATTGTCGAGTAAATGTCAGTATTGCAGCTGTACTGGAACAGCTTTGCTCAGGACTGAGCAGTTTCTGGAGCACACATCTTCAGCATTCCAGCCAAGATGTTGTCGAGCCCATTATCTTTGCTGTCTCCAATACAGTCAGTGTTTTTTGATTCCACACTGTGCAGAAATGTGCACAGAGGGAACTAGTTAATGGCATTCTTTTCCTGAAGTATTTCCAGCTTCCATTTGGTTCAATTATCTCAATCAATCAAGGCAAACAGTATCCTAATCAAGAGAAGAACTGACTCCAAAATCAAACAAGTAAGCTAATGGAACTTTAAATGTTACTTCAGGCAATCTGTGGCCAGCATGAGAAAAATACAATTTAAAATCCAGCCAAGTTTCATTTAACTGAGGTTATATTTAAAGGGAATGTCATTTTCAAATACTTTCTGCTAAATTTTTTTTTTGTTCATGGGATAGGGACATCACCGACTAGGCCGGCATTTATCATCCATCCTTAATTGCCGTTGAGAAGGCGGTGGTGAGCCATCTTCTTGAACTTCTGCAGTCCCTGTGCTGTGGGTACACTCGAAGTGTTGGTAGGAAGAGAGCTTAATACAGCAACAGTGAAGGAACGGTGATATATTTCCAAATTAGGATACTGTGTCACTTGGAGAGGAGATTGCAGATGGTGTTCCCATGCGCCTGCTGCCTTTGTTCTTCTGGTAAATGTCACATGGTAAATGATGGTAAAGGTCACAGGATTTGAAGATGCTATCAAAGGAGATTAATTCAGTATGCCACCACTAGTTACATGAAGTCAGAACAAAATGACACAATTATGATTTTAAGTATGATAAAAGATGAGTTCAGGTCACATCTTTAAAATTATTCAAAGCTTAAAAATCAGACAAAATTTATTTTATGAAAGAACATTGAGGTCATTTTTTACTGGCTTCTTTACTTGTTCAAGCCTGTCCAAGATGGTCAAGATAGGTATAAATGTGTTTAGTGCAAGGAGTCATCTTGGTAGAGGAGTTGTTATGACATAGCAGTTTGTAAAGGCTGAGATATTTAAAATCCCAGAGGAAAACTTTCCCAGAGGAAAACTTTAAACAACTGTCAAAACCTATATTTTACAATTGGTATGTTTTGAGTTGCAGCTCTAAATTCAGGAATAAGAATACCAGTTCTCAAGAGGTTTTTATATCAAACTAAATGAAACATTTATTAATTTATAACAAATTAAACACATACACATGGCTACAAATTACTACTATCATAACTTTTAACAAATTCCCAAATTAACCTTCACTAAGGCAACAATAACCAATAGGCTTAAACTGACAGCAGGCAAAGCATTTTCACCTTATAAATTCAAAATGAGGTTCCTTTCAATTTGATTCCTTTGCGGACAGTTGTAGACTTACAGGCTTAGATCTTACAAGTCTCTGACCTGCACACACAAACTCCTTTCTGTTATACTCAGCCTTCCCTTTGAATGCAAATGCGCATTATATCACCAGAACCTTTGAACTCCACCTCTTCTAACAATAAAACCCCTTTCATAGTACCAATTTTATTAGTAATATAAACGTATTGCTTGGTGTCTCCTAGCAAAATTTCACTCCCACTCTTGAATGCTCTATTCAACAAAATGCAAACGCACCCTTTACCTTACTGTTTACATCTCAACTACTATACATCAAAACACCTAGGAGAGCTGGCTTTAACCCAGTTAACACACACACACACACACACACACACACACACACATACACACTCACAGACACCTAAACCTTTATTTCAAAACAAATAATTTCTAATAACATTATCTCCATTAATATCTCTTCCTGGCAGAGTTGAAGCATGTGCCCTGAGGATAGCTAAGGAGTGGATTCCCTCTTAAATTGTTTGCTAGCGCTCATTAACAAAGGCCACATGGTGTTTTGGTTGTTAGCATCTGGCTTCAAACCCGCTCCCAACAGTGGCCAGTTGATTGAGAGCAAATTGATTGTTGTTGAAAATTTTGATCGTTACTTAAGAAGAAACTCACCTTTTACTGTTCACTTACTGCTGGAGGTTTGGAAAGGGTTTTTGAAACAGATTGAGAGAATTTCTAGGAAAGTTTGGGCATGTCTTAATAGCACAGCACCCACTTAGCACTGTTTTCAACATTCTACTAAAGTAACCTCTCCTGTGATTATATAGCAGGGAACCAAAATCCTGTGCTGGGAGTAGTTCCAGTGAGGTGCCAGGAACTTGGACAGGAATTGAAATGCCTCTGACTACAACCTCCATTCATTAGCTACTGACTCCATCCCTGCCCCTGGCCACTGTCTGAGGCTAAACAGACTGTTTATAATCTTAGTGTCATTTTTGACTTCAAGATGAGCTTGCAACCACATATCCATGCCATTAATAAGACCACCTATTTCCACCTCGTAACAACATCTGACTTCATCCTTGCCTTAGCTCATCTGCTGCTGAAACCCTCATCCATGCCTTTGTTAGCTCTAGAATTGACTATTCAAATGTACTCCAAGCCACCCTCCCACATTACACCTCTCTAATTGAGGTCATCTAAAACTCTATTGCCTGTATCCATATTCACACTAAGTCTTGTTCATCAATCACTCCTGTGTTTATTGACCTATACTGACTTCCATTTAAGCAATGCCTTGATTTTAAAATTCTCATTTTTGTTTTCAAATTTCTCCCTGGTCTCACTGCTGCCTATCTCTGTAATCCCCTCCAGTTCCAAAACCCTCTGACACAGCTGCACTCATCTAATTCTGGCCTCCTGAACATCCTGTTTTGTTTGCTTTGCCATTTGTCCCAGCCAGGAAACAGGAAGGAAAATGTATATACATATAATATATACCTGGCTACTTTACAAAACTATTATTTTTATTTTAGAAATGGGCAAGGCTTTACCCTGATTAGCCATGACTAATACCAGAGGAATTTCTAACCTTCAGAAACTAGCAAAGACTCTGTTATCTTTAAAGAGGTGCTAATGCCCTCTGTGATGCCTGACAATCAAATTCCAAAGAAATGCACCAACCCCCTTTACATTTCTACAGCAGAGCTCCAGCCGACGGAGACGGTATGCTGCAAAGGGCAACAGGAACCCTGACTTTTCTAGTAAACACTTCAAGATTCCAGACCTGGGAAAATATATCCTTTGTCCAACACCCAGGAGAAGAAGTGGGAGGTCTGTCACATGATTTCCCCAAGTTGCTAGAGCCTGTAATATTACTGTGAGGAACTGAACCCAGTTCAGTCTACCATTTTACCATATAACAGGAAGCAGAAGAAAGAGCTCTGGCCAGGTCAATTGCCTGGCGGTCATCTACACTGTGAACTATGGGAACATTGGAACTTCTGTATCTGTGCCATCAAGACTAATTCATCTCTTTGTGAATGCTAACCACTGAAGGAATAATTTTGATTCTGACTCTGGACTCACATGAAACCATAACTCTTATTTTTATTGTGGTCTTGCCCTGTACCCCTTTCTTTCCTTTATTGTATTCCCTCCTTTATTGTATGAGTGCAAAAGGAGCCAACAGTGCAAAACTCCTTCCCACATTTTGTGTGTGTAAAATAAACCAACCCTCTCATTTTACCCTATCTCAAGTTTGCTGTGGGGTTATTAATAGAGGATTGAATCGCTCCAAACTGAAGGATTGGGGAAAATACACCACCACTGTTAAGGGAGAAATCAAAAATCAAAAACACTTTTTTGTTTACAGGTGGGTAGTGAGACAAGAAATCAGGGCTGTTTAAATTAATTCCCCTCCTATCCATAACAAATTGGTGGCCATGCCTTCAGCTGCCTGGGCCCTAATCTCTGGAACTCCTCCCTATACATCTCTGCTTGCCTGCCTCTCTTTCTTCCTTTAAGGCACTTATCAAAATCTACCTCTTTGACCAAGCTTTTCCCCATGTGCCCTGAAATCACCTTATGTAACTCAGTATCAAATCTTGTTTTATAACAATCCTGTGAATTGCCTTGGGGCATCTTATTATGTTAATTATGAATGTCAAGACTGAAAAGATCTTAACAGAACTTCCAAAATGATATCATAGGTTTGCACTTGTTGCAATTATGAGGTTTATAAGATTACTATGTTTTGGAACTATGCCTTTAATTTAGGGGAAAATGATGGGAGTCATGTAACATATTATGAAGACAAACTGACAACAGGCCAGGTGACATCATGGTTAAAGATTAAAGGGAAGCCCGGATTGTTTTGTTAGAAAGAAGATGTAAGGTGTTCACACTTGGAGACGATGGCAGCAGCATCTGAGTTTGCAATTATTAGACTGGTAGTCTCCAATGTCCCAGGAAGGCATTGAGAATGTTGTGTTGTAAACAATTATGCTTTCAAGTACCTATTTACTGCCAAGATAAAAGAGAGTTGAGGTCTCAAGGATAGATAATCAGCATTTCTACCTAGATACAAGGCCCATGTAATATACATTGCCATGGAGATGGGCTTTGAGAGAGGAAGAGTTTCTAAGATATCCCTGAAAACTCAGACACAGGCAATCTGTTAGAATCTGGGAGAGAAGGAGCAGCTCAATGCCAAAAGTCTCCATGGTAAACTACGTAGGCAAGTGGGTGAGAGTTTGAGCTTGGATTGAAAAGATGAAAGTTCGTGTGGATTTGCAATGAGCCTGGAAGATTCACCTAGCTTATGCTAGAGGAAGAATCACCAGATAATTCCCTTACCATGAAAGACAGTGCTGGGATTAAAATTTTATTAGGCTGGGAAAAAAAAAGAATGGAAGTAAACCCTTGGGAATTAAGAATCACTTTGGACTGGTTCTGGGAGAACTGAATGCCTACATAGAGGATAGTATAATTGTAGAATGGTTTTCAAAGTTGTTTTAAAAGTAAAGGGGGAAAGTTCTGTTCCGTAGTTTAAAGTATATGTTACCTATAAAAATAGTGTTTAGTCAAGTGTGTTTTTCATCTGTTTGCTAGAGTAAAAGTCTTAAAACATGAAATCTTGTCATATCATCTTTTCAGCTATCAACTGGAAGCTAGAATTTCTATTTTTAAATTCATACTGGGATCATGACAAAGCCATCTACATACTTGTACAAAATTCTAATTTTGGAAAGGGGAGGGTAGAATTGCCATCTTAAAATGAAGATTACAGTAACTGATACCCCAGTGCTAATTTAAAAGGCATATGCCATCCTACTAAAAATTTTATAGGTCTGTGAAGTCCTGCCCACAGTGGGCAATCTGTATTATGTTTTCTGTTCCCACCTGCTTGAGGTCTTAGGGAGAGGGAACCTAGGAAGGTAAAGGCATTAGTCAAGAAGGGAAAGAGTGCAAAATAACATTGATCAGAAAAGAGTAGGAAGATTAGGAATGAGAGACATAAATAGACATAACTTAGTTTAATAAGTAGACCACAATGGGGAAAAACAACAAAATATGATGGCAAAAAATGTGTAGGAGAAAATATCATCAATTTTTAGAATGCATTTCAGGAAGAGTGTGGGTAATTAAATCACTTGTGACAATGTGGATGAACAGCACTGTAGGTGTTCCTACAACACATGGACTGCAGGAGTTCAAAAAGGCAGCTCACCACCATCATCTCAAGGGTAATTAGGGATGGGCAACAAATATTGGTTTAGCCGGTGATGCCTGCATCCCATGAATAAATAAAAAAATGCATGGATTGCTCTTGGAGCTGAGTCACGCCCCTCTTAAGTGCATGAATCTTGTGGTTTGTGTTTTCAGCAATCACAGTATGAAATTATTAATCATTTTCCACAGGATCCTCATAGAAATTCAATCAGTTTATTCACTATGAACTTTTCTTATGGTGGCAGTCAACTGAATTATACCAATGTTCTTTGATACAGCTGAAGCGTAGGAAAACTGGAATAGAATTTCCTCTGAGAAACACTTAGGCAGGGAGTTTTATGTGAACTTATTCAGAGAAATAATTGCACATATATTTACACAGGATAACAGTATTGATCTGAAAGTTAAATATTTGCATTAATGAAATCTGTTTAAATACTGTGGTCAGAATATTGCCAGCAGTGTGCGGGGGCGGGCCAAACATGCTGACACGTAAAATGATGCAAGATGACATCGGGTGTGCGTCCTGACGTCATTGCACATCATTACAATATTGCATTCGGTGGGAGTGCGCCGGAGGCGGCTGCACGCCTGCCGAACTGTCAAAGGCCTATTAAGGCCATTAAGAAAGCAATTAACATCATTAACACTGCTGCCCTCCAGCTTTAAGGTTGGCAGGCAAGCGAAGAGCCGAAGCAGCCTTCGCATTTTCCAGGAAACCTCATCCACAGCTGGGGTGAGATTCCCTGAAGGTTTAATAAAATAATTAAATAAATTTTGCAAAATGCACAAACATATCCTAGCTCATGTGACATTGTCACATGAGGGGACATGTTTAAATAATTTTTTCATTCATTTATTCAAAAGTTTCATTATTAACTAATCTTCCTGAGGCAGCTCTGTGTCACAGGGAGGTTGCTGCATTCTTCTGTGTGCATGTGCAAAAGAGCGCAGCCCCGACTCTCCCTCCTCCCCCCGCCCGTAAGGGTAGCACTGAGCACCACCGGCAGCACATTATGCTGGGTGGGCCATAATTGGCCTGCCCACCTAAAATGGCGGCATGCAGCCGATCACAGGCAGCGATTGGCTCCGCGCCCACACCCGCCCCTGCCCGCTCCCGCCAGGCCCACCCAACATAGCTGAGATTCAGCCCTGTGACATATTAGTAAGGGCTGGAGCTATAGACAATTGCCAATGTGCAATGGAGAAAAACAAGTATTATACTACCATTCAAAGATTGGACATTTTCTGTGATTCTGTAGTTAGTTACAATAAATACAGAATTATATAACTGCTCTGGTGTCCATTAACATGAAATATAGAAGCTAAAGCTTCTACAAAACAATTGTCAGAACAATTTGTTGGTTATTGGGGAATGAAATGATGTCCAAATAAAATTAAACTTGGCATTGAAAGGCTGCTAAATTTGCATGGCAGACATCGTAAATTTGGTGAAAATGTTTCCTTGTGTATGTCAGAATGGAAATTACAAGAAGAAAACCATTCACAAATTTAACCTGACATGATCATTTGGCCATTTTCACTTCTGAAGGAGGATGCTTTTATATTGAAGTGAATTTGAAATGATTTATCAGTGCGGGGTTTTCAGACCCCGCCCACCACTTGAGGAATGTCCATGGCATCCTGCTGGATTCTCATGGTCATGGATTGGCTGTGGAGCAGCTCACAGCAGTTGGAAACTCACTATCAATGCTCACAACAGATAACATTTGAGAGGGTGGGAGAGTAATGTCTAGGGTTGACTGAGAGAGGAAGAGGTCTTGCAGGGGGATGAGGTTGGGAGGGGGGAAATGAAGGTATTGAGGGGTGAGGTTGGAGGTAGGGAGTATGGAGGAGAAGGGGGTAATGGGAGGAGAAGATGGAAGCTGGGGAGCCACGTGTAAGAGGGGGTGGAAGGTGTAAGGGAAGGAGTCCAGAGTGGGGAAGGAGTGCGGTGTGGGGAGGAGTCCAGGGGGAGGAAGGAGTGTGGAGAGGGGCGTGAAGAAGGTAGAGGAAGAAGTAAGGATGGATGAAGGAGTCAGGAAGGGGGGCGGAGTAAGGCTGGAGGAAGAAATTAGCCTGGAATTAGGGTTAAGGCTGGAGGAAGTAGTCAGGGGGAAGGACTAAGGGTGGCGGAAGAAGTAAGGGTGTCTCAGGGAGACAAGAAGGGGAAGTGACTAAGTGGGGGTGGAGTCTGGGGTGGGAGGACTAAGGCGGGTGGGGGAAGGGGTCCGGAGGAAGGAGGAGGTTCCGGGAGGAAGGAATCCAAAGATGGGAAGGGATTACGGCGGGAGAGGGGGGCGTGAGCGTTCCGGGGGGAAGGGGTCCAAAGGGGAGCATGTCCAGGTGAGTGTGCAAGGGAGGGGTCTGATAGGTCCATGACTGTCTCCTGGAGAGCAAACTCAGGGTGATTGTGGTATGAGGGAATGGTGAGAATAGCCAAGGGCAGAGTAAGGTGGTATGGTGAGAGGGTGAGGGTTCAATAGTAGTAGAATAATAATAATGATAATAGAAGGGACAGGGAGGGTGGTTGGTTGGGACTTGAAGGCAGACACAGACCCTGGAGGTGGGAAAATGGAGGCCGAGAAGGTGAATATGGATGGGAGTGGGATTTTCGGGAAGGAAGGGAACATGCACATTCACCTGGACATCCCTGAAGGAAAAGGATTATAGCTGGTACGTCTCAGAGGGGAGGTGAAGGGTGATGGCAGGGGGAGCGGTCAACTGTGATGGGGGAAAGGAAATGGGTGACTGGGGTTGGAGAAAAGATGGGGGAACTGATGAAAAAGCGAATCCAGACCATGCTGTCCAAATCAAAAGTGAAACAACAATCATGGTGAGCGAGATCAGGTGCTGCATGGGAGTGTGATCAGTGGGTGGGCAGAGATGCAGGTCAGCTCAGATGGACAACTGAGAGCGAACCCCAGCAGGCAGCATTGAAAATACTCAGGACAATGAGGTGAGTATGAAATGTGAAGGATCTGCATGCATGGGAGAATGCTTGCATGAGGCTCTGAAAGGCGCTGCCACACACTCATTGACCAGCTGCCCCCTCTGTGGTGACAGAGAATGAGGTTGAGGGTCTCACAGGCAAAGGGGACTTGGAGGGAGTGGACAGCCTCTGAGATTCCTAAGTGGATGACCCAGGAGTGTCCAGCTGCTGCTCCTCCCTTCAGCTGCCCAGGGGCCCTGGCCTGACTCTTAGAGGGGCAGGAGCACCTGCAGGGATGTCGAGGTGCCCTGTTTCCCTCTTGCGTTGTCACTGCAGGAACTCACCCATGGCTCCCATGATGAAGTGCAGATCTGCACACATCTTCACATTCTGCTGGACCAGGGTCTCCATGGTATCTACTATCCTCCTCATGGAGACCTCCATACACGTACATGTGGGCACCACTTCATCAGACAGAAGGCAGACGCACTCCTCTGACTCATGTACCACTCTGTTTAGGGCTTCCAACAGCTCTGTGTGATGTTCCCCCGCCTTTTGCCAACTCTCCAGGATAAGTTAGGAGGCCAAATTTGGAGGCTCATCACCTGACTCGGACCTCACAGATGCCTCTTCAACAGCAGTCCTCCGAGTGCCAGGGAGCTTGCATGACCCTGCCTCCTCCTGCTGCGGACACATGTCTGTGCAGTGACCACCAGATTGTGAACCTGAGCCTGCGCTAGATCTAGGCCCCACCGAGGTGTGTGTCTCAGCGCTAGTGCAGGGTGTAGGTAAACACTGTGATGGGTCTTCCAGGGTGCTTATTTCCAGCTCTTGAATGGAGGAGGTCTCCTCTTGGCTGGACGTGAGGACCTAGATGGAGCTGAGGGACTGGCTAGATGAGGGTGTTGGTCGTTTGGCAGAGCTCCCTGTGAACCAGAGTAGAGATTAGTCTATAGCAACAAAGTCAAAAGCAGGGGAGAGAGCACTCACTGTTGCATTGAGAGAGGGATGAAGTGATGCAGGAGCCTCATGTGGGTGATCACTGCCAACCTCACCGTCACCACAGGCAGGGTCAATGTCCTCGCCAGTCAGTGCTTCTCCTGCATGAAAACAGATGGAGAGGGTGTGATCGGACACATGGCATTGCATGGAATGTTTGTGCGGTGAGCAGAGCTGGGGAAAGGATAAGAACACGAGTTCAAGAGTGTATGAGCCTGATGGAGATGTAGGGTGTGTGTGAGAGTTAGTGGTGTTGTCTCTTGAGGTGTGAGATCCTTGTGGATGTGTGATGGGTTTGTGAGTGTGTGAGTTGACAGTGATGAAAGGAATGAATTACCCTGGTGGAATGGATGAGACCATTCATCCTGCAGCGGCACTGGGTGGCTGTCCTCTTTTACAGGGCATTGGTGCTGCCAACGCCTCCCATGCTGGATTGGTGATGCCGCTGTCCCTCCTGCAACCAGAGTGGGGTAGAGGACATCATGGCGAGCCTCCACGGCATCCAAAAAGTGCTTGAAGGACGCATCGCTAAATCTGGGCACTGCTGTCTTTGTGCCTTTCAGAGCTATCCTATCTTCCATGCAGCAGTCGTGGCCTAGAAGTGCTGAGAGGTGCGCGCACGGCTGGACTTTAAATATGCCACCTGAAGTGATGGAATGGTGAGGTGATGGCATGGCGGGCAAATGAGAGCCTGCCTGCCATGGAAAAGGCATGTTTCCCGGGAATGCATAATTAATGCAGCAGGATTAGGATGCTACGGCGTGAAAAGCTGCCATTGCAGAGACTTCCGACAGTTCCGACGTATTTGTCTGGATAGTCACCCAGGAAATTTTAGACAGGTTAAAACCTAGTCTAGTACCTGGATAACTGCAACTGACCTCGCAATCACTCACACTTCTCCCTCAACCCCCTGACTCCCCCTGTTGATCCCCTGATTCCTCCCTAACCCAGCCTGGCTAATCCTCACCATCCTATTACACCCCTGACCCCCCGATGCCCCCCACCCCCGCCTCCCACCTGACCTAACCTAAACCCCAGCACCCAACTCCTCCTAACCCAAACTTACTATTCTCTCTGAACCTCCAGCTGTCTCTGACCTGACCAGCTCCCACCATGTGACTACCCTCCCTGGCACCCCAACTACCCCCAACACCCCAATTCCATGCCATTCCAACCTGACTAGCCCCCACCAGCTTACTCACCCCCGACCCAACAGGACACCAACACCTGACTCATCTTAACCCCCTTATTCTCAGCGATCCAACCTGACTTTCCCCCAACACCCTACTCCCCCAGACCCAACCTGACTTGCCCTGGCCTAACAATCTCTCCCAACCCAAATGGGCCACCCCACCTCAGACCACCTACCCACTCATCCACCTTCCACCTTACCCAATTATCCACTTCCCACCCCACCCACTTCATCCGCCTACCCACCTGCCACCCTACCGAATTGGCACCTTCCCCCAATACCGATTTACCTCACCCACCCTACCCCCTTACACACTTACCTTCTCTCTAGCTTTTCAAGGAAGCTTTGGGACATTTAAACTCTTTGCTTACCAGAATGCGGCAGTTAGTGTCGTAAAAAGTGGGTGCAGCTTGCCTTCCCTCAAAGGTCCAACGCTCTGAAGAAGCAGTTCCATTTCAGATGCGCTCTGCATTTCTGGAGAAGCTGGGACTGGAAGCCTTGGGCAGCAATACGGAGTTTGGGCGCGGCGCACGAAAGGTGGAGCAGATTGGCAATCTGACGGTGATTGCCATTTCCTCAGAAGATTCGGACCAATATTGTACTAAAGAAATCTTTGTTTGTTCAAGCTTGCGGTGCTTAGCAACTTAAGAAATTATAACATTGTAAAGATGATTGTTGATTGAGTGCACTGTTTTATAAGAATAAAGCTGTTTTTGTAGGGGGAGAAACATTAGACAACTGCTTTATTTACAGTGACCGAATAAATCAATTTCCGTTTTTACTAAATGGTGGGCTTGGATTTTCGCTAATGCTTTGGATTCATTTCCACAGTTCTCTTCATGCTGTGTAAACTGTAAATCAGTGATATTCATTACATATTATTTTTATCCATTGACAATTTTAAAACTAAAAATGCACGGTAGAATGGTAAGATGCACCAGTGAGGTTATATATTTGGGACAACCTATAAGGCCTCACTTGTAACTGGTGACATATTGACCTAATATTAACTCAGAGGTTCATTATGAGCAGGGTGGAGGTAGGAGATGATAAACCCAGAATTAATTTCAGAAAGTCTACCTGCAGCATTTTAACGCAGGTGGCTCATTGTTGTGTTGCTCTCTGGTTTCATTTCAAATGCATGACGGTGGGTGTGCTGCAAGCAAGCACAACTCAAGTGTTTGAGGAACTAGTCCAGAGATGGAAGTTGGTTGGTTTTCCATAGACCTGGCAATTGCAGAAGATGGGCACAAGACATTCCAAAGACGGGCCCAGTCTAACAACACCTGGTTTGCTGTACTGCTGGCATAGTGAGGAGTCAGAGAGAGATACTCTTCCCAGGAATGGGACAATGAAACCTGCTGCTGAAGCAAAAAAGATATTTCTGGCAGGTAGGCCGGCATTCAGCAGTAAGAGAGAGCATTGTGCTGTGCTCCTGGCTACAGGGCAGGAAGCACTTTGATGACTTAATTAGGTGAGCAGACTCCACTTTCATATTCATCCATATCCTATTGTGTGCATTATTTGTGTACTAAATCATGTATTTTCTCTCCTCCAGGGCTTTTAAGCATGCAGGAATACTGTGTGGATCTCCTGGATAACATCCTCAGAAAAGTTGATTCCTTCTAAGGGTGCACCATCAGACAACTCATGTTTACCATGGGCCACCTCAGATGCTCACTCTTTAGATCAGTTAAACAGACAGTTGGATTTTCATCTGATGGCTCACAGTTCACAAAGACAGAAATTGGTGGGAAGGACAGCTGTGGAGAATTTGCGTTGAGTTCTGCTCAGCTGGACATGGAATCTATACTCTGGGGGCCATAGTTGAATGGATAATCATTAAGGTCCAGGAGAAAACCTGCAATGTCCTGACAGGCCTTCCACACACACTGTCCACAATTGCAGAGAGAATGGGAAGGGTCCACATCAAGCGTGCATAGGTGGATGTCACAGGGTATTGTAAAGGTGTCTTCCTCCATAGTGAGAGTGAACAACTCTGCAGAACATCAGTTGCAGCAATCATTTGAGTCCATGCAGGCCTTGACCAAGGTTCTGCAGACTCTGGATGTCAATTTGTCTGCCGCCTTAAAGAAAATGACAGATCTTTAACCTTGCCCTCATGGAATGTCATTGATCTACATCAAGCTGTTCTCCAGCAGAGTGGTAGCAGTGAGGAGCTGCTTGACCATGAGACCAATGATGGCAAAAAGAGAAGGTAGAAGTGGGAACTCTGTTCAAAGTGCTCCCCCTGCTCATTTAATACCAGAACTGCTACCACCCGTCCCAATGTCTGAGCCTGCTACTGCAAGGTGCATGTGCAGTAGTCTTTAGCGGGATTCTTATAAAGCTGTGGTTATCCCAAAATTACCCCAGTTCTGGTCACCACACTTTAGGAAAGATGAGAGGTCCTTGAGAGGCTGCAGAGGAAATTTATCAGAATGATTCCAGAAAATAGGGATTTTAATTACAAGGTTAGATTGTAGAAGCTGGGGTTGTTCTTTATGGTGCAAAGGTGATTGAGAGATTATTTGACAGAGGCGTACAAGATTATAACAGATTCAGACAAGGCAGACAAGGATAAACTGTTTCCAATAGCTGATGGTGCAAGATCTAGGGGACACAGGTTTAAGAGATGTGAGGAAGGACATTTTTACACAGTGAGTGGTACTGATCTGGAAATCACTGTGTACAGGGTGGAGGAAGCAGAGTTGATCAATGATTTCAAAAGAAAATTGGACAAGCACTTGAAAGAAATGTGCAGGGCTACAGGGATAGAGTGGGGAATGGGATTAACTACAGAGATAAAACAAAGGAAACTGCGGATGCTGGAAATCCAAAACAAAAACAGAATTACCTGGAAAAACTCAGCAGGTCTGGCAGCATCGGCGGAGAAGAAAAGAGTTGACGTTTCGAGTCTTCATGACCCTTCAAGGGTCATGAAGACTCGAAACGTCAACTCTTTTCTTCTCCGCCGATGCTGCCAGACCTGCTGAGTTTTTCCAGGTAATTCTGTTTTTGTTGTGAATGGGATTAACTAGATTGCTTTACATAAAGCTGGCATAGATTTGATGGGTTGAATGACCTCCTTCTGTGTCATAAATGACTCTATGTGCCGGATTTTCATGGTTCCATTTGGGACCAAAATGGAGACATGGCCAGGAAAAAATGGCAGCTGTGTCCTGGATCCGGGTGTCCTGCCTCCGTTCCTGGTGCTGGCTATTCTCAACAGCACAGGAAAGGGGACAGATTGTGACCCCTAACATCTGCTGTTTAAAATTCTGATGGCCCATGTTTTTCATGGAGGTGGCCATGATTCGGAAGGGCTCCTGATTTACACCTGATGACTGAGGTCAGGAACCATGACCTGGAGATGGCAAAAATGTTTCTCGCTTTATGGTTCATCTGGAAATGCTGCAATCTGAGGTGTAACTCTGTCACCCACCGAGTTGGCAAGGCTTTGGATGCAAAATGTTACAAAACATTGTCAGGCTGGCTTTAACAGTTTCCTGACCCCATCAAAAGACTGATGGTTCTTTCAAGTGTGTTTATTTAAGTGACTATTTTGAGAGAATTATGACCCCACACACGTGTCTTATGGTGCATTAGTAGCGCCCCTGCCTCTGATCCACAAGCTCTGAGTTCAAGTTCCACTCCAAGACTTGATAGCCACAAAAGGTGTGTTCATAACATAGTCAAACAGGTTGATTACCAACATGCAAATCCTTCCAATGTGCCTCTGGCAGGCAGCAAGAGCAGGAGAATCTACTGGTGAGTCAGAACCTGCAGAAGGCAAAGGAAAAGCACTGCAGTACATTGCCAAATATTTTTTTCTCTTTATGTTTTACTCTTTATTCTTTCACAGGATGTCGGCATTGCAGGGGGTGGGAGTGATGGCAGCATTTATTGCTGATATCCCTTGAACTGAGGGCAGTTTCCATTTCAGAGGACAGTTAAGAGTCACATTACTGTGGGGTCTGGACTCACATGTAGGCCAGCCAGACCAGGTAAGGATGGCAGATTTCCTTCCCTAAAGGGCATTTAGTGAACCAAATGGGTTTTTAAATAACAATTGATGATAATTTCTCTAGCTTATCTTCTATTTAGTAATTACATTTAAATACCACCACCTACTAAGGTGAGATTTGAGCCCATGTCCCTAGACCATTAGCCTGGGCCTCTTAATTACTAGTCTAGTCACATTACCACTATGCCATCATCTCCCCAAGTATCTCCATGGACCAACACATGGAAGTCTATTGTCACCAACACCCTCTTAGGGCATGGTATCTGAAGAGAGTGATGAACCTCCAGGGAAGTGTTTTTTCCCAATGGCATATTCAGCTAATCCTTGCTTCTCTATTTTGAAAGATCTATGGGCAATTTGGAGGGATTGCAAAGTGTTATTATAGGACCAAAAGTGAACAGTGGGTGGGGGCAGTGAGGGTGGGGATGGGGGAGTGGGGGGCAGCGGTTGGTTGAAGGAGGGGTAAGGGAGTGGGTGAGGATGGGTGTCGGGGCTGAAAGGGGGTTTGAAGGGGAGGTAGTGGTGAGGGGGGCATTTAAACTGATGTGCATTGCTTTACTTATTGTTTCAAGCTGCCAATATTCTCATCCATGGAAACAGGCCTCAAAACTGGGCTGCATCACTATTGGCCCTCCCCCATCTCTGGGCCTGTTTCCAACTCTGGCCTTCCACATCTGGTGGTGGGTCCATCTCCATGCAGCCCCTGCCCACCTTCCTGAGATGAAAATAGGGTGGGCAGACTCCCGCAGGACAGACACAGGACTGCAGAGTTGGGAAAACTCCCAACCCCTGATACTCACCTCAAATCCAGGCCTATGGGCAGAATTACCCCATCCTGTCCACAGCAGATTTTGTGGCAGGCGGGAGCGGAGAATCCAGTGGCAGGCAAAAATTCGCAAATCCGCCATTGTAAAAATGGGTTGCAATTCTGTGTTCATAGCGGGTTGGTTATTCTGCCGACTTGTGGCACGAACACCATTTGCATTCATTAACATGTCATGAATGCTCATTAAAAAGCGGCTTGCCGGAATCCTGCCCGACCTTCCAATCTTGTGTCACGCCAGCGGGAATTTGCATTGGCCTCAAATCCTTTTGAAAAGGGGCAACATGCACAAGTCAAACCTCAGTTCACTGGAAATTTGAGGTGAGTGGAACATACGTAGCCTAGCAGCCATAGCACTGCGCCAGTCTTGTGGGGTGAATGCCACACTGTTGGGGCTATTGGTTTGGTCTGCTCCTGCCCTTCGACTACATTGACCCGAGGAACACCACTGAGCTGTGGTACTTTTGCAGGCCTCCACTTTCAGAAACTAGCATTTCAACCAGGAGTGGGCTGTGAGGCGAGGACGAGGTTGATGAACACAAGGGGGGCAACAGGTAGGGAAGACTGTGGAATGGCAATGAGGGGAATGGGCGAACACAAGGGAGGCCTTTCTGGGCTCACCCTCTAACCTCTTGTTGCTGCAGGAGTCTGCTTAGAAAGAACGGAGGAAGACCTCCTCACAATGAAAACCACTGAAAGCCAATGGCTTAATTAGCCCTGTTAAAGGGCTACTCAGAAATCAGTGGCTACACATCACAGTCGTTGCATCTCAAGAGTAACACATAGGAATGTTGAATTTGGGAATGCAGGCAATAGTGGAGGAGGCACAGCTATATCATATATGGCATTCCATCAATGAAGGCCTGTCATGTGTTCACCAGATTTGACACTCCTAACGGGCCAAAGGGCATCCATTCTTTGATCATGAGCAACTGATTGGTCATTAATATGCCACATCAGAAATTGGAGCATAGAGCTAAGTTTGGTCACTCATCTCACTGAAACTTTAGCATGTCAGGCAGGGCTCATGACGTTACATATCTGTGATACCATCTTGGTCACCTCAATATATGCGTTAGTGCCTCAGGGACAAGGTGGCATCAGCCACCATGCAAGTAGAGCAGGAAAAACTATGGACCCTTACAGTTTCCAAACGTGTCATCTTCTGAGCTTCACTTTCTTGCCCCTTGAATCATTAATGTCTTCAGTGTTTCCTTTCAGAGAGAAGGCAAAAACAGACATGAATCCAGGGCTCAGTGCTGCCTTTGTCAGGGTCCTAATGCAATGAAGGAGGCGAAGGAGGGAGAGGCAATGCTGTGTGCAGCTCCAGTAGGAGGGACATGATCAAGTGGAGCCACAGCATGAACAGGAGGGTCAGGAGGAGAGACCCAGACAACGGGGGTGACTTGACAGACCCAGAGTTCATCATAGAAGAGTCTCCTATTTACAAATAAGTGAGAGACAATGCTGTGCATGTCTGCACTTGTCTTGATCTCTGGTACATCACATATGCCACATTCTTCATGAACCAACGATGCCACCTGGAGTTGGAGGGTATTTCCTGCCAGTGGCTTTGAAGGTAACCACAGCACTCAATTTCTTTGCCTCTGGATCTTTCCAATGATCAACAGGGGATCTGTGCGGCATCTCTGTCCGCAACACATTGATGCATAAAGGAGGTCACAGATGCCATTTATAGGAAGGCCCATCATTATATCAGGATTGCTCTGGATGAAGATAGCCAGGCTGCAAGATTCACCGGCTTCACAGCCATCTCAGGCTTCCCTAGAGTGCACGGTGCAATAGACTGCATCCATGTAGCTATACGGTGTCCATGCCAGCAGGCCCTAATGTTTATAAATCACAAGGGCTATCATTCCATCAATGTACAACTGGTGTGTGATCACCAGAAGCACATACTGCACGTTTGGGCACAGTACCCTGGGAGTTGCCATGACTCCTACATCCTGGTGCCTGAGATTTTCGAGGGGCCATTATGTATGCAGGGATGGCTGCTTGGGAATAAGGGATACCCACTGAAATACTGGCTGATGACACTGGTGCGTTGCCGTCAGAGTATGTCTGAGGAGAGGTACAACGCTGCTCACAGCTCCACACACTCCCTTATCAAGCAGACCATAGGGCTTCTGAAGATGCACTTCAGATGCTTGGGCCACTCAGGTGGCTCACTTCAGTACAATCCCTACAGGGTTTCCCGCATCATCGCAGTGTATTGTACCCTTCACAATCTGGCTATGCAAGGAGGTGAACCCCTGCCAGAGGATGAACTGGAGGAGGATGAGGGCTCTTTGGAGGATGAAGATCCAGAGACCCAGGAAGCTCAGGAGGCTGCTGAGGGTCAGTATGAGTGTGATCACTCCATGGAGGAACTAAGGTGTGGGAGACATGATTGTTAATTGCTGACAGGCTCCAAGAAGAGTAAAGTTAAGTAGGGAATATGGCCATATCTCTCCTAGCCCTCAATGCCATTTTCTTTCAACTCGGGGGATGTCCACCCACTTGCAGCGAAAACAAGCCCCACTTTCAGACTTGCCTCATGAATCACGAGGACATGATCCTTGCTTTGGTCCATGGGGCTCTGTGAGTGAGCTCATTCTGTGAACTGAGAGCCCACTTATGAACAAGAGCAATGCAAGAGAAGATTTGAAGCCTTCACCACCATCTAATGATGTAAACACTGCTGCGATTGAGATGTGGACATGCCTGGCGATCTCCTCCTGTGCATGTCTTTTCTTCTGCCACTACCACTGAGGAGACACAAATACCACTAGAATATCAATGCTGATGCGCTGCCCCCACTCAGTGATGTTCCTTGAGGAAGAAGGGTTAGAAGCGCTTACATCAACACTTCCAATAAAGATATAATCACATCTCCCTGACATCACACAAGAGTGCAGAGACTAGTTCAACTATGGTTAGCATCAGAGGAATGTAAATCTCACTGAATGATAGCAAGGTTAAACCTCTAAATAAGGGGATTCCAAAGTACAAAATCACAACCCAGAAGGAAAAATAAGTTCAGACCAGTACTCTTATTTCCCAGTCTTTACTGGCGTTCCATTTTAAGGTATACGAGACCAGTTTGGACCAGTATTCTTATTTCCCAATTTTTACTGTTTTCTTCCTTCTGGGAACGCCTTCAGTTCACAGGAATATTCACATAACCATCAAGTGTATTAGCAATTTATGAACATGTCTAGAACACCCGTGACCCAAAAGTGACATCAATTTTTCTTACCTTTCCTACCTCTTCCGGGTGCAGCCTGGGTGCAGCTCCCAACATCCACAGCAGAGGTGGAGGCAGCCTGCTGACTGCTGCGTCCTGATGTATGTGATGACCTTGGCAGACATCCTTCAGTGGCCCCGGCCTGATAAGGGTAACCTGCTCAGGGGCAGAAGGGCCCTCCAAGACCTGAGAAGCTGGAGTGGATGGGCCACAGGCAGAGGGGGCTGTGAGAAATTGCACACATTTGGAGTGTCCTGAGAGGAGGCCTCCAGGGTGTCCGGCTGACTCTCATCCTCCCTGTGGATGCCTGAGGGCCCCACCCTGACTCCTGCAGGAGATGGTGTATCTGGAGGGAGGTCATGGTGCCTCAAGGTCATCATGTCGCCCACATCCTGACGGTACCCACCAGGGTGTGTGGCCATGGGCTGCAGGGCCGAGCGCAAGTCTGGTAAGACCTGCTGGATCAAGGTCTCCATGGTGGTTGCCAGCTTCCCATTGGTGACCTTGAGGTGCTCACATGTCAGAACCACGACATCAGACAGAACGCAGACGGACTCCTCCATCATTCGCTCTAGTCTACTGAGTGACTGTTAATCTCTGCCTGATGTTCCGCTGCCTGTCGTTGCATCTCCAGCATAGATTTGGCAGATGCTTCCAGGGGCTCATCATCTGACTTGGACTGAGCAGGTGGCAGGTTTCCAGAAGCCTCCTGAGTGCTGGAGACCTGGGCTGTCCCTGCCTCTCACTACTGTGGGGATGTATCACTGAGGTGTTCCCCAGAAAGTGAATCCGAGCCTAATTTACAGCTGTGCGCCATGTGAGCGCCGTGACAGTTCTTCCAGAACTTCCTCTTCAGGATGAAGTCCGGTTGCTTGCATTGGTGCTGGATTAGTTTGGGGCCCTCGATCTGCTGGTGTCTAGAAAATAGAGTTTTAGTTAATGAGTATGAGTTAGATAAGACTGCATGTGACTCACTGTGAGTGTTAGGATTTGATGAAGTGATGGAGCTGTGATCTGTACTGGGTTGGTGGGAGAGGCTGATCTCCCCTTCCCCACAGGCGTGATCCGTGTCCTCCTCAGCCAGCTCGGCTGGAGCTTTCTTAAATTTACTGAGGACGAGGATGTCAGACATCCCTCCTCCGGTCAACACTCTCTCGTGCCTGTTGTGCACCAGCTTGGCCTGTATGAAGAAGAAAGAAAGGCATGTGATGAGAAGGGATGGAGCAGAGGTTGGGTGAAGTGCATGTCCCCTGTGTGTGGTGAGCCTTCCCCAGAAGGGTCAGAGGTTGGAGTGTGGGCAACATGATAGATGGAATGGTGATAATGTGAAAGTCTTGGTGAGAGAACAAAATGTGTTGATATGTGTCCCCCGCTATTGGTTGTGTGTGATCCCTGAAGAGAGTAGCCATTTGAGTGCATGATGCCATGTTGAGAGTTTGATACTGGAGGGAGTTGATTCTATTCCTGCATTGGATGGCATTTTGGGTGCAGTTGCCAGCCACATTGACCCGCTCCACAAGGCTTCCCAGGCCAGAATGGTGAGGCTGCTGTGCTTCCTGCAGCCATCCCTGGGACAGAGCGTGTGCCTTTGTGCCTGTGCAAGTGGGGCACTGCCTTCTTCTTGAATCTCTCGGCCTTTTTCTTCTGGCTGCCAGACATCTCTGATGGGCTAGGGTGAGTGAGATTGTGTTTTGGACTAGCCTTTAAAAATGGCACCCAGAACTTCAAACTCACCAGCCACACAAATCAGCTCCTGACCTGCCAGGTGATTTGGATGGATACACGTCTTTGCATAATTAATGATGCTCCAAGTGCAGAATCAGGCGTGAGTTCCCGCCATTCCAGACAATGGGGTGGGCGCTGACAAAAACACTCGCCACCGCACTTAGTCTCATTTATGGAGAGTTCCACCCTATGACTGTATGTCCTCCAAAATCCAAAGGTTTTTGGCCAAGATCATCTCAGAAGTCAGAGCAGGGAAATGAGCGTCCTGCTTCTACCTCTGCTGAAGCCATATGTGTTGTGTCTCTTCGAAGGGATAAGAAAAGGAGTAGTAAAACTTTGTAATGGCAGTTAGGTGAGTATATGAGTGTTTGAGAAAATTTACCGGTATTAAGTTTCCACTTTTTTTTCTTTATTTAATATAAACATAGAAAATGTAATAATTTATACTACTTTTCCATGCTGCCAATTCCAGGTTGTTGGTTTTCAGTTGCTTGTTGATGACTGGGAAGACATGATTAATGGGGACCAACAATGGGAGCAAGTAGGGCAGGGGACGTGCAATAGATGATTGGTTGCAACACCGCTGTACTAAACTTAGAGTGCAGGACTGGTTTCTTTTAAGAAACAGTAAACTTTATTTACAGACTCTAGATGAGGCTACATACTTGTTCCAAGACCAAGTCTAAAAAACTCCACCCCTCAGATTCCCCGTGCTGAGGGCTGTTTTGCCTATACAGTCACATGATCCCCAGAACAGTAAGAAATGGTTTAACTTACAATTATTACATTCCTCCCCCTTTAATTTTGTTTTACTTTCTTATTGATAGGAACATCTTAACCCATATATATAATTATATACAGTTCATGCTATTATAACTTTAGTCTTTGAGGAGGTTTTCGGATTTGAGGACAGCGATGCAACTCTACGACTGGAGGTTCATCCATTGGATCAGCTTGAACAAGAACTGCAGCTTCAGGGACATCCCTGGACAATGGCAGCTCAGAACTATTCACTTCAACAGAGACATCTGGTATGCCTATCCTTTGTCAATCTGGCACCTCAGGGGTCGAAATTTCGACTTTGATTTCCAATGGATTAACTGGTTGTTGGAGGGTTTCTTGACTTCTGAGATGATCCACGTGTTTCCTAACAATCCTGTTTTCCACTTCAACTTGATAAGATAAATGTCCTATTTCAAAGACTATTGTACCAGGGACCCATCTCAGTCTAGTTGCAAAATTTTGTACAAAAATAGTCTCTCCCACAGTAAACTCTCGACATTTACCGTGAATGTCATGGTTCACTTTCTAATTGCCCTAGTTTCTCTCCACCTTCCTGTCTAAATTAGGGAATCCTAGACTCGAGCTTGTACGAAGTCGTCGCTTCATTAACAATTCTGAAGTTATTAAAACAGTAGTTGCATGGGGAGTTGTGAAATAGCTGAACAGAAATCTTGAAATTTGGGTTTCTAATGTTATCTTTGTGAATTTCTTCATCTCTGTTTTAAAGGTTTGTACTGCTCTTTCTGCTAACCCATTGGATGAGAGATGGTATGTGCTGTTCTGATGTATTTGATCCCATTTAGGTTTACAAATCTTTGGAATTCAGTGCAAGTGAAAGCAGTACCATTATCTGACACAATAACTTCAGGTAAACTATGAACATTGAAACTCTGGGGCAGTTTTTCAATGGTTGCAGGCAAAGTAGGTGACCTCGCTTCAAACACGTCCATCCACTTTGAATGTGAGTCCATAATCACAAGAAACATGGTACCTGGAAATGGACCTACATAGTCTATATATAGTCTAACCCAGGGTTGACCAGGCCACTCCCACGGATGCAATGGAGCTGAAACGGGCAACTTCTGTTGTTGCAGACGCTGGAGACAGTGCTTCACCATTTTTTCTATATCACTGTCTATACCCGGCCACCAGGTATAACTTTGTGCGAGCATCTTCATTTTCAAAATTCCAGGATGTGCACTATGAAATTCTTCTAATAGTGGTTCTCTTCCTTGCACAGGGACTCTTGCTCCCCATAATAAGGTATAATCTTGACATCTCAGTTCAGATCTATATACAAAGAATGGTTTTAATTCTTCAGGGACTTGTGCATTTGCCAATCCTTGTAATTGTTGTTCATGGGCTCTTGTTAAAATTGGATCCTAATTTGTCCAATTCGTTATCTGTCTCGCACAAACTGGTGAGAAGTTTCTTGAAGCACTCCCGCAGTTTAAAAAAGCAAAAGGGATCTTCAGAAGTATAAGTAAAAAGGAAGAACTAGCCAGAAGAGAAAATGCTGCAGTGATTTTTTTTCAAGACAAAAGACCCACAATCGCTTGCATCCCAGGAAAAGTGCCGGAAAACTACAATGGCAGGGCTCTCAGCTGCAGGCATTCCAAAACAGGACCAAATGGGAAAAGGAAAGAGTCACAGAGAAAAGAAGTGCTCTTACCTTGAAAGCTTGAAAAAGTTTAGAAAAGAAGGTCCACGATTGCTGGGAGCCCACTAAAAGCAGAAAAGCGCAACCACAGACACCTAACCGGCAGCTGCTATCAGCCTGAGTTGAAAAAAGAAATGGGTACTATCTTAAAGCGGTAACAGCATTTGAAGTGGTAACTACAAAAAAGGGGAAACTACAGTAAATAAAAAGTACCTGATGAAGAACAGAAAATAAAAATGACTAGACTGATTGGACCTATGGGATGTTTTGATGAGACTGTTGAACAGTGGAGCTCCTACACTGAACGCTTTGAGGTTTTTGTCCCTGCAAATTGAATTGAAAATGATAGAAAGATGGCAACTTTCTTAAGTATGATGGGAGCTAAAACATTTGGCTTACTAAGAAGCTTGGTGCAGCCAGTCAAACCTCACACAACATTGTATGAGGACATTGTAAAAGTCCTGGAGATGCATTTTTCCCCTAAACCACTTGTCATAGCAGAAAGATTTAGGTTTCACAAAAGAAACCAAGAGAGGGAAACAATAGCGCAGTATGTTGCAATGCTTAAAAAGCTCACTGAACATTGTGAATTCAATGAAGTATTGAACAAAACTCTCCATAACAGGTTGGTCTGAGGCCTTTGTACTGGAAGAATCCAGAAATACCTAACAGAGGCTAATCTCACTTTGCAGAAAGCCATAGAGTTGCTGTTTCCATGGAGCTGGCTATAAAAGAAGCACAGCAGGTGAGTGCATTGACTCTGAGTGCATAACGTGACAGTTGAGTGTGCATACAAGACAGCAAGCAGCTAAGAATGTTACCTTTGTGGAAAACCTCATTACCATCCAACTGGATGTTGGTGCAAAGACCTTGAATGCCATCAGTGGCAAGAAGGGACACATTGAGTGTGCCTGTAAAAATAAAAAAGTAGCGGTGAATCAGAAAGGCAACCAGCGAAAAAGTAATCTGCCATCTGGAGTAACAAGAAAAATCTGCAAGTCATGCAGCAGCAATGGGTGGACCAGAGTGGCACTGAGTCCAAAGAAGAAGGTTCCCTCCACATCTTGTCAGTGGCAGGTGGTTCACAAGGCTACTAGATAACACTGCTGCTGGAGAGCCAACCAATACTTATGGAGCTGGACACAGGGGCAGCAGTTTCTCTGGTCCCAGATGCTGTGTATAAGGAGAAGCTTAAATATCTTCCCTTGATGCCTGCAAAAATCATTCTGAAAACATATACAGGGGAATCTGTACCTATGATGGGCAGAACAGAAGTTAAAGTGGAACTTAATAGACAGACTGCTAAGCTACCATTGATTGTGGTGAAAGGCAAATACCCAGCTTTAGTTGGACGGTCATGACTTAAGAAGATAAAAGCAAAATACTGTGGAAATCTGAAATAAAAACAGAAAATGCTGGAAAAACTCAGCAGGTCTAGCAGCATCTGTGGAGAGAGAAACAGAGTTAACGATTCGAGTCCATATGATTCTTCTTCAGAGGTTGAGAAAATCGAATTAAACAAAGCACTTTGTTCAAACACCTCTCCATCTATGTGAGTATATATCAATCTCTAAAAGGTTATGGGCAGTACCAATAGTTAAACACAACAGGGACTGTGTCCCGCTTCGCAGAAGCCTCCCTGATCTTCATGTCATGCCTGGTGGCAGGTTCCCATCTAGCTGCAGAATGGCACCATGTTGCACACTCTGTAAGGCATGTGAGTCCCTCTCAGTACACGCTAGCGCTATTTCCATGGTGCACTTCAGGTCTATCTGAACTTCTGCAGGCAAACGGTGCTGAATGGCATCGACTTTTATGCTGCGAACCAAACAATCTTGCAACATGTCGTTTAAGGTATCACTGAAGTCACAGTGCTCCGTTAACTGTTTTAACTTCGCAATGTACATTGTGATCGACTCAATGGGAGAACTTACTCAAGAGTTAAACTTGGATCTTTGCATGATCGCCAAAGGTTTAGGCTGAAAATGTCCTTTCACAAGGTCTGCTAGCTCATGAAGGATCTGGAATTTGGCATGTTTGGTGACGTCAAGTCATGGATTAGGTTACATGTTTTGCTCCTGCAAACACTTAGGACAATTGCCAACTGTTTCTCCTCCAACGTTATTTCGTTAGCTACAAAGTAGAGACCTAATTGCTCAATGTATTTACTCCAGTCCTCAATGGATGAGTTGTACGGGTCAATTCTACCAAAGAGCGGCATTGCTGGGAGTATATTTCTTTTCTTTCTTCCCTTAAAATATCAAAATGCTCACAGTCGCAAGGCGAGGAGCTGTGTTGGTGCTATTTAACCTTGTCGCCAATTGTGATAAACTTGGAGGGCAGCTCAAGAGAGGGGGCGGTCCTGGACTTAATTTTAGGGAATGAAGCTGGGCAAGTGGTAGAGGTATCAGTGGGGGAGCATTTTGCAGCTAGTGATCATAATTCCGTTAGATTCAAGGTTGTTATGGAAAAGGGCAAGGATGGGCCAGAAATCAGAGTTCTAAATTGGGGGAAGGCTGATTTTAATAAGATCAGATATGATTTGGCCAGAGTGGACTGGGAGCAGCTACTTTTAGGTAAATCTGCATCAGTGCAGTGGGATTCATTCAAGAAGGAAATAGGGAAAGTACAGGGCCAACATATCCCAGTGAAGATAAAGGGTGGGACCAACAAATCCAGGGAACTCTGGATGTCAAGGGATGTACAGGATTGGATAAAGAGAAAAAGGGTGGCTTATGGCAGATACCAAGGGCTCAAAACGGCGGAAGCTTTAGAGTATTAAATGGGTTGGGGGGAACTTAAAAAGGAAATTAAGAGAGCAAAAAGGAGGCATGAAAAAACATTGGCAGGTAAAACAAAGGAAAATCCAAAGTTATTTTACAAATAAATGAAGAGTAAGAGGATAACTAGGGAAAGAGTAGGGCCCATTAGGGATCATAGTGGTAATTTGTGTGTGGAGCCGGAAGACGTAGGTAGGGTTCTAAATGAATACTTTGTGTTGGTGTTCACAAGTGTGAGGGACAACATGGGTATGGAAATCAGGCAGAAGGACTGTGATATAATTAAAGAAGTTAGCATAGAAAGGGAGGAGGTTCTAAGTAGTCTAGCTGGCTTAAAAAATAGATAAATCTCCAGGCCTGGATGAAATGTATCCCAGGCTGTTGAGTGAGGCAAGGAAGGATATAGCAGGGGCACTGGCAATAATTTTCAAAGCCTCTCTGGCCACAGGAGAGGTGCCAGAGGACTGGAGGACAGCCAATGTGATGCCGTCATTCGAGAATGGAGGAAGGGATAAACCAGGGGACTACAGGCCAGTCAGTCTAACCTCAGTGTTGGGGAAACTATTGGAAGCAATTCTGAGGGAAAAAATTAATCTGCACTTGGAGAAGTCTCTATCCGTCCAACATGCATAAACTAGTCTCTTACCACAAGTAGACTCAACAAAGCCTTTCTGAGTGGTAAGTAAGCAAGCAGCTGTGAGTGCTGGCTGTTGTTGTTTGTCTGCCTTTCAATGTTCTCTATTCGCCTTGCTTTCAAAAGTGAATTTCAGAAATTCTGGGAAACCTGTGCATGTGCCATTAACTTTGAATGTAGGTTAAAGTATTGTTAGAATTGATCAATGTACTTACTTTGCTAACCCAGCTCTCTGGAGAGGATTACACAATGCCAAGCGAAGCATGCCTGAGCTAAAACAGGAAATCAGGGCATTGGAAGCGGCTTCTGAATCTGACCACATTTTCAGCCAATTTAATAGCTCCCCATTCCCCCTATCCACACCTAACCTATGAGCTGCTCCAAATTAATCCCTCCCCTCAACCCCCCCATTCCCAGCAAGTCCTGTAATTCCAGGTGTTTTGTCTGTGATTGGCTGCCCATTGACAATGTGCATTCGGGTGTGAGCAATTAACTTGTAATTTTCTGATATCCTGTCTGCTGCGTGAAGACCCACTGTTGACACAGAGTTTCAAGATGTTTTGAAACAAAAACAGAATTACCTGGAAAAACTCAGCAGGTCTGGCAGCATTGGCGGAGAAGAAAAGAGTTGACGTTTCGAGTCCTCATGACCCTTCAACAGAAACGTCAACTCTTTTCTTCTCCACCGATGCTGCCAGACCTGCTGAGCTTTTCCAGATAATTCTGTTTTTGTTTTGGATTTCCAGCATCTGCAGTTTTTTGTTTTTATCAAGATGTTTTGACCCTGATATTTGGAAGCACTGAGTAGGGAAAGGAGGGTTTAACTACGTAAAGGGTAGTTCTCCACATTGGCCGTACTGAAGAATGGCTTTGACAAACTACATTGGGGTTCCAGATGTTTGGCAGCACAGCAGTGAGACTCCAGCATGGTGGCAGCATGGATGGGAGCCTTGTGTCTTGGGCCATGACAGAGATGCAACTTGGGGTTTGTAGAGCTGTGGAGGCCAATCCTAATCTTTTGAATAAAATGGTGGAATGTAAAGGAGATTCCTAGGACTGAATTTTCCCCACCCAGGCAGGAAACATGATCCGAGACTATTTTCAGGTCCCGAAACTGCCTTCAGTGGGAAACTGATTAAAGTCAAGTTTCCATGTGGGTACCCTCATAGCTTGGAGACAGGTTCCCTATTGAATTATTGGGTGGTGGGTGGGCTCTCGATGTTGGAGAACCCATCTGCTCCCAGCAGCATTGTGAAATATGGCGCTGTCCTCCTGGCACTCACCGCCCTGATGGCTGCCTCCCGTGCAGGGGTGGTGAGATGGGTGGGACTCCTCCTCCCATCCCTCAGGTAAAGGATTGCAAAACTAGAAGCCTATTGGAATTTTCCAGTCGGCCTCCATTACCTATCGTTAACATGGCTCTTAACAAGACTAATTGCCTACCCACCTCACGGGGTTGCACAGCCTTCCCCAGTCCCGAGCATGCCCCAGCCAAAATGGCTGATGTCAGGAACGGGGTCAAGGAGCCTGTGTGCCTCGTAATCTACGGTCCCATCCTTCTCCATTCCCAGCATCAGTGGGGCCCGAGAATTCAATTCCTGGTGTCTGTCAATAATGGTGGGGGGCGTGGCGGGGGGAGGTTGGGGGGTTGCGGTGATTTAGTTTATTTCTGCTCGTACTGGAGGGGTGAGGAGATCACAACTCTGGAAAGGTTCCACATTCCTTCAGTTCCTTCATGCTCTCTATATCTCCCAGTGTCTACAATACATTATCTACTTCCCCTGGCTGAATGTTTCAGGGAAATTGCTGTTTCAGCACACAAATGATTTGTTTAGTCATATGGCTCTGATGATATTAGTGCCCCATATCTTGTGCCCAGTTCCTGACAGGAATTATGAGCCAGTTGCTGAGAGCAGATCCCTTGTCTCTCAACAGCCAGCCTGCCACCCAATGATCTGGGGGAAAAAAGGGCGGAATCATCTGTTCTGGGCCTAAGTCCTGTGGCATGGGCGGGAAGCAAGAATGTTTTCCCCCAGAGGGAAATCGCACGATGTTGGACTCATTAAAAATGCAGCTGGGGGTTTCTCAACATTTCCCATGGTGGGGCGGGGCAGGGTGTCACACGTCCCATTGGCATATCCAGGCACTATATTTAAAAGGTAGTCAGACAGCTACTTTTATCTCACTTTTTACAATGGACCAGGACATGGCATGCAGAAGCCAAGGAACACCAGCCCTCAGATTCAGTGACGATTCATTGGGCTTACTGCTGAATGCAGTGGAGGACAGGAAGGATGTCCTTTACCCGAGGGGTAGGAGGAGGAGGAGGCCCACCCATCTCACCACCCCTGCATGGGAGGCAGTTGTCAGGGTGGTGAGTGCCAACTCCACTGACAGAAAGACAGCCCTGCAGTGCAGGAAAAGGATGAATGAACTCATCTATGCTGCCAGGATAAGTGAACCCTCTATTCCCCATACTCACCTCACTGAATGAGAACTGGGACACGGGCCTCAGTGGCAAGGCCACCATCTGTAGTGCCCAAACATAAAAGAAAGTTTCAGTGTGCTGAGGTGATGCCTCATCGCGCCCAATGCAGTCCATGTACTCTTCAGGTAGGAACGCAACTGCAGGTCTCTGACCCCGCCACACCGAGAGCTCAAATTTTGAGGCAGGGAGAGAGTGGGGGTGGTTGGTGTAGAGAGCAACAACATTTGCTGCTGATGCCATGCCTCTGTTGCCCTTGTCCTTCTCGCTGCAGGAGCTCACCGCTCTGGAGGGTGCTGCCAAAAAAACCTTGTGGTTTAGCTGCAGTGCATATTTCACATGGCACACTGTTGCCAGTTGGTTGATGGTGAAGATTGGCAGCCTGCGAATGCCACCTGCATCCCAATTACTCTTGAGGATCCAGAGGCTACCTGCCAAAATCATCAAACATAACAGGGCATTGCGGTCAGACAGCTGCCTCCACCCCTGCTGCGGCCATTGGGGAAGGACCTAGAAGCAGTGGCAGAGAATGTAAAAGAAGTTCTCATTTCACTATGTAGTATGGGTGAACTATCATTCTTCATTTTTGATGCGCTATTGCTAATATATTTACGGTTGCAGTTTAAGGAGGTCTGGTGTGTTTTTATTGCATCTGTTAGCTTTAAAACCTGTGTACAGCCCCATACTCAAGGGAACAACCCAGGCTGGGTCTATGCCCCCACAATCATGCGTGCGCAGGGAGGCATCAATCTTTGCCAAGGCCCTTGCCACTTACGAGAAGCCTCCCACACACACTAGTCCATTGCCTTTCGCACTCTATTCGATCCAAATGCCTTTGTATAGTCAGAACTACATGCTGGGGTTTGCCTTCAGTTGTCCAGTTGAGTTGATCTGCAGCTCTGCCCACCCAAAGACCCAACTCCCATCCAGCATTTTGATATCTGGCCTCCGATGCACTGGGTAGGTTTCCAGGAGCCATGTCCTTTGTGCATGTCCTTTGAAAGTTTCTCCAATACCTTCTATCCTCCGCCCGTTACCTTCACCCTTGAACCACACCCATTACTTTTTGGCTTAATAGATTCCACGTCCATGGCCTCTCTCTGCCCAAAAAGCCCACCCTAGTCACCATGGAAATGCCCACCCTGTCCTTCCCACCCCAAAGGTCCATGCATCATTTTGTATCCCCTCCAATAACCCTAATTGCCTCTTCACCTATCATCGCAGGACCCTCACCCTCCCACCCTACCACATACCATTGCACCTTTAACAGTCACAATTCCATCCTAAAACCAATTCCTTCTTTTCGTCCTCCCAGGATTTATCAGTCGACTCCACAGGCCCTCTCTCTGAACTCTACACCCCCACTCATGGTCCCCTTCTCCACCTGCACCCCCCATTCACAGTCCCCTTCTCCACCTGCACCCCCCACTCATGGTCCCCTTCTACACCTACACCCCTCCTTTTATGGTCCCCTGCTCCATTTGCACCCCCCATTAATGGTCCCCTTCTACATCTGCACCCCCCACTCACAGTCCCCTTCTACACCTGCACCCTCCGCACTCATGGTCTCCCTCTCCATCTGCACCTCCCACTCATGGTCCCCTCTACACATGCAACCCCCACTCATGGTCCCTTTCTACCCTGCATCCCCCACTAATGGCCTCCTTCTTCCGTCACTGCTCTTCCTACACTCCCACTCTCCATTCCCCCACCGCAATCATCCAATACTCCTGCAAGACTTCATTCTCTTCCCCCATCTTTTGGTCTCCACACCTGCTCCACCCTTTGTGCCTCTGCTCCCCATCTTGTTCCTGACCCCCCTCCCCACCACCACATAGACCATTGACCATCGTACACCTGCTCGATGCTCCAGCTGCTCGATGGTCTACCTGCTGGCCCAGAGTTTGCCATCGTGAGACTTCACCATCTGTTCCATGGTCTACAAGTTGGTCCAGGCCTCCATCCAGATAAGTCCCAGCATGTGCATGCCACATTGGTCGAGATGTTTTCTGGGCCGGCATGAAATCCTGCTGGAGGGGCAGGCAATCCGACAGGGTGGGGGTCAAAATTCCAGTCAGGTGTTCATTTGAATCCTGACAATGAGATGCAAAACACTTCCTGATGGTCTCTGGTGGGAATGGCGACCCACCGTTATCCTGCTGTGATGGTCAGGACCGCAAGTTACCGCAATCATTTCCCACCATGAGGAAACCAATTTTACAGCTACTGCCATGTTGCGCACCCTTGCCCACCATGAACTCCACTACTGGCAGGAGGGAATGATTCTGACCAAAGCTTGTGTTCAGAAATGGTGCAGGATGAAAGCATTGTGGCAGGAAACCAGGCAGAGACCTGCATGACTCGCGGTCTGTGCTCACAAACAGATGGAACATCTTGTCACGTTTGTACTCTATTCTTAATGGTCCCAGGAAATGTTATTAGTAAGTCACAAACATCAATAACAAATGTGATGTTTTTATTTTGATATTCTACTTTACTGTTCTGAAGTTAGAACTTTAAAATCAGTTCTGTTTGCTATTCCTTTATTTCTATTACAACCAATCTCCCTGTCTAAATGCAAAGTGAGCAGTGCAACACTTAATTAAATTTTGTGTCCCCATAGCAACACCCCTGCTTTGGAGTCTCCATGATAGTGCCGCACACAGCAGTCAGGGAAGCTCAGCAAGCAGCTCAGCTTTGAGTTAGCATTTATAAAAAGCAGTAGCTGTACTCTGCAATTTAGTAGAGAGATTTATGATAAGTACCAGGAAAAGTTGATTATCTTCCCTTAAGCTTTCTACCCAAGATCCCAACTTCAGGTTTTCCTCCAGGCCTCTACACAGGTTCTGAGCTCCCGGTCAGATCTCCACCAGACCCAGAGCCAACCTTCAGATTTCAGTCTCATCACCAGCTTTTCAATAATCATTTGAATGTACTTTTCCACAAAGTAGAAAGAAACACAAGCCTGCTTTAACTGGGGTGAAAAAACAATTAAAGTCAGTTTGAGCTTTATAACTTATGTGAAGGCAAAGAAGTGATCGAGACATAGGAGCATGGTTCTGCCACTTGGTCATAATGCTGGCAGATGTAAGGTGTGGTGGAATACTTGGAAGTGCATGGTAAAATAGGGCAAAGTCAGCATGGTTTCATCAAGGGGAGGTCATGCCTGACAAATCTATTAGAATTCTTTGAAGAGGTAACGAGTAGGTTAGACAAAGAAGAACCAATGGATGTTATCTACTTGGACTTCCAGAAGGCCTTTGACAAGGTGCCACACATGAAGCTGTTCAGTAAGATAAGAGCCCATGGTGTTAGAGGCAAGGTACTAGCATGGATAGAAGATTGGCTGTCTGGCAGGAGGCAGAGAGTGGGGATAAGGGGGTCCTTCTCAGGATGGCTGCCGGTGACTAATGGAGTTCCGCAGGGGTCAGTGTTGGGACCACAACTTTTCACTTTATACATTAATGATCTAGATGAAGGAACTGAGGGCATCCTGGCTAAGTTTGCAGATGATACAAAGACAGGTGGAGGGACAGGTAGTATTGAGAAGGCTGGGAGGCTGCAGAAGGATTTGGACAGTTAGGAGAATAGGCAAAGAAGTGGCAGATGGAATACAACGTGGGGAAGTGTGAGGTCATGCACTTTGGTAGGAAGAATAGAGGCATAGACTATTTTCTAAATGGGGAGAGAATTCAGAAATCTGGAGTGCAAAAGGACTTGGGAGTCCTAGTCCAAGATTCTCTTAAGGTTAATTTGCAGGTTGAGTCGGTAGTTTGGAAGACAAATGTAACGTTGGCATTTATTTAGAGAGGACTAGAATATAAAAGCAGAGATGCGCTGCTGAGGCTTTATAAGGCTCTGGTCAGACCACATTTAGAATATTGTGAGCAATTTTGGGCCCCGTATCTCAGGAAGGATGTTCTGGCCCTGGAGAGGGTCCAGAGGAGGTTCACGAGAATGATCCCAGGAATGAAAGGCTTAACATATGAGGAACGTTTGAGGACTCTGGGTCTATACTCAGTGGAGTTTAGAAGGATGAGGGGGGATCTGATTGAAACTTACAGAATACTGAAAGGCCTGGATAGAGTGGACTTGGGGAAGATGTTTCCATTAGGAGGAGAGACTAGGACCTGAGGGCACAGCCTCAGAGTAAAGGGAAGACCTTTTAGAATGGAGGTGAAGAGAAACTTCTTTAGCCAGAGAGTGGTGAATCTATGGAATTCATTGCCACAGAAGGCTGTGGAGGCCAGATCATTGAGTGTATTTAAGACCGAGATAGATAGGTTCTTGATTGGTAAGAGGATCAAAGGTTACGGGGAGAAGGCGGGAGAATGGGGTTGAGAAACTTATCAGCTATGATTGAATTGCAGAGCAGACTCGATGGGCCGAGTGGCCTAAATTCTGCACCTATGTCTATGGTCTTATGGTCTTATGGCATACTACAGGTATCCCTGGCTTTAATTGTGTTTTTCAGGATCAGTGATGTTTATATAAAATAGCCAGAGAATAGTTGCTTTAAGCTTCAAAGCCTACGATGAAGCATAGCAGAGCTGACAGACTCTGAGGCAGCTGAAGAGAGGCAGATTTCTTATTTAAGGTTGTTGAACTGTCAACAAAATTTAATAAATTTACTAAAGATCAGTTCAACTCCTGGGAATTTAAAAATTAAGCCAATTCCCCACCTCCTTACTACCCATAGCAATGCTGGATGCCAGAAACACAAGCTGCCTCTTACACCCAATGTTGTAAGTAATTGGAAATATATTGAAAGCCAACAAAATGATGAAAAGACACAGCTCATGTAAAACGCTTCATGCAGAAATCCAGAACACCAGGATTCCAAAGCACACACAGTGGTTTTTGAAATTGTAGAACTAAGGAGAGTAAAGATGATATAGAACAGGATAAAGGAAATAAACAGGGGCCAGGGATGTAATCACTGTGGCGGTTTTCAAGACTGCTTGTAAGTTTGTAAAATAATGCATTTGCATCAATGGCTGCAAAAAACAGATAAAGCTGCAGCAGCTGAATAACGTTAACCTGGGAATCACACTGTATAAACTACATGATGTGAAACCTATTGTAAATTACATTTAACCAAAGTGGTAAAGAAAATAACTGAAAAACTTGTGAAAACTTCACCAAAGCTGTCAGTGCTGATGAATGAATCAGCAATTCCACCTAAGGAGTCTGTGCCACTATAACACATAACGTCTGAAATGGGAGAGGGGAAATTCTATTTTTACATTCCTGGAACTCAATGAGCTTGAGGCATAAACTGCTGAAGCTACTGAATCAGCGTCTCAATCTGCCTGAAGTCAGCTATTTGCCATGAGCACTGTCTGGAAGAAAATTGGGCATCATTCATTAGTGATGGGCAATTGTAATGTTAGGGAGACAGACAGGAATGGCAAATTGTCTTTGTGAATTAGGAGTGACTTCTTTCCTCATGGCGCTGTCCAAACCATCATCCTGAGCTGGTGATTGCCAATACTGTACATGACGTTACTAACAGTAATCATTGAAAAACTTTTATGGAAAGCATGTACTGTCAGCAAAAATCAGTGTGAACATGGAGATCTTTTTATGAAATATAAATTTAATGCACTGGCCATAACCACTGGACATGGACCATGGGTGATGAGCAGTTTCAGTACAGTATAAGCAATTTGACTGTCATATGAATGCCTCTGTCTGCATTTTAAGAAGTTGCCAGAATTAAGTCATGGGAATGGGTGTAAGAATTATGAGGGTCTAAGCTGCTTGTCCTTTAAGCTCCAACTTCCTGACCTTGTTCAGTGCTATGATGTGCTACGGAGCTATCAAATTTGTCACAAAAGTTTCATACCCATGCCATGATCTTGACAGATGCAAAGCACCTAATCAAAAGAGCTCTGCGAGTCCTCAGTTATTTCAAAGCTATGCCAGGAGAAAAGTTTGAGGGGGCTTTGAAAGGGTTCGGAGAGATAAACCCTTTATCTCTCAGAAAATTGGAAACTTAGCAGCATTAGCAGCTTCTGCAAAGGCTCACACAATATAAAACAATGGCTAAAGCATGATCTGCACTGAGGTCCTAACAGTTAGACTGCACTGCACAACATTAAATGGCTTTGTGCTCCATGAAATCAGTCATGGTGAGGAGAAAGTGTGCTATCCATGTCACCACTTTGAGTTAGGTACACAGCCATTGGTGACATGATGAACTTTCTGTAGAAACTCCAAACCCCAGTAATTTCAAACACCTGCTGACATGTGTCAAAATCCTTATGCGCAGCGTAGCAGAATGCAAAAGATTACTCAGTCTAATGAATGATATTGTGCAGACCTCAGAACAATACTCTGACACTTCCTTTCCCTTCCTTGACCTCTCTGTCTCACTTTCTGGTGATAGACTGTCCACCAATATCCATTCCAAGCCTACTGACTCCCACAGCTACCTCGACTACAGTTCCTCACACCCAGCTTCATGTAAGGACTCCATCCCATTCTCTCAATTCCTTCGCCTCCATCGCATCGGTTCTGATGATGCTACCTTCAAAAATAGCTCCTCTAACATGTCTTCCTTCTTCTTTAACCGAAGTTTTCCAACCACATGGTTGACAGGGCCCTCAACCGTGTCCATCCCATCTCCCACGCATCTGCCCTCACACCTTCCTCTCCCTCCCAGAAACATGATAGGGTCCCCCTTGTCCTCACTTATCACCCCACCAGCCTCCGCATTCAAATGATTATCCTCCACCATTTCCAGCATGATGCCACCACCAAACACATCTTCCCTTCACCCCCCCTGGTGGCATTCTGCAGGGATCATTCCCTCCGGGACACCCTGGTCCACTCCTCCATCACCCCCTCCATCTTTACCCCCTCCCACAGCACCTTCCCATGCAACCACAGAAGATGCAACACCTGCCCCTTTACTTCCCCTCTCCTCATCATCCAAGGGCCCAAACACTCCTTTCAAGTGAAGCAGCATTTCACTTGCACTTCCCTCAATTTAGTCTACTGCATTCGTTGCTCCCAATGCAGTTTCCTCTACATTGGAGAGACCAAACACAGACTGGGTGACCGCTTTGCAGAACACATTCGGTCTGTTCGCAAGCATGACCCAAACCTCCCTGTCGCTTGCCGTTTCAACACTCCACCCTGCTCTCGTGCCCACATGTCCGTCCTTGGCTTGCTGCATTGTTCCAGTGAAGCCCAACGCAAACTGGAGGAACAACACCTCATCTTCCGACTAGGCACTTTGCAGCCTTCCGGAATGATATTGAGTTCAACAATATTAGATCATGAACTCTCTCCTCCATCCCCACCCCCTTTCCAATCCCCCCCTTTTTTTCCCAGTAATTTATATAGATTTTTCTTTTCCCACCTATTTCCATTATTTTTACATGTATTTCCATCCATTGTTTTATCTATACCTTTTAGCCTATTTCGATTCCTTCACCCCACCTATTCATCTTCTCAACAGCTACCCTGTCATGCCCCCTCAGAATCTTGTACATTTCAATAAGATCACCCCTCATTCTTCTAAACTCTAATGAATAAAGGCTTAGCCTATTTAGGTTCTTGATAATTCAACTCCTTCATCCCAGAAATCAGCCTAGTGAATCTCTTTTGAACTGCTTCCAATGCCAGTATATTCTTTCTGAAATACACGGGCCAAAACTGTGCACAGTACTCCAGGTTTGGCCTCACCAACACTCTGTGCAGTTGTAACAAGGCTTCCCTATTTTTAAACTCCAGCCCCCTAGCAATACAGGCCAAAATTCCATTTGCCACCTTAATTACTTGCTGGACTGCATGCTAACTTTTTGTGTTTCATGCATAAGAACACCCAGGTCCCTCTGTGCTGCACTTTTTTGGAATCTCTCTCCATTTAAATAATAGTCTGCCTTTTGATTTTTCCTACCAAAGTGCATGACCTCACACTTTACTGCATTAAACTCCATCCGCCATGTTTTTGCCCACTCAACCTGTTTATATCCCCTTGCAGATTCCTTATGTCCTCATTACAACATGCCCTCCTGCCTATTTTTGTATCGTCAGTAAATTTGGATACATTACATTCTGCTCCCTCCTCCAAGTCATTAATATAGATAGTAAATAATTGAGGCCCTAGGACTGATCCTTGTGGCACTCCACTAGTTACACCGTTCCAACCTGGAAAAGACCCATTAATCCCAACTCTCTGTCTTCTGTGTGTTAACCAATCCTCAATTCATGCTATTACATTACCCCAAATACTGTGAGGTCCTATCTTGTGCATTAACCTTTTATGTGGCACCTTATCGAATGCCTTCTGGAAATCCAAATACACTACTTCTATCAGTTCCTCTTTATCAATTCTGCTTGTTATATCCCCAAAGAACTCTAGCAAATTTGTCAAATGTGATTTCCCTTTCACAAAACTATGTTGAATCTGATAGTGTTAAGCTTTTTTTAAATTTCCTGCTATTTCTTCCTTAACAATGGATTCTAGCATTTTCCCAATGACAGATATTAGGTTGACTGGCCTACAGTTCCCTGATTTTTGTTTCCCTCCCTCCTTGAACAGGGGCGTCACATTAGCAGTTTTCCAATTTGCTGGGATCCTCCCAGAATCCAGTGAGTTCTGGAATATTTTGACCAATACCTCCATTATCTCTGCAACGACTTCCTTTAAAACCCTTGGATGCAGGCCATCAGGTCTTGGCGACTTGTCTGCCTTTAGTCCCAATAGTTTGTCAAATACTTTGTCCCTCATGATAGAGACTGTTACAAGATCTTTCCTCCCATTAGCTCCTTGCTTATTTGGTATCTTTAAGATGTTTATAATGTCCTCCATCGTAAAGACTGATGCAAAATATTGGTTTAAATAATTTCCCTTTTGCTCATTATCAATTCTCCAGTTGTATCCTCCAAGGGTCCCACACTTACTTTTGCTAGTCTCTTTCTTTTTATATCCTGTAGAAGCTCTTGCTGTTTGTTTTTATATTTCTTGCCAATTTACTTTCATAATCAATTTTCACCCTATTAGCTTTTTAGTCATCCGCTGCTGGTTCCTAAAAAATTCCCAATCCTTTGGCCTGCCATTAGTTTTCACCACTTTGTATGCCTTAGTTTTTGATTGGTATGCCTCAGTTTTTGATTAAAAGCAAAAGGTTTTTTCCAATTGCAGAGTGAGAGCAGTGGGTGGAGATGACAAGGACTGAGTACTGATTTGGCAATTTGGTGCAGGTAGGAATTCGGTACTGAGGGGGAAGGAGGGGTTACTTTTTATACCTTATTTTGCAGCCTCCAGTAACTGGTGAACATTCAAAGGTATTGATTGATGGGTTTTGAGATCTTAGCCCTCTGAACAGGGGCAGTAGTTTAAACCAGTACTGGGGCAATGCATATAATATTGTAAAATGTAACATTGAATTACATTTATAGATTAACTAGCTAAAAGACTTAATAAAACTACAGAGAACAGTTGAGTAATATTTCTAAACTTGAAACCTAATTACTTAAATAGAGCACAATAAAGATAGCAGGGCAGGTGATGTGTTGCAGCTGTAGCGTATGGGCTCTGCTGGACACCAGTGTGATCCATGGCAACCACATTTTAGTAATTGTCTACAGTTCGAGAAATTTTGGCTCAGCATTGATGAGCTGGGTTGGGAGTGTTATAGAAACCAGCAAAGGGCCACAAAAAGTTGATAAAGGAGAAAGAATAGGATATGCCAGTAAACTAGCCAGGAATATAAAAACAGAGCTTTTACAGGTACATAAAAGGCTGGCCAAAGTAAATGTTGGTCCCTTAAAAGCAGAGCCAGGAGAAATTATCATTGTGGATTGAGAAAATGGCCAAAGTGGCATAGGTTAAGGCTAAGAGACTGATCATTTGGGACTGAAACAAGGAGAATTTTCTTCACTTGAAGGGTTTTAGATCTTTGGAACCCCCCAGCAGGCTGTGAATGTGCTATCATTGAATATATTAAAAGCTGAGATAGACAGACTTTTGGTCTCTCAGGGAATCAAAGGATATGGGAAGCAAGCAGGAAAGTGGTGTTGAAGCCCAAGATTTGCCATGATCACATTGAATGGCAGAGCAGGCTTGATGGGCCATATGGCCTACTCCTGCTCCTACTTATTAAGTTCTTATATTCTTATGCTCACTGTAGGTCTTAAGTTTGCAAACTTGAACTGATCCACCTTTTTTCTGTAGACAATCAAGGAAATAGTACAGGAAGCAAATAATACAAAGTAATGTGGGCACACATTTTATGTTAAAATCAGTAAGGCATTGTGGCAGTTGTAATAAAAAGAAATTATGCATTATTTCTTGTCTGAATGATTTGTCGATAAATGAACAGAAAATGATTATTTTGAGAATAAAACTAGTTGAATTTGTTCTGATCACACAAAATAACTGACAGGTGAATTGTTCAAAGATTCCTTCTGAAACTTTACAAAAGATTTTATTGCTCTAAGAAGATATATTTTGAAATATGTCAATAAGCCAAAAGATAATTACTTCAACGTACATGAGTCACCATTGCAGTTCCTTCTTCAGTTCAGTGGTTTCTATCATCTTGTACAAAGAATGATATAATAAATTCTGCTGCTAAACGTTGTAAAGTATGCCAAATAAAATGTCAAAGATTTTTGGGAGGACACTTCATTTGATACATTTACTTCTAAATTTAACATTAATAAGTACAATAAAGTGCAAAATGCATAAAATGGTGTGTCAAAAATAGGTGCACAACATCTCTACTTGTAAAATTTACAACAATGTCATTGAGCATTACTTTTTCAACTTGCACTTTACTGTTTTGTCTGTATAATTTTCAATTTGCTTTGCTGATTGCTGTTCTAATTGTTGAAGATGTTGGGGTAGATTCTGCCTCACCCCAAGCGCACAGAGACAAAAGCAAAGCAAAACTCTTATATTTGACTTATATTTCAACTGCTTTATTAGAAAAAGAGCATCCATGAGGTTCTAAGCAGAATTTTAAACGTGGTTTTTGTTATGTTACATGACAAAGATTTTCCTCAGAAATTCATCCTCACTGCCACAAAGTAAAAATAAACTGTAAAACATGGAAGAAATTATTCTATGGCTGCTTTTCAGATATAAACCTGTCTTTTTTAAGTGAAGTCATGTTTCAGTGAAGAACAGGCAGATGCTTTCTTAAAAGTCAGATAGTCAAAATATTAATTATTTATTGGACGGAAATAGATAAAGTGTGAATATTATTCTTTTGGCTATCTGGTGAATTGTTTGTTCATGACATAAATTTTCCTTGATGATTCAGCAATCAGAGATAAAGGCCCTGAATTACTTGGGCTGGATTTGCTGCACAAAAGCACAAACAAAGCTGTGGGTTGGAATTTTTGATTTTATGAGAATTCACCAGTATTGTAGGTGGGCTCCTCTTCTGTTAGTTGCAATCCCCACTCCATGCAGGAGTCACTGGAAGAATTTGGAACTTGTAGGATGACATCAGCCATCAAAATCTCACCAGTTTCATCTCACTTGCCCGCAATGTTAAGTTCATTCACATGATGCAGGCATCAAAGTGTGCCAGGAGCAGATTCCAGTGGAAAAGGACCTTTTCCATATCTTCAAGAAAACTCATACAAATTCAAGGCCTTTGAAAAAATCGACACTAAAATTTTCTTCAATTTCATTTGTTTTGAGTCACCTTTGACCAAAATGTGTGGATATGTAACACCCTGGAAAGGTGCTCCTGTTAAACTTCTCATTCATGTATAATTTCAAAGATGTGAAGTTGCTTCTTATTCAGATAACTTATATTACAGGCAATAGATATACTGAAGGAAACCAGATAGTCTAGATTCCCCTCAGAGAGATTCAGATTTCCTACACAGCTTAATTTGATGTTTGTGCCATTTTAAAAAATACAATCAACTAAAGTCAGTTTCTAATTTTCATTGGTTTCTATTTCTGAGTCATATCCACATAAAAGTGCAAAGCCTTTGAGGTATGATGAAATTCTGTCCTTCATCCCAGCCTTCATTGTGACTATGTTCCACAGGACCACTAAAGCCAAAGGAGTAAATATCAACTGCTCTGATGAAGAAAGCTGTTCAATACATACAAGGCCAGATTTTCCCCTTTCTGGTGGGAATCAGGACTTTGGCCATTTCCTGACATCGTGATCCCACTTCCTGAGTGGCCGTGCCCATCTGCCATATTTTTCCAACTCAGCATCAGGGGCAGGATAGAGTCAGGGGCATGAGTTCCTAAAGCAAGGTGGAGGTGGGGAAGGAGGAGAGCAGCTGGCAAAGCAGCCAGGTTAGAAGTCCAAAACAAAAACAGAATTAACTGGAAAAACTCAGCAGGTCTGGCAGCATCGGCAGAGAAGAAAAGAGTTGACGTTTCAAGTCCTCATGACTCTTCCACAGAACTGAGGGAATATAAGGAGAGGGGTGAAATATAAGCGGGATTAAGGTGGTGAGGGGAGAGAAGTTGAGGGGGGTGGTGGTGTGGTTGTAGGGACAAGCAAGCAGTGATAGGAGCAGATAATCAAAAGATGTCACAGACAAAAGAACAAAAGAACACAGAGACATTGAAGGTAGTGATATTATCTAAATGAATGTGCTAATTAAGAATGGATGGTAGGGCACTCAAGGTACAGCTCTAGTGGGGGTGGGGTGGAAAGACTAGCGAGGCATAAAAGATTTAAAAATAATGAAATAGGTGGGAAAAGAAAAATCTATATAAATTATTGGAAAAAACAAAAGGAAGGGGGAAGAAACAGAAAAGGGGTGGGGATGGAAGAGGGAGTTCAAGATCTAAAGTTGTTGAATTCAATATTCAGTCCGGAAGGCTGTAAAGTGTCTAGTCGAAAGATGAGGTGCTGTTCCTTCAGTTTGCGTTGGGCTTCACTGGAACAATGCAGCAAGCCAAGGACAGACATTGGGCAGGGTGGTGTTAAAATGGCAAGCGACAGGGAGGTTTGGGTCATTCTTGCGGACAGACCGCAGGTGTTCTGCAAAGCGGTCCCCAGTTTGTGTTTAGTCTCTCCAATGTAGAGGAGAGCGCATTGGGAGCAATGAATGCAGTAGACTAAGTTGGGGGAAATGCAAGTGAAATGCTGCTTCACTTGAAAGGAGTATTTGGGCCCTTGGACGGTGAGGAGAGAGGAAGTGAAGGGGCAGGTGTTGCATCTTTTGCGTGGGCATGGAGAGGTGCCGAAGGTGGGGGTTGAGGAGTAGGGGGTGATGGAGGAGTGGACCAGAGTGTCCCGGAGGGAATGATCCCTATGGAATGCCGCCAGGGGGGATAAAGGGAAGATGTGTTTGGTGGTGGCATCATGCTGGAGTTGGCGGAAATGGCGGAGGATGATCCTTTGAATGCGGAGGCTGGTGGGGTGATAATTGAGGACAAGGGGGACCCTATCATGGTTCTGGGAGGGAGAGGAAGGTGTGAGGGCAGATGCGTGGGAGATGGGCCGGACACGGTTGCGGGCCCTGTCAACGACCATGGGTGGAAAACCTCGGTTAAGGAAGAAGGAGGACATGTCAGAGGAACTGTTTTTGAAGGTAGCATCATCAGAACAGATGCGACGGAGGCGAAGGAACTGAGAGAATGGGATGGAGTCCGTATAGGAAGCGGGGTGTGAGGAGCTGTATTCGAGGTAGCTATGGGAGTTGGCAGGCTTGTAATGGATATTGGTGGACAGTCTATCACCAGAGATTGAGACAGAGAGGTCAAGGAAGGGAAGGGAAGTGTCAGAGATGGACCATGTGAAAATGATGGAGGGGTGGAGATTGGAAGCAAAATTAATAAATTTTTCCAAGTCCCGACGAGAGCATGAAGCAGCCCCGAAGTAATCATCGATGTACCGGAGAAAGAGTTGTGGAAGGGGGCCGGAGTAGGACTGGAACAAGGAATGTTCCACATACCCCATAAAGAGACAGGCATAGCTGGGGCCCATGCAGGTACCCATTGCCACATCTTTTATTTGAAGAAAGTGAGAGGAGTTAAAGGAGAAATTGTTCAGTGTGAGAACAAGTTCAGCCAGACGGAGGAGAGTAGTGGTGGATGGGGATTGTTCAGGCCTCTGTTCGAGGAAGAAGCTAAGGGCCCTCAGACCATCCTGGTGGGGGATGGAGGTGTAGAGGGATTGGACGTCCATGGTGAAGAGGAAGCGGTTGAGGCCAGGGAACTGGAAATTGTTGATGTGACGTAAAGTGTCAGAGGAATCACGGATGTAGGTGGGAAGGGACTGGACAAGGGGAGAGAGAAGGGAGTCAAGATAACGAGAAATGAGTTCCGTGGGGCAGGAGCAGGCTGACACGATCGGCCTACCGGGACAGTTCTGTTTGTGGATTTTGGGTAGGAGGTAGAAGCGGGCCGTCCGAGGTTGGGCAACTATCAGGTTGGAAGCTGTGGGAGGAAGATCTCCAGAGGAGATGAGGTCAGTGACAGTTCTGGAAACAATGGCTTGATGTTCAGTGGTAGGATCATGGTCCAGGAAGAGGTAGATGGAAGTGTCTGCGAGCTGACGCTCAGCCTCTGCGAGGTAGAGGTCAGTGCGCCAGACAACAACAGCACCACCCTTGTCAGCGGGTTTGATGATAATGTTGGACTTGGACTTGTATTGAAGTCCACTTGTATTCGTTGGGACATTAGCCCAGCTCTTTGATGAGTATGAGGCCCCCTAACTCACCTAAACCAGCCATCAATTCTGATTCCCCCCTCACCTTCCATGATGCCATGCCCCTTTACCCCAATGTCTACCAACCCCCTCACCCCCATGCCACCCCACACCCCAGACACTTTCACCCCCACCCCCATGTCCACTCACCCAGTATCCATTATGTATAGAATTCTTGAGCCCTTTGATAATATTGGGAAATCTTTGAGATGCTCATGAAACTATCAAGATAAACAAGCACTTCAAAATCGACTTCAAAAAACATAATCCTATTAAGTAGTCACAAAACTGCCAACATAAAGAAACTCAGTCCCCTTGACAACTATGTCAACAATCCCTGCTGAACTGAATCCATTAGTGGGTTTTGAACTCAGTCAAGCATTCATCATGGGATTCAATTGCACATCTGTATAAACAAAGCCTCCAGAGTTGAATACATTAAAACCTTTGAAGTCATTAAAATACTTCAGCCATCTGTTCAAGTTTAAAAGCATGGGATCAGTTGTCTGAGGTATCGTTCAATGAAAAGGGACAACTGACAATCAAATCTGAATGTCAATACTGTTCAATACAGAAAAGCACTTCACCAGTTGGATAATGTACTTCTGAGATTTTTCCACATTCTCAATACTGTCAATATAATGGTCACTTACCTTTGAAAGAACAAAGCCCTTTCATTAATCACTTACCTGTTAAAAGGTTCCTGACTCCAGACGAGGGATCCCCCATTGCTCATGACACCTCTCAGTTATTAGGAACCAAGCTGCCTTTGGAATTTGGTCTGGCTCCATGAAAATTGCGAGAGGTCTAAAATGCCAACCCCCTGCAATGGAGCCGGCAATGTTGATAGGCTATATACATGTCCCCCTTCGTGTGCCAATCAAAATAGTCGGCGGTGGGAATGGGGGTAGGTCGTCTGCATATGGGACTCTCCAGTTTGAGATCAAGATCAAGAGGGAAATATTCATTACATTGCTTGCGCACTTCTTAACCTTCACTGATGCAGAAAATATACTCTACACTGAACCCTGTAGTAAAGTTTATCCAAATGAGCATACAGTATTCAGTGATAGACTATAAGGAAGATTGATGTTGCTTTCAGCAGACATTGGAAAAGATTATTTAATCAAAATAGTTTTAGAATTTGATTTTAGTTTGCAGTCTATTTTGTAGGCATGACCGTATCATGATCTATAGCTCTGAAATTTGAACAATGTTGTTAGTACATTTTAAAAACTAGATAACCTTTAAGTAAGGTACCTCTATATTATCCTTAACATTAAATTGCAGCTCAAAGATCCACAGCAATGACACAGCTGAAATAGCCAGGATTGAGGTTAAGCTAGTGAAGGTAAATTGGGAAGGGATATATGTACATGGTACAAATGGCAGATTGTTCATCACTTTACTATGTTCAAGGATGAAGGAATAAATTCCTGTGGTGGTCAAAAGATTGCTAATGACAAGTTAATAATGACCCTTTTTTTATTCATTTGTGGATTATGGGCATTGCTGGCTGGGTCAGCATTTATTACCCCTCTCTAATTGCCCTTGAGAAGGTGGTGGTGAGCTGCATTTTTGAACTGCTGCAGTCCTTGTGATGTAGGTACACCCACAGTGCTGTTAGCGAGGGAGTTTCAGGTTTTTGACCCAGCGATAGTGAAGGAATGGTGATATATTTCCAAGTCAGGATGGTGAGTGGCTTGGAGGGGAATGTTCCCATGCATCTGCTGCCCTTGCCCTTCTAGGTAGCAGTCTTCAGTTTGGAAGGTGCTATCTAAGGAGCCTTGGTGAATTCCTGCAGTGCATCTTGTAGATGGTGCACACTGCTGCCACTGTGCATTGGTGGTGGAGGGAATGAATGTGGATGTGGTGCCAATCAAGCGGGCTGCTTTGTCCTGGAGGGTGTCAAGCTTCTTGAGTGTTGTAGGAGCTGCATTCATCCAGGCAAGTGGGGAGTATTCCATCACACTCCTGACTTGTGCCTCATAGATGGTGGACAGGCTTTGGGAAGTCAGGAGGTGAGTTACTCGCTGCAGGATTCCTAGCCTTTGACCTGTTATTGTAGCCACAGTATTTTTATGGCTAGTCCAGTTCAGTTTCTGGTCAATGGTAACCTTTGGATGAAAACAAAGAAAACTGCGGATGCTGGAAATCCAAAACAAAAACAGAATTACCTGGAAAAACTCAGCAGGTCTGGCAGCATCGGCGGAGAAGAAAAGAGTTGACGTTTCGAGTCCTCATGACCCAATCAAGTTCTGTCGAAGGGTCATGAGGACTCGAAACGTCAACTCTTTTCTTCTCCGCCGATGCTGCCAGACCTGCTGAGTTTTTCCAGGTAATTCTGTTTTTGTTTTGGGTAACCTTTGGATGTTGATTGTGGGGGATTCCTAGATGGTAATGCCATTGAATATCAAGGGACAATGGTTAGATTCTCTCTTGTTGATGATCATTGCCTGGCACTTGTGTGATGCGAATGTTACTTGCCATTTGTCAGCCCAAGCTTGGATATTGTCCAGGTCTTGCTGCATTTGGACGTAGACTGCTTCAATATCTGAGGAGTCACGAATGGTGCTGAACATTGTGCAATCATCAGTGAACTGCCCCACTTCTGACCTTGTGATGGAAGGTCATTGATGAAGCAGCTGAAGATGTTTGGGCTGAGGACACTACCCCGAAGAACTCCTGCAGTGATGTCCTGGAACTGAGATGATTGACCTCCAATAGCCATAACCATCTTCCTTTGTGCTAGGTATGACTCCAACCAATGGAGAATTTTCCCCGATTCCCATTGACTCCAGTTTTACTAGGGCTCCTTGATGCCACACGCAGTCAAATGCTGCCTTGATATTCACTGTAACTTGACCTCTGGAGCTCATTAAAACAACTATAACAGCAACAACTTATATAGTAATGCAAAAGCAAAATACTGTGGATGCTGGAAATCTGTAATAAAGGCAGCAAATGCTGGAAACGTTCAGCAGGTCAGCCAGCATCCATGGAGAGAAGAACAGAATTAATGTTTCAGGTCGATGACTGACCTGCTGAGTGTTTCAAGCTTTTTCTGTTTTCATTGCACTTAAAGTGTAGATAAAACCTCCCAAGGTGCATCTCAGGGTTGCAATCAGATGAAAATGGATGCCAAGAGTAAAAGGTACTAGGGAATACTTTGTCAAGCAGGTGGGTTTTAAGAGTTTTAAAATGGACCTTAAAGAAGCAAGGCCAAGAAATATAGCCGTTTGGCATTGGGATTTCTAGACTGTGGTGCTTAGTTGGCTCAAGACATCACCACCAATGATGAGGGAAAGCAAGGATTGATGCACAAGTTGGAGGAACAGTGTTTAGGGTGGAAGGATTCTAGGTCTGTAGGAGAGAGAGACAAAAGCACAAAGGACTTTAAACACCAGAATGGGAATTTTCAATTTGAGGATCTGGGGAAACAGAAGCCAATGTAGATCAAGGACAGGAGTGGTGGTAAAAACAAAAAATTGCGGAGTGGTGGATTGCCACTCGCCAAGCGCTGAATGCTGAATCCCAGTAAACAAGGAGCTGGTGACAGGATAGATCATCAGAATTTTGGATTTTACAAAGGTGGGGGATAGGGGACCAACCAGGAGAGAGTTGAAATAGTGGAGGTTGGAGGTAACGAAGACTTGGATGAGAGTTTGAACAGCGACTGGGTTGAGGGGTGTTACGATTGATGTAAACAGCCTTTATGATAAAAAGAGCATAGCACCAGGGGTTCAGCGCGGGAAGAATGGGAGGTGTACAAACACTCTGGTTCAACCTAGAAAAAATTAGTATGGGAAATGTTACTGCGCACGTTACTGTATTAGTAGAGTTCTGCTATCGCTACTCCATAAGCTTTGCATCTGTCCAACCGATTACCCCGTCAGGTCGCGTAAACACCTTAGTTTGTGAGCTGGCTTCAGTGAAAGTTGTTGGGGGAAGGAGACAGTAGCTGCGGTTGTTATTTTACAGGCTGACCGGATCGAAAGCCTGTCTGTGTGTAAGTAGTTGTGAGGTCACAGTTGCAATGCGAAAGACGAGAGGCTGGGACAAAGGTGATATCTGATTTGTCCGTATACAGTAAATAACGCATTAGACAGTCTCCACTGTAGGAAGACTCCCCGCGCTTCACCATGAGAGAATGAGATTACTTATTCTAGCTGGACATGCTTTCTTTCCATCAGACGAGGAAGGTTGCCTGAGACCAATGGAGGCTCTTTAAAGATATAATCATTGTAAAGAGATTTTTCATATTCAGTTGTGTGTCAGGCGTGTTGGTTGATATTTCTCGAGAGAATGCTGGTGGGAGCACCATGTGCACCAGGAGTCAGATCATTGCCAGTCTCTTCGTGCTTTCTGCTATGGAAATAGGCTTCGGCATCACCAGCGTGGCTTTGGGTGCAGTCAGCATCGGGAGGAACCGGGCTCTCCAACTCCAGCTCGGGGACTCTTCACCGGTATGGAGCGGGGTTTGTGTACGTTGCAAACTGTTTCTCTTGGATTGCTTGCATTTGCGTTTAGTCTCGGTGAATGCTTTGGGTATTTTGCACGGTCCACGAGCTTGCATCAAGGGTAATCAGAGGGGAACACTGGAAACCCGCTTGGGTTGTTAAGTTTTAACTGTAAAAAAATAAAGCGAATATTAATTTGGAAAGCTCAAACCGAGTTGTCAACCACGTGTTTTTATTGCGTTTCACTTATTAAGTTCAAACAATCAGAGGCGGACGCGGGGAGGGGGGGGGGGTGGTGGAGGTGGTGGGGGATGAGAAGAGGTTGTATTTGTTTAATGAAAAAAAGATGGTAATGTATAAGTTAAAAAGTGCCAGCTACAAACCTCGTGCACCATGTGTAATGCAAATGTAAAAGGGTGCGATAGTCTCCGGCAGCCCCCTCTCAGTGCAAGCTAGTATGAGTTGAAATTGATGCACAACACCCGAAGGATTGTATTTCACAGTGTCCAATTAATACTACAAAGAAAGAACTAATGTCGTTCCTGCCTGGGAAAATACCCTAAACCAACCCGAAACAGTCTTGACAGTTAGCACAACCTCTCCCGTCAGACCAGAAGGAACGGTTATATTTGCTGGGAACATCTCGGATTATATGTCTGGTTTGAAAACTGCTGTCTGCAGATGTAGTTGGCATCTTGGAAACTTTTGCCCCGCATCTGATTAAATTAACACGAATGACTATTTTGTTTTTTTTAAGAAGTTTTAAACATCTGGAAAAGGTCGGAAGATATGAACATTTCAGTTAATCTTTTAAAACCTCTAACCACATTGACATGGATCTTTTGGGTAAAACAGAAGCAACATTTTAACTTCTGAACCTGGTTGGAGGGGGACTAGGGATGTGATTTTTCTCTCTCTGCTCAACAGAGCCCCCGTTTGACACCTTCATCGAATAGCTAAGAGCTGTAACCATGAAAGAGTCATCACAAACTGAAACGTTAACTCTGTTTCTCTCCACAGACCCTGTCTGACCAGCTGAGTATTTCCAGCACTTTATGTTTTTATTTCAGATTTATGCAGAAATTTGCTATCTGCAGCCTCTGCAGTATTTTGTATTTGTATTGCCTTGTAATGATCATTGCATTATTCTCTATTGGATAGAATCCTATGTTATTCAGCCTGTGCTTTGTTTCTCATTTAAATCTATTGAACAGAATGCCAATTACTTCATGGATCTGAGAAATTACTTTTGGACCAATTTTGTTTCAATTGCAATCCTTTTTGGGAGGGCTGAGTTTTCCATTGGTGAGGGGTTGATGGAAAGCATTCAGGATTCTTCGATGTATTTTGTAGGGGCAGTGGTGTCCTATTTAATTATCATTGAGGACAGAGAAGGACAGTTTCATGATACAATGGCTGATATGTTTAATGGTTCTTTAATGGACTTAAAATGTTTATTCCCGGCACCTAATATGAACTGCAGTCATCGGTTTCTATCAAGAGTCACAGTTACATTGTGCCACTACACTGAAATTAGTACCTATTGGCAATGAGCAATACATGGTTGTCCTCCACCACTTTTTAACGCAGACACCTTTCTTATGTTAAAATTCATGGTGACACAGTTTTCCCAAGAGCCTCTTGCAGTCCCACGCTCCAGACAGAGACTCAGTTCCAGAGCTATAGAGCTGGGTTTTCCCCAAGGTTTACATCAGGACCGAAGGAGTCCTGAGCCTGTGTTTTTCAGGCTCAAGATTAGTGGAGTAATCTTCCTGGAGTAATCTTATTTGGTTGCCTCCATGCTCACTGCTCTATTAAGGGTGGTTGCTGGGCACCTGATGCTGTACCCTATTCAGAGGGCCAACAGCTCTTGAGCCTCGGCATGCCCATCGGGAGAGTGGGCATTGCTGCAGTGGGTTGGGGATCATGAGGGTGCCTCAACATGGAGGTGTCCTTGAGGTGTAAATATAAATGACAAATTCAGAGGGGCCATGTCAGTGGGCCCCTCAAATGAGGAGGGAAACCCCTCTGGTGGGAACGTTTGGGCCATGGGTGGGGCCTTTCCTGCTGGTGGGCCCTCTTTACGGCATGGAGTCTCCAGTTCAGATGGCCTCCCAGCCTGCTGCTGGGAGTCCAGCTCCATGGAGCTGGTGGCCTCCTCACGTGGAGGGGCAGCCAGCAAAATGTAAGCAGTGTCACAAAATCACCCCAATTGGGGCCTTAAGTATGCAAATTATCTGTCCACTCTCACTCAGGGCACAGGTGATCTTGGGAAACTTTCCCAGTAGCAGGAATGCATTGTGGAGCGGTCCCAATGTAGCTCCCCCCACTATCTTCCTGGCCCCTCGACCTCCAAGCCTGCCACCAAGGCATCGGGAAAAGTCAGCTCCTATTGTCTCTTTCACACTCATGGAAACTGCATGCTAAAACAGTGGGCCGAGAGATGAAAAGTGGTAGAAGTGAATAGTTATGTTTTTATCAAGCGCAGCCTTGGTGTACAAAAAATAGTTATGCCAACCACAGTTTATTGAAAACACATTATCTCCACTACACTTGTTCTTTTAACCATATATATATGCCCTGTTTTAATTTGTGAGAATACATCACAGTTATCTGTCTCATTGATTATGTTACCATATAATTTAACGTGACAATTGCAGATTATTGAAATTACAACGGATTTTACTTTATGTAAAAGACCTTTTTCACTTGCAGGGCACCCATTATCTATTTTAGTGCAATAGCCCTTACAATAAAACAAAATTTATATTAAAGAGCAGTGAATTTTGCCGATGTGGTTATAACATATTCAATGGGGACTAATCGCTGCAGTGTATTCTCACAATTGCAACAGAGAATACAATGGGAAGTTATATTCAGAATAGCAGCAGTACAAAAACTTGAAGATTTTAAGAATCTAATATGCCTTTTCCTCTTTCCAGTTTTTAATCTGTGGAATATGTGGAATTATCTGTGCCAAAAAGAAATCAGGCCGCATAGTGAGTGATTTTACTTTTCAAACGTTCAACACCAGTCCTCCAAATACTACAAATGTCAACAGCCATTACATCATTATTTTGCCATCACTACTGTTACAGTTTCTCCACAGTAAATGCGAATTGACTAATAAACATGTATTTCTTTTTCTTCACTTCCTTTCCACACATTGAATTATTCTGCGAGAAAATGCTTTTGCATTGTGTAATTGTAGAAACTGACTAGTTTCACCTAAATGTGGAATTTAGATTTTTATAAAGAAGTAAAGGCTCTGCTTTGGCATTGTAATTTGTTTCACTAAAAAGTGAATAGAAGGCAAAACAGATATGACAGTTTTTCTGCTGCATTCTGATTCCTGTTTATGCATGCTTGATGCTATGACAATGCACCGTTTGCAGCCCATTCAAACTATCCAGCAAGTTGGTTTGTAATATTTGGAGATTTTAAGTAAATACCATTGATACAAGTGCAGGCCCAGGATACTAAATTAAAATCATTTCAATAATTATGTCACTCTTGGATAGCTATATAAGAGCCTAATAATATTATTTTACCTAAGTGATGGCAGCAATGGTGTCACATTCCTGATATATAATAGATAATAGTTGTGCTCTTTTGAAAATTATTATAGTGCAAGTGCTTGACATTTGATATATTGAATTTGCAAACTCATGGGTGGAATTTTATAGCCCTGTCACGGTGGGCCACTTGCGGTGAGGCATTCAAAAGTCCATTGACTTTGGTGGACCATGAAATCCCACTGGCATAAAATTCCATCCATCGTTTGTGACAGCTAGGGACATATTTCTTTGAATAATGTAACAGAATGTTAAATTTTGGGTGGTTGGGACGGTTAATGCTTAAACTTGATTAGAATCATAGCTTAGTTACCTGACATAACTGATATGGTGTCTCAATAGATTCATGTAAAAGAAAATGGAGTTTTAATAAAACAAAAACTGCATTGAAACATACTGAATTTCAAATAAAAATAATACATATAATGATGAGAAATAACTAAACTGTATAGACAGGGTTAAGTTCCCAATATCCAAGTAAAAAATGGAAGATATGTATAAACTAATATAATTTCATTTTGCCTGAATTGGGTGGATATTATGATCAAAAATCTATTCAAATGCAGTTGCATTGAGTTTACGTTTTGGGAAATGTACTGTGTAATCTCATTATTAAACAGTGGTTTATTTAGTGTATTTCCACATAAGCATTCCTGGAATCAGAACACTATCTCATTGACGTAGAAAATTATACACTGTCAAGAATGATGCTTCAGATGGAGCTGTCATTTATTCCATTGGGAAGTTTCAGATACAGTTTATTGGGAGGGATTCCTCTTTAGTAACAAATGCAATTAAAAATGGAAGGTAATTGTGGGCAAGAAAGCAAACAGTTGTAACCATTTAAATTTGGATAATTCTGCTTAATTTAAAAACATGCTTTAAATACTTCTTTATTGTATCAAATAGTTTAATTTCTATTTTGCCTTCTAATTTTATTCCTAGTTTGCTGACGTGGAGACTGATTTTAATTCTTCCTGTCTCCTGCCAGATGATATTATTTTCTGCCTGTTGTATCTGTGGACTGATCGGAGGAATATTAAATTTTCAGTTTCTGCGGGCAGTAGCAAAAAGGACAGCATTTGCTTTCCCCATACATGTCGCTTCCATGTCAATGGCATGCCTGGGCATCGTGGGCTGCACACTCTCTGCCTGGCTCACCTGTCGCCTGGCCAACAATGAGCAGCAGAGGATGTTCCTGGAAAGAGACCACTCAATGCATCATTCCCACGAAATGACAGACAAAGTATGTAAGATTTGCAATTGAGAATATTTGATATCATAGATTTTATGAACTTTATTTTTGCTTTCTCAGCATTGTAGCAGGGTGGTAGGTTCATAAATTAGAAATTTAAATTTGACATTGGAATGCTTAGATCCCTAGACATTTCAGTTCAACTGTGTTAGTAGGAATTTTAAGGCATTTTACATAGTCCATTTTGTATTATTATTGTACCTGTATAAACTAGCTGATCTTTGAAAACAGCAAGTATGTGTATTTAAAACTGGCCAGTTAAATCCATTAAATTTGGTATGTTGTGGTTATAGCAAATCAGTAGCATTATAGGAAACCAGTGTAGAGTCATAGAATTTTACAGTATGGAAGAAGGCCATTTGGCTCGTTGTGCTTATGCCAGTCTCTTAATCATACTTGCTGTCCTTTTGTTGCAAATCAAATCAAATAACATTAATGTATATGAACCATTTTTATTCCTCATGTTCCAAATTTTCAGATTCTCTTCTCTTACTCAGTTTTTTTGGGTTCCTTTCAGCATTTATTCCTCCACTGATAGTCAGCAAACCAATTTACAAGCTTTTTCCACTTCCTTCACCGTTATGATTCATTTCTATCTTCTACTCAAAATTATCAGAATTCCAAAACTGTGGTATTCCCTTTCCTCTTAAAACTTATTGGCGGCAAAATTTGATTGTGTAACATTTTCAGCACTATGGGTGCCATTTCACACCCAAAATAGCATCTGTACTGCACACATGCTCTTCTGGTGTTGGCTACATGGATACCATTTTGGGTAGGTCATTGGTGCAGGTGCAAGGAGCATGTGCAAAAAATATGTAGGGTAGGCAGATTGCAACATCAGTCAGCATTTAACACTAATTTACCATCAGCAGTGCCATTTTCAAACTCAGTGTTGCAGCTAGTACCCTCTCTTAACTTTACACAGCTGAACATGTTTTCAGCAGCAGGAAGGAGCTGCCCCACATCACCATCAGTGCCATTTAAATAAATCGTCAACCGCTTTCAGATTAGTTGCCGGTAGATTTTTACTGGCAGTTTCTGCGTTAGTGCAAGCGTTGGTGTCAGTTAAATGTTATTTTAAAGTTAGTAAAGTCTGCATGAAGTGGTGTGGCACGTGATGATGGCCTGGGTTCTCATTTCAAGGGCCCTGCCTACCACACAGCACCCAATGATAGGTGCCGTAATTTCTGTACCCCATGGCCAGCAGCATGACAGAGAGAATGAGGAGTGTCAACAGGGAGGAGAACAAGCTGCTCAAAAGCGAAGGAGAAGAATGGGAAGATGAGCTCTCAGCAAGAGGCTATATCTACCCAAGGTTGTCAGGGAGCATTTCTCATAGCTCAATCTTGGTGAGGAACAGTGTGTGCTCAGTCTCCTTTTCATGAATAAGGTGCTCATTGAAACATTCCACTTTTTGCACCTGACCTTCAAGAGCAGTGTGAGGATAGTAATACCAGTGGCTGGAGAAGTGACCGTGGCCATTAACCTCTTGGTGTCAACATCTTTCCAGGCTGCAGCAGGCGACATCTGCAACATTTCACATTTCACTGTTCGCTGCTCTATCAGAGAAGCCACCAACACTCTGCATGCAAAGACATTATAATATATTGCATCCTCTGTTTCCAGGGAGAATCAGATGGCATGGCATACAGCTTCACCAGGAAAGCAGGCATCCCCTTGCTGCAGGGTGCCATTGACCACACTCATCACCACGAGGGCATCTGATGTAATGTCATCAAGGTGCTGCAACTGCAAAGAGTTTCACTCCATCGGTTTCCAGTTGTTGCGTGATCATATTCAGCACATCATGTAGGTTAATGCTCGGTATCCCAGCAGCAGTCAGGGTGGTTTATTCTGCATCCGTCTGTTGTACCATCAGCACTTGAGGCACCATTAGAAGGTGGTTACTGCATGACAGAAGCTATCTGCTAATCACCTGGCTCATGACTCAGGGGCACATGGGAGAAGGATTCATATTAGGGGAGACATGCTCCCATAAGAAATGTCATTGAGCAGACCATTGGGGTGTTAAAATAATGTTTCTGGTGTCTGAATCACTTTGGAAGAGCCCTGCTGTACTCTCCGAGCTGTCTCACAGTTCATTGCAGTCTGCTGCACCCTACACAACCTTGCCATCACGAGAACACTAGGCATATGACAAGCAGCTAAGGAAGAAGAGGAGGGGGAAGAGAAAGTGGAGAACGAGGAGGAAGCAATCAACATGACTTTACTTTCCGTCCACGCTGTACATGAAAAGCTTATCTGATCACAGTTCTAGTAAAAACAACCTCAATTCCCCATTCATCAATAGTTCCACTCATTACATTCCCTCTGTTGCAGACTGTCACATTATGCTTTTAACCACAATATTGAAATAAAAGCCACAACAGAACACACTCCAAACCAATTTTATCAAAGAAATGATCCAATCTTCCTCACAAAGTAGAAACTAATCACCCTTGTATATTCCCTCAGTGCCTGTTTTTCATGTGCCTTTGCCTGTCCCCATGCAGCTATGCAGTGCTACCCCAGTGGTTGCAGCATGGCTGGTGGAAAGCTACTGACTTTCACTGGGGGAACTTCATATGCCGTTGCAGGATGACCTCGGGCTGCTCTGGCCCTGGAAGGCCACCTTGTCATGGGCAGCAGCAACATGGGCGGGCTGGCTGAGAGTCAATAGCAAGGGCACTGGCAGAGTGGCAGTGATATGAGGATAAATGCTGTAATCCTGAGAGAGAACAGCAGGTGCATGCGATACAGAGCCACTGTACTCACCCAGGACAACATCTCAGCGATTCTGTAATTTGTTGGAGGATGAATTGCTGGACTGCTGTGAGCTGTTGCAAGCCCCTTTGAAAACTGGTATCTCCAGCTGTGATGGCAGCAGTCTGAGACTGCATGGCAACAAACTGACCTTGCAGACTTCAGTCTGACATTCCACTGCAGCGCTCAGATGTTGGGTGTCAGACGTTGCTTGTGCAGCAACGGAAGCTGAGAGCTGAGACATTGGCCATTGGATGCTGCATCAAGGTTGGGTCCACAAGTGTGTGATGGAGTTTCGAAAGGACGGGCTCGAGTCTCTGCACAAAGCTATGTGCAAGGATGATGCCGAACTCCTCCAAGTTCCTTGACAGTGACTGCAGGCTTTCTGGCCAGCCTGCTAATGCACAAAGCAAATCGTTGTACACACCCATCAGCCTTTTTTGTACGTCACTCCATCAAAGTACTCATCTCAGTCCTCTGCGGCAGAACTTGTGTGTGACTTCATCCTTCAGCTGGCATCTATACTCTCCTTTATTCCTGCTTGCTCTGCTTCTCACTCATGCCCAGTGTCTCACCACGTGCAGGTCCCACTGCTAAGCCAGCCTGTAAAGTGTGCAGCAGTGTCAGTATCTGAGTTGGTAGCTGCGAGGTGTAAGAGTGAGTAACAGTGTTTTATCTTCATCAGTCTCTTCACCCTCTTCCATATTTTGTTGCTGCACCCCTGCCTGACCAGGTTGCAGTTCTTAGGTATCTGACAGGAGTAAGGCACAAGGGTAGGGTTGCGGTGAGGGGAAGGGAAATATCAAGAGCTGCATGCTTACACCATCTACAACTTGTGTATGAAAAGAGATTCTGGGATGAGAGGGAAATAGGATGTGAGGAGGAATAGTTATAAGCATACCGTCATCGTCAATGCTTTCAGCCCCATCTCTGGCCATAGACTCAATGATGACTGTTCCAGTGATAGTGAGCACTGTCTCCTCTGTCGGTGTGGGAACATGCAGCCATGCCATTCCCTTGATGGTTATGTGCTACTGCCTGCAGTTGTGTGCCACTTGTATCCTGCAAGAAGAGGTGTGCTTCAGTGAGGGTGGTAAAATGTTTAGGTGATGTGCCTGTCATGATTGAATAGCTGGCAATTCATCCAAGTTAGATGTGGTAATGAGACTTGCAGCAGTGTGTGAGGATGACGTGAAGCTATGAATGTGCAGCATGATTTGTGGTTGATTGAGATTGTTGGTAGGTTTATGAAGGGGTTGGGTACATTGAACAGTGTGTGAGGCTGGTGGTTCAATTGTAAGGATATAGGACGTGAGTTTCTGATCCTGTAACAGGCAGAACCGGAAATTCCTGCCCAAAGTCAACAGACCTTCTGCTGGTACATCAAATTTTCTGCCCCACCCACAACGATTGCCATGGCGGGTAGGACCGGAAAATTTAGATCATAACATTTGAACTTGCATTCACTGACCTTGATCATTCGTCTGAGGTCACTGAGCATCTTGTAACACTGCTAAGGTCCTGCAGAACTACACTGCTGGCATTGACCATGCAGCTATTTGATCCTACTGCCTTTGCAACATTTGTCTGAAAGGCCTCCTAGTTCCATGTGGATGAAGCACCCCCTTCCCTCCTGACCAATGGCTAAACCAAAGTCTCCAGTGCTACATTGGATAACCTTGGGGCCTGCAGTCTGACATGATGTGCCATCCTTGTTTCTTTCTCAGGACAAATTCTTGGTTAGAATGACTTCTAGAAAGTGTTCCAGTCAAAATGGACCTCCCATTAAGAGGCTGGTTTTAAGTAGTGCAGGCAAGCTTGAACTCGTGCTGAGCTGACAGTACAGAGTTTGTGTGTTGCTGCACTTGAAGCAATGGGCGTTGTATAATTGTGCATTGTGACCCCTGCATCTGTTTTTGAGCCCTATAGAATTTCACGGCCATTGGCTCTTAACAACCAAGCTTGGTGTAACATAACCATTAATTTGTTTTAATTTATGTCTCCTCTCCTACTTTTAGCACCCTTGTCACATTGTCCACTATAGATCTGGGTCTTGGATCTATTTAAAAATAAGGCTCAAATTTTGTTAGAGTGGCAGAGGTTGGTTTGCCCCCTGATTTTTTCCTCTTTCCTTGTACAGAATCACCACACTTTGTTCAGTGCCTCCTACTGATAGTCCGGGTGAGATTGGTAATTCACCATGTGAGGAATCGCAGGTGAGACTCCTAATCCCACCACTTCATGGCATGGCACATTGCTTGTCTTTCTTTGTATCACCCAACAAACTACAGAATCAGTTGATAGGCTAGCCACAATACTGAACATGACATATATCTTCACAAGGCTGATATCATATTTTGAGTTTAATTTCCTTTCATTTTATGTGCAAGTTACACAGTGTGCTCATTGGACCACACTTTGTTTCCCCTGCCAACGTCTAGCCCAATCTCAGTTAGAACAATCAAACCCTGGAGCTGTTGAAAAGAAGACTTAAACGACTGATTCCCATCACCATGTGATTTGAATTGATAAGGGCAATTGGAAGAAACTTGTATGGACTAATGTGTGAAGATTGAAATAATGTTATGATTGATTAGCTGTAATCTTTGTTCAACTTTTTCATTTAAACTATAAACAAATGTTCTATTTTTGTTGGAATCGAAAGATATAATGTATATAACGGTTAGTCAGAGTTGCTTAAATGTAGATAAATTGCGGTTGCGCCAAACATTAGAAGATTACAGCAACTGTATCAGGTCAGAATGAACTAGTCATTAACAAAATCATACGGTTTTGACACATCTAGTTCCTGAAAGTGATTGTTCACAGTAAGAACAAAAGGTGCCAGCCACATCTATAGTAATAATATTTTAATACTTTGCAGGCAGCTAATAACGTCTGGTGTAAATATTGACAGTTTGTGTATCCAGCTCTGGAGAGCACTACAACTAAATTCCCAACAATTAATTGTCCCAGATTATGCCTTAGCCTCAACAAAGGTAATCTTAGTTTAACGATGTTGTTCTGTGAGTTCTTGTGAACCCTTCAATAGAATGTTGTAAAGGTGTTTCTGGTAGGGGAGGACAGCCACCAAATATACTCGAGAGGTTGTGAACCCTTTCTCTACAGGAAAGCCACAAAAATAAGGTGTGAATGTTACTATAATATGCACATAATGGAAATTCCCAACGATAAAATATAAATACAAAATGAGTTACAATGACTGAGAAATATTAGCCCAGATTTTCATGTCAAAATAATGGTGCTACTGCTAATGGCTTTTGCTGCTAGTTATGCACAAATCATACAGTTACTTCAGATGGGAGCCAGAAGTGTGGTTAAACTTAATAATTAAGGAGTTGCTGTCTGAGTTGCACTACTTCACTGTGAGCTTCAAGATAATGACATCTTGCTGTCTGCCCCATCAATGAAATTCATTGAATGGCATGAAGTTGCTGTATTTGTGCAGTAAATATGAACTAATTTCACCACGGAAAGTTAAGTCCTGCCTATTCCAGTCGAAGAACCCTTTTAACAATGTAATAAGCATTCATTACTGTCAATCAATGTCTCCGGCACTGAAAATTAACAAGTGCAAATTATGGATTCTCATTTTCCAGGTTTAATTGTTGAGAGTTTTAAAGAATGTAACATTTATCTTTTACTTCTTTTGATCTTTTTTTCTCTTTCTCATAATCCAAACTTTCTTTCTGTCTCTTTAATTCTCTTTCTGTATCTGATTTGGCATTCAATTCACCCACTGTAATCTATTCTTCTTTCTCAGTCCTGCACTGGTAATTTCACAATCCTTCACCCTGATTAGATAGGAGGATATATAGTTGCCTGTCCTGTTCACTCAGGTTCCAGATGTCCTATTTTCCTCGCTGCGACAGTGCCATATCACACTTTTAGCATCCTTGCACACAAAAAATTTAAAAACATAAATTGCAAGGGCAAGTTTAACTAATTGCAGACACCATTAATTGCCCTGCCACAACAAATAATGGCCCATCAGCAAGTAATTTTGATTGGCAATGGAGACAGGCAGGAAAGTGAAGTTAAGACCACATCAGATCAGCCATGATCTTATTGACTGGCAGAGCAGGCTCGAGGGGCTGAATGGCTTGCTCCTGCTTCTGTTTCTCATGCTCTTAATATTAGAGCTACAAATTACAGGTTTATGCAAATTACGTTATACATGCTATTGAAGGAGAGAGTATATAGTGCAGAGGTTGAGTCATGATGTCTCAAACCTCATTATGTTTAAAGGCAAACCCAGCACACAATAGGAGGGCAGTAACTACAGCAGATGGTGAACTTCAAATCATAACAACCTGAACTTATATGAAGAAGCTACTGATGAGCTGTTCAAGAGAGAATTCAAAAGGCGAGGAGTCTGTGCTTCTTGGATGCAGCATAGAAATCATGGTATGTCCCATAATTTTGAAATACTTGGTGATTTGCAGAATGTTAAATGAACATGTCCTTACACTTATCTTATATCCACGCATAACATGCTGCATGTGATAATAACGCACTCCCCATAAGAACACATATGTTTATTTATTTATAAAGCGTTGTATTTGCTTCATAGAACAAGCACAAGCCAGCCCCCAATCCAGTGAACTAGAAAAGGAAAACTCATGAGAGCACTTTGCATCCTTATCTATATTTGAATCAATCATCAGCACAGATCTCGTGGTAATTAAACACTAAGGAGGAACTCTTGATAGAGTGATGGCAACGCGCAGTGGTGATGAAGTGTAGCAGTGGTTGAGGCTGAACATGGGCTGACTAATGCGGGTCAGTGATCCAGCGTGGTGAATGTCCCTCCTCAGCTGTAAGGGATTACAGCTCTTGTTGCCCCTGCTTTGACGGCAGGGAAAAGGGACCTGCATAATATGAACGTCCTAAAACCTGGATATGCAATACCATATGTCACATCCGTGATGTCAGCACCTTCTAGATGAACAATGTCATGGAGGACCAGTTGTCTGCACTGCCGACTGCTATTATTTATAGTGGAAGCTCTGGCGAAGAAGGTCAGCTGTCCAGTAAGAACATCTCTCACAAATACCCCACTGCTGCAACGGAGGTTTCAGGGTCCAAACTCTAAGAAGCTGTTACAGCCAATGTTAACTCCCTTTAACAGTTATAAGCAACCATGAGGGATGGATTTGAAGATGGACAGTGATCTTAGTGATGGTGCAGATAGGTGTCAGATGCTCATCTCCAGGTCAAATATGACACCAAGGTTGCGATCAGACAGGTTTGGTCTTAGACAGTTGCCAGGGAGAATTGGTTGTTAGCGAACGGATCTTGGAGTGGGACTGAAAACAATAGCTTCAGTCATTCCAGTATTCAAATTTGAGGAAATATCTGCTCATCTGGATCAGCAGTCTGATAATTTAACGATGGAGGATTTGAGGGGTGCTGGTGAAATAAAACTGGGTATTATCAGCATACATGTGAAAACTAATGCTGTGATTTCAGATATTGGGTAGTATTTAATGGAGACGACGGGGATCTCAACTCCACCCCACTTCCAGCTGGAATGTTGGCAAGAGCCCCGCGCCACCTCCTTTGAGGATGGCCAGTTAAATTGTGCCAATCAGGCACTTGACTGCAGAATGGTGGGCCTTGCCCAGGATCAAGGATCCTGGGCACAGAAATCTCTACCCGAGAACTGCCAGCCAATCAGAGACTGGTAGCTGTACATTGCTCAGCAATGCCACTGAGGAGTTGATGGCTGATGCCAGTAATGCACCCACCGAGGCCCAGGATTGCCGAGCGACCCAGGCCGCAGATGAGTGATGGTGGTGGTGGGAGGGGGAAGGGTTGCGGCAGGCATGGCGTGGGGATCGCAGTGGTGTTGGGGGGTGGCAGCAAAGCGAGAAGGTGGCTCTGAGCCCCTCCTCTTTCCTGATGCTGGGTTCCTCAATCAGGCACTGAGTGCCTTAAAATCAGGGACCTCCCCCACCCCCCCTGAAACCTAGAAGCAACCTTGGCAGAGTATGGTATTCGGGCTGCCCGCATAGCGAGTCTGTCACCCACTGCTGAGTGAATACCAACCAGCGGTTGAATGAAACCCTTAAATAGGCATTAATTGCCCAGTTAAGGGTTTCAATTGGCGATGGGGTGGAAGGCCGTTCGCAGGTCTTGTCATCTAAACTTAATTGGGGCGCAGGCAGGAAGGCAGCAGGGTCCTTACCTGCCTTCATCCACCCAATTAAATGCACCACTGCCACAAAACACATCCTGGAGAGGCCATCAAATTCTGCTTGATTGCCACCAAGAAGCAGCATGTAGATGAGAACTGGAAGGGGCCAAGAATAGATCCTTGGGGATGCTAGAAGTGACAGTGCAGGAGCAGGAATAGAAGCTATTGCAAGTGATTCTCTAGCTATGATTAGATTGAAATGAATGTAACTGATGAGTTAAGTCCTACCCACCTGGACAACAGTGGAGAGGCCTTGGAAGAAGATGATGTAGTTAGCTGTTTCAAAGGCTCTATCAAAGATAGGTTAAGAAGGACAAAGAGGGAAAACTTAGCTTTGTCGCAGTCACATTGAGTGTCTTTGTGATTTTGATTAGAGCTATGTCTGTACTGTGGCATAGACAGAAATCTGATTGGAGGGATCCAATCATGGAGTCCAAGGAAAATGGTAACAAATTTGGGAAGTGACACCATTTTCAAGGATTTTCGAAAGGAATGGGATGTTTGAGATGGGCAGCAGTTCGCAAGAACGGTAGGATTAAGAATTAATTTTTTAAAGAGAGGAGTGATCATGGCAGATTTAAAGGTGGATGTTAAAGCACCTGAAAAGAGAACTGTACGAGAATAGCTCTGGGGACGAGAGATCCCTTTCCCATGATTCCTCCACTTCCAACAATAAGTGCAAGGAGCTCATAGACTCCTTTGTCACTAAGATCAAGGCAATCTGATCAGCTGCCTCTGCTGCTTCTCTCCCTTCCATTATTCCACCAAGCCAAGCTTCCTCTGAAGATCCCTCCCCTTCGAAAACTTGTCTAACGTTGGGATCAGGAGAAGAAGTTGGGTGGCCAACTGTTTAATGGAAATCGGATCAAGGGAGCAGCAGGTGGGCTTTATGGTCAAGATGAGCTTGGAGAGGGCGTGGAGGGAGATATTAGAGAAATATCTAGTTCGGGGCTAGGGTTGGGAGGGATCTTCAGAGGAAGCTTGGCTTGGTGGAATAATGGAAGGGAGAGAAGCAGCAGAGGCAGCTGATCAGATTGCCTTGATCTTAGTGACAAAGGAGTCTATGAGCTCCTTGCACTTATTGTTGGAAGTGGAGGAATCATGGGAAAGGGATCTCTCGTCCCCAGAACTATTCTCGTAAATCTTTTCTGATAACAAAGTACAGGAAAAAGGCAGGAGAGAGAAAGGATCATAGCTTGGAAATCAAGATGTCAAATCAATTTGGGTGAAACAATAAAGGGAAGAAAACACTGGTTGGAGTACTTCAAAGATGCCCAACAGTACAGTAGTTGTGTCAGGCAGTGTATAAATCAGAAAATTAGAGGTGCATAAAATTAGCTAATACAGTAATCATGGGGCGCTTTAATCTTCATATACACAGAGCAAACCAAATTTGCAACAATGATGCAGAGGACAGGTTCATGGACTGTGCTCAGATAGTTTTCTACATCAGCATACTGATGAACCAACTAGGGAACAGGAAATGTTAGAGCTAATGTTTTGCAATTAGGAAAGGTTAATTAATAACCTTGTAGACAAGAGGACTGCAGAGAAACGTGAACATAATATGATGCAATTTTATATTGAGTTTGAAAGTGATTTAATTAAGTCAAAAACTAGGGTCTTAAATCTGAGCAAAGCAATCTCTCTAGATCGAAGAGTGAGTTGGCTAAGGTACATTGGGTATTAGATTAAAAGATATGATGGCAGATAAGGAATGACAAACACTTAGGGCAGGATTTTTTCCTTGTCAGGTGGGTGCAGCAGGCGGGCCTGGGAGCGGCCACGAAACCAACCATCGCTGGTGACCGGGCCCTGACTGCAATTTCTTGCTGGCTGGCCAATTATCGGCCAGCCAACAGGAATCGCATGCTCAGAGCCTCAGCGCTGCTGGGGAGAGGGTGGGAGGAGCATGAGCGCTGAAGTATGCGCACGTGCGGGGGAGCACTCAGTGAAAGTTCCCTGAGGTACAGTGCAGCCTCAGGGAGCTGAAGATTTTTAACATTACAAATGAAGAGTTGAAAAGTAAGGAAAACATGTCCCCACTCATGTGAGTCTGTCACATGAGCAGGGACATGTTAAAAATTAGTTTTAAAAATTTGTTTTAAATCACTGGTTGAAGCTTCATCCTGCTCATGGATGAGGTTTCGCAAAATATGCAAAGGTCACTTGGCTATTTTCCCATCCGCCAACTGAATGAATGGATGGGCAGCGAAAAATTCGACTTAATTAATTGATTAAGGGTCTTAACAGACTTCTTAATTGTCAACAAGTGCACTGCTGTCTCTCGCGGGCGCCCGCCGAGCAAAATTTCGTGAGGGTGCACAGTGACATCAGGACACATGCCTACATCATCACACACTATTTTACTCCCATTCGGGTTGGGCCTGTGCCCGCCTGACAAGGGCAAAATTCTGCCCTAAAATAATTAATTCATAATTTGCAACAAATACACATTTCCTTGCGGAATAAAAACCCCTCAGGCAAAGTGGTCCAACTAAGGCTACCAAGAGAAGCTAAAGATAACATTAGATTAAATGAGGCCAGTAATCTTGCCAAAATGAATTGTAAGCCTGAGGATTGGTCGGATGTAAGAAGTCAGCAAAGGATGACCAAAAATTTGATAAAGAGGAAAGAAAATAAGAGAGTAAACTAGCAAGGGTCATGAAAATAGATTGTGAAAGCCTCTATGTATGTATAAAAGAAGGGGCTAAAAATAAATGTGGACCTCTTAGAGGCAAAAATAGGAGAAATTATATTGGGGAATCAGGATACGGCAGAGATATTAAACAAATACTTTGGGCCCAAATCTAACTCTGTGCCAGTGGGTGGGTTTTGAGTGAGTTAATGCCTCAACCTTTGTATCTGCCTAATTGAAGATTAAAAAAGCATTATGCAAATAGTGGGGAACCAAGGGTCCAGCGAGTATGAGAAACTTAAAGAAATTAATATTAGTAATGAAATTGTACAAGAGATTGATGGGACTGAAGGTGAACTAATCTCTGGGAACTGATGATCTCTAGCCTGAGGCTTTAAAAGAGACAGCTACAGTAGATGTATTGGTTTTGATCTTCCAGAATTCCCTAGTTTCTAAAACAGTGTCTATGGATTGGAAGGTAGCAAATGTAACACCACTATTCAAGAAAGGCAGGAGCAAGAAATCAGAGAGCTATAGGCCAGTTGGCCTGAGATCAGTAGTAGGGAAAATGCTGGAACCTGTTATCAGGAACATAACTGGACTCTTATAAAATCATAATATGAGGAGGCGGAGTTAATATGGAAAGGGAAATTGTGTTTCTGTGATTGGAATGAGTAGGGTGAGTCAGGAAGGATGTGGTATATTTGGATTTGGAAATAGAAAAGCAAACAATTTTTAAATGGTGTAAGACTGGGGCCTGAATTTTTCCCATGTTGGGCGTGCGTGATCGGCAGGCTCAGGAGCTGTCGGAAAATGGGTCCCCAACTGCGATTGGCCCCCGACCACGATTTCAAATGGGTTGGCCAATTAACGGCCAGTCAGCGTGAAACATGCATTGAAAAGCTCAGCACTACTGGGGTGGGGGTGGGGCTGGGAAGAGGGCAGATGACAACGTCACCGTGGACATGGGTTAGTGCTTCCACTGAGCTCCCTGAAGGCAGACAGCTGACTAACGGAGCTGTAGACCTCTAAATAATAAAATCAAGCACAAAAAAGCTGCAAAAAAATGTCCATGCAGTGCAATCAAGCACCTGAAAGCATACCTCATAAAAATGCTGTCCCCAAATATTTCTTTTTATTTTATTTCCGAACAGAGGTTTCATCCCGCCCTTGGATGAAGTTTCATCATAAATGTGAAGTCCACAAGGCCTATTGGTCCATTTGCCAACCGTAAGTTTGGGCGGGCCACAAAAAATCACTGACAGTTGTGTCGCCAATGGGCTTAATTGTCGGTGGGCGTGCCTCTGTCACATGAGCAGGGACATGTTATTAATTAAATTTTAAAGCTTTTATTTTATTTTTTTTTGCCTTTGGAAACCTCATCCCGCCCGTGGATGAGGTTTCCAAAAAAATGCAAAGGCCACTTAGTGAAAACTTTAATTTAATTGATTAGTTAAAGGCCTTAACAGACCTTTTAATTGTCACTCTGGCGCCGCCCACTGACCGAACTATCGTGCGACTGCGCATTGAAGTCGGCATGCTTGACCGATGTCAGCGCACATCATTTCATACTCGAGCGAGTCGGGCGTGCACCTGCCCAGCAAGTGAAAATTTCTGCCCTAAGTGTAATTCATGTTTCTATGCTTGTACTCCAGCTGCATGCATCATTTGTCATCAATGCTACACATGTATACTATATTAATAAAAATCATAGAGAAAATAAAAAGTTTCTCCTATTGTAGCTGTCACAGTTGCTACGAAATTTAACCCAGAATTGAGGAGTTGGAGATGTATGAACTAGAAAAGGCCATCAGCTCTTCGATCTTTTTCCACTATTCAGTTAGATCATGGCTGATCTATATCTTCACTCCAACTACCTGCCTTGGTTCTGTAACCCTGAGTACCCTCACTTAACCAAAGTCTATTAATCTTAGTTTTGAAATGTTTAATTGACCTGGTCTTAACAGCTTTTTAGGGAAATGATTTTAGATTTCCACTTTGTGTGAAGAAGTGCTTTCTGACATCACCTATGCATGGACTTGCTCTAATTTTAAGGTTATGCATCCTTGTTCTGGACTCCCCTGCGAAAGGAATTAGTTTCTCACCATCTATGCTTTCAACTCCTTTAGTCAGGTAAACGCTTCAAGCGGATCACCACTTAGCCTTCCATACTCAAGGGAATACATGCCTGCATGGTCTAGGCAACCTGTCTTTAAGTTTGACATTTTGAATACTCTCATATTTTCTGCATATAGTCTTGAAGAAGAACTTGTAAAATGGTATGTTTGTGAATTATTATTAAAATAGAATGTATTATACTTATTGTTAGCTTACAAAGCCCAATAAGCAGTAAGTATTATGCAATATTCATGTATTGTCTCTTTATATTAAATCTAGAATGCTCCCTTTAAGCAGAATTAGATTTCCAATGGATCTTTCTTTTAATGGTTGTTCCTACTACCAGTGAGAAATAGCAGCACATCATCTCACACTGTCACCAGGCCTCTGGGCCACCCCCATCTCCCTGTTGCCTATGTCCAGTGTGTGTGCCACCCTGTCAATCTCCAGGATGTCCCTGTGGTCAGCGTGACTATGGCAACAGTTCCACCCCTGGTTTTCTGCCTCTCCCTAGAGTTATGCACTCTCTTCCCCTGGAGTGAGAGAAAGCAGAAAATTATGAATGTTAAGAAGTGAGTGTGTGTTGAGGATGGAATGAGAACTTTTGAGGAGAGTAACTGTGAGGGATGGGTGTGAGAGGGCAATAGGTTGAGGGTGAGTGTGAATATTAGTTGTTCATATGAAGATTTGAGGAGTTACCTGGAGACAAAGGAATGCGTGGAATTGCAAGGTATGTCAATTAGAGGAGTGTTGTGCAGGAGAATGCTTGGGAGATGAGAGAGTGATGCTTGCCAGCTGAGAGTTGTCAGAAACTCACCTCGCTGGATCAAATGAGATAAGTAAATCTTTTCGGGCACTGAATCCAGGTCTTTGGCACCATACTCCTGCTACTTACTGCTGATGCTACCTCTAGTCATGCTTGCTTCCTTAGGCTGGCTGGCCTTTTCCTCTCACCCTCAGGGGAGAGGACTTCCCTCCCAGCCCTCACCACTTCCGTCATGACCTCCAGGGAAGACTCCGAGAGCCAGGAGGTTGCAGGGGGTGGGGGGATGGCGGGTGGGTGTGGATGAGGGCATTGACAGCCTTCCCTTGTCTTCCTTCCATTCTGTACTTTTCTGGATGCTTCATCAACAAGATTTATTGAAACCATTCAACCCTGCTGGGGTCCCTTTAAATATATTGGCAGATTTGGTGCATATCCTGCATGCGATCTCTAATTAGCTGGGAAACCCAGAACTGGAATTCTAATGCTATGGTTAAGTTCAACAGTCATGGAAAAGCCTGCTCTCATGTCAGTCGGGTTCCTGACCTGCTTCAGATCCTGCCATTTTTCAAGGGACTAAGACCTGAAATTTCTTCCCACTATCTCTAACAATGCATTGCATCACCTCAACCCTCTATGCAAAAAAATTTTCTCCTGCTCTAGGTCCTAAATCTCTTACATTTACTCTTACGTCTGTGCCTTTTCATTCTACAGCATTCAATCACTGGAAATTGTTTTTATCTTATCTTTTTCATCCCTTCATAAGTTAAAAGCAAATCTATTCAATCATCCATAATTTATTTCCTAATGGTAAGAGTTCTGATCTTCCAAGTCTTTCTTTGCCTTTACCCGTTACCTGGCAGCATCCTAGTGAATCAAATCCCAGCACTTTGTCCCCCCTTAGCTTAAAGAACTATTCCCATTCTATCCTTTTATCATTATAACACCTCTCATTCCATTTTATTCAGGATTTATTTCCCCCTTCTCTTTTTTCAACAATGATGCAAAGTACTTGATGTTTTTTGTTTATCCATCCTCACACTTCTTCCTTGCTTTCCTTATTTCTTTCTTAACCGCTTTTTTTTACAACTTACTTGCATTTCCTCTTATTTTTATCATTTATAAAATACCTATAGATGCCATATGTCATCTCTTTCAGTATTCATTTCTTCTAGGAGAGAATTTTCCCCCCATCGGGGCGGGGGGGTTTGTGCGGGGTGGGCGCAAACCCAATTAAGGCCCGCCCAGCGTGACACACACCCAGAAGCGCTGTGCGCTTTTTGCGGGCAGAGTGGGGTGTTCCTTGAGTTGGGAGTGCGCGCTTTCACGGGCATGCGCGCGAAAGAGTACAAAAATCTCCCTGAGGCACAGAGGTGAGGTAAGTTTTAAGTTTTTAAAATTTTAGTAAAGAAAAAAAACTTAAGGTACGTCCCCTCATGTGACAGTGTCATATGAGCTCAGATATGTCAATGAACTTTAATGAAAAAATTTATTTAATTTATAAACCCTTCATGAAACGTCATCCCGCCCGTGGATGAGGTCCCATGAAAAATGCGAAGGCCGCCTGGGTTCTTCGCCTGCCCGCTAACCTTATGGTTGGATGGGCAGCTTTCTCAATAGGCTTAAATAGGTAATTAATGGCCTTAACAGGCCTTTGACAGTTTGGTGGGCGCACAGCCGAATTGGTTGTGTGCTCACCAAACTGAAAATCTAAGTGATGCGCAGTGACATCGGGACGCACACCCAACATCACCTCGCGTCATTTTACACCCCTGTCCGCCAAGCCGAAAATTCAGCCCCTATTGTTTTCATCCCCTGTATTCTGCAATATGAAGCAGTCATTTTTATTTCTGTCAATTTTACAATAATCTTAGTATGACTTGCACATTGTTCATTGACAGTCCTTTGTTACAATTTCTCTTTCCACCTGACCTCAACTAGATCATTAGTTTTTCTAAAACTAAAAGATTACAGAGAGGTGAGACCATGGAGAGATTTGAAAACAAGGATAAGAATTTTAAAATCGAGATATTGCTTAACTGGGAGTCAATGTGGGTCAGTGAGCATAGGGTGATGGATGTGTGGGAACACAGACAGCAGAGTTTTGGATGATGTCAAGTTTACAGAGGGTTGAGTATAGGAGGTCATCCAGGAATGCATTAGAATAGTCAAGTCTGAAGGTAACAAAGACATGAATGAGAGCTTCAGCAGTGGATGAGCTGAGGTGGGGCAGAGTTGGGGGATGTTACAGGGGTGGAAATGGGCAGCCTTAGTGATAGCATGGATATGTGGTCAGAAGCTCACCTGGGGTCAAATGTGACACCGAGATTACCAACAGTCTGGCTCAGCCTTAGATTTTTGTCAGGGTGAAGGTTGGAATCAGTGGCTAGGCAGCAGAATTTGTGGTGGAGACTGAAGTGAATGGCCAAATGTTGCGATAGAAATAATGGTGAGGTTAACAGTGCTCTTGGCAATTTATGTGAAAATTAAACACCAACTTCTGGCAACTGCACATGCACAGTTAAATGCATTAATCAGGAAATTGTTATGAACAAATGAGAAGGAGTGAACTGGCTCTGCTCTATTCAGCCGCCTCAGTTTGTCACAACAAAAGTTCGAGTTTCTTTTTCACGAGGCTGTACTTTTTCCAAATCAGAATGTATTTTGCTACTTACGCTGTGAGCAAGAAGAGCCAATCAAACAAGGTTTTCTTGGATCAAAGAAAGAGCAAATTTATTAACCACTAAACCCAAGGGAAAAAATAATAAAGATGTGACGTCACACACACAGGCATCAGGAATAAAGTAAGTTAGAGTCTAATAAAAAAAGTTAGAAGAATATAGGGTTGAGTGTCCTTTGATTGTCCTTGAGGCATAGATTTTAAACGTCGTGGCCAATTTAGGTTAGCTGGTTTCTAGGAGTGCGATCAAATGTAGAAGATGTTGCAATTATTACAAAATCTCCGTTCACTGGTAGGTTTCTGGTAAAGTTGGCTTTGAAAACTGGGTAACATACTTGTTCCAAAAGAGATAGAGAGATAGAGAGAGAGAGAGAGCCTGTTTCCTCTGCTGAAAACTTTCTAGCAATCTCTCTGCAGCGGCTGTAGCCTGGCCAATTATCCTACAACCATTGCATATTTCCAAGGGGTTTTGGGTTGGTCTGTCTGTGGCAGAAATTGTTTCAATATCCAGCACTTTGCATTTTAATGTCACTTCGTTAGATGTGACGAGTTTTGATGGGTCCCTGAATTATAGGAAATGTTTTCCTCTTCACACGTTCCTGAGGGTGACTTGTTTGTTTTTTCACCTTTGCCTTGGAAGGTGGCCTTGCATTTGTAAGTAGTTCTGTCTCATTTCAAATTGCAAAATTTCTAGTCAGCTGAAAATTTGAAAATCATATTTTCAAAATTAAAGTGGAATAGCCTCATTACAATGTTATTGCCCAAGATATCCTGCCTTTCCAAAAGCTTCACAATCGATGTTATGTTAATAACTGACCCCATACATATATGAAGTTGTTGTACTTAACTCAGAGATAGGAATTAAACTCACTAGAAAAAGTTAGGGCTTGTTCTTTCCAATGTAAGTACTCTTTAATAGCATGTTAAGTCTTAATTACTTAATCTGGTATTGAAAATTAACATTTACAAATTTGGAGTCACCTTCTTTCAGATTTTAGTTATTATTGGAGTTTGAATTTTTAAAAAATAAGTTTTCTTTTACTTTTTCTTCCTGTCTTTTATCTCTTTTAATCCAATCTTTCTTTCCATCTTTTTATTTTGCTTTGTGTATCTGATTTGACATTGAATATTATATCCCAACTGGTATTCCTTGATTCAGACTCTGCACTGTTCATTAAAAAAATTTCAATCTGATTGATAAGGAGATACACAGTTCCTTGCCCTGTTTGCACAAGTCCCAGATGTTTCACAGCAGGCACATTACTTTTTGGCGATATTAAGTAAATTCCAGTGCAAAGTGCCCAAGAAAGTCTATGGGCAAATGTAAGTGTATAAAACAGCTGGTGCTATTCATTTGTTTCTGAGAGCAAAGTTTGTCCCAATGTTTTATTTCACTCCTGCCCAGTTTACAGCCACGTTTCTACTATTACTATTTTAAAATGTAGATTTTTTTTTATTCTTTCATGGATTGTGAGCGTTGCTGCCAAGGCCAATGTTCGTTGCCCATCCCTAATTGTCCTTAAGAAGATGATGGTGAATTACCTTCTTGAACCACTGCAATTCATCTGGTGTTTGGAAAAGGAGTTCCAGGATTTTGATTCCATCACAGAGAAGGAACCAATGACATTGTTCCAAGTCAGGATGGTGTATGGCTTGGAGGGGAACTTGCAAGTGGTAGTTTTCCCACATTTGCTGCCTTTGTTCTTCCAGGTGGTAGAGGTCGCAGATTACGAAGTAACTGTTGAAGCATTGCAGGTTGATAATGGTACACACTGTTGCCACTAGGTATCAATAGTGTCTTCTTGTGACATAATTGCTTTGAATTCCCAAGTTTATTTCCTACACTCTGTCCATTGCAATGCATGCATTTTACTACTTTCCCATTTGTATATTTAACATTACTCCTTTTCCCTTGATTTTCTTTGTGTCACACTAGCACCCAAACCTTTAACTCAGCCTTTTAGCTGTTTATAACTGATCAGTTAGATTTTACTCCAACTTCCTTTATCCTTTCTGCATGCTAACCCCTTTGTTGGGCTCTTTTTAAAATTTATAACCTCATCTATTCCTACTTCTATTGCACTTTTCAATTGTTTTTTTTTCTGCCACTATTCCGTCCTAGGGTTTTGTCAGACCTCGAAAAACTCCAGTGACCTATCATTCATAAAATAAGTGTTCAGCTAGTTAAAGATTTGATCAATACCCATAAAAAATTGTTGTAGTAATGATTTTATTAGCAGATGATTTTAATTAAACAAAGAAAAGGAATGCAGTTGATGTAAAAATCTAATGGGGTAAAAGCATATTCTGTGTATTTACGTCAGATTGGATTTATTGTTCTAGAATTGATCTTCAAGTTGCGGTAGACCAAAGTGCCATCTTTTCTACCTCATTACTAACAGGAATTAAATGATTCCACTTTTTTTAAATGAGGTTTTCAAAGTAACATCCATTATGAAGAGAGTAAATTGATGAGAGTACAGCTTTTATAGTGCACGTCCTCGCAGAATAGCATGGCTTGTTTACATATACTATACTGCTGATCTGTTTTTGGCACCTGAATTTTTCCATATCTCAGAGCCAAAATCTATTGGGAAAAAAGTTGAAGTCAGCAGGTAGATTTACTTAGCTCCAAAATAATGTTGAAAAATAATGGAAATACTCAGCTGGTCTGTGGAGAGAGAGAAAATTAGGATTAAGCCTGAAACATTAAGCTTTCTCTATAAATTTTCTCTGTAAATGCTGCTTACCTTGTGAATTGTTTTCAGCATTTTCTGTTTTATTTCTGATTTCCAGCCTCAGTAGTTTTTTGTTACATAACTCCTATCTGTGTGTCAGGGAAATACTACACAACCCTTGTTGCAGGGAAATGGTATTGAATTTGGGGCTGTATATTTGCTTTATTGTTATCAGGGTCTTGCTCACGTTAGTTCTTAAGTGACTTCCAATTGGTTTTACAATTGCATAAAAAGTGGCAAAAAATAAATAGAGAAATGAAACAAAGAATTATAACATAAACAGAAAATGGCATAAATTCCTGCTTAAATAATTTTTCTAAGTCATGAATCTGATTTTGGCATGCAAGTAAAGTCACTGCTGTGTCATTGAGTTGATCCTATTTGTTGAAAGTTAGAACAGACAAGGATGTGCTGTATCTGCTCAATATTAGTAAAGATGTTTTTTTATATAATGGATGCTTTGGAGTGACCTGTCGTGAAAAGCCATCCTCTCCTCTTCTGCCGTTGTTCTTTTAAATCACAGTTCAAAAAAGCAATAAAACCACTGTATAAATAGAATCATGAGAAACTGCTATTATTAAATGTGTAAATTACCTATTAATACTCTTAGGTTGAATTTATAGGCTATTAAGAAAAGGCCATTTGTCCCTCTCAACTCTTAATACCCTACCTCTCCCATTTCAGCACTGAGCTGCATTTTGCAGTTCATTCCAATGAGTTAACATTCTTTACATTAAAAGTTTTCCCTCATACCAGTTTTAAATGCCCTTTTTGTCTGCCTACATTTACATTTTTTGGTCCTTTTTTCCTGCTTTGCTTAAGAGTAATATTCTGTTTTAGCTAATCTTAAACACTTAATCTTTTACATATGTCAGAAGCATCTTACCAGCCAAATCCATCTAGCCCCCACCCCAACACAGCACTTTGTTTCTCAGCTAGAGAGCTTGAATTTTTCCCATCCTTGTATAATTGGGGTAGGTCTTCTGTATGTGTATTTTTGTAGCATGCAGTACTCTGTGTTCTGGCCAGTGCATTGCAAGGCATTAGCATAACTTCCGTGAACGTCCATAACATATTAGAAATGTTTTAGCCTTTTTCATTCTTTTGTTTGGGTGAAACTTTAAGGAAACTGTCCCACTTGCACTGGGGGAGAGGGAGGGGGGTGCAGCAGCTGACCATGACAACAGTATCCCACTTCCAGGATAACAGACTAATCACAGAGTGCCAGTGTGATGACGACACTCAGTGAAGGACTTCTGCTTAAAGGGACCCTGGAAGGGCTCAGAATGGCTGCAACTAACCTTTGCTGTGAAGGTTTGTACCCGCTAAGAAATGGAAATGAGATGTGGGAAGGCTGCCCTCAGTTCTCTCTATCTGGAGTTAATTTTGGAGGAAGTGAGTGCCCATTGGGATGTGCTGTTTCCACAGGACAGAAGAAAGAGGCCAGGATCACTGGTGAAATAGGTGTGGCTGGAAGTTGTGCTGGCTGTGAGCAGCAGGAGTGAGGTGTCCAGAACTTGGATGCAGTGTCAGGAAAAGTTTAAGCTATCATTCTCTGACTTCCCTAGCATGTATCTGTGCAGCACTCCTCTGCCCAACACATCCTGCAGTTCCACACATTCTTTTCTCTCCAGACAACTCTTCAATTCTCCAACTGAACTACCAACTTTAACTCTCATCCTATTATCATCTCGCACACATTCCTCACTGTCACTCTCCACAAATGCTCTCATTCCATCCTTGCATTCTACCTTTCACACTCATCACTCTCTACCTTTTTCATTGCAGAAGAGATCGCACAAATCCATGGAGAGGTGCAGAACTTGGACGGGACCTAGAGTGATATCCACCGTAACCATATTGTAGGAGGCAGCTTTGGAGATTGACAGAGTGGCATCGACATTAGACATCAGCAGTGAAGAGATGAGGGTAACAGAATTAGATATGATGCTGCCACTTAGTATTTAATGTTCACTCATTCTGAATTACTTTAATCACAAACTGAACTGTACAGATCTGCATAATGTAGACTTTGAACTTTTTTCCATACGTCAGTTCTAACACTGTCTGTTATTTGCTGCAGGTGTCAGAGGAGCTGGAGCAGGAACCGGCCAAAGAGTCCTAAGAGGAGGATGAACACGCTAGGAATCTCTATCACATGACACCTGCGCACTTGCCACTATCTCAGATACACAGACCTCAGTGGAGACTCCATTAGAGATAACAAGGTTCTCACATTGTGAGGAGCACATCATATGTGAGCAGGTGTTGGAGACAGGGACAGTAGTGGAGACTCCCTGTCAGAGGGTGAAGGATGCACCAAACAATGCTCTGCTGGATGAAAATGCTGAGCTTTGGGAGGCCTTCACGAGTGGGGAGCTTGTGGAGCAGCAACAAGAAATATTTGTGCTTCTCTTGGCATTTCCAGAGGCAATGCACACTCTTGAAGAGAAGGCTGAAGAGTCCATCTCAAACGACAATGCCATAATGTATCAGACATTTACGCTGATGTCCACACTCATGGAAAACCTAACCACCTGCATGGAAAATCAGATGTGACAGGCAACCCACATCCTTGTTGTCCCTGACCAATGGCTTGCATACTCTGTCACTTTACACAGGATGAAGCAAAGCCTCACCTTGATGGCTCAATGTCTCAGTGACATGCAGCAAAATGCTCTTCAGCTCCAGACTAGCAGGGAAATGTAGCTGGGCCATGAGGGGGAAAATAGAGAAGGACACATGACAGTGGGGACACTTCTCAAGGTGCTGCCACTCCTTATTCCTTGGCCCCTCCCCCTCAGACAGCCACAGGTTTTGTCTCCTTCCTCCTGCCCCTGCAAAGGTGCAGGTGGGAAGTCTTTGGCAGGACCCTCAAGTGCTCCAAAATCAAGAAGACGTCCACCATGGGCAACTCATCTGTCGGAACAAGAGAACAAGCAGCCTGCCTCCTACTCTGCTGAAGTCACAGGAGTTACACAACCAGGAGCAATAGTGAGTGGATGAGAAAGGCATAATCGATGCACAAAGAGGTTCACACGGGTGTGTATGGCAGTGTTCATGGCATCATATTTATGTTTATTCTAATGAATGAAACAGTTGACTTCAAAACCTCATTCTCATGGCCTCTACTTTGTTCTATCCTCCATTAACTCTGGACAGTAACCTTCAGGTCAATGGCGTGACCAGGTTGGAAGGTGAGGAAAGAGGTGAATATAATGGTAGGATTTTGTACTGTTGGAATGATTTATTTTGGATACTGGCATAGAGTTTATGATAGCAATGCCATATGGCTTGACGCACTCAGTTTAGCTCAAGTGTGTGTATGTATGAGACTGTCATGGGCTTCTCTGGCAGCCAGGTGTGCAGTAGCAGTCAGTCTGCGCCTTCCTATTGCTACAATTCCAGTCCTCTCTGTAGTGCCATGTTGTGAAGGGCACAGCAGACCACAACCATTCACGAGACTGTTACTGGCACTTACTGGCAGGCAGTCCCAGATCTGCCCAGGCACCTGAATCATTAGCACCCCAATGGGTTTCTCAGTGATCACTCTTGTGGTCATGTGGCTCTTGCTATACTTCTATGTATCAGTGGAAGGGCTCCTGACAAGAAACATCAGCCAGCCCTTGACCCCAAGAAGCCACCTGTTCACACAGTGTGGAGTTGTGAACACCTGTGGGAGATGTGACTGTCACAGAAAAAATGAATTATGTCAGCTTAGGAGAGGTGGTGACATAGTGATTTTGTCACTAGCCTAGTGTTCCAGAGATGCTCTGGGGACCTGGGTTCAAATCCCACCATAACAGATGGTGAAAATTGAATACAGTAAAGGTCTGGAATTAAAAGTCTGATGTGACCATGAAACCATTGCCGATTGTCATAAAAACCCATCTGGTTCACTAATGTCCTTTAGGTAAGGAAATCTGCTATTCTTACCTGGTCTGATCTACATGTGACTCCAGACCCACCACTCTTAAATGCCCTTTGAACAAGGGCAGTTAAGGATGGGCAATAAATAAATGCTTGCCTAGCCAGCGACACCCACATTGCATGAATGAATGAAAAAGAAAAAGCTCTCAGGATATCTTACACAATCATGAAAACTTCCTGGTGATCACATACCACTGAGAGAGTGAAATCCTTTGCAATTGATGAGGATTCCAGCCTGACCCGAGAGCACCTTGATTTCCATATTTTGTGCAATCAATGACTCCCTGTATCTATGGAAATCCAGCCACAGCAGCCAAGCCAACAGCATTCTGGATCTCATTATTGTGAAAATGAGCATAGGTGACAGCCATGGAAAGCCTGGAACTCGTCACCTCAGAGATACACTGACGACCAGCAGACTGATAGATCCTGAGGGTGTTATCAGAAGATTGCTGGAAAGAGTCCGAGGCAAGAAATTTAGGGCTGTGGTAATAGTCAGTGGCAATGCATGCCCACATGATCCTCTTGGAAGGAGGTTTTGTTCCAGGAACCTGCAAATGTCATCACCAGCCTGTTGTGAAATCCTGAGCCTCCTGAGGCACTTTTGCTTGAGAAGCTGAACCTTCATCTTTATGCCATGTGCTGGAAATATTGGCTCTTCCTAGCTGGATTTCTGTTCATCTTCTGTCCTGTGGAGCGACATTGTGGCTTTGTTGAAGGCAGCTGCTGTTGTTCTTGCTGCTCCTACTTTAGCTATTGGTGTGGCTCCTGGTGTTGCTGTGGCTGCTCCTGTTCTTCCTCATCAGGGATCCATGATATAGCTGCATGACTTTTTCCCATGCTGCAGTGTAGGCTGACAGTAGGAAAGAGCAGATCAGTGAGTAAAGTCCAGGGTTGGTAAGTCACTTCTGGAGCAATGAAATCGCACTCTCAGAACAAGCGCTGTGAGCACAAGCCTTTCACATTGGCAGGACAGCAGTTATGCAAGTTCATTCTTTCAAGGCTTTCCATCCTGACACTTTCTCTGAACAATGACTTCCCACCATGCTGTCACCTTGTAGACCAACTGTGTTCACACACCGCTCAGAAAACCCACGTACAGACAGTTAAAACTGGAATACTGGTTATATCTTTGCCCAATTGCCTTTTTCAAAATGTTGAAATTATTCACCTGCCAGCTTCACAGGCGTTTCCCATATACCTCCCAAGATGCTCCAGTTGAACCTGGAAGTGGGCAGAATCATGATGGCTTTCTGACCCAAAGCTACTTTCCAGAGCTTTAATCTCCAGCTTGCACCCCAACCTGCACCTCTTAGCAATTAGTTCTTAGTCTCACTGTTGATTCTACTGTGTCATATGCATATGATTAACTTTGAACCAATATGCAGCACAGCGGCAGGAGATCGCAGCTGGGGACCCTTAGGAATCATCCACAGCAACCGGATCACGTGGTAGGCTACAGCTCAGGCCTTGCGGTGGGGAAGAGAGGCCAGTGGTTTCATTGAGGGGCTGGGAAGAACACTCCTGCTCCTCCTGGCCTGCAAAAAGTATAGTAAAATGAGACCTGGAGCTGACTTCTGACAGCAGTTTTATGGCTGACGTCGGTTAAATTTATTTCAGGGTCCCAGTTACATTATGGGAGCCTGAGTTAAATTTATTAACTCAATCTCCTGCTTCTCTAAGACACAACACTCACACCACACTACTTGCTGCTGTGAAAATGGCAATGGCTGCATACGTTGCAGTTTGTGAGCACATTCCTCATATTTTAGAGTTTAATCTCCTTTTTCTCATTGTGGATGTTGGGCATGGTGGGGTGCTTAATACTGCAGCCTTGGTTTTTGTACCAAGGTAATTAATAAGGATCAGGAACAACCATGGCCCAAGAATTGACCCAGTGGGGCTCCATTCAGCACATTCCTAATGCCATCCCATGCATATTCTCTGGATTTCTATCTTCTAATCAACTTCTTATCCAATTCCACATGTTATTCTGAATTCCTGTAGCATTTTTTTTAGAATGCTTTCTGTGGACCCTCATAAGATCTTTGTGAAAGATTGGACAAGTGTACCATAGGAAGTTTCGCACATATTTTGTCTATAATTTCCTTAAAATGTTAGGCAGCATCTTCCCCTTCTAAAGTTGCATTGGCTGTTAATTATTAAGTTGTTATTGTGAAGGCATTGCTCTAGCTTACCTTACTATTTTACTAATTATTGATGTTAAATTATTGAACAATAGTTGCCCGGGTCATATTTTGCCCTGTTTTGAGAATATAGATAATTTGTTTGTTTGTTTCCAATACTGTGGAATTTTACCAGTGCCCAATGATACTCGAAGAAGATTGCTGGCACCTCACATCAGTTTTTTCAGGATGACAGCTGCAGTGCCAGACGGATACATTCTGGATAATTGTCACTGATTTCCTCTCTATGTCTCCTTCAGTACCCTATTATCCTGCGTATTATCTGGCCCAAGGAATACATTTGCCATAAACTGTTAACTTACCCAGTATTTCTACCATAGTGATTTGAAAATCTTCCAGGAAATTACATATAAGATGAGAAGGCAGTGTTATCTTCCCAAGGATTGAAATGTTGCAAAGGTAACCCTTTAATATAGGAGAGAGAGAGAGAGAGAGACAATGGGGAACTGTAAGCTCGTTAGCCTAATATCAGTAATATACAAAATACTAGAATATGAAAATAGTGATATGATAGTAGGGCACTTAGAAAATAATATGATTAAACAGAGTTAACACGGATTTATGATAGGGAAATTGCATTTGACAAATCTCTTAAATTTTGATGATATAACCAATAAGTTGGATAAGAGGAAACCAGTGGATGTAGTGTATTTTGATTTTCAAAAAGCATTTGAGAAGGCTGCCATGCAAGAGGTTATTATGCAAAATAAGGACTTGTGAGATTGGAGTGACATTAGCACTGATTGAGCATTGATCATAGAGTCATAGAGGTCTACAGCACAGATAAAGGCCCTTTGGCACATCGAGTCTGTGCCTGTCTACCAAGTACTAACTATTCTAATCCCATTTTCCAGCGCTAGGCCAATAGCCTTGTATGCCATGGCATCGCAAGTGCACATCCAAATACTTCTTAAATGTTATGAGGGTTTCTGCCTCTACCACCCTTTCAGGCAGTGAGTTCCAGATTCCCACCACCCTCTGGGTGAAAAAAATCTTCCTCACATCCCCTCCAAACCTCCTGCCCCTTACCTTAAATCTATGCCCCCTGGGTATTGATCCCTCCACCAAGGGGAAAAGTTCCTTCCTGCCTACCCTATCTATGCCCCTCATAATTTTATACACCTCAATCATGTCCCCCTCAGTCTCCTCTGCTCCAGGGAAAATAACCCCAGTCTATCCAATCTCTCTTCATAACCAAAACTCTCCAGCCCAGGCAACATCCTGTAAATCTCCTCTGCACTCTCTCTAGTGCAATCACATACTTCCTATAATGTGGATTCCAGAACTGCACACAATACTCTAGCTGTGGCTTAACCAGCATTTTATACAGTTCCAGCACAACCTGCTCTTATATTCTATACCTCGGCTAATAAACGCAAGTATCCCATATGCCTTCTTAACCACTTTATCTACCTGTCCCGCTATCTTAAGGGACTGGCGGACACGCACCCAAGGTCCCTTTGATCCTCGGTACTTCCCAGGGCCCTACATCCATCGTGTATTCCCGCGCCTTGTTTGTCCTGCCCAAGCGCATCACCTCACACTTACCCAGATTAAATTCCATTTGCCACTGATCAGCCCATCTATTTCCTCCTGTAATCTAAGGCTATTCTCCTCACTATTTACCACCCCACCAATTTTCGTGTCATCCGCAAACTTACTGATCAACTCTCCTACATTCAAGTCTAATCGTTTATACATACCACACACAGCAAGGGACCCAGCACTGATCCCTAAGGAACCCCACTGGACACAGGCATCCAGTCACTAAAACACCCCTCGACCATCAACCTCTGCTTCCTGCCACTCAGCCAATTCTGGATCCAATTCTGGATAAATGGACAGAAAAAAGAGGGTAGGAATTAATGGGACTTTTTCAGGTTGGCAGACTGTAACTAGCAGGGTAATACGAGGATCTGCACTTGGCCCCAGTTATTTACAATCTATATTAATGACTTAGATGAGGACATTGAGTGTAACATATCCAAGTTTGCTGGTGTACAAGGTTATGTGCGAAAGTAAATGGTTACAGCAGGTAAGCAGTTAAGAATTGGCAATTATATCGATTTAAAATAAAACCTGTTGCAGTCAACAAGGAGAGGATCTATTCGGCCCCTCCTCATCTGATCATATCTACCGCTTCACCCGCTCCCTTCCCCGCTTCACCCGCTCCCTTCCCCGCTTCACCCGCTCCCTTCCCCGCTTCAACCGCTCCCTTCCCCGCTTCAACCGCTCCCTTCCCCGCTTCAACCGCTCCCTTCCCCGCTTCACCCGCTCCCTTCCCCGCTTCACCCGCTCCCTTCCCCGCTTCACCCACTCCCTTCCCCGCTTCACCCGCTCCCTTCCCCGCTTCACCCACTCCCTTCCCCGCTTCAACCGCTCCCTTCCCCGCTTCACCCGCTCCCTTCCCCGCTTCAACCGCTCCCTTCCCCGCTTCACCTGCTCCCTTCCCCGCTTCAACCGCTCCCTTCCCCGCTTCACCCGCTCCCTTCCCCGCTTCACCCGCTCCCTTCCCCGCTTCACCCACTCTCTTCTCCACTTCTCCGGCCACCCGGTCTCTTTCTTGTAGGAGGGGGTTGTGGGGGAAGTGACAAAGACATCGGGGGACGTAATGAAGGGGGCAGTAAGGGACTGGAGAAACAACATAGGAGGGAAAGTGTGTTTTTTCACAGTTTTTCAGACTTTCTGCATGAGGCTGAACAGACTTTGCAAAGGCAGTTTTACCTCTTCTACCTTTGAGCACATATAAAGGAAACATTTGAAACTATGGTGCGGTGGAGTTAGGAGATGTAAGCTTGTATGGTTTAACTCTAAATAAATGTAAGGCTGAATAGAGATTGGCTCCAGGACGATCCTTCATTGATTGGCTATCTGAGTTAAAACAGGCCTGAGCTTTGGTCCCCTTCCCAAAGGAAGGATACTTGCCCTGGGCAGAGCATGCTGTCCTATGAGAAGTGATTGAGGAGACTATATTCCCTAGAGTTTAGAAGACCATCCAATTGAAAGGGGTTTGATAGGGTAGATGTAGGTTAGAGAAAATGTTTCTCCTGGCTGGGGAATCTATTAACAGAGACTACCTTTTTCCTGAGAATCCCACATAATTCACTTTCTTTCATCAGAACCTTATGAAACTAGTTACTCCCCACGCAACAAAAAGGGGCTGTGCCCAAATCCATTTGCTTCCATTATTTCTTCTGTTGCTCTAGTGTTCTACTTGCTTTATTTTCTCTTCGCCACTATAACCCAATCTCTGCTTGGTCTGCTGACCTCATTCTCCATTACATCCCTTCCCTAACATGCTCCTTTATGACTCTCCTTCAGTCGAGTCAAATGCAACCACATATCATTACCAATATTTTACATTCACCAATTCTTGTAAGTATAAAAAGGTGCATTCTAATGGTGCAGTAACACCAAAGTAACTTTTTGTTTTGATATTTTTCAGATGCAGGATGTTCCAGATAACATAAGCAATGGAATACCACAAATTTTGCAGAATGGAAGACCAACATGATGAAAAGAATACTTCATAAGAATAAGACTTTTCAGCAATTATCTGCATGATGAATGTGATATTTTTAGATATCCCATAATTATTAATACCAAAGTCTGGAGTTCAGGTTTTTTCAGGACCATTTAACAAACTGACCAACACCTGGTGTTGGAACTAGCAGAGTGGCACTGCACTCTCAAGGAAGCTACAGAGGAATGCTAAGTACTGAGTTTTCAGGAAGATATTAAGGAGATTCAAGAGCCAAGCGTGTCCCTGTTAAGAAATATTTTGTGAGAAATCAAAGACTAAAACTTTAAGAAACATTACTCAACAGATTTCCAAGAAGCATGCAAGAACTTATTATCCTTAGCTTTCAAAGAAAGCAATTGAAAGATTATTGATATTCAAAAGTAATTTTTATGGAATGCTAATAATACTAAATCAAAACAATCTAACAATCTCCACGTTATTGTATCTATGCTGAATGAACTGAAGTATGTACACACTGAGTAAGAGTTGGGCAACTTAACAACTAATTATTGTTTAATTCTATATTTAAAAATTATGAATCACTATTTTTCTATAAATGTTATTATGTCTTCATAACAAACAACATGGTAAATAAACATTGCGTCATCAGTCGACACTTTGGTTTCTTAAACACATTTCTCTGTCTCTCAGAATGCAAAATGAGCACTGCCTTGATTGAGAAAAAATAAACTAATGATAGTGAGGATTTTATCATATATGTAGGGTTTGTTATGCCATATTGTCTCCAGATGTGCACTCATTTTGCTGTTGTTTGGGCATTTCTTTCTGCTGCGTACACATTGTTAGGTACATTTGTGCAAATGATACTGAAAAATGATTTCCAATTGCAAGTCTGCAGGGATTAAATGTTTACTATGGGCAAAAAAAATGTGAACCAGTAGGGCTATTTTGAGACTGAGGTATTTTGCTTCTACTACAGCTGACAAAAAGTAGTATGCATTCTGTTTCTGAGAGGACAACTTCAAACATGATGACATTATCTACAAATGCTGTAAGTTACTGCAAAAATGTGTGTTTACTAAACAGTATGATAAACATTATTACTATATTTAAAATACCTTTCTTTAACCTACTGATCAACATTAATAATTATTAATAAATTTATTAAAATATGCTGCTTGCAGTTCCAGTTGTAGTTCCCTGCCCCACAGCGGTACCACACAAGCCAAGGCTGGTAATTTGCTTGGAGCTGCTCCCCCTCAGCAGGGCAGGACCAGGTCTGAGAAAATTCCTGGCCCAACAATTCTTAAGTTCCATAACTAAGCTGAGCTGTACCAGCTAATTTCAGCCAAGTCAGAGGTGCTGCAATTGGTCTTTGAGTACCCAGACTAGGATAGAATGAAAAACCAGTCACAACTGCTGTTTTTTTATCCCAGTATTACAATTGGATAATGTGCATTTGTGAACATAGGGTAAGGACAGGATCAAGCTGTACACTGATGTTCTCCTCCTAGATGAATGGTCTGCAGTAGTCTGGTAACACTCTTCAAAATTCAAACATAGAAGAGCAGTCACTTGGTCAAAGTGCTCAAGGGCTGCCTGTGAATCCACTAAGGCCATATTTTGCTATGAAAATAATAGTGAGGCTAAAAGTGTTCACTGTTATGATGCAAAAATCAGACTTATGGTGACCACACTTGTGAAGTTAAATGTGGAAATCTGGAAGTTGCTGTCTGAAATACACTGCTCCTCTGTAAACTTTCTGAAAACGGCATCATGCCATTTGGCTCCCCATTCAAATATATTCAACTGTGTAAAGATCCCATACTTACCTCATGGATATGGACTACATTCACCAATAAAAAGTGTTCATTTTTAACAGCATCGTAAGTTGTAATTGCTGACAAACAACTGCTCTGGCACTGAAAATTATTTTTTACAAGTGAGACACACTCTTTCAGTTTTTAATCGTTGTTAAAGATTTTAAAAATATATTCAAATACTACCAGAGACTCTCAAAACATTTACAGTCAAATTAGCATCTGCATTTTTTAAATGTAAGATTTCTAGTTATTCTTTCATCAAAGACCTTAACAGAATCAAAATCTCTCAGTCTAGAAAAAACTACATAAAGCTGTCCATGTGTAAAAACACCCCCTCATGTCATCCCTCCTTCCCATGTCATTCCATTCCATCGTTCCATGCAATCTCCGTCCATTCTTTCTATCCTTCCCATACCATGGCCATCCTATTCTTGCCATTCCATTCCTCAGGGAAACATTCTCTCCAGTCAGGGGAACTTGTTTGTTGGGCCCCCCTACTTTCTGTTGTTTTTGTTCTCAACTGCATCCCACATTGCTGCTGCCACCGCCACCGAGCATTGGTGGCCACACATGCATACGCACCCCAGTCCTCCTTGTGCCCCACATGCTTCCGTGTACATTAAGCACTCCTCACCAAATAAACTCAACAGATGCACATCTTAAATGATCAAAACAGTCCATGTAGACAAAAAACAAGTGCTATTATTATAGATTGATGCAGATGATGCTGAAAAATTATTTCAAATTACAGCAAAATTAAATGAAGAATGTTGCTTTACACATCTTGTTGAATTAGATTTTCACAATGGCTAAAGAAATAACAGTCGACGAGCAGTGCTATACTGAAAATTAAGTCTTTTATTCCTTCAAAAATCCACAAAAGGGATTTGCGATTTCGTTCTCTTTAGGGACCTAATAAAATGTAACAATTAATTAAATAATTTTGTTTTTACTTTTCCTTCGTCTTTTTTAAAATTGCTCTCGTAATCAGTTTCCCCAATCTTTATTTTGCTTTCTATATCTAATATGACATTGAGTTTAACATTTTAACTAACTTTCCTGGCTGAGATGCTGTACTGCTCATTAACAATTTATCAATCTGATTGGCTAAGTAGATAAACAATTGCTTGCCCTGTTTATACAGGTCCCAGATGCCCTGCAGAGCCTGCTGCACTTTTTGGATATTTGGCTGACAGCAACTTGCTGTGCAAACATTTCTAAAAAGTCTATGTCGAAGAACAATTTAACAAACAGCTGGCACATTTTGTTTGCTGTTCAAGGCAAAATATGGCCTCATATTAAGATTTAAGCATCTTCTTGAAGCAGATAGGAGAGAACTTTAATTTGGGCTTAGTTTTCCAAAGGGTTTGGTGCTCCCACTGGGTGACAAGGATGGAGGAAGAATTCACTTTCCTTGTGCAGATATTCCTTGCTTTAATGCATAGAATTCAACAGTGCATCCAAAAAATGTAAACAAGTACATACCTTTTAACAGTAAACAAATTTCAGGTTTGGGTTGTTTAGCAGGAAGCTGCACTACAACTACCATCTTTAAAAATCACTCTGACAGGACTGATCTGGTGGAATTACCAAGAAGTATGATGGCAAGAAACTAATCAACAATCGAAGTGATCAAGCTTTTAAAGTAACCTGGGAAAACAATTTGTTAATTCAGCTCTCTTATAGATTCAGTAACAACTCTGACAATCACCCACCCCACATATCATCAGGATTCAATGTTTACATGAAAATTTGTAGTAGAAATAAGTAGAAAGGAGATAAAGCACATTGAAGTTTATGATAAACATTTTTATAAAAATGTGATGTCCTTAAAAGACAGTGTTTAATCTCTTTTTATAAATTATAGCAAAACTTAGTTTTACAATCTCAACAAAAATACAGCTGAACTTTTCAGATGTGTCAAATGTTACATTGTATTTGCTACTCTTAGATTGAAAAAGCCAACAGATAGAAGGCTCCTGAATGAATAGCCAATCTTAGTAATGCACTATCCCTTCTCAACCTCTCTGCAGCCTTTGACACACTTGACCCACACTATCCTTTTTCAAAGTTTCCCCACCAATGTCCAGCTCAGTGGAACTGCCCTTGGTTCCACACTTATGTATGAGAAAGTAATTTTGCAAGGCTACAGGGAAGGGAATGGGACTAGCTGAGTTGCTCTTGCAGAGAGCCAAAATGGACTTGGGGGGGTGGGGGGGGGGATTGCAATTGACCTCCTACTGCACTATAACCATTCTATGATTCCATAATACTGGCCATAGCATCTCCAACATTTGCACTTCTTACTCACACCATTACTTCGGGACTATTGCAAAGATCTATGCTTGGAACTCTCCCCTTCCTCAATGACATTCTGTTATTTAGCAGCATACATTGCTTGCATCCTTGTTAGCATTCATTTGCTCCAAGTTTCCTAATGCATCAAGCTTAACATTAAGACTAAAGCTTTCCATTCTGCATTTCTGTTTTCAGATACCCATGGCAGCATCATCATGCAGGGCCAGAGCAACACCAGACCTCTGATAAAGAAGCACAATCACTTGATCTGACACTCACAGCTCAGATACTGGCACTGCACATACCTTAGAGATAGAATAGATGCAGGATCAACATGTGGTGAATCACTGGGCACAAGTGGGCTGCAGCCAGGCCGGACTGAAAGAATAGTTCATGTGACAGCTCACCAGAGGTTGTGGATGAGTTCTTTTACAGAGGACTTAGATGAGAACTTTGATGAGCTGGTGTGAAAAAAAATGTTGCCGACCATGCACACCAAGATGTTTTGTGTATTTAACAGTCAACGGACAGCCTGTTGTCATTGTCAAGGAGCATAGAGGACTCCAGCTCCCACTTGGCACTTGGAGTCCATACTTTCCAACATGGAAGTGATGACCAACTTCATGACAGCCCAAAAGGACCTGGCTATGATTCAGCATCTGGTGAATGATGTCTCAGCTTCCATTACAGCACAGCCAGGAGCCACCCAATGCCTGATTTTTAGAAGCTGGGACTGAGGTCATAAGATCCAGCTTGTTGCCATTCAGAGTCAGACTGTTGCCATATTGGCTGCTGATACCAGTGCTCAAAGGAGCTAGCAGGGTCTCATAGGTGTCCAGCAATCTGTGCTCCAGAAAATTACTAGGATTGATGAGGTGCCACCCCAGGGGAGTGGCTATGGCGTCATGGAACACAAACCTTGTGTTCTTACTCAAGATGACAATATTTATGCTCCCACCACTGCCATGCCATCAGGGCCCTTACTATGGGCTTTCAGCTAGCCAGCCCAGACTGCAGTTGTCCATACTGAAGTGAGGGATTGAGGCTGCAGAACTACCTCCGGTGAGCTGGCATATGTACTAGCTACAGCCTAACCAGAGCAAAGCAGTCCCAGATGATTCCTCCCTTCCAAAAGACCATAAGATGTAAGAGCAAAATTGGCCATTCAGACCATCAGGTCTGCTCCACCATTCAGTGAGATCATGGCTGATCTGATAATCCTCAACTCCACTTCCCTGCCTTTTCCCCCATAACCCTCGATTCCCTTACTGATTAAAAATCTATCTCAGCCTTGAATATACTTAATGACCCAGCCTCTACAGCCCTCTGCAGAAAAGAATTCCACAGATTCACTACCCTCTGAGAGAAGAATTCCTCCTCACCTCTGTCTTAAATGGGCAACCCCTCACTCTGAGATTATGCCCTCTGGTCCTGGACTCACCCACAAGGGAAAACAACCTCTCAGCATCTATGCTGTCAAGCTGTCGAAGAATCTTAAATGTGTCAATAAGGTCACCTCTCATTTTTCTAAACTCCAATGAGTATAGGCCCAACCGATTCAACCTCTCATCAGAAGAAAATCCCTCCATACCTGGGATCAACCTAGTGAGCCTTTTCTGGACTGCCTCCAATGCCAGCATATCTTTCCTTAGATAAGGGGACCAAAACTCTAGTATTCTCAGTGTTGTCTAACTAGTGCCTTGTATAGTTTTAGCAAGACTTCTGTATTTTTATACTCCATTTATTTTGGAATAAAGGCCAACATTCCATTTACCTTCCCTATAACTTGCTGAACTTGTATGCTAGCTTTTTGCGATTCATGTGTGAGGATCCCCAAATCCCTCTGTGCTGCAGCTTACTTCAATCTTTCTCCATTTAAATAATATTCTTCCTGCCAAAGTGCATAAGCTCACATTTTCCCATATTATATTCCATCTGCCATGTTTTTGCCCATTCACTTAACCTCTCTGTATCCCTCTGTAGACTCTTTGTGTCATTCTCACCACTTGCTTTCCCACCAATTTTTATGTCATCTGCAAACTTCATAATAGTACACTTATTTCCTTCATCCAAGTCATTAATATATATTGTAAATAATTGTGGCCCCAGCACTGATCTCTGTGGCACTCCACTAGTTACAGGTTTCTATCCTTAAATTGCCCCACTCACCCCCCACCCCACACCCCACCCCCCCACCTCACCCCCCCCCCCCCCACCCCCCCACCCCCCCTACACCCCCGCCCCACCTGCCCCACCCCACCACCCACGCCCCACATGGACTCCTCCACAGCAGAGATCATGGCACGCTTATCCTCATGGATTTCTGCCAGATCCTCCTGCACATCCTGCTGGACATCCAGCATCTTCTGCCTAATGGACAACTCCAGAGGCTCATCATCTGCCTTAGACTCAGCATTGTCCTGATCTCCAGCAGTCCTCCGACTGCCAGTGCCCTGCGTACTCTCTGCCTCCACCTGCACCTCAAGCGGTTGTGAAGTGCCCTCACCGCTGTGCACCGACATTCTAGCCAAAGATCTAACACCCACTGAGGTGCTCGTATCTGCGCTGCTGCCTGGTTCAGAGAGCAGGTGTGACGCAGGTGCAGCTGAAGCCTGGCAATCCTGTGGCATCAGGGGTGGATCTTCGGGGTCCTACATTTGAGTGCGAGCTGGCGAATCTAAGGGAGGACAATGACATATCATTAGTTTAAGCCATCACACTGTCACTGTGCATGCCGGGTGCCCTGGTGAGACAATGGAGATCTGCATCATTGTGTCACTGTCTTTCCGTAATCAATGGGGACTCCAGTTTTGAGGCTCCCATCAATGAAGGAACTACACAAGAATGTTTGCAGCATCTGAAACACTCACCTATGTGTACTGCACTCTTACCTTCATCTGGCACCCCAGCCTCTCCGTGATCAGCTGAATGAGGAGCATGGCACTTCTCTGGCTCCAAGGCCTCCTGCTCAAACCTGGTCAGGATTTGGAGTTTTGGGGGTCCTTCGCCTCTCCATGACCTCTCAATGTTGTTATGGCTCCTCTTCTCCTGAAAGGAAAGAGGAGCATTGATTAGTCCACTATCTACCTGCAGCAACATTGCAGCCTGGCCAATCCCAACTGAGGAGCACTTTGAAGGGCACATCCAAGTCATGGCCCTTGAGCTGCAAGGCACTCAGTCCGAGCAGCCAGGATGTCACCCCCTCGGCCAGCTTTGGCGTCATTGACAATTGGCACTCTTAACACCCCTGAGCTCCACCAAGGGACGGCCAGACCTTAACACTTCACCACACTGATCCTTACCAACATGGTACTCACACTCCCTGGGTGCAGCAGGTCATTGAATCTTTTGCGACACTGCACCCATGTGTGCCATACAATGTCATGGCTGCTGACCGAGGCTGCCATCTCCTGCCAAGTTTTTTGGTCTGGTGCGGTGGCCTCCTTCTTCCATCTCTGGGATTGAGGGTGTCCATCCTGGCAGCCACCTCCTCCAAATGCACCGTGAGTCACTCATCTGAAAACCTGGGGGTGCCAAGTGGCCACCCAGCTTGCCCTCCAGCCTGACCTCTCCATCCGTTGCTGAGGCCATAGTTTCACTCTGCAGAATGCTCAAGATATGTTCTTCCCTGGTAGCCTTCAAGGAGTTGCCTGTGCATTTTTTAAACAGCCAGCCGGGTCCCATTGAACCCGGCGCCCAGCAGGCCCCCACCCGGCCCTTTCTGGCCATTGGGAAGACACATTTTATGCCGGGTAGGCCTTCATTGGCCAGCCAGCATGAAATCACGATCATGGGCCGATCGCGGGTGGGGTCCTGTTTCCCGACTGTTCCCGAGCCCGCCGATCTTGCATGCTCGCCAAGAGTAAAATTCAAGCCATGTATTCAGCTACACAGCTGACCACCTCCCACCCTAGACAACGTAATTTAAAGGGGTAGTCATTCATTCTTCAGATAGGGTACTTTTGACTTACGATTGCTGGTGCAGAATTAGTGGGAGTGCTGTTTTCCATGTCATTGGAGGAGTTTTGCAAACTTTTTGGATGTACAAACTAGTAGTGCTGGACCCTGACAAGGAGGGCAGAGGAGTTAGAAGGCCTATGAGGAGAAAGCCTGCTTTTGTCATGGGGGCTTTAGTTGCAATTCCTCTTGGGCTGCATCATGACTTGAAAATGGAGCTCAGACAGCAGAGATAGGAGGCAGTGTGTGGAGGGAGGAGGAGGGGTCTAGGTAGAAAGTCCTACCCACCAAGTGTCTTTAAAGAATATTTCTACTACCTCTAACTCAGACAGGAGCAGTGTCTGAGGCGCCTACCTTACACCAAGGAGGTGATGACTGAACTGTGCCACCTCCTATAAACCAATCTGGAGCTGCACAGTGGTCCTTAAGATCAGTATGGCTGTAAATTTCTGTGCCAGTGGATCCTTCCAGGCGGGTGCAGGCAACATTAGCAATATTTCACATGAATTGCTGCTTCCAAGGGGTAACAGAGTTTTCTAAAGGGGAGGGATTTCATTGTTCTCTCACTTATCAGAGAGAAAGAGGAGAGAACAAATAGATTTGTGAGGCTAGCAGGATTTCCAGTGGTGCAAAGTCCAATCATCTGCAAACACATGGCTCTGCGGGCCCCATATGTTAACAGGGAGATGTACTACAACAGCCAGGGTGATTACTCTCATGAACTGGTAAGCTACCATGCCCGAAGGTACCTGTTGGTGAATGCACGGCAGCATCCATGGCCCATTCATTCTGTACCAGTCAACCATACCCCCATCTTTGGCCCACCATCAAGTACCAGACGCTGGCTGCTGGGTGACATAGGGGTTACCTGTTCTACACCTTACTTATGACTTCCCTCCACCACCCTATCATGTGTGGACCATGTGCTTACAGTGAGAACCATGCAGCCATGAGGAACATGTGGGGGCAGATCATCACCATCCGTTTACTATGTTTTTGTTGCCTGGATCACTCAGGTCAATCCTTCCAGTACACAATGGAGTATATCTCTAGGTTCATGGTGCTCTGCTGCATCCTCCACAACCTGCCATCTTGCACGCACAACCCTTTCCCTTTGGAATCCACCTTGAAAGAAGGAGGAGGATGAGGAGGAGGAAGGATGCACTGGTGGATGGACTGGTAATAATCTTCTGAGAATCCTTAGATTCTGGAAAATTCCCAGAGTATTGGAAAATTTCCAATGTAACACCTTAATCAAAAAGGGAGGGAGACAAAAATCAGTTAACTATAGGCCAGTTAACTTAACACCTGTCATTGGGAAAATGTTAGAGTCTATTATAAAGGATGTAATAGCAGAGCATTTAGAAATGCATAATCTAATCAAGCAGAATCAGCCTGGCTTCATGAAGGGGAAATCATGCTCGACAAATTTATTAGAATTCTTTGAGGAGCTAACAATCAGGATAGATAAAGGGGAATCAGTGGATGTAATATATTTGGATTTTCAAAAGGTGTTCATTAAGGTACCACACATAAGACAACTTAATATGATAAAAGACCATGGCATTGGGGGTAGTATATTAGCATGGACTGACTAACTAATAGAAGACGCAGAGTTGGGATACGAGGGGCATTTTCAGGATGGCAACCTATAACTAATGGAGTGTCACAGGGATCAGTGCTGGGGCCATAATTATTGGATGAGTGAAATGAATGTACTATCACCAAGTTTGCAGATGACACAAAAATAGGTGGGAAGGCAAGTGGTGAGGATGACACAAAGAGTCTACAGAGGGATACAGACAGATTAAGTGAATGGGCCAAAATGTGACAGATGGAATATAACGTGGCAAAGTGTGAGCTTATGCACTTTGGCAGGAAGAATAGAAGAGCTGAATATTATTTAAATGGAGAAAGACTGAAGTAAGCTGCAGCACAGAGGGATTTGGGGATCCTCATGCATGAATCGCAAAAAGCTAGCATACAACTTCAGCAAGTTATAGGGAAGGTAAATGGAATGTTGGCCTTTATTCCAAAGGGAATGAAGTATAAAAATAAGGAAGTCTTGTTAAAAGTATACAAGGTACTAGTCAGACCACACCTAGAATACTGTGAACAGTTTTGGTCCCCTTTTCTAAGGAAAGATATACTGGCCTTGGAGGCAGTCCAGAGGAGGTTCACTAGGTTGGTCCTGGGGCTGGAGAGGTTTTCTTATGAGGAGAGGTTCAGTCAGTTGGGCCTGAACTCATTAGAGTTTAGAAGAATGAGAGGCGACCTTATTGAAACATATAAAATTCTTAGGTGGCTTGACAGGGTGGATACTGAGAGGTTGTTTCCCCTTGTGGGGCCATCAAGGGCATAATCTCAGAGTAAGGGGGCATCCATTTAAAACAGTGATGAGGAGGAATTTCTTTTCTCAAAGGGTAGTCAATCTGTGGAATTCTTTACCGCAGAGGGCTGTAGAGGCTGGGTTGTTAAGTATATTCAAGGCCGAGATAATTTTTAATCAGTAAGGGAATCAAGGGTTATGGGGAAAAGGCAGGAAAGTGGAGTTGAGGATTATCAGATCAGCCAAGATCTCATTGAATGGTGGAGCAGACTCGATGGGCCAAACTTCTGCTCCTACATCTAATGTCTTTTGTGATTGTTAAAAGGGTTTTAACAACTACCTTTGTGCCCAGGATTGCACATTTGCATTTGTACCCTTTTATCCATAAACCTGCTGGAGTGTCCTGTATGCCATTGAAATTCTACTCAGCTTCTCAGTAATTATGTCTACAGCCTTGGGCTTCCAGTCATATCTCTTGTGCCAAATTAAATTGTCATTAGACACCTGGTAGAAGGATTTGCTGACACAGCCAGCACACAAGTAAGGAAAAGCTCTCAATGGTGATCAGACTTCCAGACGTCAATTTCCTACCTTTTGCTCCACCTAACTGGAAGGACCTTGAAGGCAGATTGTGGCGAAAATTGGCAGCCTCGAGCTGCCTGGCCCAGCCACCTCACACCGGCGCTGCTCTCTTAACCAGTGCTGCCCAAACCGACATGTGTCATTATCAAGACCAACCAGACGCATGGAGCTGGGAGGACAGGCAGAAAGAGCCAGCTTTAAATCTCAAAATTATCTGGGGCCCAGGAGTTAATTCCAGTGAAATGAGGGTTTGAAATAGATACTTTGAGCCCCAAGAGCCACTTTCCCTCACTTTACAGGGGAAAGAGCTGGGGGATGGGGACCGCGGGGTTGTGTAAGGGATACCTGCTTCAAAACAACTTTCACCAACCTGCTTATGCGCCAGCCAGGGCCAAAGAGTAAAGAAACAGCACTTCATGACAACCAGGCCCAAACAGGAATCCACGAGGTGAGAAAGGAATCTGGCGCATCCTTCTAATCAACCAGAACAACAGCAATCATTGGTCGATTAGCCTGTCAATCAGGGTGATCTACATGCCACATTGGCTGCTTTAGACACTGACCATCCAGATTGACATGTCACTTGGTCAGTGAGCCCGGGTCCCCCAGAGGAACTGACCCCAGTGATTAGGACTTTTTGCACCCCCTCTCCCAGGCCCCTGAGAGTGACTGAATGTGGGAGAGAGTGAGTGTCTGAGAGTGAATGAGAGAGTGAACATGAGTAAATGAGTGAGAGAGTGTGCAAATGAGTGAGTGTGAGTGTGAGTGAGTATGAGTGTAGTCAGTGTGAGAGTGAGTGAGTGAGTTTGTGTGAGAGTGTGAGTGCATATGAGAGTGTGAGTGTGAGAGAAAGTGTGTGTATGAGAGTAGTGAGAGTGAGTTTGTGTGTGTGTGAGAGCGAACATCTGTGTGAGAGTGAGTATGTGCATGAGAGTGAGTGAGTGTGTTTATGAGAGAGTGAGTGCGTGCGTGTGTGTGAGACAGAGAGAGAACCCCGAGACCACACACAAATACAAAGGATGCTTGGAGCAGGCACACATACACATATGCCCTTCCTCCCCTCCACCCTCCCCAAAAACCTATCCACACGTGAGACTGGGTATAGAGGAAAATCCAAGCTGAAATGCGACCCACTTGCAACCCCCACTTTTAATATGAATTCTCCCAAAGCCAGCTTGCAGTGTGCACCACCAATGGGGTAAGCAACGTCAGCGTTAGTTAAACCCAACTCCTTAGCTTGGCCCTGGTCCCCTCCTCCTTCCCAGGTAACCAGAACCTACACAAAGATTTGAATATACAAAATAGGAGCAGAAGTAGGCCAATTGAACCCTTGAATCTGCTCTGTCATTCAATGAGACCATAGCTGATCTGTTTGTGCTTCGAGTTCCACATTCCCATCTACCTCCAATAATCTTTGATTCCTTTGCCTAACAAGAATCTATCTACCAAGGTAAAGGCAAAATACTTGCCTTCACTTTTCACCCCGCCAGTCTCCACATCCAAAGGATCATCCCCACCACTTCCGCCAACTCCAGCAGGATGCCACCACCAAACACATCTTCCTTTCAGCCCCCACACCCCCCCACCCCAGTCAGCATTCTGTAGGGACCTTTCCCTTCAGGACACCCTGGTCCATTCCTCCATCACCCCCAAAACCTTGACCCCCTCCCATGGCACCTTCCCATGCAATTGCAGAGGGTGCAACACCTGCCCCTTTACCTCCTCCCTCCTCACCGTCCAAGGGCCCAAACATTCCTTTCAAGTGAAGCAGCATTTCACTTGCACTTGCCTCAATTTGGTCTACTGCATTCACTGCTCCTAATGTGGTCTCCTCTACATTGGAGAGACCAAACGCAGACAGGGTGTCCGCTTTTTGGAACACCTACGGTCCGTCTGCAAGCTTGACCCAGACCTTCCTGTCATTTGCCATTTCAACACACCTTCCTGCTCTCATGCCCACACGTCCATCCTTGGCCTGCTGCAATGTTCCAGTGAAGCTCAATGCAAATTGGAAGAACATCACCTCATCTTCTGATTAGGCACTTTACAGCCTTCCGGACTTAACGTTGAGGTCAACAACTTCAGACCATGAATTCTCTTCTCTATCCTCATCTCTTTTTATCCCCTTTTCTCAATATTCATTTTTATTTTTTTCACTTATTTTTATTATTTTTTAAATTTATTTTCATTTTTATTCATTGTTTTATCCCCACCTTTTAGCCTATTTTCAATCTTTTTTCCCACCACCATTCCCTCCCCCCACCCCACCCCTACAAGGGCCATCTGTCACTTGCTCATGTTGTCCTTTCCAGAGTGCTTACCCTTGCCTGGCAATTATAACATTCTGCTTTCTATCTTAATCTCACCGTTAGCACCTCCTTTAGCCAGTAACACCACCATTTGACCTTTTGTTTATGACATCTTTGGCAATCTCTCCTTTGCCTCCACTTATCGCTGGCCTCCTATCCAGCCTCACATGCTCCACCCCCCCTTAAACAGTATAAATTTCACCGCATTTTAACTTCTTTTAGCTCTGAAGAAGAGTCATATGGACTCAAAATGTTAACTCTGTCTTTCTCTCCACAGATGCTGTCAGACCTGCTGAGTTTTTCCAGCATTTTTTGTTTTTGTTTTAAGAATCCATCTACCTCTGTCTTAAAAATATTCAATGACCCCACTTCCACTGCCTTCTGAGGCAGAGACTTCCAAAATCACACAACACTCAAGAGAAAAAAATTCTCATCTCTGTCCTAGTTCTGGATTCATCCACAAGAGGAAACATCCTTTCAACATTCACCTTGTCAATACCATTCAAAATCTTATATACTTCAATCAAGTCATCTCTCACTCTTCTAAACTCCAGTGGAAACAAGCCCAGTCTGTCTAACCTGTCCTAAGACAACCCGCTCATTCCAGGTATCAGTCTAGTAAATCTCCTCTGAACTGTCTCCAATGCATTTACATGCTTCTGTAAATAATGAGACCAAAATTGTACACAGTATTCAAGATGTGGTCTCACCAATGCCAGGTACAACTGAAGCATAACACCCTTACTTTAATGTTCAATCCCTCTTATAACAAAATATAGTATTCCATTAGCCTTCTTAATAACTTGCAGTACCTGCATACTAACTTTTTGTGGCTCATGCATTAGAACAGCTAGATCCCTCTGCACCTCAGAATTCTGCAGCCGTTCTCTGTTTATGTAATACTCTTTTTTCATTCTTCCTGCCAAAATGAAAAACTTTACATTTTCCCACATTACACTCCATCTGCCAGGTTTCTGCCCACTCACCCAACCTATATATATCAATTTGCAACCTCCTTATGTCCTCTTCACAACATACTTTCCTACCCATCTTTGTGTCATCTGCAAATTTGGCTACCATGCCATCACTCCCATCATCTAAGTCATTGATATAAATTGTAAAATGTTGAAGCCCCAGCACAGACTCCTGGGGAATTCCACTCATCACATCCTGCCAATCAGAAAAATACCCATTTGAACATACTCTGTGTTTTCTGCCAGCCAGCCAATCTTCTTTCCGTGCTAATATGTTACCCCCTACACCATGAGCTTTTATTTTCTGCAATAGCCCTTGACGTGGCACCTTATCAAATGCCTTCTGGAAATCCAAGTACAACATGTCTACAAGCTCCTGCTTATCCACAATGCACGTTACTCTTAGGGTCTAGGCCGAGGCCTAGTCTGAATCTCTCTAGCTCTACTTTTTAAATTAAAAGGCAAAAAAAAGTTTTAATAGTTAGCTCTGCTGCTAGGCACTTTTTAATGGTCATTTTTATTAATTACTGTTTTTTTTAATTATCAATTTATCGCTTTTACATTGTTGTTTATGTTTTCTCATACCTTATCTTTTATTTTGAAACTCCTGTTTAATGTTGTGCCAAACCAATTCTCAGGCAGCTGCTGCTGGGTTTCTTGCTGAAGGGGAATGAAAGGCTCACAGGAAGTCTGATTGTTTTTTTTGGAGGGCTGGCAAAAGGGGTTGTTATTGCTCCAATAGAAATGGAAATGCTCAGCACATCTGTCAGCATCTGTGCAGGGAGAAACAGAGGTCAGTGACCTTCCGTCAGAACTGGAGCAAGTTGTGGACCTGAAGCATTGACTCTGTTTCTCTTTCCACAGATGCAGCCTTGCCTGCTGAGTATTTCAAATATTTTCCATTTATATTTCAGATTTTCAGCATGCGAATAACTTTCCTTCCTATTATATGCCCCATATTGGGCATTTTAGTGGGGTTACTTCCATTTTCAAATGAGAAGATATTTATCATGTAATGCAAATTGTATATTTTCTGTTAATGAGCCCATTTGTGTGGATAGAAATAGCACATTATTGCAGGTCAATTGGTTGGTGCTAATTTACTGGAAGGTTTTGTCATTTTTAAGGTTGAAAGTGAAACCAGGAATTATGGGCCAATAGAATATGGGCTCATTTCTACATAGGATTGCTGGTTGTGTGCTTGAGTTTCAATTTTATGGAAGTTGCTGCCCGGACAGGTTCAAAGAAGTGGAGCTGGATGTATTTTTTTTATTCATTCACGGGATGTGGGCTTCGCTGGCTGGGCCAGCATTTATTGCCGATCAATATTTGCCCTTGAGAAGGTGGTGGTGAACTGCCTTCTTAAACCGCTGCAGTCCCTGTGATGTAAGTACACCCACAGTGCTGTTAGAAGGGAATTCCAGGATTTTGCCCACAGAATCAGTGAAAGAAAGGCAATGTATTTCCAAGTTAGGATGGTGAATGACTTGGAGGGGAATTTCCAGGTGGTGGTGTTCCCACCTATCTGCTGCCCTTGTCCTTCTGGATGGTAGTGGACATGGGTTTGGAAGATGCTGTTGCAAGGAGCTCTGGTGAGTTCCTGCAGTGCATCTTGTAGATGGTACACTTTGCTGCCACTGTGCATCAGTGGTGGAGGGAGTGAATGTTTGTGGAAGGGGTGCTAATCAAGTGGGCGCTAATCAAGTGGGCTGCTTTGTCCTGGATGGTGTCAAGCTTCTTGAGTGTTGCAGGAGTTGCACTCATCCAGGCAAGTGGAGAGTATTCCATCACACCCCTGACTTGTGCCTTGTAGATGGTGGACAGGCTTTGGGGAGTGAGGAGATGAGTCACACGATTTATAGCCTCTGACCTGCTTTTGTGGCCACAGTATTTATATGGTTAGCTCAGTTCAGTTTCTGGTCAATGGTAACCCCCAGGATGTTGATAGTGGGGATTCAGTGCTGGTAATGCCATTGAAAATCAAGGGGCGATAGTTGGATTCTCTTTTGCTGGAGATGGCCATTGCCTGGCACTTGTGTGGTGCAAATACTTGCCACTTGACAGCCCAAGCTTGGACATTGACCAGGTCTTTCTTTATTTGGACATGGACTGCGTCAGTATCTGAGGAGTCACAAATGGTGCTGAACATTGTGCAATCATCAGCAAACATCCCCACTTCTGACCACATGTTGGAAGGAAGGTCATTGATGAAGCAGTTGAAGAGGGTTGGGCCGAGGACACTACCCTGAGGAACTACTGCAGTGATGTCCTGGAACTGAGAAGACTGATCTCCAACAATCACAACCGCTCCCACCAACCCCCCCCCCCCCCACCAACAGGCAGAAAATTCTGCCCTATGAATCGCAAGAGATTGGTATGCAGATATAGCATGTAATCAGGAAAGCAAATAGAATGTTATTGTTTATTGGGAGGGGGATGGAATGCAAGAGCCGGATGGTTATGCTTCAGTTATACAGGGCATTAGTGAGATCACATCTTGAGTACTGTGTGTAGTATTGGTCTCCTTATTTAAGAAAGGATTTAAATGCTTTGGAAGCAGTTCAGAGAAGCTTTACCAGACTAATACCTGGAATGGGCAGGTTATTTTATAAGGAAAGGTTGGACATAGTAGGCTTGAATCCGCTGGAGTTTAGAAGAGTAAGAGGCAACTGGATTGAAACATATGATCCTGAGGGGACTTGACAAAGTAGATGTGGAAAGGGTGTTTCCTCTTGTGGGAGAACCTAAAAATAGGGGGCACTTTTTAAAAGTAAGGGGACCCTCATTTAAGACAGAGATGAGGAGAATTTTTTTTCTCTCAGAGGGTCATGAGTCTTTGGAACTCTCTTCCTCAAAATGTGGTGGAGGCAGAATGTTTGAATGTTTTTAAGGCAGAGCTAGATAGATTCTTGATAAGCAAGGGGCTGAAAGGTTATCGAGATAGGCAGGAATGTGGGGTTAAGGTTAAAATCAGATCAGCCATGATCTTATTGAATGACGGAACAGGCTCAAAGGGCCAAGGGGTCTACTTCTGTTCTGAATTCATGGGCAGAATTTTCTGCCTGTCAGGTGGACGGTGTGGGATTGGGCGGGCGCGGGCCCGATTGGTGCCTCCGATCGGGTCCATGCTGCAATTTTACGTGGGTGGTCTAATTAAGGCCCACCCAGCATGACGCGTGCCCGGAAGGTGCCTCAAGGAGATAAGGTTTAAGGTTAAACAGTTTAATAAAGTGGTGAGAAACTTTTCATGACATGTCCCCTCATGTGAAACTGTCACATGAGCTGGGGTATGTGCATTAATTTTAATAAAAAAATTTGTGAAAATTTAAAATCATTCATGAAACCTCATCCCGCCCGTGGATGAGGTTCCATGAAAAATGCAAAGGCCGCCTGGGCTCCTCGCCTGCCCACCAACCTTAGGGTTGAACGGGCAGCTCAGTTAATTGCTTAAGTGACTTTTTAAATGGCTTTAATAGGCCTTTGACAGTTCAGCGGGCGTGCAGCTGAGTCGGCTGTGCGCCCACCAAACTGAAAATCTAAATGATACACAGTAACGTCGGGACGCATGCCCAACATCATCCCACGTCATTTCACGCCTCGGCGAGTGGGCGCCGCCCCGCTTGCCGAACCGAAGATTCTGCCCCGTATGTTCCTATGTTCGTATGTTTTATATCTATCTGAGAGGGTAGGGGAGCCTCAGATTAGTGTTTCATCTGAAAGTGGGTACCAACTCATTCTCTTCCTGTTGCACTGAAGAGAAAGTATAAATTAGGTGTTCACATTTTTAAATTGAGACTTGAACCCATAGCTCACGACTGATAACTCTGTCATAGGAAAGGTGTTAGAAATTACTATAACTGAGCCAAGGCCTGCACCTGGAATGAAATGTCTCCTAACTGCCTTTCCATATTCTGCTACAAGGCTGCTGAATGCTTCCCCTTGCAATTTTCTTTTAAAATCTGATTGACTATGGGTCTGTTTCTGTGTTTTATTTTGCTCTGTTCATACTCCTGGGTGGAGGATCTATGGCACTCACTCCTGCTGACTGCCTGGGATTAGGGGTAATCCAACACATTGGCTGAGAATTACTGGAACAGACAAATGGATTGCATATTGTTTACAGTCTTTAGAAAAAATTAAAAATGAAATCACTTTTCATCTCACTGCTTTTTTAATTCCTATAAATATACTTTGCTTTAAATCACAATCCTTAATAAGAATTATTTTTCCACATCATTTCTGTTCAAAAATCCCTAAGTAAACTACAGTCAGATCCATCACTAAAGTGGTAATACACCTTTAAATTACAGGATTTCACATTAACACCTCAGAATTGAAATGTGCAAAAGAACATGGAAAGCCATTATAACTTGTTGCTCTAAATCTGTAGCGAACTAAAGAGAAATTCACTGTTTTGCAATATAAATTCACACTATGAGAGTCAGCATTAAAATTGAATCTATGCAAAATTTTATGTTCCTTTAAAAAAATAACTGCTGACAACTTATATATCAGCCAAATAATCAGCGAGCTAACTAGATCTGATCCGACAGACATTAACATCAGATCTTGAATGAAACCACAGCATTAAGTATATTATGCTTACTTTTAACAAAATTAAATCACTAACATTAGATATAGTGATTGTGAGTTGACATTTTAATGACTATTATGGTAAAATAAAGCTAATAATATTTTAGTTTTGACAGCTTTTTTTAAAAAATGTATTAAATTTCTCTGCTACGTGAGGCATGAAAACTAAGAAAGTACTTCAGAGTCTGTCTATTGATTTTACAGCCACAAGATTATTCAATTCAATTATCTTCAACTTAATTTACTGACCTATGAAAGGCAGATATGCCATTCTGCTGATTAAGTTGCGTTGATAGCTTGCGATGCTGATCATTGGCGTAATGCATTTCTAATATATTCCTATTTTCCTCCCACCTTAGTGCCATCCTCCATTAGTTTAGAGTTCTTCATGGCATGCACCATAGATTTCTTTGTGGCCCATCAGTACCAATTGTTATAAAGACATGCTTTATATCAAATTGGGCTGAAACCACAGGTGGAGTTTAAAAGACTGAAGAACATCATTCCAGTGACTTAAAACAGCAGCTTCTAAGACAGCTGAACATTAACATAGCGAAAATAAAAGCAAAATACTGCGGATGCTGGAAATCTGAAACAAAAATAAAAATAGCTGGAAAAACTCAGCAGGTCTGACAGCATCTGCGGAGAGGAATTCAGTTGACATTTCGAGTCCGTATGACTCTTCATCCAATGCAGTATCCTGCAAATTAGAAAGCCATTGTAGCATAGCCAGACTGCCTAGGAGAGCTCATCAGAGACAATCACCTTAGAGGAATGTGAGTGACCCATCTCCCGACCCATTCACAAAATATCCAGGCAACCTGTATATTCAACTGGGTGTGGAACAAGCCATTAGCGGCAATCACTTTGAACAACAAATCCTGGCTGGGAAGGGAACTCTTCCACCCATAATCTAATTAAGTCTAAACCTGTAATCAAATTGCTAGGGCCATGTTTGGATAACTGGTCAGTTAGTGAGAGGGGATCATGTGATGAAGAAACTAACCTTCTTTTATGTTTTAAGAAGCTGCTGCAGGCCAGAGAACAGTAGGTCTCAGTCTCGGTCTCAACTCTTTGAAAAAACTTACAAGAAAACCTGTCTGTTTGTGTCTTTTACAGTCACAACATGTAAACAATTTAACACTCACTAAATTGGCATGCATGTCCTTAAAAAAAACACTGTTGCGGTCGAACGAGGAGTGGGATAGGAGGGAAGCCATTCTACCCCTCCTCACCTGATCCTAACAGAAATTCGGGGACTGCTTCCACGATCGGACCCATAAACAATGAAAAATTGAAAGCAGGAAATTGAATCGATCCCCAGAAGAATTTTACAAATTTTCATACAAGTTTTCTTGTGGTTTACAGCATTAGAATACTTAACATGTTCATACATGAGGCTAGTACCATCATAGATCAGAATGAAGAAACTTGAGACACTTTCAAAACCTTATCCATTGAAGAGTTATGGTGTGTAGCTGAACAGTTAGAATTGAGTGACTGCCCAAAAGCAAGGAAATACAAAATCCTAAAACCTGTAGCTAACCATTTCTCCATCGAACCTGAAGAACAGGAGGTAGGTATGGAATCTGAAATGAACAGGCTAGCATTAGAAAAGATACCTGTAGTAATTATGGTTTTAATTAGTGTGTAATGTACCTTTAACAATAATACTTCTTAGGAGAAGTCACGTGATCTGTAATAACCAATAGGAGAGTAGCGCCAGCTATCTCAGCAGTCAGTGTAGACATGAAGTTGGAGTAGAAAGCGCAAGTTGCTTCTGAGTATATTGTAAATAAACTTTATGTTTCCACCCAAGAAGTATCTGCAGATCAACTCTATCATTAATAGCACAACTCAGCCACCCTACAACAAACTGGCAATGATGATAAAACAGGATTGAACAAAATAAGTCAAGTTAGAAAGAATTGGCACTGTAACTTGCCAAGTGATTGTAAGTAGCAAGCTTCATTAGAAAAGAAGAAGTTATCTTCTCTCAAAATGCCACAATTTGGAAGAATTGATCCGTTTGAGCCAGCCACAGTCGATTGGTCTCAATACAAAGAATGCCTCACGTTCTTTTTTCAAGCGAACGAGATTATAGGGGAAGAGAAGAGACGGGTGATCCTCTTGAGCACTTGTGGGAATAAAACCTACAGCCTGATTCAAAGTTTGACGGCTCTCAGTGCTCCAGACTCAAAAAATTTCAATGAATTGATGGACCTCTTGAAGGGTCACTTTCAACCAAAGCCCTCAGTCACAATGCAGAGGTACAAGTTTAATTCGCAAAACAGAGCCTCGGGTGAGACAATTGCATACTACGTGACAAAGTTGAAGCAGTTGATGGAACTTTGTCAGTTCGGTATAGCTCTGAACGACATGCTCAGAGATCGTTCAGTGCATAGTGTGAAAGGGTACTATTCAGAAAAGATTATTGTCTGTTAGAATGGAACTGGAGTTTCCTCTGCTTATGACATCTTTTAGAGAACAATGGAAAGCTTACTGCAGGGACTGCCCCAGGGTGTAGTCTATTTAGACAATATATTGGTGACAGGATTCACTGAAAAAGAGCATTTGGCAAACTTAAACGTTTCTTGCGAGCTGGAGTGTGTTTAATAAAAGTGCATCCTTCAAGCGAGGGCGGGAATCTATTTGGGTCACTGGGTAGATTCACAGGGCCTCCACCCGGCTGAGGAAAAAGTGAGAGCCATAAGAGAGGCACCTGCACCAAAGAACGCCTCAGAGCTCAAATCATTCCTAAGAATGATCAGCTATAATGTGTGTTTCTTTCCCAATTTGTCTACAATGCTGGCCCCCCTACATTGTCTACTCAAAAAGAATCAACGTTGTTCTTGGGAGGTGCCCCAGAAAGAAGCTTTCAGAAAGGTGAAACAATTGTTGCACTCGTCCAATCTATTAGTGCATTATGACCAGACGAAAGAATTGGTGTTGACATGTGACACATCTCCCTACTGAGTGGGAGCTGTGCTCTCTCATCAGATGGATGACAGCACAGAATGGCCAATAGGTTACATGTCAAAAATGCTCACCACAGCAGAAGAAGGATACTTGCAGATAGAAAAAGAAGTCCTGTCCATCATCTTCGGTGTTAAGAAATTTCACCAGTACATACATGGCTGCCATTTTAAGAAATAAGAACATAAGAAATAGGAATTGGAGTAGACCATTTGGCCCCTCAAGCCTGCTCTGCCATTCAATAAGATCGTGACTGATCTTCTCGTGTTTCAAATTCCACATTCCCATCTAACCTCAATAACCTCTGATTCCCTTGTCTAACAAAAATCTATATGCCTCTGCCTTAAAAATATTCAGTGACCCCCTCCGTGGAGGTGGACACCTTTGACGGCAGAGAATTCCAAAGTCGCACAACCCTCTGAGGGAAAAAAATTCTCCTCATCTCTGTCCTAACAGGGCGAGCCCTAATTTTAAAACGGTGCCCCTAGATCTGGACTCACCCAAAAGAGGAAACATCCTTTCCAAGTCCATCTTGTCAAGGCAGTTCAGGACCTTGTATACTTTAATCAAATCACCCCTCACTCTTCTAAACTCCAGTGGAAACAAGCCAAGTCTGTCCAGCCTTTCCACATAAAACAATCCACTCATTCCAGGTATCAATCTAGTAAACCTCCTTTGAATCGCCTCCAATGCATTTATACACTTCCTTAAATAAGGAGACTAAAACTGCACACAGTATTCAAGGTACGGTCTCACCAGTGTCCTGTATAACTGAAGCATAAAATCCTTACTTTTAAGCTCAATCCCCCTCGTAATAAAAGATAGCATTCCATTAGCCTTCTAAATTACTTGCTGTACCTGCAGATTAACTTTTTGTGACTCATGTAATAGAACACCTAGATCCCTCTGCACCTCAGAATTATGCAGCCGTTCTCCGTTTAAGTAATACTTTCCTTTTTTGTTCTTCCTGCCAAAGTGAACAACTTTACATTTTCCTGCATTAAATTTCAATTGCCAGATCTTTGCCCACTCATTCAGCCTATCTATTTCCATCTGCAACCTCCTCATGTCCTCTTCACAACATGCTTTCCTACCTATCTTTGTGTTATCTGCAAACTTAGCTACCATGTCTTCACTCCCCTCATCTAAGTCATTGATGTAAATCGTCAAAAATTGAGGCCACAGTACAGATCCCTGTGGGACTCCACTTGTCACATTCTGCCAATCAGAAAAATGCATACTTTCTGCCAACCAGCAAATCTTCTTTCCATGCTAATATGTTACCCACTACACCATGTGCTTTTATATTCTGCAATAATCTTTGAAGTGGCACCTTATCTAATGCTTTCTGGAAATCCAAGTACAGTACACCTACAGGCCCCCCTTTATCTACTTTATCCAGTAACGCATGTTACTCCTTCAAAAACTCCAAGAAATTGTTTAACCAATTTATTGGTGTTTTCTTTTCACAAAACCATGCTGACTCTTCCCTATTGCCTTGAACTCTTCTAAGTGCCCAGATATAACCTCCTTAATGATTGATTCTAATAATTTCCACATGACAGACATCAAGCTAACTGGTCTGTAGTTTCCTATTTTCTGCCTCCCTCCCTTCTTGAATAGAGTTTTTTTACTACTTTCCAATCTGATGGAACCTTTCCAGAATTTAGTGAATTTTGGAAAATTAACCTCAGTGCATCAACAACCTCATTAGCCACCTCTTTTAAGACCCTAAGATGTAGTCCATTGGGACCCGGAGACTTGCCAGTCCGCAGCTCCATCAATTTGCTCAGTACCATTTCCTTAGTGATTTCAATTTCTCACGTTCGCCTCCTGATTTGCACCTATTACTGGAATGTTTTTTGTATCCTCTATAGTGAACACAAAAGCAAAGTATTTGTTCATTTATTCCACAATTTCCTTATTATCTACTATTAACTCCCCACTATCATTCTCTAGAGGATCAACAAGTGAACTGGATGGGTTTTTACAACAACAGTTTTATTATTAGACTTTCAATTCCAGATTTTTTTTAAATTGAATTCAAATTCCACCATTTGCCATAGTAGGAATTTGAACCCACGTCCCTGAAGCATTATGTGGGTCTTTGGATTACTAGTCTAGTGACAATACCACTACGCCATCACCTTCCCTAAATAGTGCTGTGGGGTCTTATAAGTCTAATTGAGAGAGCAGACAAGGTCTCAGTTTACCATTTCATCTGAAAGACAACACATCTGGCAAAGCAGCACTCTCTCATGACTGCACTGGAGTGACAGCCCAGATTTCTGTGCTCAAGTACTTGAGTGGGACTTTGAACCCAGAACCTTCTGATTCAGAGGCAAGAGTGCTACCGAGTGAGCCATAATACCGTATATGTATTTCACAATTGTTTCAGACCACAAACCATTGCTAGGATTGTTTAGTGAGGACAAGGCTTCACCATCCATATCCTCAGCAAGAAAACAACAATGGACTTTAATTCTGGGATCATACGAATACACTTTCCTACATTGGCTTGGCAATCAAATCGCAAATGCCTTATTGGCTGCCTTTACAAGAAAATGATGAGCGCATCCCAGTTCCACAGAAACTTGTTTTACTGTTAAATTTCTTTGATTCCTCACCGGTATGTGTTTGACAGATCAGAGACTGGGCAAGTTGGGACCCGGCCCTATCTCAAGTACGAGAACAAGTGCTACATGGTTGGTCACAGGAGCCCTTACCTGACAAAATGAAACCATACTTCAAAAGAAGACATGAAATAACCAGCCAGGATGACATCTTATTGTGGGGAGCATGAGTGATAGTTCCTCCAGAGGGAAGGGAGCCATTTTTAATTGAACTACATGGTGCCCATCCAGGAATTTCCCAAATGAAGACCATAGCATGCAGATATCTATGGTGGCCTGGGATGGATGACAAAATAGTGAGTTTAGGAAAGCACTGGGTGCAGAAGTTGCCAGTGATAGCTCCGTTACACACATGGGAGTGGCTAGGTAGACCCAGGGTGTGGTTAGATATTGACTACGTTGGACCTATCCTGGGAACAATGTTTCTGCTCATTGTCGATCCCAATTCAAAATGGTTAGAAGTACATGAGGTGAAGTCACCAACGCCAGCTGCTACAATTGAGAAACTACATCAGAGTTTTCCATTCACGGACTACCAGAAGTAGCTTTTTCCGATACTGGAATGGCATTTATGAGTGCTGAGTTTCAATGGTTTATCAGCCTCAACAGCATCACTCATATGAAAACTGCACCTTACCAACCTTCCTCAAACGGGCTGGCCGAAAAGGCCGTTCAAACATTCAAGGCAGGCATGAGAAAGCTAACTGGCGATTCCTTGGCAACTGAGTTAGCACACTTTCTTTTTCATTACAGGACTACCCCTCACACAACAGGTGTCACACCTGCAGAGTTATTGTTGAAACATCATCTAAGGATGATATTTAGCTTAATAATTCCGAATTTAGAGAGGAAGGTGGAAAGGAGTCAGGGAAGCCAGAAAACTAGTCACGACTGGTATAGTCTTGAGAGGAAATTTACCATGGAAGAGCCGGTATATGTGAAAAATTTCAGGGAAGGACCAAAATGGCTATCAGGCGAAATATGTGTGGTGACTCGACCTCTATCTTACCACTTGGAGGTGGAAGGCCAGATCATCCATAAACATGTGGAACATTTAAGGAAGAGAGAGACAAACCACCAAGATTTGGTTCCACCAGTGATCATGATCGGATCTGCGTTTCCTGTTGAGGATACTCAACCCAGGACTGACATGTCTGATGTTCTTGCAAGAGTTGAGGATACAGAACTACAAGTGCCCACCGAAGCACCTGACGTTTAGGCAACTCCGGAAAAGGAGGTTCCTGACAAAGAATCTGAAGCTGTGGAGCTGCGACATTCCACATGTACCAGGAAACCACCTGAAAGACTGAACTTGTAAATTCCTTACCCAGTGTAAATATTATGTTGTCTTGAAAAATATGTGCTTGTAAATATAATATGTATAGTCGAGCTAAAGGGGGAAGAATGTAGTAATTATGGTTTTATTTGTGTGCAATGCACCCTTAAGAATAGCACTTAAGGAAGATCACATGATCTGTAGTAACCAATAGGAGAGCAGTGCGGGCCTATCTCAACAGTCAGTGTCGTGGCAGAGTTGGAGTTGAAAGCACGTGTGTACTTGCTGCTCAGTATATTGTAAATAAATTTATTAATAGCATAACTTGGCCACCCCACAACAGATAGGTTAAGTGAATGGGCAGAGATCTGGCAAATGGAGAATAATGTGAGAAAATATGAAATTATCCATTTTGGCAGGAAGAATAAAAGAGAAGCATATTATCTAAATAGTGAGAGATTGCAGAGCTCTGAGATGCAGAAGTATCTAGGTGCCTCAGTGCATGAATTGCAAAAGGCTAGTATGCAGATAAATCAAGTAATTAGGAAAGCTAATAGAATGTTATTATTTATTGCGGGGGGAATTGAATACAAAAATAGGGAGGTTATGCTTCAGTTATACAGAGCAGTAGTGAGACCTCATCTCGAGTACTATGTACAATATGGGTCAGCTTATTTAAGGAAGGATGTAAATGCACTGGAAGCAGTTCAAAGAAGGTTTATCAGACTAATACCTGGAATAGGCGAGTTGTCTTATGAGGAAAGGTTGGACAGGCTAGGCTTGTATCCACTGGAGCTTAGAAGAGTAAGAGGTGATTTGAATGAAACATACAAGATCCTGAGTGGTCTTGACAAGGTTGATGTGGAGAGGATGTTTCCTCTTGTGGGAGAATCTAGAACTAGGGGTCGCTGTTTAAAAATAAGAGGTTACCCATTTAAAATGGAGATAAGGTGAATTTTTTTTCTCTCAGAGGGTCATGAGTCTTTGGAACTCTCTTCCTGAAAAGGCGGTGGAAGAAGAGTCTTTGAATATTTTTAAAGTAGAGATGGATAGTTTCTTGGTAAGCAAAGGGGTGACAGATTATCGGGGGTAGGTGGGATGCAGATTTGAGGTTACAATCAGATCAGCCATGATCTTATTAAATAATGGAGCAGACTCAAACAGCCGAATGGATTCCTCCTGCTCCTTGTTCATATGTTCATTTGTGTTTACTCTGGTTAAAAGCAACTGCTGGGGTGCACTGTTCAGAGAGTCAGTTTCCAGACCTGAAAAATGTTCCCACCATACCTCTTGGGTCTAAGATGAGAAGATTCTACCCATCTGGGCATCGAGTGAGTCCAGGATCAAGTAGAGCTGCAATGCCCTCGATGATTGATCAACCTGCCAATACATAATGTTACAGATTATACTTATGCTCATTTAATTTGAACCCAGGGGACTAGTATGGATGAGCGAGCTCCCTGAGTTTACATGGCCTAATCTGGGGTAGAATCACAGGCAGGTAAAAAACTGGAAAGCAATAACAATTACAACAAGTTGCATTTAGTTCACATAACTATATATGAAAAAAATCCCCAGAGCATTTTAAAGAGGCATCATCAGGCAAAAGTGAACATGAAACAAAGGACAAAATACTAACAGGTCCAACCAAAATCTTGATCAAAGTGCTTGATTAAAAAGGATCTTAAAGGAGGAGAAGGAGATAGGAAGAGAGTAATATAGATGGTTTATAAAGCCACTGATGATGGAGGGAGGGGATGGGATGTTAAGAGATGAGAGCTGCAAAATTTGGCTCTTATGTCACTAACGCTGGCACTATGGAAGCCTAAAACTCAAAAAATATCAGCTGCAGAGCTTCCAGCCTATTCTAGTATGGCCGACACAGCCAGCACAGTGCATCAGATAGCACAGGCATGTCATAGATGCAATGGGTGCATGGAGGGTGAGCACATTGTGACATGAAACAGCCTCTAACAGTGATTTGGCACATGATCTTCCATTTTGAACCATGTAGGTCCTGTTAATGCCCACTCCCAACTAAACATGCGGCAGAATTTTATGCCTCACAGCTGCGCCCACCATCAATTAAAAAGCCATTTAAGGCCATTAAAAAGCCAATTGATCCAGATTTTACATTGCCCGTGCAATTTTCACACTCATTGCACAGGCAAAACGGGCAAGCGGACAACCCACATTTTTCAAAGCCTCGTTCAAGGGCAGGATAAATATGTTCAGCAGCGTTGCCATTATGCGAATTCATGAGTTTAGGAGATAGTTTGCTGCTGGTTGCATATTTGAAGTTGACAGTTTCATCTCTGTTCTGAGCTTCAGTCTTAGCATTTCTAGACTTTGTTTCAGGACTCATTGGTGTCTCCAAAGCCCCAGGAGGATTTTGACTTTGTTGATCCTTCCAGGTATCAGACAGCCTTCTGAAAGCCTGGTATTGGGGATCGTGTTCTCTCCTGGTGGCACCTCCTCTGAGGAGGAAGAGAGGGGCAGAAGGGAGACGGGGCCAGGTGTCCCAAAACAGCTTCCAGGGGAGGGACCTGTGGGAGGAGAGGTGCAGGCATCAGGCACGCAAGGCCAGCAGATAGTCCAAGGCGGAAGGGACCGCAGAAGATGCCACCATCCTGCTGCCAGGGTTTACAGGCAGTGATGAGCTCCTCAATACGTCTGACGTGCAATGCTGAAGGAGGCTCTGCCTCTCCAGGGAGACTGTGACCTCCATTTTTCAGATTATAGGCCCTGATATCAGCTCAAATTGTGTGGGTGGACACCCCATGCCCATGGCTCTGAAGGTTACAGTGGCCTCAACTTCTATGCATCTGGCTCTTTTCAGGGGTCAGTGGGGGATTTTTGTGGAGTCTCCCAATCAGCTGTCCACAGTTGTGTCAAGCTGCTGACAGAAGCTCTGTTCAGGCAGGTAATGACATTTATTCATTTCCATACAGGAAGGCCAGCCAGACTGAGCGAGCCAGAGGGTTTGCAACGATTGCTGGGTTCCCTCGCATCCAGGGTGCAAAAGACTGCAAACATGTGGCCATCAAGGTGCCAGCAGGTGAGCCAGGTGCCTTTGTCAACAAGAAGGGATTCCACTTATGAACGTACAGATAGTGTGTGACCATAGGACACAGATTCTGCAAGTCTGTGCGAGATACCCTGGCAGCTCCCATTACACTTACCTCCTCAGTCACTCCCAGATGCCGAAGCTCTTCAGTGCTTCAGCCCAACTGGATGGATGGCTGTTGTGTGACAAGGCCTATCCGTTGAAGAGGAGACTCATGAAGTCTCTCCGCCACCCAAGAACAGAGGCAGAGCAGCGTTATAATAAGAGTCATGCCTCCTAAAGGGCAGTGATAGAGAAGACCATAGGTCTTCTGAAGATGCGCTCCCGATGCCTGGACCATTCAGGGGGAACACTACGATACCCCCCAGAGTGGGTGTTACTGATAGTGGTTGCATGCTGTGCTCTCCACAATCTGGCACTGGCAAGGGGGGACCCATTGGAGGAAGAGGATTTTGAGGCAGCTCCACAGGCCACAGAGGATGAATTCAGTGGTGAGTCAGAAGAGGAGCACAGTGAGGAGAACACTGAGGGTGTGGAGACAGACCTCTGTATCCTTCAGGGAAGCAGCTCCTTTATGCTCCTTCAGCCAGACTGCCAAAGATCTGCTTTCACCTCATGCCAGGGCTGCTGTCCAAAGCCAGGACGTCTGAAATGAACCTTCATTTAAACCCAAAGTCCACTCAGTGCCTGTGTAATAAAGTTTAGAGCTATTCACATCCAGCATTACATACTGGCATGCCCAGAAAAAAAAGTGAAGCATACTCAGGCCATTACGACAAAAACAAAACGCATGTACTTTTCACATTCAAAAAAAATTAACTTGACCATCTCTGGTGTGAATTTTCACACCAGTATACATAAACAAAACATTACAGAACTGAAGATCACCCGTGACCAGTCCCTTTTGTGCTTATGGTGCCTTAATTTTACACTTACGAGTGCTACGTCTTGATGCCCCACCACCCAGGCAGTGGCATTGGAGCCAGCCTGCTGACTCTGCTGTCTTGTTGGGCTTGATGACCTTGGCGGTTGTCCTCTCGCCAGTGGAGCCTGTGATAGCCCCGCCTGAAAGAGAGCAGCCAGTGCCACGGCTGGCATCTTCCCAGTCATTGCAGCCTCATCAGATGCCACGGTCACTGGCAAAGGGGCCGAAGACTGCACATGTCTAGGGAAGCGGTCAGTCAAATCTGCCAGCTACTGTAGGATTTGACGCCACAGGGACATGGAGAGCATCAACTGCCAGTGGCCATGAAAGTGACAGTGACGCTTAATTTTTACGCCAGTGACTCATCTCAGGGCTCTACAGGTGACCTCTGTGGGATCTCACAAACCTCCACACAGAAATGTATCCATGATGTCACGAATGCCAACTTCGCAAGGGCACACAACTTTGTGTATTTCGCCCAGGACCAGGACAGCCAGGATGCAAGAGCGATTAGATTTGCCCAGATCTCAGGTTTTCCACAGGCGCAGGGTGCGATCGACTGCACCCACGTGGCGGTCAGATCTCCATCACAACACACGGTCAACTATGTCAACCGCAAGGGATTCCATTCGCTGAATGTGCAGCTGGTGTGTGACCACCGCAAACACATTTTGCAGGTCTGTGTACGGTTTCCAGGGACCGTCCACGACTCCTACTCAGTCGGTCACAGATCCCTGGAGTCTTCCAGGGTCTACAGAAACTGCAGGGCTACTTGTAGAGGCCATAGCTGATGACACCCATACGCAGGCCTCAGGCTGCAGCAGAATGAAGGTACAAGTCTCATCCTGCAACTCACAACTTGATGGAGCAAACCATTGGGATACTGAAAATGAGGCTCTGTTGCTGGGACCGGTCTGGTGGAGCTCTACAATACAGCCTACAGAGGGTGTCATGCATTGTCCTCCTCTGCTGCTCCTTTTACAACCTGGTGCTGTAATGGGGAGACGAGCTGGCTGAGGAGGAGATGGAAGAGCCGGAGGTCTCCTCCAATTAGGATGAGGGTGAGGAGGTCCTTGAAGCAACAATGATGGCGATGAGCCCCTTGCAGTGGCCAGATGAGGTAGACATGCTCGGGAGGCCCTCATTGCTGCTATATTTGTGGAGGATGATGACAACATGCAGTGAGGAGGCACCATAGATCCTCACATCACAGTTGTGAGCGTTTGACTCCAGTCTGGCTTATGGCAGCACGAGTACCCTCTGTGAGAATGCTCCTGTCATGGAGATGCAGTGGAGATCCAAATAGTCGCTCGATTGCGGGAGGTTGATGATGACATGCAGTGAGGACAGTCCATAAATCTTCACATTGTCTCTGAGAATGTCTGACTCCTGTCTGGCCAAGGGCAGCTCGCTTGCACTCTGATCAGAGTCGTTTAGAGACGCAGCCATGAAACTTTAGAAACATCTGATCCTTTGTCCGCCTTCAGCTTCTGACCCCTTCAGGAGCACAGTGTCACTGGTCACAGCTGCTGAAGAGATGTCAGCCAGCTCCACCTTAAAAGTGCTGAGAGCCACACAGAGAGAGTGACGGAACTCTGTGACACCTGCCCACGACATTCTGGCAGCAATGACCAGCACCGCCGAGGTGCAGGCATCAGTAATGTGGGAGTGTGAGGCCGGACCATCACTTTGGTCTGAAGGCTGCACAGAGCACAGAGAAGAGGCTCTGGGCTGAAACACCTGCCTTTATCTTGTGCAGAAAGGTTTCACATCTGAGTGACAGAAACTCTGTTTATCAGAACAAGGAACTATAGACAGGGCAACATTCTTGGGAGTTTATTAACATGAGTGAACATTATGTACAAGAGATTAACACCCGTGCCCAGGCTGTTCAACTGTATCTTCTTAACTTTCCTAACCCTGCTGCTACGTCTTGGTGCTCCCCAGACATCCACAGTGGAGGTGGAGGCAGCCTGCTGAAGGACTGAGACCTGGAGGGCCCCGGCCTTCTTTAAGGGTCCTGCTGAGTAGCAGTGGCACCTTCCTCAGCCTGTGGAGCTGGAGCTGCTGTGTTTACAGGAAGATGAGATTCGGATGGGGCGGACACTCCCTGAATCATATGGATGGATGGCCCCAGGGGATAAACTTACTGATCCTCCTCCCTATGGGTGCCCAATGGCCCCTGGCTGACTCCTTGAGGAGAAGGGGTGGCTGGAGTGAGATCGAGCTGTCCCACACCCCTCTCACATACACACTGTTGGAGGCCAAATATGGCATCAGTGCTGGAGTTAAGCCCGCGTAGCAGTGCAGGACTGACGTCCTGGACCAAAGTCTCCATGGCAGCTGCCATCCTACCAGTGTTGACCTCGGTGCTTTGCAATGCCGGCATTATTACCTCAGTCCTCAATCTGAGGAGTGCAGCAGACATCCTTTCCTGATGTTCCCGAACTTGCTTTTGCAGCTCCAGCAACTGTGACATGACCGAGTCCAGAGGCTCATCATCTGACTCAGACTCAGCAAATCCCTGGCCTCCAGCAGTCCTCCAGGTGCCGGACATCTGGGGAGTCCCTACCTCCGTCTGCTGTGGATCAGACAGTGTGATCTACCCACCAGATTGTGATCCCGAGGCTACTGTAAAGCTAGGTCCCACCGATGTGTGTGTCTCTGTGCTCATCCTCTGCAGAGGGTGTGGGTGAGCATTGTGATGGGGGCTTCAAGGAAGGTGCCTCCAGATTTTTCTTCAGAATTTATTTGAGGCATGATTGCAGGCCCTGGGTTGTGAACTCTGTCGGCTGTTTTCCAGATGTGCCTGTGGAAGTAAGGGGAGATAATTTGTCCATGGCAGTGGCCTGTGAAAGAGGACACATCACTCACGGCATGGTTGTCTGATGGACGTTGCACTGCTGGATCCTCACCTGGTAGAGCAGCACCAGCCTCACCATCAGCACAGGACCAGTCCAGATCCTTGACGGCCAGCTGGATGACTCTGATTTCAAAGACCATGAGGACCTTGATTTCAGGCATTCCACCTCTGGTCTGCGACCTCTCCCTGTTGTTGTGTGCCGGCTTGTCCTGCATGAATAGAGATGGAGAGAATGTAAGCAGGACTCCTGTCAGGACAGATGATAAGTATGCCTGGCCTGTGTGAGTGGTGAGTGGTCCCATGGATGGGATGAGGACAATGAAAGTGTGTGTAAAAGAGAGAATGGTGACGTCCCTTGAGCCGGCAGTGATTGAGATTCCTGTGGATGTGTGACGGGTTTGTGAGTGTGTGAGTTGAGAGTGATGAGAAGAGTGACTTACCCTGGCAGAACTGAGGAGATCGTTCATCCTGTTCAGCACTGGGTGGCTGTTCTCTTTTGAAGTGCATTGGCGCTGATCACCGCTGCCACCACCTCCCAAGCCGGATTAGTGAGGTTGCTGCACATTCTGCGGCCAAATCTGGGGTAGAGGACATCTCGGGGTGCCTCCACTGTGCCTAAAAGGTTCTCGAAGGACATGTCATTAACCTGGGGGCTGCAGTACTTTTGCCTTTCAGGGCCATGTCTTCTGTGCAGCAGTCATGGACTGGAAGCACTGAGAGGTGTGCACGCGGCTGGACTTTAAATATGGCGCTCAGCTGAACCAGTGAGGTGATGGTATAGCAGGCGAATGAGAGCCCGCCGGCATGAAAATGGCGTTTTTCCCGGGAATGCATAATTAATGTGGTGGGTTTGAGACAATGCTGTGTGAAAAGCCACCATTGTGGCCGACGGGTAAAACGACGTTTCACCTGCCCACTACCGGACTTAGTGCAAATCTGGGACGATTCCGCCTATTGTGTTAGTTAGTTGAACAAGAGGCCAGTAAATGGGTAAAATGAGACAATAGCACAGGAGGAGGATCAGAAATTTAACAAAAATTAAAAGTTCAGTAATTACAACATTATATTATAACATTTTCCAATTGATTCCTACGGTTCAAAGCTGCCTACATATTCTGTGCTACCTGGTATCATACAAACCACCGACTCTAGATGGCGCTGTTAGACAAATGACCCATAAGTACTTTGATTTAGTTAATGTGAAGAATTAAGATACAAGGCTGTCCAGTCACAACTGAAACCCACAGGTAAATGTAGCAATCAAGCATGTGCTGAAAGCTTTAGTCTTTAGGCTGCTTCCACGTGATCACCATTAAACAGTTCAGTGATGGTTACTACACATAAAAATGTGCCCACAACTTCCAGAAAATCTTACAAAATCAATAGAAATGAACTTTGGGAGAGATGTAAAACAGGCTGATGATTCGCTATCATCCATTTCACACTTTCGCCCAAATACAAACTCTACTCCAAAGCAATGAAAATCTGGAACTCCCTTCCCAAAAGGCTGTGAATGTTGGGTCAATTGACATTTTCAAGACTGATTTTGATAAATTTTGCTAGGTAGAGGTATGGAGGGATATAGAACAAAGCTGGTTAATTGGAGTTGAGGTGTAGATCAGGCGTACCTAATTGAATGGTGGAGATTCGCTTGGCTGAATGGTCTACCGCAGTTCCTATAATTGCATCCAGTTATCTATTTTTTAATAGATGAACAGATACAAAGCTAGGCAGGAATGTGCGTTGTGAGGAAGATATAAAACGGCTACAGGGGGATTTGGACAGACTTAATGAGTGGGCAAGAACATGGCAGATATAATATAATGTGGAAAAATGTGAGGTTATCCACTTTGGTAGAAGGAACAGATGTGCAGAGTGTTTCCTAAATGGTAAGAGATTAGAAAGTGTCAATATACAAAGAGACCTGGGTGTCCTTGTCCATAAGTCACTGAAAGCTAACATGCAGATGCAGCAGGTAATTAGGAACGCTAATGGGATGTTAACATTTAGTACAAGAGAATTTGAGTACAGGAGTAGTGAAGTCTTGCTTCAATTGTATAGAAGCTTGGTTAGACTGCATCTGGAGTGCCATGTGCAGTCTTGGTTCCCTTACCTCAGAAAGGATATTATTGCCATAAAGGGGATGCAAGGAAGGTTCACCAGGCTTGTTCTGGGGATGGTGGGACTGTCTTATTAAGAGAGTTTGGGGAAACTGGGACTGTATTCTCTAGACTTTCAAAGAACAAGAGGTGATCCCATTGAAACCTACAAAATATTAAAGGAATAGAAAGGGTAGATGGAGGTAAGATGTTTCCCCTGGATGGCGAGTCCAGAACCAGTGGACATAATTTGAAAATAAGGGAGAAGCCACTTAGGACTGAGATAAGGAGAAATTTCTTTACTCAGAGGGTTGTGAATCTTTGGAAATCTCTACCTCAGAGGGCCATGGAAGCTCAGTCATTATGTCTAAGCTGCACAGGCTGAACCCATCACTGATGCCATAGTTGGCCTCCAACAGTTTGTATGCGAGAGGGGTGCTGGGCAGCTCGATCTCACTCCAGCTACTCCTTCTGCTCACGGAGAGGCAGGGGCTCTCAGGCACCCACAGGGAGGAGGATCAGAAGGTGGACACTCCGGGGTCATCCACTCAGGTGACCCTGGGAGTGTCTGGCCCATCCGAGTCCCCTCTTCCTGTGACCTCCCCAGTTCCAGCTTCACAGGCTGAGGAGGGTGCCACTGCCACACAGCACGACCTCGAAAGCAGACGGAGGAGCCCACCAAGTCTCGGCCCACCAAAGTTATCACAGACAGGGCATCACAGTCAGCAGGCTGCCTCCACCTCTGCTGTGGATGTCTGGGGGGCACCAAGACAGGGTTAGGAAAGTTAAGTAAAAGTAGTTGCACAGCCTGGGCATGGATGTTGATCACTTGTACATACTGTTCACTATTGTCAATAATCTCCTAAGAATGTCTCCCTGCCTGCAGCTCCTTGTTCTGTTGAACAATGTGCTTGTCGCTCAGATATGTAATCTTTCTGCACAAGATAAAAGGCAGGTGTCTCAGTCCAGGGCCTCTTCCCTGTGCTCTGTGCAGCCTTCAGACCACAGTGATGGTCCAGCCTCACACTCCCTGGAAACATTACTGATGCCTGCACCTCAGCGATGCTGGTCAATGCTGCCAGAATGTAGTGGGCAGGCATCACAGATTTCTCTCATTCTCTCTGTGTGCTCTCAGAATCTTTAAGGTGGGGCTGGCCCCCATCACACCAGCATCTGTGACCAGTGATGCTGTACACCAGCTCCTGAAGGGCTAAGGTGATGAAGGTGGACACAGCATCAAGTGCGTCTAAAGTCTCAAGGCTGCGTCTCTGATATGGCCCTGATCGTGGAGCACAAGCGAGCTGCCCTCAGTCAGACAGGAGTCAGACATTCTCAGAGGCTATGTGAACATCTATGTAGTGTCCTCACTGTATGTTGTCATCATCCTCCTGCGATCGAGTGACTATTAGGGCCTCCACTACATCTCCATGACAGGAGCATTCTCACAGAGGGTATTGGAACTGCCATAAGCCAGGCTGGAGTCGAACATTCACAGCTGGGGTGTGATGATCTATGGGGACATCACACTGCATGTCGTCATCATCCTCCCCAAATCTGGCTTCTGTGAGGGCCTCCTGAGTGTGCCTGCCTCATCTAGCCAGTGCGAGGGCTTCAACCCCATCATCGCCACCACCAAGGACCCCCTCACCCTCTTCCCCATCAGCGTCCTCCTCATCTGAGGAGACCTCCAGCTCCTCCATCTCCTCCTCAGCCAGCTCCTCTCCCTGTTGCAGCACCAGGTTGTAAAAGGTGCAGCAGATGATGACGATGCTTGACACCCTCTGCGGACTGTATTGCAGGGTTCCACCAGACCGGTCCAGGCACCGGAACCTCATCTTCAGCCTCCCAATGGTCTGTTCCACCAAGGTGCGAGCTGCTGCATGAGCCTCATTATAGCATCGCTCTGCTGCAGTCTGAGGCTGCAGCATGGGTGGTATCAGCCACGGCCTCTGTGGGTGGCCCTTGTCCCCAAGGAACCAACCCTGCAGCCTCTGTGGACCCTGGAGGACTGCAGGGATCTGTGAGTGACTTAGGATGTAGGCATCGTGCACACTCCCTGGAAACCAAGCACACACCTGCAGGATGCATTTTGGTGGTCACATACCAGCTGCACATTCAGTGAGTGGAAGCCCTTGTGGTTGATGAAGTTCACCGAGTGTAGCGACAGAGACCTGAGCACCACACGAGTGCAGTCAATCGCACCCTGTACCTGTGGGAATCCCGAAATCAGGGCAAATCCAATGGCCCTTGCATCCTGGCTGTCCTGGTCCTGGGAGAAAGGCACAAAGTTGTGTGCCATGGAGAAGATGGCATCCGTGACCTCATGGATGCATTTTTGGGTGGCCGATAGTGAAATCCCACAGAGGTCACCTGTGGAGCCCTGAAAGGAGCCACTGGCATAGAAATTGAGTGCCAGGGTCACTTTCACAGCCACTGGCAGTGGATGCCCTCCATGTCCCCTTGGCGCCAAGTCCTGCGGTAAGTGGCAGATGTGAGCCACCAGGTCCCTAGACATGCACAGTTGTCAGCGACACTAGTTCTCAGTCATCTGCAGGAATGGCAGGACGTCTATTGACCCTGGGTGTCGCTAGGTGCCGACCAGCCACGGCTCGCTATCGTTCCTGGGCAGCATGTGCGGGAGCCCCTGATGCCCCTTCTTCATGAGGTTGCTGCTCCTGCCTTTGCACGACCAGGATCCTCAGTCGCTCTCTCCTCCATCTTTTACACTCTCTGTAGGCCATCAGGCATACAGCTAGGTCACCAGGATCCATGATCCAGATGTTGTCCTCCTGCAGCATGAAAGAGAGAGAGATGTGGTTATCATGGCTGCACTTAGGACCTTTCTTGGCCCTGTGTGACCACCCCTTAATGCTTTCCGGAGAGTGCTGGTCACCCCTCGGATGGCCAGAGATGAGTGCTCTGCATGGCTGCCCTGTCAACCTGCGACATGGAGGACACTGGTCCAAACCTGGATGCTGAGATTGCAAGGGGCTGTGAGCGCCTCCAGCAGTGACTGTTACATGGCCAGAGTTGGCGAGGAGATTGTACAACATGTGCAGTCCAATTGCTCCCGCGGTCCAGTAAAGTGGTGGCAGACTCGCAGTCTGTGCCGGAGAGGGTGGGGGGCAGGACGAGGGTAAGATATGGAGTGCTTGGTGGCCCTTTGGTGCCTCCATGTTGCTTGCATGGGCGGGCAGGCTGGGAGCCTCTCTGGCACAGACTGCGAGTCTGCCACCACTTTACTGGACCGCGGGAGCAATTGGACTGCACATGTTGTACAATCTCCTCGCCAACTCTGGCCATGTAACAGTCACTGTTGGGCTGGGAGCCCAACCCCAAACATATCACTGTGGCTGCGCCTGATCTGTCTCAGTTACAGAGACATGATCAGTTTATACAGGTGCCCCTAATGCGTGGCCATTTCCCTCACTTACCCTGACCTCCACCTCGATTTCCTGTGCGCAGGATGCAGCACCAGGGCAGCACTTGACCCCGCAATGACAATGGTTGCCTCTGAGGCTCACCAGCACTTGCACCCAGACAGGCACACCAAAACCACCCACCCCACCCCCCCCCCCCCACCCCCCCCCACAACCCCCTCCCCCGCCCCCCTCCACCCACATCTATCGTCTATGAGGCTTTCCCCCCGACAACCACCCACCCCCTCAGCAGTCACTTTCGAGGCTGGTCAGCACTTGCTCCCTGATACCGCTCCAACACCATTCAGCAGTTGCCTCTGTGGCCAGGCATCAATTAGCCCCGGCACCCGCCGCCCCACCAGCGTCCCTGAGGCCTGTAAACAATGGGTGAGCTGTGGAGAACGCGGCTACTGATTCACCTCAGTTCCCCCAAAGTGAAGGCCGCCAAGTGCACTTCACCTGTGTTCTGTTGTGAAACACATCTATGTGGATGGACGATACGTCAGGGTATTAACAGCCTGGCAGGATGGCCTTTTAATTATATGCTGATATATTAGAATTAGCTCCCCCCCGACCAATGGTGGGAAACATGGCCCAACATCACTGGACTGGTTGGACAACAACGACCTGCCTTCACGCTGCCGTGAAACATGTCGTGCCATATTTTCTGCACACGCCACCTATCACACTTGCAGGCAGTGGGCTTGGAAAACTCCACCCTATGTTCCTATTTCTACATTGCACTTCATTGCAAATTTCTTCTGAAGCTTCCCAAATTCAATTTATCTTCCTGTTTAATATTAATTTTTGAACTTTGCAATCATGGCAAAAAAGCCAAATATATCAGTGTATTCTTATAAGCATAATGTAATCCACCCATCAGCTTTCTAAGCTGAGAGTCAGCTTTTCAAACCATATGTCAACTTGCCAATGTTTCACTCTTGCTCTGAAAACTGCCAATTGCAGTCAATTCAATCAGTCAGGAGGCACAGTTAGAAGTTGTTAAAGCCAATTTGTTCTCCCATTTTGTGGAGAATCATGGAAAACAAAGGTTTTAAGATGAGGTGCATTGTAAGAGTCACAAATATACTTTAGTATATGACCTGCTTTCAAACTGCCGTGAAACATGTGCCATATTTTCTGCACATGCCACCTTTCACACCTGCAGGCAGTGGGCTTGGAAAATTCTACCCTATGTTCCAGCCAACAAACACCTACATCTCATGAACGAATTTAAAAAAGCATACTCATTCAATCTCTCTGATATGAGTCGCTTAATTTACTGGGCAAAAATTTACAATCACAAATTATTACAAAATGAAGAACATGGGTCACTATTTTACTTAATTGGGTCACCTTACTTAATCAGAATAAACCAAATGTGTCCTGTCCTACAGTCTTGGAGCAAACCCCTTGGACCTCCCTTCAGGCTCCTGGCTACTCCAACATTTCTGCAGCACTTGACTAGCTGACTGCATTTTTCGTTTCTGGGTTCTGATTTTTAAATGTCTCTTTCAAGTATCTGCTCAAGTCAAATGGTTTTCCATATATCAAAATGTGGGGTGTCTTTCTGAGTAGCAGAAATGCTAAAGAATTGCCCTGAGAGAAAACTGGGAGAAATAGCTTCTCATTTTGCATATTAATTTGCTCTTGTCTGACAGTGGATCCACAACCATAGCTGTCCTGAGAAACTAATGCTTTTTAGACAATTTTTCGCTCCAAGCACATATTAAAATTTTCCCTGCCTCAACCCTTTCAGTGGGAAAATAGATAAAGAATGAGGAATCATAAAGATTAACAAATAAGCTGTTAAAATACCGCTCTTAATGTTCCGCAAAGCAACTTCCTGGGGCTATCTTATATGAAGGATTACTTGACACAAAACTACTTTCAGCTGTTTTTTGGAGATACAGAGGATGTTTCTTCAGTTGAGTGCAATAATTGGCTCTACTGAGCTGTCCCAATACTGCACTGGTGGTGCCCCTTAATCACATTTTGGTTTAAAGTTTGTAAGTTTCCTTTAAATTTTGTCCTTAGTTTTACAGCTGACCTGAATTAGGGGCTGTGCTTGATTTATCCTAATTTTGTTAATTTAGTTTAATTGTTTTAACTCATAAGAGTTACTGCACTGGTGGAATGAACGGTGTTTGGAAATAATGGGTGTGAGGCTGAATGTAATGGTCCCGGTAGTAAGGCCTGAGGCACCCCGCTTCGTAATGCCCCGTCCTGATGTACCCCCTGTAATAAATACTTACCATGTTGGGTGGAGGTGAAATTCGTCTTGTAAAATGGGGAGTGCAAAACGGGCAATAGTAATTCACCATTCAATCTTAACAATAAAATTGGGCCATTCAAGTCTTCACCATTCACAAATTCGCTCACCTGTGCAAAACATTGGCCTGAATTTTGCGTTCCGAGGTCAGGCGCATGCCTGACCCGAATGCACGTAAAATTACACAAAAAGAAGTTGGGTGTGCATCCCACCGTCATCATAAACACTTGCAATATTGAGGTCAGCGGGCGCGCGCAGGGGTCGGAGACAATTAAAGGGCCAATTAAGGTCATTAAAAAGCCTATTGGCCGCGATTTTATGTTGCCCATGTGATTTTTAGCTCATCACACAGGCAAAATGGGTGGGTGGAATTCATGTTTTTATCATTTCCTCATTGAAGGCTGGGATTTTCTCTGTCATTGCCAGTCCTTTGCTGTGTGAGTACAGAGTTCTCCCAGTGTCTCTTGGCATCTTGTTTGATTGTCAAGCCTGCCTTTCAACATCTCAGGTCCTCATCTTCCCTGGAAGTTTCCGCTGAGTATTCCAGCACAGTGTTCCTTCATTTTCAAGGCACTGCTCCTCTGCATCCCATCGAATGAGGATAGTGTATTCCACTGGTGGAACCTCCTCTGAAGAGGAAGAGAGGGGCAGGAGGGAGAGGAGGCCAGGTGGGCGCAGGCAGCACCCCAAAGACAGACCTTTAAGAGGAAAGGCATGGGCTCAGTTGGTGCAGGGCCAGCAGGGAGGTCAAGCCAGGAGGTCACCCAGAAGATGCCACTACCCAGCATCTACAGCGTTTAGGCAGCGCTCCAACTACCTCCAGATGTCCGAGGTTGAGTGCCGCAGGAGATTCCACCTCTCTAGGGATACAGTGACAGTAATATGTCACATGACAGCAATATAGTTGACCCTTAAATGCCCTCTGAAATGGCCAAGAAAGCCACTCAGTTGTAACAAACTGCTACAAAGACACAAAAATGGAATGAAACCGGATGGACCACCTGGCATTGACCTAGGCACCAGAAATGACAGCAGCAATCGCAGCCCTGTCGACTCTGCAAAGTCCTCCTTAATAACATCTGGGGGTTAGTGCCAAAATTGGGAGAGCTGTCTCACAGACTAGTCAAGCAACAGTCAAACATAGGCAAGGAAACCTCCTGCTGATTACCATGTACTGCCCTCCCTCAGCTGATGAATCAGTGCTCCTCCAAGTTCAACATCACTCGGAGGAAGCACTGAGAGTGGCAAGATTGCAGAATGTTCACTGGTTGGGGGACTTCAAAGCCCATCACCAAGAGTGGCTTGGTAGCTACTGACCAAGCTGGCTGAGCCCTGAATGACATACCTGCTAAACTGGGTCTGCGGCAGGTGCTGAGGGAACCAAGAAGAGGGAAAACTATACTTGACCTCATCCTCACCAACCTGCCTGTCGCAGACACATCAGTCCATGACAGTATCAGTAGAAGTGACCACCGCATAGTCATTGTGAAGACCAAGTCCCGCTTTCACATTGAGGATACCGTCCATCGTATTGTGTGGCACTACCACCGTGCTAAATGGGGTAGATTTCGAAAAGATTTAGCAACTCAAGACTGGACATCCATGAGGCGCTGTGAGCCATCAGCAGCAGCAGAATTGTACTCAAACAAAATCTGTAACCTCATGGCCTGGCATATCCCCCACTCTACTATTACCATCAAGCCAGGGGATCAACACTGATTTAATGAAGACTGCAGGAGGGCATGCCAGGAGCTGCACTAGGCATACTTAAAAATGAGGTGTCAACCAGGTGAAGCTATAACACAGGATTACTTGTGTGCCAAACAGCATAAGCAGCAAGCGAAAGACAGAGCTAAGGGATCCCACAAGCCACAGATCAGATCTAAGTTCTGCAGTCCTGCCACATCCGGTCATGAATGGTGATGGACAATTAAACAACTCACTGGAGAAGGTGGCTCCACAAATATCCCCATCCTCAATGATGGAAGAGCCCAGCACAGCAGTGCAAAATATAAAGCTGAAGCATTCGCAACAATCTTCAGCCAGAAGTGCTGAGTGGATGATCCATCTCAGCCTCCTCCAGAAGTCCCCAGCATCACGGATGCCAGTCTTCAGCCAATTCGATCCACTCCACGTGATATCAAGAAACGGCTGAAGGCACTGGATATTGCAACATTCCAGCAATAGTACTGAAGACCTGTGCTCCAGAACTTGCCAAGCTGTTCCATACAAGTACAACACTGGCATCTACCTGGCAATGTGGAAATTTGCCCAGGTATATCCAGTACACAAAGAGCAGGACAAATCCAACCCAGCCAATTACCGCCCCATCAGTGTACTCTCCATCATCAGTAAAGTAATGGGAAGGGGTCATCCACAGTGCTATCAAGTGGCACTAGCTTAGCAATAACCTACTCACCTATGTCCAGTTTGGGAGCCGCCAAGGCCTCTCAGCTCCTTACCTCATTACAGCCTTGGTTCAAACATGGACAAAAGAGCTGAACTCTCGAGGTGAGGTGAGAGAGGACTGCCCTTGACATCAAGGCAGCATTTGACTGAGTGTGGCATCAAGGAGCCCTAGTAAAATTGGAGTTAATGGGAGTCAGGGGTAAAGACGTCCGCTGGTTGGAGTCATACCTAGCACAGAAGTGGGGATGTTCACTGATGATTGCAAAATGGTAAGCACCATTTGCGACTCCACAGATACTGAAGCAGTCCATGTCCAAATGCAGCAAGACCTGGACGATATCCAGGCTTGGGCTGCCAAATGGCAAGTAACATTCACGCCACACATGTGTTAGGCAATGACCATCTCCAACAAGAGAGAATCCAACCATCGCCCCTTGATGTTCAATGGCATTACCATCACTGAATCCCCCATTATCAACATTCTGGGGGCTACCATTGACCAGAAACTGAACTGGACTAGCCATATAAATACTGTGGCTACAAGAGCAGGTCAGAGACTAGAGATCATGCGATGAGCAACTCACCTTCTGACTCCCCAAAGCCTGTCCACCATCTACAAGGCACAAGTTAGGAGTGTGATGGAATACTCCCCACTTGCCTGGATGAGTGCAGCTCCTACAACACTGAAGAAGCTGGACACCATCCAGGACAAAGCAGCCTGCTTGATTGGCACCACATCCACAAACATTCACACCCTCCACCACCAACGCACAGTAGCAGCAGTGTGTACCATCTACAAGATGCACTGCAGAAATTCACCAAAGCTACTTAGACAGCATCTTCCAAACCCACGACCATTACCATCTAGAAGGACAAAGGCAGCAAATGTGTGGGAACACCACCACCTGGAATTTTCCCTCCAAGTCACTCACTATCCTGACTTGGAAATATCTTGCCGTTTCTTCACTGTCGCTGGGTCAAAGTCCTGGAACTCTCTTCCTAACAGCACTGTGGGTGTACTTATACCACATGGACCGCAGCGGTTCAAGAAGGCAGCTCACCACCATCTTCTCAAGGGCAACTAGGGTTGGGCAATAAATGCTGGCCCAGTCAACGAAGCCCACATCCTATGAATAAATTTTTAAAAAGATAGGCCTGGAAATCACCACCAACTGTGTGGGTGGTGACCCCATGTCGATGGCTTTGAAGGTCACAGTGGCCCTCAACTTTTATGCCTCCAGTTCTTTTCAGGGCTCAGTGGGGGATCTGTGCAGAGTTTCTCAATCAGCTGCACACAGTTGTGTCAAGCTCGTGACTGATGCTTTCTTTAGACACGTCCGCATGTTCAACCACTTCTGGACAGGCGAGACCAGCCAGGCAGAGAGAGTATGAGGCTTCGCTGTGATGGCTGGGTTCCCCTGTGTCCAGGGTGTAATAGATTATACTCACATGGCCATCAAGGCACCAGCAGGTGAGTGATGAGCTTTCGTAAACTGAAAGGGGTTCCACTCAATGAATGTTCAGATCGTCTGTGATCACAGGACACAGATTCTCCAAGTTTGTGCCCGTTAGCCTGGGAGCTCACACAATGCTTACATCTTGCGATACTCAGAGGTACCAAGGCTGTTTGTGGCTCCTGCATGAGTGGATGGATGGCTCTTGGGTGACAAGGGTTATCACCTGAAGATTTGGCTGATGACCTCACTCAGTTACTAAAGAACTGAGGCTGAAAGAGATACAACTGAGGTAATGCCTCCACAAGGGCAGTGATGGAGAGGACCATTGGGCTGCTGAAGATGCCTGGACCGGTCAGGTGGGACATTACAGTATCCTCCAGAGCACGTCTCCCCTATAATTGTCGCATGCTGCACCCTCCACCTGATTCTGGGAAGGGGGGACCCATTGGAGACTGAGGAAAGTGAGGCAGCTCCACTGGTTGGAGTCATACCCAGCACAAAGGAAGATGGTTGTGGTTGTTAGAGGTCAGTCTCCTCAGCTCCAGGACATCACTGTAGGAGTTCCTGAGGGTAGTGTCCTAGACCCAACCATCTTAAAGAGGATGAATCAAGTAATGGTTCAGGGGGAGAGCCTGGGGAGGCACAGGGTGAGGAACTCAAAGCAGAGGACAGGAACCCTCATGGAGGCAGGGACACCAGGGATGATTTGATCCAGCGAACCTACTGCTAAGCATCCAAGGCATCGATGCCTTGTCAAGCCAATGGCACTATCTCCTTTGTTAACAATCAATAAATGAGAACCCAACACGTTACACTAGTACCACACAACACCATGCGTTTCCATGCCTGTGCTGTATCTGGCAGCTATTCACACCATCCAGCCAACTCAGCCCGTTAAGTCATATAAAATATTTATGTTGCTTCACATGGACAAACAAAGAACAAACAAAGTGTCCATCCCTAACACAAGAATCAAAATAATTAATGCAAAAAATGTCACCCGTGACATGCCCCTGCTGTACTGCAGGTGCCTTCAACTTATGTCTGCGGTGCTGCATATTGGTGCCCTCCACCCCCCCCCACCCCGCCCATGCTGTCAGTGGCGTTGGAGGCAGCCTGCTGACTCTGCTGTCCTGGTGGTCCTGATGACCTTGATGGTCATCCTCTAGCCGCTGGAAGCAGAGCAGGCTCTGCCTGGGAGGGTGCATCCAGCCACATAGCTGAGCATTCCTCAGTCATCTTGGCATCATCAGAGGCAACAGCCACTGGCAGAGGGGTGGAGGAGCTGGTGCCCTCATCCAGAATGCCCTGAGAGAAGCCCAAAGAGACAACAGGCAGCGTGCCAGTGTGAGGTGCATTTGCACTTCCCTGCTCACCATTGATGGATGGGGGCTAGCCTATAGAAGAGGTGCCTCATCCATCTATCACAATGGCAGTGACCTCCTGAGATCATGCTTGTGTAAGGGCTTGCAGGTCCGAGTGCTACCCCATGAACCCCTGAGTCTGCTCCTGAAACTTACTTTCCATGAGAGTTGTCACTCTTTCAATAGAGGAGGCTGTCCGCTAGGTGTTAAGACCATGACACGCAGACCCTCATGGATCTCCGCCAGTTCGCCCAGCACATCCCAGCTGGACATCCAGCATCTGTCGCTTGATGGAGGCTCAACATCTACCCAGGAAGCAGCATAGTCCTGGCTCCCACTGTTGGCTCCCTAGGACCACTCTGCCTCTGCCAGCTCCTCATTCGAGTGTGATGTACCCTCACCGCTGTGCGTTACCCACAGTGCTGAATACCTAATGCCCACTGATGTGTGAGTATCTGTGCTAGCGCCTGGTTCAGAGAGGCAGAGTGACACCGGTGCAGGTGTGATGTCTTCCTCTAAGCTCAATGGGGGGTTGTCCTCGGGGTCACTGGTGGCTCCTGTGGGTGGCGCATCTGAGGGAGGAAGGCAAACGATCAGTACATTCAATCATCATAGTCACTATGCATGCTAGGCGGGCTGAGGAGACAGTGGAGACCTGCTGCATGGTGCCAACTCAATTGGAGCTTCACTGTGCTCTCTGACTAGGACAGTTCAGTTTCTGATGAGAGGAGCCCTTTATGTTTCCAGTACCCACTGCACACAAATCTGTCACCTGCGATCTTACTTTCATCTGAGAACCCCATCCCCACCGTGACTAGAGGAGCGAGCTTGCTGGTGGCATTCCAGCTCCAGTGCACCGCTTTCATGCTTAGTGAGGAAGCACAGATTTGGTACTCCTCTACCTGTTCTTCAGCGCTCCGCATAGTGATGACTCCTCTTCTCCTGACAGCTAAAAATAGCCTCGTTATTACTCCGTCTCCCTGACGGTCCTTTCCTGGTTCCCGCCCGTCCTCCCACCCGGGCTTTAGGTGGGTTGTGTCACTGTGGCACACCTCACCCTACACTGTACTGAGGCTAGTCATGCTGACACCCCAGCCTTGGCAGGGCAGGCTTCAGTGCCAGTTGGCATACACACTCTTAGACCTCTAAACATTTCAATCAACGGTCATCCGACTAAAGTTCTCCACACAGGTCTATACCATCTCTGCACTTACTCTTGCTGACCGCAGCAGATGATTGAATCTTTTGTGGTATTGAATCCATGTGCGGCACACCACACCGTGCCCACTGACCTGGGCAGCGACCTGTGTCCAAGCCTTCTCTTGCCATCCTTGGGCATTAAGATATGCCACCTGGCACTGATCCCCTCGACCAGCACTTCCAGACGTTCATCTGAGAAACGGGGGCAGAGTGCCCACCCGACTTGCTCTCCCACCTTCCATGAACACCAGGTGCTGAGGCCTTGTCGGTACACCAGGACACTTCTTGAACAGCTTTCAGACAGCTTCCTCACTCTCCACAAAAACTCCTGGCAGCCTTCAAGGAGCTGCCTCTTCCGTTTTTGAACACCCCATTGGACCCGGTGCCTGACGCCCCCGCGCACGGAAAACACATCCAGCGGTCACATTTCACACTGGGCGGGCCTTAATTGACCGCCCAGCATAAGGTCATGTTCACAGCGTGAACTTGGCCAGTAGTGAGTTTTACATTCGCTTCTTGGCGTACTGACTTCGGACACACCCCGAGGGTAAAATTCGGGCCATTAAGTACACCATTTTGCCGATTGCAGTGCAACTTTCACTTATCCACAGTTTTCAGAGAAAAAAGCTAGAGGAAAAGTTGGAGAAAATGTCACAAAATAGGAAAAGCATCTAAATGAATATTTAAAAATTGATGCAGAAGATGTCCATGAGGTATTTTCTGGACTGGATGGTGTGCACTGCACATGCACCTTCTGCTATGTTGCTTACTGAGTATTTGCATTTGGATGTTCATCGTTGTTACAATTTCATTCATGTCTACAGTACAGTATCTGGGCAATCTTTAAGTCACCATTACTGAAGAATGAATAAATCTCAACCAAGCAGTAAACACCCTAGAAAAGTGATGACACTTGCTGAAAAAGTGACAATATTAGATAGGCTGAAAAGCGACGCTAGTGTTACCACATTGGACAGGAAATAGTGTCAATGAATCTGCAATTATGTACATTGGGCAGTCTGAAGATAAAATATTGACCAGTGTTAGTGGGCAGAATCACCCCAAATTTGCACAAAGTGCGGTAACAGGTGGGAAAAATGTCATTTTACCTGCCGGCCACAATGGCGGGTTTTTGCACCGTATCATCCCATTCCTGCCACAGGAAATGTGCCATCTTGCTGGCAGGCAGCCTCCAATTTACCCACCATGTCATTACCTCATTGCTTCCTCATGCAGGACGTCATATTTAAACTGCAGCTGCGCACACGCTTCTCAATGCTTGCAGCCCAGGACTGCTCCAGTGAAGAGATGGCCCCAAAAGCCAAGAAGGGTGCAATGCCGCCCCCCCCCACCCCCCCAAATCCCCATTCACTGACACATCCCAGAGACGCCTTCTGGGTGCTGTGGAGGCCGCCGTGATGTCCTCTACCCCAGCTCTAGTCACAGGAGACCCATCAGTCTCACCACTCCGGCTTGGAAGGTGGTGGCAGAGGTGGTCACTGCCAATGCTGCACACAAGAGGATGGTGCAGAAAATGGATGAATAATCTCATCCATGCTGCCAGGGTAAGGCAACCATCTTATCACTCTAAACTCACACACTCACAAGGCCATCACACTTTCACTGGCATCTTACTCACTTCCAAAGTCAGCCACCCATAATTACATTACACAGGTGATTAATGCCGCAATTTTACAAACTTTGGCACTGATGATGCCAGTCGGAATGAGTGGGTGCTTGTGTTTGCGTTTCTAGCTGGCTTCCCACTGGCACAAGGTGTCATTAACTGCACACATGTGGCAATTATGGCATCTGCAAATTACCCAGGAACCTTTAGGAATCACAAGGACTTTCACTCCATCAAGGAGCAGCCACTGTGCAACTACAAACGAATCATTATTGCAGATGTGTGCAAAACTCCTGGTCAGCGGCCATGATGCTTTTGTTGTGCATCAGTCCACCCACCCTGATCTCTTCTCATCTTGAAGCAGAATTATTGGCTGGCTATTTGGAGACAAGGGAAACAACTTAAATCCTGGCTAATGATATCCATGAGGAACAAAAACAGAATTACCTGGAAAAACTCAGCAGGTCTGGCAGCATCGGCGGAGAAGAAAAGAGTTGACGTTTCGAGTCCTCATGACCCTTCGACAGAGCTTGATTTCGAGTCCAAGAAAGAGTTGAAAGGTCATGAGGACTCGAAACGTCAACTCTTTTCTTCTCTGCCGATGCTGCCAGACCTGCTGAGTTTTTCCAGGTAATTCTGTTTTTGTTTTGGATTTCCAGCATCCGCAGTTTTTTTTGTTTTTATCTTATTGTTGATATCCATGAGGAACTTAAGCAATGAACCAACCAGGAGCACTGCAATAAAAGCCACATGAGACCCAGACCTGTTATTAAGCAAACAATCGACATATTGAATATGTACGTCAGGGGCAGGATTTTCAGGTCATTGGGCGGGTGCCATGGGCCGACCAGGAAACAGCCGCCGCCCACAATTGGCCCCCCAACCTAATTTTACGTTGACTGACCAATTAACGGACGCTGAGAAGCTCAGCACTACCAGTATGGCGTTGGTAGGAGGGCGAGTGCTGAAGCCAGTGCAGACGTGGGGGAGTGCGTGATGTAAGATCCCTGAAGGGAAAGAGCTGTCTCAGAGAGCTGAAGAATTTTAAAAACACAAATAAAGATTATGAAATGCAGAAGAAAATGTCCCCACATAGGACTCACTCACCTGAACATATAGATAATAAGAATTCCATCAAAACATTTCCATTTTTTAAAATTAATCTTGAAAACCTCATCCTGCCTGTGGATGAGGTTTCATTAAAAATCCAAAGGCCACCTGGCCAATTTGCCTGCCCGCCAACCATAAGGTTGGACGGGCAGTGAACAATTGGTCTTAATTAATACACTAAAGGCCTTAATAGGCCTGGTAATTGTCGGTGGGCACATTGCCAACTCTAATGTGCGTGGTTCGACCGAAATATCGCATAAGTGTGCGATGCCATTACGACGCTCGCCTGACGTCATCGCGCGCTATTCTACGCTCAATCGGGTCGGGTCCGTGCCCGCTGCGGGGCATAAAATTCTGCCCCAGGTGCTTTAACAAATCTGGAGATATCCTTCAGTATTCAGCAGCCAAGGTCTCCTGCATGGTCATGATATGCTGTGCTCTGCACAACATTGTACAGCAACAAGGTTTGGAACTTCAGGAGAAGTAAGGTGCAGAGCAGAGATCATCTTCAGAAGAGGAAGAAGAGAAGAAGTAATGTGATGTGAGGGGCACATTGCTGCCTGGGATGCCCTCATAATCGGTTGTACCTGTCCACCCATCAGACTGACACATACTAAACCCATTTCTCCCAACACAAAACAATTCCGAATTCAACCATATGTTCTTTTCACTGTCCTACATTGCTCAGTGTTAAGTCATATCTTACCATTCACCACAAATGAGGACACTCAATCAGGCAGCAGCTAAAAATGGGCAAGACGGATAAGTGGTGTAAACAAATAATATTTATGTAGCTCATAAATTAAACAGAAACTTATCAATCTAACTTTGTGTATTGCACCCATGCACACATCCTTGTGCAACTAAAATCTTTTCACTTCCTCTTCCGAACACTTCTACATGCTGCAAACCCTGTGACTTCAGCAGAGGCAGAAGCTGGCTGCTCATATCCCTGCTCTGACACAGGAGATGCTCTTAGCTGACATCCTCCGGGGTTTTGGAATCTGTGAAACCCCGCCAAAGATTGGCCCACCTGAACCTGCTCAGAAGCAAACTTGGCCACTGGGACACAAGGCAGCATTTATGGTATTGACTGAGGGGTGCGGGGGAGGGGGTGAAGCAATGGGTGAGAAGTGGAAGCACATTGAGCAAAGTCCCACTTCTATGTTCCCTTTCACTATCATTTCCCTCATGATCCCTCCACATTTCCCTGATAGCAATGAGCTGGAGAACACTTTCATGGACAATGAATATCAAAGCCTATTCATCCTGGTTAAGCTTGCATTCATTGTGTGCAAACCCTTGATGATGACCAGCATGCCCTCATGTGATTGCACGTTTGATGCTCCAGGGGGCCACTCTTTTTATGAATAAAGGCATCATCAGAAAGGCCCATGACCACGTCACTCATGGATGATCTCCTCCGATCACTCTGCAAATGTATACAGGCAGTGAGCAATAGAACTGGAGTTTAGTTTTTATACACTACAAATTTTATTTACAGTGAAGCATATTGTGCACCTGCAACCAACAAACATACTTTAAGTCAACCTATATATATATATATATTTATTTATATATAATATAAATATAGTAAAGCAGGTGAGTTCCCAATTAATGCCCATCAACTGAATGCAATTAATCCTCAACTGATATACAATTGAAACACTGCATGTTATTTGCTGATGTTCCAGATATATCCTCTTCATTGATGACCCTCAAGATTCAGCACCTGCAACCAGCTGAGCAGAACTCAGAGCGTGCTGTGCCCTCCAACACCAACTCCCCACTGCTGTCCCTGTCTCCATCATCTGCCCCTGCTCACTTATGATTTGTGAGACATGAGGTGAGAATCCGACTCTCTTCCTTGTTGGTGCCCCTGAAATGTGAATGGCTGAGTGGTGCAGGGTTCATGAGCTTTATGATGGTGCACCCTGATAACATGGATACAAAGTTTGCTGAATGACGGGAAACAGTAGTGATGAACAGTTGTTTTTGAACTGGAGGAAGGTTTATGGAGTTCCCCAGGGGTCAGTGTTAGGACCCTGCACTTCCTGATTTATATTAATGACCTAGACCTTGGGATACAGGGCACAATTTCAATATTTGCTTATGACACCAAAGTTGGAAGCATTGTGAACTGTGAGGAGGATAGTGTTAAACTTCAAAAAGACCATAAACAGGTTGGTGGAGTGGGCAGACTAGTGGCAGATAAAATTTAATGTAGAGAAATGTGAAGTGATTCATCTTTGTAGGAAGAACGTAGAGACAACATAAATTAAAGGATACATTTCTAAAGTGGGTGCAGAAGCAGAGGGATCTGGGTGTATGTGAGCATAAACCATTGACAGCACGGTTAATAAAGCATATGACATCCTGGGTGTTATAATAGGGGCATAGACTACAAAAGCAAAACCCGTATAAAATGCTGGTTCACCTGAACTGGAGTATTGTGTCTATCCTGGTCACCATGCTTTAGGAAGGATTTGAAGGCATTAGAGGGGGTGCAGAAAAAAATAATTAGAATGGTTGCAGGAATGAAGAGCTTCAGTTACATAGATATATTGGAGAAGTTAGACTGCTCTCCTTGTAGAAGAGAAGGTTGAGAGGAGATTTGATAGAGGTGTTCAAAATCATGAAGGGTCTGGACAGAGCAGATGGAAGGAAACTTCCCATTGGTGGAAGGATCAAGAACGAGAGGCCACAGGTTTAAGGCAAATGGCGACACATGGAGAAACTGTCATGCAGCAAATGGTTAGGATCTGGAATGCACTGAGCATGGTGAAGGCAGGTTTAAGCAAGATGGAACTGGATCATTATCTGAAAAGGCAAAATGTGCAGGGCAATTGGAAAAGATAGAGGAGTAGCTCTAGGTAAACTGCAACTGCAGAGGTGACAAAAGGACATGAAGGGCTGAATGGCCTCCTGCTGTGCTGTAACCACGCTTTGATTCTAAGTTTACAGAGAAGTAAGGTTTTTATTCATAGATATGGATATATTTTCAAAGCCACTTACAATTCTGACATTTATCTAATGAACACCATTGAATCCTCAGATTTGGAAAAGCAGTGAAATGCCCTCTCTCAATCACCCCCTGCCTCTGCTGATTGCAACCTGACAACACAATGGAGGCAGCGCCACCTGGCGGCACAAGGGCGCGTTACAGAGGCGCCGGCGATAGGAAATCGCCATTAGCGACAGTTTGCGACAGCGCCTTGTCGTCTAACTTCATACGGCTTTACGGCAGCTCTGTAGCATGGCGAAGTCAGGGGGAGTGGGGGGGACCGAGAATCCGTATCCAGATCCAGTCTCGGGGATCAGTCAGCAGCTCTCCTTTCAACAGGCCTGTGCCCTCATAAAGAGCCCGTACTCGTGCCTGGTGTTGGACACGTGCAGGAGGCACATCGCCCTCTCCCCCCTGTACCTGAAACGGCAGAGATCCGGCATCGAGGGGCAGCTCCGGACTGAACTGCTCAGGTTCTCGGAGAGGTGAGAGGGGGAGGAGGGGGCGAGGGGGAGGGGGAGGAGGGGGCGAGGATAGAGGGGGAGGAGGGGGTGAGGAGAGAGGGGGAGGAGGGGGGCGAGGATAGAGGGGGAGGAGGGGGGGGAGGAGGGGGGGCGAGGTAAGAGGGAGGAGGGGGGCGAGGAGAGGTGGGGAGGAGGGGGCGAGGGGGAGGAGGGGGTGAGGGGGAGGAGGTGGGCGAGGAGAGGGCGAGGAGAGGGCAAGGGGGAGGAGGGGCGAGGAAGGGGGAGGGGCGAGGGGAGGGGGCGGTGGGGAGGTGGAGGGGGAAAGATGGGTGGCGAGGGGGAGGAGGGGGGCGAGGAGAGAGGGGGAGGAGAGGGCGAGGGGGAGGAGGGGGGCGAGGAGAGGGCGAGGGGGAGGAGAGGGCGAGGGGGAGGAGGGGGGCGAGGAGAGGGGGTGAGGAGAGGGCGAGGGGGAGGAGGGGGCGAGGCGAGGGGGAGGAGGGGGGTGAGGAGAGGGCGAGGAGAGGGCGAGGGGGAGGAGGGGGGTGAGGAGAGGGCGAGGGGGAGGAGGGGGGCGAGGAGAGGGCGAGGGGGAGGAGGGGGCGAGGAGAGGGGGAGGGGGAGGAGGGGGGCGAGGAGAGGGGGAGGGGGAGGAGGGAGCGAGGAGAGGGGGAGGAGGGGGCGAGGAGAGGGAGTGAGTAGAGGGCGAGGGGGAGGAGGGGGTGAGTAGAGGGCGAGGGGGAGGAGGGGGGAGGGGGAGGAGAGAGGGGGAGGAGGGGGCGAGGAGAGAGGGGGAGGAGGGAGCGAGGAGAGAGGGGGAGGAGGGGGCGAGGAGAGAGGGGGAGGAGGGGGCGAGGAGAGAGGGGGAGGAGGGGGCGAGGGGGAGGAGGGGGGGGCGAGGAGAGGGCGAGGGGGAGGAGAGGGCGAGGGGGAGGAGGGGGCGAAGAGAGAGGGGGAGGAGGGGGCGAGGAGAGATCGAAGGGGGAGGAGAGGGCAAGGGGGAGGAGGGGGCAAGGAGAGAGGGGAAGGAGGGGGCGAAGAGAGATCGAAGGGGGAGGAGAGGGAGCAGGGGAGGAGGGGGCGAGGAGAGGGCAAGGGGAGGAGGGGGGAGGAGGGGGGCGAGGAGAGGGCAAGGGGGAGGAGGGGGCGTGGAGAGGACGAGGGGGAGGACAGAGGCGAGGAGAGGGAGGAGGGGGGCAAGGAGTGGGCGAGGGGGAGGATTGGGAGGGGCAAGGAGAGGGCGAGGGGGAGGATGGGTAGGGGGGTGAGGAGAGGGCGGGGGAGAATGGGGGCGAGGGGGAGGAGGAGGGCGAGGGGTAGGAGTGTGGCAAGGAGAGCGCGAGGGGCGAGGAGAGTTGGAGGAGGCGTGGCGAGGAGAGGGCGAGGGGGAGGAGAGGGCGAGTGGGGTGAGGGGAGAAGGGAGCAAGGAGAGAGCGAGGAGAGGACAAGGGGGAGGAGGGGGCGAGGAGAGGGCAAGGGGGAGGAGGGGGCGAGGGGAAGAGGGGGCGAGGAGAGGGCATGGTGGAGGGGGCGAGGAGAGGGCAAGGTGGAGGGGGGGAGGAGAGGGCAAGGGGCAGGAGGGGGAGGAGAGGGCAAGGGGAGGGGGGAAGGGGAGGGGGGAGGAGAAGGCAAGGGGGAGGAGGGGAGCAAGGAGAGGGCGAAGGGGGAGGAGGGGGGGCGAGGTGAGTTGGAGGAAGGGGCGAAGGGAGGGGGAGGGGGGAGGATGGGTGGCAAGGAGGGGAGAAGGAGAGGGTGAGAGGGAGGAGAGAGGGTTAGGGGGAAGAGGGGGGTGAGGAGAGATCGAAGGGAGAGGAAGAGGGTGAGGAGAGGGCAAGGGGGGAGAAGGGGGTGAGGAGAGGGTGAGGTGGGGGAGGAGGGGGGAAGAGGGGAGCGTGGGGAGGGCGAGGAGAGAGGTGGAGGGGGCGAGGAGAGAGGTGGAGGGGGGCGAGGAGAGAGGTGGAGGGGGGCGAGGAGAGAGGTGGAGGAGGGGCGAGGAGAGAGGGGGAGGAGGGGGCAAGGAGAGAGGGGGAGGAGGGGGCAAGGAGAGAGGAGGAGGAGGGGGCAAGGAGAGGGCGCAGGGGAGGAGGGGGGCAAGGAGAGGGCGCAGGGGAGGAGGGGGGCGAGGAGAGGGCAAGGGGGAGGAAGGGGGGGAGGAGAGGGGGAGGAGGGGGACGAGGAGAGGGGGAGGAGGGGGCGAGGAGAGGGCAAGGGGGAGGAGGGGGCGTGGAGAGGACAAGGGGGAGGACAGGGGGCGAGAAGAGGGAGGAGGGGGGCAAGGAGAGGGCGAGGGGGAGGATTAGGAGGGGGAGGAGGGGTGCGAGGAGAGGGGAGGATGGGTAGGGGGGTGAGGAGAGGGCGGGGGAGAATGGGGGCGAGGGGGAGGAGGAGGAGCGAGGAGAGGGTGAGGGGCGAGGAGAGTTGGAGGAGGCGTGGCGAGGAGAGGGTGAGGGGGGAGGAGGGGTGGCGAGCAGAGGGTGAGGGGATGAGGTGAGGGGAGAAGGGAGCAAGGAGAGAGTGAGGAGAGGGCAAGGGAGAGGGGGCGAGGAGAGGGCAAGGGGGCGAGGGGAAGAGGGAGGGGGGAAGAGGGGGCGAGGAGAGGGCAAGGTGGAGGGTGGGAGGAGAGAGCAAGGGGCGGGAGGGGGAGGAGAGGGCAAGGGGAGGAGGGGAGCAAGGAGAGGGTGAGGGGGAGGAGGGGGGTCGAGGCGAGTTGGAGGAAGGGGTGGGGGCAAAGGGAGGGGGCGAGGAGAGGGCGAGGGGGGAGGATGGGTGGTGAGGAGAGGGGCAAGGAGAGGGTGAGATGGAGGAGAGGGGGAGGAGGGGGTGAGGGGAGATCGAAGGGGGAGGGGGGGGGCGAGGAGAAAGCGAGGGTGAAGAGAGGGCGAGGGAGGAAGGAGGGGGTGAGGAGAGTGCGAGGGGCTGGAGGGGGAGGGGGAAGAGGGAGTGAGGGGGAGGAGAGAGCAAGGGGGAGGCGGGGGAGGAGAGGGCAAGGGGGGAGGAGGAGGAGAGGGCAAGGGGGGGAGGGGGGAGGGGAGGAGAGGACAAGGGGGGGAGGGGAGGAGGGGGGGAAGGAGAGAGCAAGGGGGAGCAGAGGGCGAGGGGGAAGGGGGAGAGGGGAGGGGGTGGAGGGGGCGAGGCGAGGGGGCAAGGCGAGGGGGAGGCGGGAGAAGAGGGGGACGGGGAGGAGAAGGCGATAGGGAGGGGAGGGCGAGGGGAGGGGGAGGGGGTGGAAAGGGCGAGGGGGAGGAGTTGGGCAAGGAGAGGGCGAGGGGGGAGGAGGGGGGCGAGGTGAGTTGGAGGAGGGGGTGAGGTGCAAAGGGAGGGAAGGGGGCGAGGAGAAGGCGAGGGGGAGGAGAGGGCAAGGGGCAGAAGTGGGGGAGAGGGTGAGGTGCGAAGGGAGGGGGAGAGGGCAAGGGGGAGGAGAGGGCAAGGGGCAGAAGGGGGGAGAGGGGGATGGAGAGGGCAAGGGGGAGGAGAGGGCGAGGGGGGAAGGGGGGAGAGGGGAGGGGGTGAGGAAAGGACGAGGAGGAGGAGGGCGAGGGTGAGGAGGGGGGGCGAGGAGAGTGGGAGGAGTGGTGAGGGGGCGAGGTTAGGGGGAGGAGGAGGAGCTGAGGAGAGGGTGAGGGGGAGGAGGGGGCGAGGAGAGGGCAAGGGAGGAGAGGATGAGGGGGTAGGTGGGGGCGAGGGGGCAGAAGGGAGGGGAGGGGAAAGAGAGAGGTGAGGGGGAGGAGGGGAAGAGGGGGGCGGGGGGGACGAGGTGAAGGGGAGTAGAGAGGATGAGGGCGGAGGGGGGCGAGTAGAGGGCGGGGGGGCGAGGAGAGGCCGAGGGGGAGGAGGGGGCGAGGAGCGGGCGAGGGGGTGGAGGGGGGAGGGGTGGTGAGGGGGAAGGAGGGGGCGAGGAGAGGGCAAGGGGGAAGAGAGGGGGAGGGGGAGGAGAGGGCAAGGGGGAAGAGGGGGCAGGGGGAGGAGAGGGCAAGAGGGGGAGGGGGGCGAGGGAAGGAGAGGGCAAGGGGGAGGAGAGGGCGGGGGGAGGATGGGGGAGAGGGGAGGGGGGCGCGAGGGGAGGAGGGGGTGAGGAGAGGGAGAGGAGGGAGGCAAGGCGAGGGGGAGGAGAGGGGGAGGGGGTGGAGAAGGCGAGTGGGAGGAGTTGGGCAAGGAGAGGGTGAGGGGGGAGGAGGGAGCGAGGAGAAGGCAAGGGGGAGGAGGGGAGCAAGGAGAGGGTGAGGGGGGCGGAGGGGGTGAGGAGAAGGCAAGGGGGAGGAGGGGAGCAAGGAGAGGGCGGGGGGGAGGGGGGGGCGAGGTGAGTTGGAGGAGGGGGTGAGGGGCAAAGGGAGGGGGGCAACGAAGGGGGAGGGGGGAAGGGGCGAGGAGAGGGGGGAGGATGGATGGTGAGGAGGGGGGCAAGGAGAGGGTGAGAGGGAGGAGAGAGGGGGAGGAGGGGGGTGAGGAGAGATCGAAGGGAGAGGAGGGGGCGAGGAGAGGGCGAGGGGGGCGAGGAGAGGGGGAGGAGGAGGGGCGAGGAGGGCGAAGGGGAGGTGGGTGTGAGGCGGAGGGGGGAGGAGGGGGCAAGCTGAGGGCGAGGAGAGGGCGTGGGGGAGGATGGGAAGGGGGCGAGGGGGAGGATGGGGAGGGGGAGCGAGGAGAGGGCGAGGGGTAGGAGGGGGGCGAGGTGAGGGTGAGGGGAGGACGAGGACAGTGGGAGGAGGAGTGGTGAGGAGAGGGCGAGGGGGGACGAGAGGGCGAAGGGGAGGAGGGTTGGTGAGGAGAGGGTGAGGGGGGCGAGGTGAGGGGGAGGGGGGGCGAGGAGAGGGCGAGGGGGGACGAGGAGGGCGAAGGGGAGGAGGGTTGGTGAGGAGTGGGTGAGGGGGGGCGAGGAGAGGGCGAGGGGGTAGGAGGGGGCGAGGAGGCAGGAGGGAGAGAGAGGGGGAAGAGAGGTGCGAGGGGTAGGAGGGGAAGATGGGGGATGAGGTGAGGGGGAGTAGGGCGGAGGGGGGCGAGTGGAGGGCAGGGGGGCGAGGAGAGGGCGAGGGGGAGGAAGGGGTGAGGTGGAGGATGAGGCGAGGGGAGTGAGGAAGGGGCGAGGTGGAGGATGAGGCGAGGGGAGTGAGGAGGGGGCGAGGAGAGGGTGATGGGAGGAGGGGGCGAGGAGAGGGTGATGGGAGGAGGGGGCGAGGAGAGGGTGATGGGAGGAGGGGGGCAAGGAGAGGACGAGGGTGAGGATGGGGAGGGGGAGCGAGGAGAGGGCGAGGGGAGAATGGGGGCGAGGAGGAGACGAGGGGGGCGAGGGATAGGAGGAGTGGGAGGGGGTGCGAGGAGAGGGGAAGATGGGGGGGCAAGCTGAGGGCGAGGAGAGGGCGTGGGGGAGGAGGGGGGAGGGGGAGCGAGGAGAGGGCGAGGGGAGGGCGAGGGGAGAAGGGGGGCGAGTAGAGGACGGGGGGAGGAGGGCGAGGAGTAGGAGGGGGGCGAGGAGAGGGTGAGGGGGCAGGAGGGAGGGGAAGAGGGGGCAAGGGGGAACGAGTTGAGGGGGACTAGAGAGGATGAGGGCGGAGTGGGGGAGAGGAGGGGGCGAGAAGAGGGGGAGGAGGGGGTGAGGAGAAAGCGAGGGGGAGGAGGGCGGCGAGTATGGGGCAGGAGGGTGGGCGAGGGGGTGAGGAGAGGGCAAGGGGGAGAAAGGGGGGGCAGGGGGAGGAGGGGAGAGGAGAGGTTGAGGGGAGGAGGGGGCAAGGGGGAATAGGGGTGAGGAGAGGGTGAGGGTGAGGAGAGTGAGGAGGAGGGGGTCCTAGGAGAGGAGGAGGGGGTCCTAGGAGAGGTGGAGGAGGGCGGCTAGGAGAGGGGGAGGGGGTGAAGAGAGGGCGAGGGGAGAGGAGGGTGCAAGGAGAGGGGGAGGAGGGAGGGTCGAGGGGAGGAGGGGGTGAGGAGAGGGCGAGGGGTAGGAGGGGCGTGAGGAGAGGGGGAGGAGTGCGAGCGGGGAGGGGGGAGGAGAGGGCGGGGTGAGGGAGGGCGAGGGGAGGAAGGGGTGCAAGGGGGAGGAGCGGGGGCGAGGAGAGGGCGAGTGGTAGGAGTGTGGGTGAGGAGGGGGAGGAGGGAGGGCGAGGAGGGGGGGCGAGGATAGGGCAAGGGGGCGGAATGGGCGAGGTGGGAGGAGGGTGGGTGAGGAGCAAGGAGAGGGCGAAGGGGGAAGAGGAGGGGCAAGGAGAGGGCGAAGGGGGAAGAGGGGGCGCGAGGAGAGGGCGAGGTGGAGGAGGGTTGTGAGGAGAGGGCAAGGGGGAGGAGGGGGTGCGAGGAGAGGGGGAGGAGGGCGAGTGTGGGGCAGGAGGGGGGCGAGGTGAGGGCGAGGGGGTGAGGAGAGGGCAAGGGGGGAGAAAGGGGGCGGGGGAGGAGGGGAGAGGAGAGGTTGAGGGGGAGGAGGGGGAGAGGGGGAATAGGGGTGAGGAGAGGGTGAGGGCGAGGAGAGCGGGGTGGAGGGGAGGAGGGGGTCCTAGGAGAGGAGGAGGGGGGTCCTAGGAGAGGAGGAGGGGGTCCTAGGAGAGGTGGAGGAGGGGGTCCTAGGAGAGGTGGAGGAGGGCGGCTAGGAGAGGGGGAGGGGGTGAAGAGAGGGAGAGGGGGGAGGAGAGTGCAAGGAGAGGGCAAGGGGGAGGAGGGAGGGTCGAGGGGGAGGAGGGGGGTGAGGAGAGGGCGAGGGGGAGGAGGGGGGTGAGGAGAGGGCGAGGGGTAGGAGGGTCCGTGAGGAGAGGGTGAGGGGGAGGAGGAGTGCGAGCGGGGAGGGGGGAGGAGAGGGCGAGGGGAGGAAGGGGTGCAAGGGGGAGGAGGGAGGAGGGGGGCGAGGATAGGGCAAGGGAGCGGAAGGGGCGAGGTGGGAGGAGGGTGGGCGAGGGGCGAGGAGAGGGCGAAGGGGGAAGAGGGGGCGCGAGGAGAGGGCGAGGTGGAGGAGGGGGTGTGAGGAAAGGGCGAGTGGAGGAGGGGGAAAAGGGGGGCAAGGGGGAGGAGGTGTGGGGCGAGGTGGGAGGAGAGGGTGAGGTGAGGGAGGAGAGTGGTGGGAGGGGGAGAAGAGAGGGCGAGGGGGAGAAGAGTGCGAGAGGGGAGGAGGGGTGGCCGAGGGGGAGGAGGGGGGGAGGGGGAGCGAGGAGAGGGTGAGGGGGGAGGAGGGGGGCGAGGAGAGGGTGAGGGGGGAGGAGGGGGGCGACGAGAGGGTGAGGGGGGAGGAGGGGGTGCGAGGAGAGGGCATAGGGGGTGAGGGGAGGAGAGGAGGGGTGAGGGTGGTGAGGAGGGGGCGGGGGGCGAGGAGAGGGTGAAGGGGAGGAGGGGGTGAGGTGAGGGCGGAGGAGGGGGGGGCGAGGAGAGGGCCAGGGGGAGGAGGGGGTGCTAGGAGAGGGTGTAGGGGGAGGAAAGGGGGCGAGGGGAGGAGGGGGATGAGGAGAGGGGGAGGAGGGGGGGCGAGGAGAGGGCAAGGGGGGAGGAGTGGGGGAGGGCAGCGAAGGGGGGAGGAGAGGGGGAGGAGCGGGGGTGTGAGGAGAGGGCGAGGGGGTGAGGAGAGGGCGAGGGGGGAGAATGGGGGCAGGAGGGGGGCGAGGAGAGGGCGGAGGGCGAGGGGGGGTGAAGAGAGGGCGAGGGGGGAGAATGGGGGGAGGGTTGCGAGGAGAGGGCGAGTGGGGAGGAGGGGGTGAGGAGAGGGCAAGGGAAGAGGAGGGGAGCGAGGTGGGGGGCGATGGAGCGAGGAGAGGGCGAGGAGGACGAGCGAGGAGAGGGGGAGGCGGGGGCGAGGAGAGAGCGATGGGGGAGGAGGGAGCTGGGGGAGGAGGGAGCGAGGAGAGGGGGAGGTGGGGAGGGGGTCGAAGAGAGGGCAAGGAGGAGGAGGGGAGCGAAGAGAGGGCAAGGGGGGAAGAGAGGGCGAGGGGGAGGAGGGGGCGCAAAGTGAGGACGAGGGGGAGGATGGGGGGGTGAGGAGAGGGGGAGGGGGCGAAGAGAGGGTGTGGAAGGGGAGAGGCTGAGGGGAGGGGGCGAAGAGGGATGAGGAGAGGGAGGGGGAGGGAGGCGAGAGGGGGTGGGGTGAGGGTAAGGGAGTGGGGTAGGGGGGTTGGTGTGAGGGAGGAGGGTAGGGTAAAGGTGTATGGGAGGTGTGGGGGAGGGGGTGCAAGGGGATGGGGCGAGGGGGGAGGGTGTAAGTGGGTGGGGGAGGGGGTTGTAAATGAGTGGGGGCAAGCGGGTATGGGAGGGGATTGTAAGCGAGTGGGGGGGGTGTTAGTACAGGGTGGAAGGGAGAGTGAGAATGAGATGGGGAGGGGGAGTGGGGGTAGTGGGAGAGTTGAGGTATTGGGTTAGTTGGGGTGGTGGAGCATTTGTGGTATTACTGACTTTTCTGGTAGTAGCTTTTCGGTCCTGGATCCCAAAATTCTCTCCACGACAAACACGCTGGGTGTAGAATTCATTTGTAGGGGTGGTGAAATCCAACATTGATTGTATGTTTTAAATCCGTTAAACAGTGAGCTTGGAGTTTACAATTTTTTAAAGAACCGCTCAATATCTAGTTGCCTAATTTGCTAATATTGAATCTAACACCCAGTCTTGGAGGAGCTACAGGAAATATGTGCAGGAGTTGACCTTCTCTAGGGCAATTGGGTAGGCAACAAATGCTGGCCTTGCCAGCAATGCACATATCCCATATATAAAAAAAATGTGGAGGCATACATCAAATGTATGAATTAATTCCATATTACAACCGTGAGGTTATTCAGATGATGTAGCCCAATAGAGTGAAAACTGGGCAGATTATACTTAATTTGATTTTTGTTTGTTGTCAGCTTTGCTTTAATCGTAGCACTCTGGCCTCTGAATTGCAAGGTTGTGGGTTCAGGCCCCATTCCATAGACTTACATAAGACACATAAGAAATAGGAACAGAAGTAGACCATTGGCCCCTCAAGCCTGTTCTGCCATTTAATAAGATCATGGCTAATCTTGTGTTTCAAATTCCACGTTTCTATCTACTCCCAATAACCTTTGATTCCCTTACCTAACAAGAATCCATCTACCTCTGCCTTAAAAATGTTCAATTACCCCCATCTCCACCGCCTTCTGAGGCAGAGTGTTCCAAAGTCATACAAACCTCAGAAAGAAAAAAATTCTCCTTATCTCTGCCCCAAAAGGTGACCCCTAATTTTACAACAGTGCCTCCCTAGTTCTGGACTCACCCACAAGAGGAAATATCCTTTCCAAGCTGACTTTGTCAAGTCACATAATTTAGCTGACACTGCCAGAGCACTGAGGGAGGTGCAGGCCTTCAGATAAGCCATTCAAAGGAGGGACTGGCTGCCATATCTAATGTGTAAAAACTTACAGTGCTTTTTGAAGAAAACAACACTTATTCCACAGCCAATATCACTGAAGCAAATTATGTGGTCATCCATCTCATTGTTGAACGTGGGACCTTGTGCACAAATTGGCTGATGCATTTCCTGTATTACGACCATGGCTCCAATTCAAAAGTACTTCACTGACTGAAGGACTCATCTTGAGATCTTTGAAGGCACTAGATAAATATAAACTCTTTCTTTCTCTCTAACATTTTGGAAATCAACTGTTGATTTTCCAGTTGGAAAAATAAATGATTCACATTTTGATTTCCTTTTGGTGTAGACATCACATGGATATCTGCAGCTGGGAAAAAACCCAAAGTGCCATGAAATTGCCCATGCAATCTGTGCTGCATATGTTATAATTAGATATATGAAGTTAATTAAAAGGCAGTAATTTTATCTTGGATTCAGATAATTATTCAAAATCATGAGTTTCAATTTTGTGGTTTCTGATCTCATCTGGAACTCTTAATGAAATGATTGCCTGTAAGGAAACCTATGGTTCTACTATTCACTGTATAATTCACATCAACTTTTAATTAGATGTGGCTTAATGAATAAAGGCACCACCCGGTTTAGTATTAAACTGTATCAAACAGAAGATCCAGGTGTGATTCCTAGTCTGTATTGAATTAACTGCTTTCAGCAGCAAATAGAAGGGTTGTTACAGTTGGCCCAGCACATGTAACCAGGATAGGAAAAATGCTGAAGAAGGCCGGTATGTAGATGACAGATCAGCCTGTTAACGCCATTCATAGTACATAGTTTGCAGCTGCTCTTTGTCTCACCTTATGATGAGTGGTCACTTGGGTGAAGTAACATAGGCCTACTGATTTGTGGGAATCAGTACTTTGCTCTCAGGAAGAATGGAGAAACAAAATAAATCTTTTTCTGGAAAAGAAGCTGTTCAATTGGGCACAACATCCTGACCTGTGGTTACTTCCACAGATCCCATCAATGCTGCTCTTTTGTTCCAGAAGATGTGTTTGACAATCTGGCCAAAATTGGTGAAATTGATTCTCTTGGGTAAGCTGAGAGAAAACATCACTTTGAGACTGGAAGTTACATCATTTGTGGAGTCCATTGTAAGCTAGCCTTTCATGCTTGCAATTTTAGTCTCGGCTGCACGTTTTGTAATTGTTGGAATTGGAGAGTTTAAGCTTTAAAATCCATCGCGTATGCTGCACCTTCACTCATCTCCTTATGATTTTATGATATAGTAATAATCAGGAAAAAATATTTCCAAAAATTTCCACTTGGATAAAACGCCTACTTTTGTTCAGATTGAAATTTTAAATGAGTTTTTTACAATTTAGCTTCTAAACACTCATTGCAGTTATTTAATTAATTGTGTATTAAGTTTTTACATGCCAGGTTCTGTTGGAATGATTGTATAACCTCAACCTGTTTGTTAGTTTGCAGGGTGTCCCAATTGCTTACAATAAAGTCAGATTAATTGGTGAATTAGGCGACATCTATGACGACCAAGGGTATATACATCTCAACATTGAAGCAGACTTTGTTATCTTCAGGCCTAAAACTGGACAGAAGCTGGTGGTAAGTTGTTTCATTGGGATGGGGAAAGAAAAACTTGAGAAGGGAATAAGTTGCATGCAGTGACAAAGCAGAAAGACTAAGGTAGTATAGATTTTTAAAAGAAATCTCTGGTTTAGAACCAGGGGATTTCTTGAGAACAACACTTGAAATTTTAGGCTTGAGCAAGCCCAGATATTGTCGAGAAAGTAGGTTTTAAGAATACACTGCCATCAAAATTAGTTAATACTAAAAAGATGTTGGTTAAAGAACTATGTTAGTGTTTTTTACAAGTATCGTAGGATCACAAGTATTAGACAAGGTTGTTGGAAGGATTGCAGATTTTTAGGATGCTTCAGCCCTGTACTGAGTAAAGGAATATGATTTGTAGAATGAGACCTATTGGGATTAGATAATACAAGAATGAAATCCCAGGCTTTTTTGCTTAACCGCCTGCAGGTTTAAGGTGGAATAATCATTTTGAAGTTGTATCGCTCAAATTATTTATCTCCATCAGGAGATGAAGTCATTGGGTAGAACGGATAACCATGCATCTGGTACATTAAAAGCAGTGGCTGTTTGACAAATGGGCTTTTCTCATTGATCAAACACGTAATATTTTGATTGCAGTTTGGTGGATCAGCATATTTGTCCACCAAGATTCTGAACCAGAGAGAGGAGATTTCCTACTGTATTTTGACTTGTAATTAGTTCAATAGCTCCTATTCATCCAAAAGGAACCAAAGTGTGAGGCAAATGCTCTGTTAATCTCACTCACTTCCTAGTGGCTGGTTTAAGAGCATAGGCGAAAATATGGAACTTTGTCTGCTGCCTTCCTTTCTACTTTGGAATGTAACTAGAAAAGGTTTTTAAGGTGGAAAGAAGTTGCTTAAAATTGCAGTGGAGTAAAAGAGAATGTTTGTTTGGAAAAGGCAGGCTTGTATCATGTGCATTATTTTTATGGCTTGCTGATTTTTCAGGATAGGGACTTAACCTGAAAATAGCACAGCTTTTGATGGAATACAGATTTCATAAGATTGGAATAGTCAAGTCTAGAGGTGACAAAAATAAGGATGAGAGTTTCAGCTGCAGAAGGACTGAGACAGGCAGGGAGGCTGGCAATGTTATGGAAATGCCAGAAGGTGGTATTTGTGGTGGCAAATACATAGGATCAGAAGCTTGGGGTTGAAAAGGATGCCAAGATTGTTGACAGCATTTTTCAGCTTGAGAGAGTTGCTGGGGAGGGGGAATGGAGTCGCTAGTTAGGGTGCAGAATTTGTAATGGGGGCTGAAGATGACTTTTGTTCAGTTTGTAAATCTGAATGTGCTTATTTTAAAGTTTTAAAAAGTTAAAACAAAATGATTTGCTCTAAGGTAGATATAGCTTTTTATTTTTTCAAGGAGCTACCACCATCTTCAGCCAAGTGGGGAGGATAATCTGGGCCACAGGCTGTCACAAGCACTATCAAACTGTTAATTATACAGTGAGTGCCAGCTAGCACCTTTTAAAAAGGGACATAACATCACAAGTAGATACTTTACTGATTTTTTTCACCAATGATTTTAAATGCACGAAGACAAAAGGTTAATTACATTGTGTACTGAACTTTTTCAGGGTATTGTGAATAAAGTTGCTCCAAGTCATCTTGGTTGCCTGGTACATGGGTGTTTCAATGCTTCAATACCCAAGCCACATCAAGCAAATGGAACTTGGCCAGGTTTTGCAGTAAATGTGGGAGATAGCCTGAAGTTTAAAGTTCTGCAACTGGATGCTGATGTCGCTGGTGTATTATGCATTCGAGGACGGTTGAGTAAAAGGTACTGGTAATTACACTTAATTAGTGATTAAATATTGTATGAGTATTGAATGGGAGTATGCTAATACTGCTGAGATTAATTTTTGACAGTGTTTTCAATGCTGATCAGATTTGACACACAGGACCTTGTAACAGGGAGAATGTCTCCTTTTCACCATAATTAATGACCTGATAAAATTTTCACTTTTCAAAGTCACAGCTTTCTGCAATTTTGTTTGGTCATTAAGAGAGAATAGGCATTCTTGTCGTTTCTTTTGCCATTTAATTTCAACCTTCCCATACTACTGCTGTTAAGGATTATTATAATTTCACCTACCCCATAGCTTTATATATAGCCAGTGTGAATGCAAAATCCAAAATTTGATAAATGCATAAAAAATATAAGTCTATAAAATTAATTTGTGCCTTGTGTGGTAATTTGCACTCCACAAGGCACATGCCTATCTGTCAGGTCTATTTGGATTTATGTTCAATGTTGTAATAGCTTCTTAAGGCAGTTAGAACATTGCACACACTAAGTTACCTGGATTCAAAAGCAGTTGCCACTTTGCTGATGAGAAGCAAAATACTGCAACAGCTGGAAACCTGAAAGAATAGAAAATGCAGGTCAGGTATTATTTGTAGAGAGAGAGAAGCAAAGTTGACATTTCAGGTTGATTACCTTTTTTCAAAACTGGAAACAGTTGGAAATGTAACAGATTATAAGCAAATACAGAGGCAGGGAAATGGAGAATAACAGGGAAGGTCCGTTATAGGTTGGAAGGCAGGAGAATTGAAATTATAATGCAAAGCAAAAGGAAGTGGTCATAGGATGAGTAAAGAAACAAAAGATGGATCTAGAGAGAATGTAAATGGAAATAATCACCAACAGCTGTCATCCAAAAAAATCAAGAGCAGTGATTATGATCTGAAATTGTTCATCTCAGTGTTGAGTCCAGAAGGCTGTAAAGTGCCTAATTGAAAGATGAGGTACTGTTGCTGAAGTTTGCATTAAGCTTTAATAGAACAACATAGCTGGCCAAGTCAGGGCTTAAAGTTGGGAGTGGGGTGGAGAATTCAATTGACAGGCAGCCTGAAGCTCAGGACTATACTTACAGACCGAACAGAACTGTTCTGCAAAGCAGTCACCCCAGTGTAGAGAAGACTGCATACTGAGCAGTCAATGCAGTGTACTAAATTGAGAAGAACAAGTTAATCACAATTTCACCTGGAAGGAGTGTTTGGGGATCCTTAAGGGAGGAAGCAAAAGTGCAGATGTTGCACTTTCTGTACTTCCTTGGGAAGGGAAGCGAAGAGAGGCGATGTTGGTGTGACTGAGGAGTGGACCAGGGTGTCACAAAGGGGATGATCCCTTTGAACTGGTTGTGACATCATCCTGGAGATGGTGGAGGATGATCCATTGAATGTGAGGGCTGACTGGTTGGGAGGTGAAATCAAAAAGAACCTTATTGTGGTTCTGAGAAGCAAGGGAAGAGGTAAAAGCAGAAGTGCATGAAAAGGAGCTGACACTATTGAGGGCTCCACCAACCAGAGTGGAGTGGAATCCTCTGGAGGAGAGAGGAAAACATAGTGGAAGCACTGGTATGGAAGCTGACATCATCAGTACAACACGTCAGAGAAATTGGGGGAATGGAGTAGAGTCTTTGTAGATCGTGTGGTGAGTGGGAGGACAGGCAAAGTAACCTGGGGGCAAAATTTTCCCAAATTTTAATGCAGTAGTGAGCAGGTAAAACGGCATGCTGCCCGCATTTGAAAATGGTGAACTTTCATGCCATATCATCCCGAGCAAGCCTCATTATTTATGTACTCCAAAGAAACGCACTGTTTCCATGGTGGGCGGGCTCCTCATATGCCCACCCGCCATCACCCCACCATTGCATCACGCCAGGCGCCATGTTTAAAGGCCACCCGCAAGCATAGAGCTCATTGCTTCCAGCTCACCACAGTTGCAGACATGGCCCTCAAAGGTAAGAAGACTGCGGCCCCCTGGTTTTAATAACATGTCCCTTTAGTGACTGCTGGATGCTGTGGAGGCCTGCCGGGATGTCCTGTACCCCTGCTTTGGCCGCAGAATGGGCAGCAACATGACCAATCCGCCTTGGAAGGCGGTGGCAGCGCCAACGCCCTTCAGAAGAGGACAGCCACCCAATGCTGGAAGAGGATGAATGATGCTCTCTGTTCCACCAGGGTAAGTCACTCTCTTCATAACTCTCAATGGCACATTCACAAACCCAGTGCACATCCGCAGGGCCCTCACTCACTGCCAGTTCATAGGACATCACTATTCACTCTCTCACACTTACCGTCATTGTCCTCATCCCGTCCATGGGATCACTCGCCACCCGCACAGGCCAGGCACATTTATCATCTGGCCCAGTAGGCGTCCTACTTACACTTTATCCATCTCTATCCATGTAGGACAAACTGACACTCAACAAGATAGAGAGGTTGCAGACCGGCGGAGGAATGCCTGAATTCGAGGCCCTCATGAACTTTGAAAGCAGAGCCATCCAGCTGGCCGGAGAGGCTCTGGACTGGTCCTTTGCTGACAGTGAGTTTGGCGCTGCCCTTCCAAGTGAGGATCCAGCAGTGCAACATCCATCAGACAACCATGCAGTGAGTGATGTGTCCTCTTTCACAGGCCACTGCCATGCACTAATGATCTCTCCTGCTTTAGTAGGCATATCTGCCAAACAGCCGACAGAGTCCGTGACCCAGGGCCTCCAATCAAGCCCCAAAGAAACCTCTGAAGAGCAATCTGGAGGCATCCTCCCTGAAGTCCCGTCACAGCGCTCACCCTCACCCTCCACCAATGCAGAGACACACACCTCGGTGGGACCTAGCTTTAGAATAGCTTCGGGATCCCAACCTGGTGAGTACATCACACTGTCTGATCCACTGCAGGTGGTGGGAGGGACTTCCCAAGCCGCTGGTATCCAGCACCTGAAGGACTGCAGAGTCCGAGTCAGGTGAAGAACCTCCAGACTCGGTCACGTCACAGTTGCTGGAGCTGCAAAGGCAAGCTTGAGGACATCCAGAAGGGATGTCCGCTGCACTCAGATTGCATGACATGATGGAGGCCTTCAGCCTGAAGTGATAGTGCAGGCATGCCAATGCACTGAAGTCAACACTGGTAGGATGGCGGCTGCCATTGGGACCCTGGTCCAGGATTTCGCTCCTGCACTGCTGCGCTGGCTTAACTCCATCACTGATGCCGTAGTTGGCCTCCAATAGTATGTACGCAAGATGGGTGCCGGCCAGTTGATCTCACTCCATCTACCCCTGCTCCTCAAGGTGTCAGCTTGGGAGCCCCTGGGCACCCATAAGAAGGTGGATCTGCAGATGCACACTCCGGGCCCATCCATCCAGGTGACTCCAAGAGTGTCCGGCCCATCCCACCCCCCTCTTCCTGTGAACTCAGTAGCTCTAGCTCCACAGGCCGAGGAGGGTGCCACTGCCACACAGCAGGACCCTAGGGGTAGGCTGGAGCCCTCCAAGTCTCAGCCCTCCAGAAGACGCCTGCCAAAGTCAACACACACGGCCTCACAGTCAGCAGGCTGCCTCCACCTCTGCTGTTGGTGTTTGGGAAGCACCAAGACGCAGCGCAGGGTTAGGACAGTTAAGAAGAATTAGTTACACAGCCTGGACACAGGTGTTGATCACTTATACATACTGTTCACTATTGGCAATAAACTGCCAAGAATGTCTCCCTGCCTATGGCTCCTTGTTCTGATAAGCAGTGTTCTTTCACTCTGATATGAAACCTTTCTGCACAAGGTAAAGGCAGTTGTCTCATTCCAGGGCCTCTTCCCTGTGCTCTGTGCAGCCTTCACACCAGAGTGATGGTCCGGCCTCCCTGGAAACAATACTGATGCCTGCATCTGGGCGGTGCTAGTTATTGCTGCCAGAATGTAGTGGGCAGGCGCCACAGAGTGTTCTCATTCTCTCAATGTGCTCTCAGTACCTTTTAAGGTGGGTCTGGCTCCAACTATCTGTTGCCACTGATGCTGCTCCTGAAGGGCTAAGCTGCTGAAGGTGGACAAAGCATCGGATGCTTCTAAAGTTTAATGATTCCATCTCTATGATATGACCCTGATCTCGGAGCACAAGTGAGCTGCCCTCAGCATGACAAGATTCAGATATTCTCAGAGGCTGAGAGAAGATTTATGGAGTGTCCTAAATGAATGTCGTCGTCGTCCTCCTGCAATCAAGTGACTATTAGGGCCTCCACTGCATCTCCATGACAGGAGCGTTCTCAGACTGGAGTCAAACATTCACAAATGCGATGTGAGGAACTATGGGGTCACCTCACTGCATGTCGTCATCATCCTCCACAAATCTAGCAGCGATGGGAGCCTTCTGAGCGCCCCTGCCTCATCTGGCCAGTGTGAAGGCCTCATTTCTATTGTCATCGCCTCCAAGGACTCCTGAGCTCATCCCCATCGGCGGTGTCCTCATCGGAGGAGACATGCAGCTCCTCTTCAGCCAGCTCGTCTCCCCGTTGGAGCGCCAGGTTGTAATGGGTGCAACAGATGTCGACAATGCGTGACACCCTATGCGGACTATATTGCAGGGCCCCACCAGACCGGTCCAGGCACCGGAACCTCATCTTCAACATCCCGATGGTCTGCTTCACCAAGTTGCGAGCTGCAGCATGAGCCTCGTTATACAGATGCTCTGCTACAGTCTGAGGCTGTCGCATGGGTGTCATCAGCCACTGCCTCTGCAGGTAGCCCTTGACCCCGAGGAGCCATCCCTGCAGCTTCTGTGAACCCTGGAAGACTCCAGGGATCTGTGATCAATTGAGGATATAGACATCACGCACACTCCTTGCACCTGCAGCACATACAGCGAATGGATCCCTTCTGGTTGATGTAGACCACTGTGTGTTGTGATGGAGATCTGAGCACCACATGAGTGCAGTCAGTCGCACCCTGCACCTGTGGGAAACCTGAGATCTGGGCGAATCCAGTTGCTCTTGTTCCCTGGCTGTCCTGGTCCCGGGAGAAATGCACAAACCTGTGTGCTCTCACAAAGATGTCATCCATGACCTCATGGATGCATTTGTGGGTGGAGGCTTGAGCGATCCCACAGAGGTCACCTGTGGGGCCCTGAAAGGTGCCACTGGCATATAAATTGAGCATGGCGGTCACTTTCACAACTACTGGCAGTGGACGCCCTCCATGTCCCCGTGGCGCCAATCCTGCAGTAACTGGCAGATGTTAGCAATCAGTTCCCTAGACATTCGCAGTCTTTGACAACACCGGTTCTCAGTCATCTGTAACAATAACAGGCAGCATCTATAGACCCTGGGTGTCACTAGGCATCGACCAGCGATGGCTCACTGTGGCTGTTGGGTGGCGTGCGTGGGAGCCCCAGCCACCCCTTCTTGAGGTTGCTGTTCCTGCCTCTGCGCAGCCAGGAACCTCAGTTGCTCTCTCCTCCATTGTCTTTGTACTCTGTAGGCCAGTAGGCATATAGCTAGTTCACCAGGCTCCATGATCCTGATGTCGTCCTCCTGTAGGATGAGAGAAACACATGGTTGGCATAGGTGTAGTAAGAACCTGCCCTGGTTCAGTGCGATGGCCCCTTAATGCTTCCTGGAAAGTGCTGGTCACCACATGGATGGCCAGAGATTCGTCCTGGATGTGTGGCTACTTCCCTCACCCACCCTACCGCTCCCAGCCGAATGCTTGTGCTCTATATTCAACGGCAGGGCTGCCCTTGCCCACCCTCCCCCCACCTGTCACCTCAACAGCAAGGCTGCACTTGCCTCCCCCTCGCCCTCACAAGTCGCCTCCGAGGCAGGGCGGCACTTAATTCCAACCCACCCCCCCCCCCCGAAGCCTGCAAAGCAGTGGGCGACCCTGGCGAGCTCTGCAGAACATTGCTGTGCACTCACCTGCAGTTCACCCAAAGTGCACATCACCTCTGTTGTGAAACATGTTGGCGTACCTTCCTGCAGACGTGGACGGACGATCCAGTTGGGGTGGAAGATCCTGGAGGGGTGGCCCGATTAATGTGCTGATGTTTTACGATGAGTTTCCTGACGACCGATGGCAGGAAACGGCCCGCTGTTGGCGAGCTGAGTGGACAATTGTGACCTGCCTTCTCACCATCGTGAAACTGATCACGCCATATTGTCCGCTCACTCCACCCATCATGCCTGCTGTTAGTGGGCATACATAATTCTGCTCAGGATTCCTGGGCTTATTGTGGATTACTATATTAGTTGATAGTTTATCTCCAGAAATGGAGACAGAAGCTGAGGAGAGGAAGGGAACAGTTGGCGATGGACCATAGGAAGGTTGAAAATTCGAATCTATCTCTCTATTTGCCTCCTACACTGTTCCAATGAAAGTTAACCTAACTTCAAAGAATAGCACTTGTCTTCCTAATAGGCACTTTGCAGCTTTTTGGGCTCAACATTAAGTTCAACAATTTCAAATCATTACCTCTGACCCCATTTTTTCCAGAGGTGTTGGTAATGATTCTGCCATTTCAACTTATAAAAGATGGGTCTGGCGAAGGTATTTCTTTTTAATTGTTATTTACTATTTCGCTCCAGCAAATGCTCCCCAATCTACAAAGTAGTTCTATCATTTTCTGTTTTTAAAGCACTTTGTTAGCTTGGATACTATAGGGATATGTAGATGATTTAGCTGTCGACTTTTTAAGAATTATTTATGGAATGTAGGCATCACTGGCTAGGCCCGCATTTATTGCCCATCTACACCAGATAATCTGACATAGTAATAATGGAAGAATTTTGACAGGTTGACACCTTGATCAGTTTTAGCTTGTTAAGGTGAATAGAATGACTGTGGCATGAAATAAAAGATGCTGCATTTATATAGGGTCTTTCATGGCCATAAGATGTCTCAAAGTGCTTCACAGTCAATGAAGTGCTTTTAAAGTGTAGGCACTTTTGCATTGTATGAAATGGAGGCAACCAACTTGCAAGATCTCTCAAAGTGCAATGAGATCTGTTTTAAGTGATTTTGGTCGACAGATAATATTGACCAGGACCGTGGGAAGAACTCATGGGATCATTTATGTCAGCTGTGTTATAATATTGCAGTCATCTTGATGAGTTTATAGTTAACCACAATGTCCACCACATATAACTAATCAGAGGAGGTTACGTTAGAAAATTTTTGCTATTATTGGTTAATATTGTACACTAGGACTAGGGATTGTTGCAAAAAAAACCAGGTAGTTCTGTAATAACCTATAAGTTTTTCCCAAAAGCTGAGAATTAGACCAAGATGACATTGAATGATTGACCATTCAGTTAAATTAATCTTCATTGTATATTCTATATAAGCTTTTAAAGATCAATTTCTGTCTTCCTTTTTTTTTTTACAGTATGCAGTTCAGTTGCTAGTATCTTGATTCATTTTGAAATTACCATTCTGTTGGTGTAAGACTAAGTGATATGCTGTTTATCATGAAGTGATTTGTCAGTACACTTCAGATGATATGGAATGATACCCTTCCAAAATAATTTTGATATTGTACTGAACAAGCTTTTTTTTCCCTCCATACACCCATCTGTTACCAATTTAACAAAGGATGATAAATATTAGGGACCGGTCCAGAGGGAGGTGGGACCAGTACAAACTGGACAGGTTACACCTGGGCAGGACCGGGACTGATGTCCTTGGGGGATATTTTCTAGAGTGGTTGGGGAAGGTTTAAACTAAAATGGCAGGGGGATGGGAACCTATGCAAGGAGTCAGAGGAGGGGGAATCAAGGACAAGAACAAAAGACAGAAAGGGGAATAAGAAAAGTGATAGGCAGAGAAATCAAGGGCAAGAATCAAACAGGGCCTTCCTGAAAAATAGTAGAAACATTACAAGTAATGTTAAAAAGACAAGCCTTAAGGCTTTGTGCCTTAACGCGAGGAGCATTCTCAATAAAGCAGATGAATTAACCGCACAAATAGATGTAAACAGGAATGTTATATTCAGGATTACGGAGATATGGCTGCAGGGTGACCATGGATGGGAACTGAACATCCAGGGGTATTCCGTATTTAGGAAGGACAGACAAAAAGGAAAAGGCCGTGGAGTTGCAGAGTGAGGAAAGATATTAGCTCCGACGATATGGAATCTATATAGGTAGAGCTGAGAAACACTAAGGGGCAAAAAACATTAGTGGGGTTGTATATAGACTCCCAAACTGTAGCGGTGATGTTGGGAATGGCATTAAACAGGAAATTAGAGAGGCATGCAGTAAAGAAACATCTGCAATTATGGGTGACTTTAATCTGCATGTAGATTGGGCAAATCAAATTAGTAACAATACCGTAGAGGAGGAATTCCTGGAGTGTATACAGGATGGTTTTCTGGACCAATACATTGAAGAACCAACTAGAGAACAGGCCATAATGAGAAAGGAATAATTAGCAATTTAGTTGTGCGAGGCCCCTTGGGGATGAGCAACTATAATATGATAGAATTCTTCATCAAGCTGGAGAGTGACGTAGTTGATTCTGAGACTAAGGTCCTGAATCTTAATAAAGGAAACTATGATGGCATGAGGCATGAGTTGGCTATGATGGATTGGGAAACGTTACTTAAAGCGATGACAGTGGATAGGCAATGGCAAACATTCTAAGTGTTTATGGGTGAACTGCAACAATGTTTATTCCTGTCTAGCGCAAAAGTAAAACAAGAAAGGTGGCCAAACCATGGCTTACAAGGGAAATTAGAGATAGTATTAGATCCAAGGAAGAGGCATACAAATTGACCTAAAAAAACAACAGATGTGAGGACTGGGAGCAGTTTAGAATTCAGCAAAGGAGGACTAAGGGATTGATTAAGAAGGGGAAAATGGAGTACAAGAGTAAGCTTGCGGGGAACATAAAAACTGACTGTAAAATTTTATATAGGTATGTGAAGAGAAAAAGGTTGATGAAGACAAATGTAGGTCCCTTACAATCAGAAACAGGGGAATTTATACTGGGGGACAAAGAAATGGCACACTTTGGTTCTTCACAAAGGAGGACAAAATAACATACCAGAAATGTTGGGGAACACGGTTTAATGAGATGGATGAATTGAAAGAAATCAGTAGTAGTAGGGAAATTGATGGGATTGAAGGCTGATAAATCCCCAGGGCCTGATAATCTACATCCCAGAGTACTTAAGGAAGTGGCCCTAGAAATAATGGATTTGCATTGGTGGTTATCTTCTGAGATTCTATAGACTCTGGAGCTGTTCCTACAGATTGGAGGGTAGCTAATGTAACCCCACTATTTAAAAAGGGAGGTAAGAGAAAACGGAATTATAGACCAAAACAAAACAGAATTACCTGGAAAACTCAGCAGGTCTGGCAGCATTGGCGGAGTTCTTCTCTGCCGATGCTGCCAGACCTGCTGAGTTTTTCCAGGTAATTCTGTTTTTGTTTTGGATTTCCAGCATCAGTTTTTTGTTTTTATCTTGGAATTATAGACCAGTCAGCCTGATGTCGGTAGTGGGGAAAATTCTAGAGTCCATTATAATGGATTTAATAGCTGAGCATTTGGGAAAAAGTGGCAGAATCAGACAGAGTCAACATGGATTTACAAAAAGGAAATCATGCTTGACAAATCTACTGGAATTTTTCGAGGATGTAACTAGTAGTGTTGATGAGGGGGCTCACAATGGATGTGGCTTATTTGGACTTTCGGAAGGCTTTCGACAAAGTCCCGCGTAAGAAATTAGCGTGTAAAATTAAAGCTCTTGGGATTGGGGGTAGTATATTGAGATGGATAAAAAACTGATTGGCAGACAGGAACAAAGAGTAGGAATAAACGGGTCTTTTTCTGAATGGCAGGCAGTGACCAGTGGGGTACCGCAGGGATCGGTGCTGGGACCCCAGCTATTCACAATATACATTAATGATTTAGATGAAGGAGCGAAATGTAATATCTCCAAATTTGCAGATGACACAAAGCTGGGTAGGAGGGTGAGCTGTGAGGAGGATGCAGATATGATTCAGTGTGATTTGGACAAGCTGAGTGAATGGGCAAATGCATGGCAGATGCAGTATAATGTGGATAAATATGAGGTTATTCACTTTGGTAGCCAAAACAGGAAGGCAGATTATTATCTGAATGGCTATAAATTGAGAGAGGGGAATGTACAACGAGACCTGGATGTCCTCGTACACCAGTCGCTGCATGTAAGCATGCAGGTGCAGCAGGCGGTAACGAAGGCAAATGGTATGTTGGCCTTCATAGCCAGAGGATTAGAGTACAAGAGCAGGGATATCTTGCTGCAATTATACAAGGCCTTGGTGAGACCACACCTGGAATATTGTGTGCAGTTTTCGTCTCCTTATCTGAGGAGGGATGTTCTTGCTATAGAGGCAGTGCAGTGAAGGTTTACCCAACTGATTCCTGGGATGGCGGGATTGACAAATGAGGAGAGGTTGAGTCGGTTAAGATTATATTCGCTGGAGTTCAGAAGAATGAGGGGGGATCACATAGAAACCTATAAAATTCTAACAGGACTAGACAGGGTAGATGCAGGAAGGATGTTCCCAATGGTGGGGAGTCCAGAACCAGGGGTCACAGTCTGAGGATACAGGGTAGACCATTTAGGACTGAGATGAGGAGAAAATTTCTTCACCCAGAGAGTGGTGAGCCTGTGGAATTCGCTACCATAGAAAGTAGTTGAGGCCAAAACATTGGATGTTTTTGAGAAGGAATTAGATATACCTCTTGGGGCAAATGGAATCAAAGGATATGGGGAGGAAGCGGGAACAGGCTATTGAGTTGGATGATCAGCCATGATCATAATGAATGGCAGAGCAGGCTCGAAGGGTCGAATGGCCTACTCCTCCTAGTTTCTATGTTTACTGCTCTTGAAAAAGAGGGCTATCTTTGACATTATCTGATCACAATTGTATTGAAATAGTATGTTAGGTGATATTTTGTTCTCGTAGTCCGAATTTCTTGCCCATTAAAAATCATATGACAAGAGTAAGAACATAAACAGGGACAGGAGTAGACTCGACTAACCCAATGCATTTCTGGTTAGTCTCCCATATTCTGCCCTCCATAATCTTGATGTCATCCAAAACCCTGCCTCTGTCTTAACTCGCAGCAAGCCCTGTTCCCTTATCACCTCTCTGCTTGCTGGTATACATTGGCTCCCAACTATGTAGTGTCTTGATTTTAAAATTCTCGTCATTATTTTCAAAGTCCCCCATTGCCTCACTCTGCCTCGATCTGTAATCTCCTCCAATCCTATAATTCTTCGAGATACCTGCACCCCTCTAATTTTGGCCTCTTGTGCATTCCCAATCATAATTTCCCCACCTTTGGCAGCTGCGTCTTCAGTTGCCTGGATCCCAAGCTCCAGAATTCCCAGTCTACGCCCCTCTACCTTGCATTCCTCCTTTAGGACACTTCTTAAAACATACCTCTTTGACCAAGCATTTGGTCATCTTACCTAATTTCTCCTTATGTGACTTAGTGTCATATGTTGTTAATAATGCTTCTAAGAAGTGCCTTGGGATGTTTTGTTATATAAAAGGCACTACATAATATAGGTTGTTGAGTAAGCCGTACAGTCCCTCAAAACTGCTCTGCCGTTCAATAAAATTATAGTCAATGATCTTGGCTTCATCTTCATTTTCCTGCCTGTTCCCCATAACCATGGACTCCCTTCTTGTCTGTCTCAACTTTTAGTATATTCAGTGACACAGCCTCCACAGTTCTCTAGGAAAGAAAATTCTGAAGATTCATGACCCTCGGCGAAGGAATTCCACCTCATCTCTTCCTCAGATCAGCGATGCCTTGTTCTGAAATTATGTCCCAAGTTCTAGATTCCCCTGTGAGAGGAAACGTCCCCTCTGCATCTGTCCGGTCAAGCCCCCTCAGAGGCTTATGTAACAAATCAATAAGATCACCTTTCATTCTTCTAAACTCCAATGAGAATAGGCCCAACCTGCTCAATTTATCAAACAACCTCTTCATCCCAGGATTCAATTTCATGAGCCTTCCCTGTACTGCCTCCAGTGCAAGTTATCTCTCATTAAGTAAGGAGACCAAAAGTGTGCATGGTACTTCAGGTGTTTTTCACAAATGCCTTGTACAGTTGGAGCAAGGCATCCCTACTTTTAATACATCCCCTTGCAATAAAGGCTAACATTCCATTTGCCTTCCTAATTACTTGCTGTGCCTAGAATCATAGAATAGTACATCACGGAAAGAGGTCATTCAGCCTGTTGTGTCTTGTCAGTTCTCTGTAAGAGTAGCTCAGCTAGTCCCACTCTCAGTCTTTTCTCCATAGCTCTGCAATTTTTCTCACTGCAAACAATTATCCAATTTTCTTTTGAAAGCCAATATTGAATCTGCCACCATCACACACTCGGGCAGTGCATTCCAGATCCTGATCACTTGCCGCATAAAACCTTTTTTCCTTCTGTCAACTCTGGCTCTTTTGTCAGTCATCTTGTAACAGTATCCTCTGGCTCTTGAACCTTCCCAATGGGAACTGTTTCCCCTTATCTACTGTATCCCGACCACTAATGATTTTGAACCCCTCTATCTAATCTCCCCACAACCTTCTCTTCGATAAGGAGGAACAGCTCCAGCTTCACCAATGTATCAATTTAACTGGTTCTGGGGATGAGAGACTTCATCCTTGTAAATTTGTTCTTCACTGTCTCAAATACTGTCACATCCTTCCTAAAGTGAGCTGCCCAGTGCCCAGAATTGGACACAGTACTCCAGTTGAGGCCAAACCAGAATTTTTCATGGTTCACCTAAACTTCCTTGTTTTTATATTCTATGCCACTATTTATAAAGACCAGAATTCCATTTTCTATATTAACTGCTTTCTCAACTTGTCCTGCCATCTTTAATGCTTGTGCACATATACCCTCAGGTCTCTCTGCTTCTGCCCTTTATTTTATATCCTCTTTCCATGTTCTAATGAGCAAACTATTCATCTGTCAAGTTTCCGCCCATTCCACCAACTGGTCTATGTCCTCATGAAGTTTATCACTATCCTCCTTACAATTCACAATACTTCCAAGGTTTGTGTCCTACACATCCAAGTCTAGGATATTGATACAGATCAAGAAAAGCGGGGTCCTAATACCAACCGCTTGGAAACCTCACTATATTATCTTCCACCAGTTGAAAAAACAACATTCACCACTATTCCTTTTCCTGTCACTCAGCCAACTTCATATCCATACTGCACTGTCTCTTTTATTCCAAGGGCTTCAACTTTGCTGACAAGGCTCTTTGTGGCACTTTATCAAATGCCTTTTGGAAGTCCATGCACAGCACATCAAGCGCGTTACCCATATCAACCCTCTGTTACCTCATCAGAAAAACTCAATCAAATTAGTTAAACATGATTTTTGCTCATAACAAATCCATGTTGGATTTCCTTAATCCACCCTTTTCCAAATGATAATTTTATCCCAAATTATTATTTCTAAAAGCTTTCCCACCACTGAGCTTAAATTGACTGACCTATAGTTGCTGGGTTTAACTTTATACCCTTGTTCAAGAAAGGGTGTAATGTTTGCAATTCATCAGCCCTCTGGAACCATCCCTATATCTGAGGAAGATTGGGAAATTTTGGCCAGTGCCTGCAAAATTTTCATCCTTGCTTCCCTCCGTATCCTCCAATACATCCGATCTGGTCCTGATGGCTTATTAATTTTTAAATACAGCTACCATTTCTAATATCGCCTCTTCATTAACTTTTAGCTCATCCAGTGTTTGAACTACCTCCTCTTTCACTATGACCTGGGAAGCAACTTCTTCCTTGGTATAGGCAGATGCAAAGTACTGATTTAGTACCTCAACCATGCCCCTCTGCCTCCATGTGTAAATCCCCTTTTTGATCCCTAATCAGCCATGCATTTTACCGCCCATTTACTAGTTTATAAGCCTACAGAAGACTTTTGGATTCCCTTTTATGTTTGCTGCCAGTCTCTATTTGTTAGTCTTGATTATTTTTCCACTTACTCTTTAACTTTCTATATTTAGCTTGGTTTTCACTTGTGTTATCAACCTGATATGAGTCATACGCACCCCTTTTCTGCTCTGTCTTACTCTTTATTTCTTTTGTCATCCAGGGAGCTCTGGCTTGTTTCTCCTACTTTCCCCCCAACTCGTGGGAATGTCTACACCTGAAGTATCTACTCTTTAAAGAGCCAACCTTTTGCATTTTGTGTACAAGGACATCCACATCCTCTGTGCTGCAGCATTCTGTAGTCTCTCTCCATTTATATGATACCTTGCTTTTTTGGCCTTCCGAACCTCACTTCCCACATGATACTCCATCTGCCAAATTTTTGCCTACTTGCTTAACCTACCTGTAACCCTTCGCAGACTGTATCTTCCACACATTGCTTTCCCACCAATCTTTATACCATCAGCTAATTTGGCTTCACTCTGTCCCTTCATTCAAGTTATTAATATAGAAATTGAAGTTAAGTATAAATTGCACCATTAATGACTCTGAGGTACACTGAGAAGCAGGGGTGGTGGTGGTAGGGTGTTGGTTGTGCTATTATATTGGTTATACCACTGGACTATTAATTAGGAAGCACCAATTCAAATCCCATCATAGTTTGAGAATTTTAATTCAGTTGTGATTTGGTTCTTTTTTTAAAGCGTATCAGTAACCATCTGTTTCAGATGAAGTTACATTGTTTCATAGTTTGCCATTGTGAGATTTGAACTCTTGATCTTGGGGTTACAAACCCAGTACCATAACCACTTGGCTATTTAGGCCAAGCAGAAAGTGACCATGAAGCTGTTGTAACTCTTTCGAGCACAAACCCGTTTCCATCTGTTTCAGATGAAGTTACATTGTTTATAGTTTGCCATTGTGAGATTTGAACTCTTGATCTTGGGGTTACAAACCCAGTACCATAACAACTTGGCTATTTCAGCCAAGCTTTTAGAAGATGTAACTCTTTCGAGTAACACATTTCCATCTGTTTCAGATGAAGTTACATTGTTTCATAATTTGCCATTGTGAGATTTGAACTCTTCATCTTGGGGTTACAAACCCAGTACCATAACCACTTGGCTATTTAGGCCAAGCCAAAGAGCAAAGGCAGGTCCTTTCAGATATACCCAGATCATAGTTTTGCCATTGAGATTTGAACTCTTGATACTCTTTCGAGCACAAACCCATTTCCATCTGTTTCAGATGAAGTTACATTGTTTCATAGTTTGCCATTGTGAGATTTGAACTCTTCATAGTTTTGCCATTGTGAGATTTGAACTCTTGATTTCTTTCGAGTACAAACCCGTTTCCATCTGTTTCAGATGAAGTTACATTGTTTCATAGTTTGCCATTGTGACATTTGAACTCTTGATACTCTTTCGAGCACAAACCTGTTTCCATCTGTTTCAGATGAAGTTACATTGTTTCATAGTTTTGCCATTGTGACATTTGAACTCTTGATCTTAGGGTTACAAACCCAGTACCATAACCACTTGGCTATTTAGGCCAAGCAGTAAATGACCATGAAGCTGTTGTAGTTATAAAAGCCCAATTGATTTACTAATGATCCACACCTGTGTTGTTGACTCTTAACTGCCCTCTGGAATTATACCAACTATTAACTCAACTATAAACTGACAAGGCTCTTTGTGGCACTTTATCAAATGCCTTTTGGAAGTCCATGCACAGCACATCAAGCGCTTTACCCTCATCAGAAAAACTCAATCAAATTAGTTAAACATGATTTTTGCTCGTAACAAATCCATGTTGGATTTCCTTAATCAGTCCACCCTTTTCCAAATAATAATTTTATCCCAAATTATTATTTCTAAAAGCTTTCCCACCACTGAGCTATTAACTCAGTCGTTTGAGAAGCAACGCCACCTCCCCAACTTTCTCAGTACATATCAGGAGGGACAATAAATGCACGTCATGCCTCCAGAGAATGAATTTAATAAGAAACAAATTTATGTATTTCATTGCCAGTGGAAAAAGTTGCATTCTGAAGGATTTGGATATGGACAATGCAAGTTATAAACCGAGCAGAAAAGATTCTTAACAGAATGCTAGCAAGTTCATAACCCAAGATTAAAAATAGACTCAATCTATTATGCTATAGAGTTTGTTATTGGCTCATTTGGTTACCAGTTTAACCATATGGAAACTATTATTGTTGATGTATTCAGGCCTGCTATTTAATTCTAGAATATTGAACACATGCCTGGGCCCCAGGCTAGCCATGGAACAAAGCCAATGAGAGCTCAAAAACGTGGATAAGTTTACTTATTGTCATGTGACTGAGTTATGATCAAAAACTAAAAATGTTCTCTTATTGATTTATTTGGTGTATACTGAAATGATTTGTTGCATTAAATTCCAGTTTGCAGGCAACATATGGTGTGGATTCTGAAGAACCGCTGGAAAAGAATAGTGAAGAACAAGATGATATCGTAAGAAAGAAGAGAAAGAAAAAGCAGAAAGCTGAAAAATGTATTGGAGAAGGGACAGCTGAAGAGGCTGAGAGCTATGAGATTTCAGACGACAGTCATCATAAAGATGGAATGGGAAATGCTGAAATAATTTTAGACAGTAAGAAATCCAAAAAGAGAAAGCAGAGTACTGTGGAATTAAATGCAGACTCTGAAATCCATGGGAGGGATGACAGTGATTACCACAGTGACAAAGCAATTAAAAAAAAGAAAAGAAAATTGTCTGAGGGTGGTTCAGAACCCACTGATTATGCACAAGAACCAAAACTAAAAAAAAGAAAGTGATTTAAAAATATATACTTAAAAACTGCTTCATCAGACTACTGCAGGGATGCCTTAGCACCTCCTTGGAGTGAGAAAAGGAAGACCATTTCATTCTGATAACAGACTCTCTGGAATGCTGTTCGTTATTGTACTTGGATAAATTAAAACTTTTTATTACATTTCCAGCTGCAGAACCATCTTACTAGCCGATGTTACAAGTTATAGTGGCCTAATATGAAGCATTTATACCATGCACCTGCTTACTACTATCAATGTTTCAAACACGAAAAACCAAAATATGGGAACCAAAGGCTGTTGAGAGCTTAATTGGAAAACTGAATATTGCCTTGCAGAACATTCCCAAACCCTGCATTTTTATTTTGAGATTCACTCATTGTATCATTCTCTTGCACTAGGTTGGACATGTGCTGAAACAAGTATTAACTGTTCTACAAAAAAATATTGAATGTTTTTGCTTTGGTGATGTTTGCATTTCAAAAAAAGGGGCATTTGGCTCCTGCTCCAAGGATGGGGTCAGATGTTAAGGAAATAATCTAGTGATGTGATTTTTATAGTTATTGGTTTTTGACTGAAGAAAAATTATTAAAAAGCAGCTGCATGTACCTCCTTGTGCTTCTTTACATTGCACTATTTATATATTCTAAATATTGCAAATTTGTGGTTAGCATTTTACAGCATTTAAGTAGTTAATTATCCATACTTTACAGTTTCATCTTTGAAAATTGTCTCTAAGGTTGCTTCTGTTTTCTAGAAAGTTATTACCCAGTCATTCCATCCAGTCATTCTGAGCCAACTGTATAACATTTCACAAAGCATTTTATCAATGTTTAAAATATCTGCATATTTTGGAAAACTGGCACAGTGCTTTCCAGGTTAGCACAGTATTTTGAGTTAACTTGTAATAGAAAAATGAATTACCAGTGTTCCTTGTAAATGATGTGCCTACTGGAGACCCCTTTTACACTGGTATTCTTTCTCTGCCTACTCTTAAAGCTTTAAGATTTTAGTTAGTAATTTTTTGTCTGCTCTTACATTGACAAAATGCTCTTTACTGAGTTCCTTCCACAAACAAATGATCTACAATGGGACCATATCGGAGAATTACATACATTGTGTATTTTTCCAAACTTTTTATATTTCAAAGATAATTTTAATTTTGAAAATGTAATGAATGGTCATTTCCTATCTGATTACACTTGGATGAGGTACATAGGTAAAGCAGTTTTCTTTACTCAAAAACAAAACCAAGAAGCATTTGCAGTGTGTACCAGCATATTGGAATTAATGTGCTATAGGAAAAGTTATATTGTAGCCAGTATATTTTTATATGGTATTAAATGTGTTGTGGTTCTTTTAATTTGTCCCAAATTGCCTCCCATCATCACCACTGACAAACATTAAAAACATATAAATTAGGAACAGGAGTAGGCCATTCGGCCTTTTGAGTCTGCTCCACCATTCAACAAGATCTGATTGTGATCTCAACTCCATATTCCACCTATCCCCGATAACCTTTGACTCCCTTGTTAGTCAATAATCTATCTACCTCTGCCTTAAAATTTGTCTCCACTGCTCTCCAGGGAAAGTGTTCCAAAGATTCATGACCCTCAGAAAAAAATTCTTTCATCTCCATAACCACTACCTCACCCAATTCTTATAGTACTCAAAAAGTTTGAAACGCAACTGAAGTTTGGAAGGGGAAATAACCAATAATAGTGTGGTGTCAGAGTGCATGTGGATACAGTGTAAACATGTACATGCTAACTATCTCAAGTTTGCAAAAAATTTTAATGCAATTACCAGTGTCCTTGAGGCAGAAAGTTTAGTTGTAACTTTTGTTTCTCATGCTGTAAGAGACAAGTGACCACAAAAGAAAATTGTACTATGTACCTTAAATAAAGTTTTGTTGATCTGTAGTGTAATTTTCTTTTCAATTGTGAGAAATGGCAGTAATCAGTATTTGTGCATTGCTGAAACTCCCATAATTTCCATTGTTAAGCTATACACACCTTTTCAATATATTGCTTAATATACTATACTTATTTAGAGATGTATGTAGTAAAGTGATGAAACAAAAACAAATGCTGGACAAAGGTCCAACAGCATCTGTGGAGAGAAAGGCAATTAACGTTTCGAGTCCATATGACTCTTCAGAACTAAAGAGAAGTAAAAATGTGATGAAATTTATACTGTTTAAAGGAGGTGGAGCCGGTGAAGCTGGATAGAAGACCAGTGACAGGTGGAGGCAAAGGAGATTGACAAAGGTGTCATGAACAAAAGGATAAATGGGGTGTTAATGGTAGTGGTTCTGGCCAAAAGAGGTGTTGATGGTGGCATTAAGGTCAGAAAGCAGAAGGTGGTAATAGCAGGACAAGGGGGTAAGCACCCTAGAATGAACAAATGACAGATGGGTGGGGTGGGGGGAGGATACGGTGATGGGGGAAAAAATCTCAAATAGGATAAAAGGTGGAGATAAAACTATGAATAAAAATGAGTGGATAAAAATGAATATTGAAAAGGGTGAGGATGGAGGAGAGAGTTCAATGGCCTGAAGCTGTTGAACTCAATGTTCGGTCCGGAAGGCTGTAAAGTGCCTAATTGGAAGATGAGTTGCTGTTCCTCCAGTTTGTGTTGGGCTTCACTGGAACATTGCAGCAGGCCAAGGACGGTCATGAGAATAGGATGGTGTGTTGAAATGGCAAGTAGCAGGAAGGTCTGGGTCATGCTTATGGACAGACCGAAGGTATTCTGCAAAGCGGTCACCCAGTTTGCATTTGGCTTCTCCAATGTAGAGGAGGCCGCAGTGGGTGCAGCAGACCAAATTGAAGGAGGTGCAAGTGAAGCACTGCTTCACCTGAAAGGAGTGGATCCTTGGACGATGAGGAGGAAGGAAGTAAAGGAGCAGGTGTTGCACCTTCTGCGATTGCATGGGAAGGTGCTGTGGGGGGGGGTGATGGGGGAGTGGACCAGGCTCTCCTGGAAGGACAGGTCCCTACAGAATGCCGATGGAGTGAAGGGAAGATGTGTTTGAGGGTGGCATCGTGCTGGAGTTGGTGGAAAAGGTGAAGGATGATCCTTTAACTGTGATACCAGCACTAAACGCATACATCTTCCTCTCCCCCTTCACCATTCTTCTATTCTCTTGAGATACGCTGGTCCACTCAACCAACCCCATTACCCACTCACCTTTCTCATAGCACCTTCTCATGCCAGTGCTGCAGATGGAATGTTTGCCCTTTTATATCCCATGATCCAGGTCTCAAAACATTCCTTCCAGTTGAAACAGCAATTTATTAATACTTCTTTCAATTTACTATAACATCTTGGTTCGTTGTTCACAACTTAGGCTGCGTTACATTGGGGATACCAAATGCAGATTGGGTGACCACTTTGTGGAACACATCTGTGCAGTCCCAAGTGTGACTTTGAGCTACTTGGTTGCCCATCAATTAAATTCTCTGTAAAAGCAAAATACTGCAGATCCTGGAAATCTGAAATAAAAACAGAAAATGCTGGAAAATCTCAAGTCTGACAGCATCTGCAGGGAGAAAAACAGAGTTAACATTTTGAGTCTGTGACCCTTCAAAGCTAAAGAGAGGTAGAAATGTGATGGAATTTATACTGTTTAAGGGGGTGGAGCAGGTGAAACTGGAAAGAAGGCCAGCAATAGGTGGGGGCTAAGGAGAGATTGACAAAGATATCATGGATGAAATGACAAAGGGAGTGTTAATGGTAGGGGTATAGACTAAAGGAGGTGCTGATAGTGACATCAATGTAAGAAAGCAGAATGTGTTAATAGAACAAGGGTAAGCACTCTGAAAGAATAACATAGAACAAGTAACAGATGGCCTTTTGGGGGTGGAGGAAAAAGGATGAAATAAGGGGATAAAACAATGAATTTAATTAAATTCTCCAACCTACTCCCACTCTTACCTTCACCCTTGGACCTCTACACTATTCCAATAAAACAAAATAAGCTTGAGGAATAGCACCTCGTCTTTCAATTAGGCACTTTATAATCTTCTGGACATGTCACTGAATTCAACAAATTTCAGATCATAACCTCTGCGCCATGTTTTCTGGACATGAGCTGCTGGTGATTTTGCTTTTCCTATTTACACCTTGTCTAGATCCTCTTGTTTCTTTCCTTGTTCTGTTGGTACCTTTTGACCTCCTTGAGAACTCTTTTGCAATTTTATCTCTGCTGCTTTCCATTCAATGCCAGACTTTCCATTTTGTTCTAATCCCCACCCACTTCCCTGTTTCTGTGCTTGCAAAAGCCTGAAGCATCTTTATCTCTTTCCAGTTCTGGTGATAGGTCGTCATCTCTGAAATGTTAACTGTTTCTTTTTCCATAGATCATGTCTGACCTACTGAGTATTTCCAGCATTTTCTGTTTTTATGCTAGGAGTGGATCATTGTTAAGAGGAAAATATTTTGCCTCTATTTCAAGAAGAAAACTAAGCAGAATGAGCAACTACAGATCCGTCTCGTGGCTTCAATCTTGTGTAAAAATAATTATTGATTTTCGGATGTAAACTTGAGTAGCTGTATGGAGAGGGAGTGTTGTAAAATGTAAGAATGAGTAAAAGTCTGGCTGATAGATGTAATTTTGTGGGAAGTCTTCCAGGGTAGGTGTCTTATAATCACACATCTGGTATATAGTCCCATTACTCTTTAGTTACTTGAATAATGTGAAGCTTTTGACTTATGACCATAGATTCAATTTTGAGTGCTTATTTAAAAATCAAATATACCTTTGTCATTGCTTAATATTGACACATTCTTTAAATCAGGATATCCCATCCTGTAACTAGGGCTATGTGCAGCTCTTGCATGTCGATAACCTGTCCTTTGAAAGGCCAGACAACTGAATTCTAGTTGCACATGATCTGTTTGTTGTATTTGTACTCAAGGGTTGGAAACATTTAGAGCAGTTAATATAAGCAATTTGAGATATCTAAAGATTAACAAAAACATGGGGCTCGATTTTACACTGAGTGTGGGCTCCTTGCACACCAGCATAAATTTCGGGAATGAGCCTCCTCCGTTTAGCTGGCTCGCCCAGCTTTAATTTTTCAGGCGACAGCCCTTTGATGAGTATGAGGCAGGACTTCTGTTCATCTGCAGGAGGGTGCCCCACCTGATCGAGCTGTCAGGCAATTGGAGGCTGCAGTGCTAAGCAGGAGCAGTGGCCACTGCTGGTGCTACAGGCAGGTCAAGGAGGTGGCATTTAGTGATAGATCCAGGCAACCAGGTAAGTCTAAGATGTTGGGCCCATGGAGAGACGGTTGGATTTTGGACAGGGCAAGGGGCCAGGTGGATGTGGGGATGCAAAATTGGGAGGGGGCCTCCAATTCACCTCTCAGGCACCCCCTCCCACCTTTCGCTGGCCAGCAACCTGCAAAGTTAAAGAAGCATATGCTTCTGCTGCCTATTACATCAGAACAGTGGTGGGATGAGGCCCTTAATTGGGCATTAATTGCACACTTAGTGCCTCAATTGGGCCACAAATCAGCAACCACCCAATGCCTCCCCAGCCACCTGTAAAATCATGGCAAGGAGGGTGTACTAGCCATGGGTATGCCACTGATGGCATAGCATCCTAATTTACAGGTCCAACTGCCTATTTTTCCGCCCATGATTGGCCTGTAAAATTCAGCCCATGGAATTTAAGCTTCCCAGGTCTTTCACTGCAGCTCCATGATACATAAGCATTTGGCCCATAGACATAACTGTTTGGATACCTTTTCTCCAAGTGACTATTGGGAATCTTTCCACCAATCTGCACAGATCAATTGATATTTATGAATAAATATTTCTGTAAAGCTCATACGGACATGGTTTTTTGGATCCATAAGGATCCTTTGATAGGTATGGTGGGGTTTCTGCTTGATTCAGTGGATCCAACCACCACAGCAGACTAAAAATCTGCCTTCACAATTGGCCCCTATTCCTTGGTAGGGTGTCTTGTATTCCTACACCTGGGTGGTTGGAATCTGGAACATACTGCTTGAGGGGGATCATAGAGGCAGGAGCCCTCAACATTTATGAAGTATTTAGATGAGCACTTGAAACATCATAGCATACAGGGCTATGGGCCATGTGCTGAAAAATGGGATTAGAGTAGATAGGTACTTGATGGCCGGCAAAGACACGATGGGCCAAAGGGCCTGTTTCTGTGCTATATAACTCTGACTCTATCTATTAACAAGGTCAGATGCCTTTCTAAATCAAGATGAATTAGTGGTGCATTTACTAAAACTGCTGGCATATTCAAACCTTACTATACCTGATTTGGGAGTCATTGAATGGCAGTTAATAGCTTATAGAAGAACTAAATCAGAGTAAAAACAAAGTGCTGGAAATACTTAGCGGATCAGGTAGCATCTGTGGAAAGAGAAGCAGAGTTAACGTTTCGAGTTGAATATGACTTCTTTGGAACTGCGTTTCCAATATCTGCAATATTTTGTTTTCATCAAATAAATCAGGATGTTTGCTTCCATCAAAATGCTTTATATATGATGGTTAATTTGACTCAATGATACATTTTGGAAAGCAATACACATTGTAAAGTCCCAACTACTATGTCAATCAGTAAGAATGCAGGACAATAGTCAGAAGTGTCTTAGCTTATCTTATACATCCAGGACTAACATGGGATGTGCTTTTAACACATGCAGTGTTGAATTGGCTCTAGTATACTATAGTTAGTACCATCATGAATTTTGAAATAGCATGAAGTAGTACACTAGTATAAATTAAAGGAACCTAAATTATAAGCGCAACAAGAACAATGCTTTTTGCATTATAACAACATGGAATTAGCTGGGATCAACCTAGCATAAGATAACATTCTGTTTCCAAGGTTCTGCATGTGGTGAAGTTAATTCCTGAAGGTGAAGCGGTCTTCTAGTGTTAAGTCAGCACATAGATGATTTATGGTCATTATTTCTTCCAATAATGCTAACAGGCTTTGAAACAGGCCTGTGTTCTGGTGCACTATTTCTAATGTTAATGATCTGTGTTGTCATGCCCAGTAAAGAAGTGTCACATTCATAATTCTTAAAACATGAACTTTACTCAGTGTGGAATCTTTTGGAACGAGCTTTTCTTTTAAAATGGACAATATGTCAACAAAAGATGGCCACAGATGGTCATCTGACCTGATCTGTGAATTCAAAAACTGCTACCCCATCTCACAAGGACAAAAGGATGCATTCCAAACTAAGAGGTGTCAACCACCTATACCCTGATGCCATCCAAAAGACATCCCTGAGTTGAATGGGTTTTCCTGAAACAAAGACAGTGATTGTCTCAATCCCCTCATCATGGAAGTCTTTAAATAATAAACCAGTTTGTGGTTAACCAACCTAAGACCAGCACAATATTTGGAAAAAGGGACTGTGAGAAGCTAGGGCAGTCATGTTGGTCTCCCTTTTAAACTTTTAAGTGCTGCCTGCAGAAAAACACAGGAGTAGTAAGAGCCATAACAAGAACCAGAGACTGTAATATTGCAAGGTCACCATGCCCGTTCCTTTTCAGGCACACCAATACAGCAAACTGACCTCCTGATGACGTGACTACAAGCAACTAAGTTTATGACCTGCAGAAAGTACATCCCTTCAAGAGAACCCTGAAAATAACTTTGGCACATGACTCCAGCCGTTGAACCTAACTAAATGGCACTTCAGGAGTGAAGATGCCTTTTCCATCAAGCCTGCAGCTCATGTTTTCCAGAACAGGACAATCACATGAATTATGAACTATTCCTTTTGTTTGTAGCTTGTAAATGTATACTATTCTCTTCAACTTTACTTTCCTCAAGTATGAGTGTCATAGCATTAGATTTTGGGGTACTTAGGAGCTGGAGTGGGCCATTCAGCCCTTTTAGCCTACTCCACCATTTAATAAGATCATGGCTGATCTGGTTATGGTCTCAGCTCCATTTTCATATCTGTCCCTGATAACCCTTGACTCCTTTGTCTAAAAAATCTATCTAACTCAGCCTTGAATAAATTTAAAGACCCAGCCTGCACTATCTGCTGGGCAATAGAATTCCACATCGTAATGACCCTCTGAGAGAGAAAAAAAAAATCTTCTCATCTCCGTCTTAAAAGACCTTATTCTTAAACTATGTCCACGAGTTCTAATTTCTCCCATGAGAGGAAACATCCTCTGGGTACCCACCCTATCAGTCTCCTCAAGATCTTACGTGTTTCAATAAGGCCACCTTCTAAACCCCAATGGATACAGGCCTAATCTGTTCAACCTTCCTTTGTAAAATAAGCCCTTGGTCCCAGGAATGAGTTGTATGAACCTTTTCTGAACTGCTTCTAAAGCAAATATTTTTTTTCAAATAAGGAGGCCAAAACTACACTACTCCAGATGTGGTCTCACCAAGGCCCTGTACAGCTGCAGTAAAATTTCCTTTTTTACATTCCCTTTGCAGGCTTTCTGTCTCTTCTTGACAACTTAGTTTCCTACTTACTTTGTTGTCATCAGAAAATATAAATACCATTCATTAGGTGCCTTCATCCAAGTAGTTGTTATGGATTGTAAAAAGTTGAGGACCCAGCATTGATCCCTGTGGCAATCTACTAGTTACAGCCTGCCAATCTGAAAAAGATCCATTTATCCCTACTCTCTATCTCCTGTTAACTAATCAATTCTTTATCCATGCTAATATGTTAACCCTCTACACCATGTGCTCTTATCTTGTGTAGTAATCTTTGATGTGGCACCTTATCAAATGCCTTTTAGAAATCCAAGTACACCACATCTACCAGTTCCCCTTTACCTATGTTGAATGTTACTCCATCAAAAAACTCTATTAAACACAATTTTCCTTTCAAAAAGCCATGTCGTTCTGCCTGATCACATTATGATTTTCTAATTATCCTGGTATAACCCCCATAATAATGGATTCTAGCACTTTCCCTGCGACAGGTGTTAGGTTACCTGACCTATAGTTTCCTGCTTTCTGCCTCCCTTCTTTCTTGAATAAAGGTATTATATTAGCTATTTTCCAGTCCGCTGGGACCCTTCCAGAATTTAAGGAATTTTGGAACATTATAGCCAATACATCTACCATCTGTGCTGCCTCTTTCTTTAAGACCCTAGGATGCAGGCCATCTAGTCCTAGGGACTTGTCGGCCTTTAACTCTAATAGTTTTCCTAGCACCTTTTCCCTGTTGATGGTGATTGTTTTAAATTCATCCCTCTTTATCACTCTTGATTTTCATTAATCTTTGGGAGTTTCCTAAGTCTTCCACCGTGAAGACAGACACAAAATATCTGTTCAATGCTTCTGATATTTCTTTGTTTTCCATTATCAATTGCCCAGCCCCACTCTCTAGAGGACCAACACCAGCTTTAGTTACTCTTTACCTCTTCAAATACTTGTAGAAATTCTTACTGTCTGTTTTTATATTATTAGCTCACTTTTCTCATACTCTGCTTTCTGCCTTTTTGTTATCTTTTAGTATTCCTGAAAAAGGACATTTTGGCAAAGCTTTTTGTCTTGCACTCATCAGGACAATTGCAAGAATACCAATGTCAGGGGAAGCAACAACTTTATACTGTATGAAAAGAGAGTGCTGATTGGTTGGTAAATGGTTTCTGATTGGTAGAGGCATTGCCATGGAGAATGCACCAGTTAATTGTGATTGATAGTTAACTGCCAAGCATTGTTTGAAATTTAAACCAGGCAGCTTGACTCTAATTGATCAAGGCATTGCCTGAGGAATGAACCAGCGAGTGGCTAGCACTTATTCTGTTTAGCTGCAACAAGTGCAATTTCTGTACATATTCTTCCTGTCTGCAAAGAGCAGGGCCTGTGTATTAATATATGTAGCCTCCAGTACACACAAAGACACTGCACTGCGAGCCTGACTGACAATCCTAAATCGGTTGTCATCGTAATTTTTAGCACACTGAGGGTTATTTAGCAAATGTTGTCCAATCACAGCTAATGTTGGATACTGCATTTTGCAGTTTGCAAGCACAAGCTGGTTGGGTAATATCTGTACCTTGCTCATTGCAACACCGGAAGGGACATGCTGTTTGATACAATCTGCCAGTCTTTTGGACGTTTGGGCTACATACCTAACATCACACTGGCACTGAAATTCATATACCACATTACTCATTTGTAAGGTAGGCCAAATGTCTTTTTGGCTTGATGGCAGCATCCTGTTAGTGGTGAATACCACTCATGTTGCTATTGCATAATAGCAGCGTGAAACAGCTAGCTTCACCTGTTGCTCAAATTTTTGAGATACCTTGCCCTTCTCCATGCCATGCCTCTACCAATCAGAATCCACTTGTCAACCAATCAGCACTCTCTTCTCATAGTATAAAGTTGTTGCTTCCTCTGATTTTGTTATTCTTGCGATTGTCCTGATGAGTGCAAGAGGAAAAGCTTCAACAAAATGTCTTTTTTCAACAACACTCAAGTTCTGTACCTCCAAACGACTATCTTTTAGAACCATAGAACCATGGAAAAGTTATGGTGCAGAAAGAGGCCATTCAGCCCATCATGTCTGCGCTGGCCAAAAAGAGAAAAAAGAAACTAGCTATTCATTTTAATCCCACTTTCCAGCACCTGATCTGTAGCCTTGCAGCTTATAGCACTTCAGATGCAGATCCAGGAACCTTTTAAATGAGTTAAGAATTTCAGCCTCAACCACCAGTTTAGGCAGTGAATTCCAGACGCCCACCACCTTCTGGGTGAAAAAGTTTTTCCTCATGTCCCCTCTAATTCTTCGACCAATCACTTTAAATCCATGCCACCTGGTAATTGAGCCCTCAGCTTGGGGGAAACAAGTCTTTCCTGTCTACCCAATCTAAGCCCCTCAATTAAGTCACCTTTTAGCCTCCTCTGTTCCAAGGAAAACAACTCTAGCCTATCCAATTTCTGCCATAGCTGGTGACACGTGGATGGTGTCGAGCCTCTTGAGTGTTGTTGGAGCTGCACTCACGCAGTCAAGTAGAAAGTTCCATCACACTCCTGACTTGTGCCTTGTAAATGTTAGACAGGCTTTGGGGAGTCAGGAGGTGAGTTACTCTCTGCAGAATTCCCAGCCCCTGACCTGCTGTTGTAGCCATAGCATTTATATGGCTGGTCTAGTTCAGTTTCTGGTCAATGGTAACCCTCCAGGATGTTGATAGTGGGGGATTCAGCAATGGTAATGCCATTGAATGTCAATGGAAGACGGTTGGAATGTCTCTTGTTGGAGATGATGATTGCCTGGCACTTGTATGGTACGAATGTTGCTTGCCACTTATCAGCCCTATCCTGAATGTTGTCCAGGATTTGCTGCACATGGACACAGATTGCTTCAGTATCTAAGGAGCTGTGAATGGTGCTGAACATTGTGCAATCATCAGCAAACTTCCCACTTCTGACCTTATGATGGAATGATGATCATTGATGAAACAGATGAACAGCTGAAGAGGGTTGGGCCTAGAATACTATCCTGAAGAATTCCTGCAGTGATGTCGTGGAGCTGAGATTGACTGACCTCCAACAACCACAACCATCTTCCTTTGTGCTAAGTATGACTCCAACCAGTGGAGAGTTTTCCCCCTGATTCCCATTGACTCCAGTTTCACTAGGATTCCTTGATGCAAACCAATAATAATTTCATTGAGGATTCTAATATCCAAATTGATGTCCTGTAGTATTTTTCATGGACAAGGAAGAATTTAGATAGGACAGAGCAGGGAAATTGAAGGAATGGGTTAACAGATGGTTAGGCAGGTAAAAAGAAAAACATGGAGAGCATTAAAATAGAAAGCCAAAAATGAAAGGAAATATGATTAAGTTGTCTCTTGTGTTCTTATAGGGATCTGGTTAGTCCATACCAAACAAAACAGATTAATCATCAAAGTAACAATCTCACTAAAATGTTGGCATACTTGACTCCAATGGAAATTAAAAAATGGAAGAAATGTAAAACGGGCTGTCAATTCGCTGTAATCTATTTTATCCCAGTGCACAGAGTCAAGATCTACCCAAATATCTTTGCATTAGAGTGTGGATGCAGCCAATTTGTCTGACAGGCTTATTTACAATGTGATTCTATCCTGCACGTGTTTGACAAGAATACTATACAATGTAAATTGTGAATGTTTGCATTTCTATGAATGCATGTAACAACATCTCATGTTCAGTGACAGCTGTGAAAGGCCAGCTTGAGTATGAAATTGGGAGAATGTTGTGAATGATGATGTCAGTCATGTGTTACAGTGGGAATAACTCTGAGAGCAAGGATCAGGTCTGAGAACAGAAATGGTTCTGAATTGCCAGCTAGCTAATTATCAGCATAACATCTAAGCCAGTACACTGCTTCTGTCAGTGATCAACTGATACTTGGATAGTTTGACATCCTTTCCAAAATTTAGCACTAGATCCTGCTAACAGTGCATTTACCTTTCTGGTTTCATGCAGAATGAGTTTTTCCTGCATCTAACTTCAACTACCATTTGCAAACTTTGACAAGATTTTTCTTTTCTGCTTTTATCATTTGCCTTTCAGCACTTCATCTTTGGCAGAACGCTGAAAATAATGGTTTAGGAATTAATTGTTAACTATAGTAGAAAGCATTACAAAAGCAACACCCGCAAGCCTACCTTAGAAAAATGTACAAATCTAATGAAACCACAATACAGGGCTATCTGCATTACAATCATCAAAATTAGCAGGCTACAAACAGAACTAAGCAGGTCCACAACGAATAGGTAATTGACAACCACAGAGAGACATCTATGGAGAAAGAAACAGATGGCCTTTCATCAAAGGCCACCAGCCTGAAACACAAACTCTGTTTCTTTCCCTTACCTCAGATGCTGCCTGACCTGCTGAGTACTTCTGGAATTTATTGTCTTTATAACCATCCTGGAACTCATCAAAACCCATCTAGTTCAGTAATGTCTTTTAGGGAAGGAAATCTGCCGTCCTTAACTCATCTGGCCTACACGTGACTCCAGACCCAAGGCAATGTTGTTGACTCTTAACTGTCCTCAGAAATGACCTAGCATGCCACTCAGTTGTACAAAATTTCTACAAAATGGCCTGCAGTGGTTCAAGAAAGTGGCTTACCACAACCCTCTCAAGGATAATTTGGGATGGGCAACAAATGCTAGTCATCCCCACGATGCCCATATCATATGAAAGAGTGAAAAAAAGAATCATTGACCAGAAACTGATCTGAACCTACCAGAACGACATCATAGCTATAAGAGCAGAGTAGAGACTGGGTACTCTATGATAAATGGCTTACTTATTTTGCCTTTCTCATGGGAACCTAAAAAGAAAATAAATTAATATTAAAATAATTTCTAACTTCTGCCACAAGATGGAGCATTGGTTCAGATAGAAAATCTGCTGGCGTTTTCAGTTACTTTGTAGAGAAAATAGATGTTGGAGAGGCTTTGGAGGGTCAGGTAGTGAACAACTCTTCACAGCATACTCAGTCCCTGTCCTGCTCTAGTAGCCATGGTGTTGATATGGCTGGCCCAGTGAAACTTCTGCTTAATGGCGACAACCCCCAGCCCCACCCACCCCCAGCTTGCCTCAAAATGTTGATGGTGGTGGAGTTGGTGAGAGTGGTCAAAGAGAAGTGGCTGGGTCTCCTGTTGTTCAAGATCTTAAGTGGTGTGAATGTTGCCTGCCACCTTTCAGCTGGGGGGGTAGAAATCAAACCTTGCTGTGCCCATTTTATAGCCAGGCCCCAAGGACACTTCTGAAAAAAAATGTCACTTTTCTGGATCAGGGGTGCAGCTAAAACAGGTTTTAGTCTCCTCGCATATGCTAACACAGGCCAAATGATTGGTTAAGGGCCATTCTGTCAACTTGGGCTACCATGACAGGCATCGGTCTCTTCAGGTTTTCTGGATTTTGACCAGTCTAGACAACAGCTGAAAGGTAATTGGAATTTTTTAATATTTATGTCGATCCAGGAAAAGCAAGTACACTCCTCCTGGCTCCACAACATGTCTGATGTCCGCAATTGGTCCCACCATCCCTCCATCAGAATCTGTCTGAGAGTCCCTTTCAGCTAGGCAAGTGGCCTGAAATTGTATTTTTCAGTCAGATAAGTTGCCTGAGGAATTGTGACAGGCACTGGCAGCTTGGTGTGATATTGTAGACAAGGCCCAGGGTCATGACCCATGGGCCTCTGGCTTCAGGCATTGGGCAGGTGCAAGGCTCATTCCCTGTGACCATTTGGCACATCAAAACAGGCCAAAACTAATTTCTAGGCTGAAACCTGGATGTTATCCAGTTCCTGCTGTAGATCAGAACAGCAAGTTTCATTATCAGAGGAGTTTTAAATAGAGCTGAACAGTGGGGAATTATCACTGAACAGGCGCACTCTTGGCTTTATGACAGAGGGAAGTTAATTGATGAAACAGCTGGAAATTGTTTATCTGAGCATGTGTATAATAGAAACAGATTCAAAGGCCCCAATATTTACTGGGCCTTGGCATGGTGGAGAACAGGGTTTATGATTGGCACCTGGAAGCCCAGGTTTGCTCAGTTAAGCCATGGAGTTTTAAGTCCATGGCATTTGTGGTTTTTTTTAACAGGCCCTCCACCCAGGAGCCAGCATGATTGACAGACTTGGCTGCATGCTGGATGGGGAGTGCTCCAGAGAAGCCTGTAAACTAGTTGCTGGTACGTTTAATACATGTAGAGATTGTTAGGGTGGGGTAGATCATGGCTGAGAGAGTCAGGAGTGACTCTGGGGGTGTGAAGATGGAGAAAGATCATGGAGAGATCAGGTCAGGTGTTAGAAATTGAGAGCCGAGATGGGGGGCAGTTGGGAAAGACAAAGCTGGGGATCAGTGATTGTGGCGGGGCTTGTTGGTCACAGGAATTTTGGCGATGGGGTGGGGGTGTGATGGGAGATTGTGAAGGTGTTTGGGGGTTTGATTTATAGGTAAGCTTATTGAGCTGTGAGGAAATGCTCCTGCTGCTCCTGGCCCACAAGCAATGCTGGAAAGAGGTTTACCAGACGGACACAACACTTCTCATCTGGGTTTCGAGGTCTGTGAAACCCAGCCGATTTTGGTTAAAGATATAGGGCAGAATTTTACGGCAGCGGGATTTTACATTCCTGCTGCAGTCAATGGGAGTTATAATGACTCGTCACATTTTATGGCCCCGTCCCTGCTGAAACCGGGCCGTAAAATTCTGCCCAAAAGTTGGGTTAAATTGGAGGTGAGCAGCCTCTTTGATGGGTTTCAATAACTAACATACGCTTTGGGAACGGACTGGTTGTCCCCCCACCCTTCGCCCTGTCTCCACTAAAACCAGAAGTGGATAAGTTTGAGGCCGGCGCTTGGGGGGTTGGGGGGGGGAGGTGTGCTGTTCCTGTTTCATATTTTTAACCTTTCAGCTCTCTGCCCAACCCAAAATCACCCATTTTGGGGATTAAAATTGCCGAAAGATTTGCTTCAATTTGAAGGTTGTATATTTGTATATGCACAAAACTCATATTTTCAAACAAAAAAACTGTCACCAACTAAACAGGCAGTTCATTAAAATGCAAGTCAACAGCATAAGTCTCTTTTATTCATCCTTCTAAAACAACCTAGTAGTTATCGGTCTGAAATACTGGACTTTCAATTAATAAAACTGAAATCGGATCCTAGCCATGGCTTGTATTTAAGTTTCAGCTTGTGCTCAGTTTGTCAGTATTGACTAGGATATCTGAGGTGGAGAGAGATATCTAGTTTATTGGGCGGGGGTGGGAGGGGGTAGTAGTGGTGGTGGGGTGGGGAGGGTGTGGGATGTTGTTGTGGTGTGGGGGGTGGGATGTTGCTGGGGGGTGGGGGGTGGGGGGAGGGAGTGGGAGGTTGCTGGTGGGAGGGTGTGGGAGGTTGCTGGGGCGTGGGGGGTGGGTCGAGAGGGAGGGATGTTGCTGGGGGGGCTGGGGGGTGGGGGGAGGGTGTGGGAGGTTGCTGGGGGTGGGGTGAAGGTGTAGGAGGTTGCTGGGGGGTGGGGGGAAGGTGTGGGAGGTTGCTGTGGGTTGGGGGGAGGGGGTGGATTTTCCAAATCAATCAAGGAAGCTTTCTGCCAAGTCCATGAGACAGAAATGTTTGTGGTTAAATCACGTGAATTATATTGGCATGTGTTTGTGAACTGTAGTTGAATGTGCAGTTAGTTTATATTATATAAAACAACATTCAAAGCACTCGCAAATCAGGACACTATCCAAACCTCTTTATTAAATTATAGCCTTATAACCTCCTCCACAATGTCCATTATTCTTTAGAGCCACATATTCTGAGGTTGCATAGAGTTTAGAAAAGGTGAAACAGTACTTTCTAATGCAACCATTGATATGAACAATGAGGTGCTCAATAGATCTTGTGAAAACATATTGAATTAAGGTTTTACAATGAATTCCAAAATCTAAGTTTTATTACATGGATATTAGAAGCTAGTTCCCCAGAATTGAGCCATCCAAACATTATTTAAAATTCACTCATGGATGTGGGCATCATTGGCTAGAACAGCATTTATTGCCCATCCCTAATTGCCCTAAAGAAGATGCTGATCAGCTGCAGTCCATGTGGTGCAGGTATACCCACAGTGCTGTTAGGGATGGAGTTCCAGGATTTTGACCCAGTGACAGTGAAGGAACAATAATATATTTCCAAGTCCGAATGGGGAACTCCCAGGTGGTGGTGTTCCCATGTGTCTGCTGCCCTTGTCCTTCTAGATGGTAGCGGTCGTAGGTTTGGAAGGTGCTGTCGAAGGAGTCTTGATGAGTTCCTGTTGTGCATCTTGCAGATGGTACGCACTACTGCTACTGTGCTTTGGTGGTGGAGGGAGTGACAGTTTGTGGATGCGGTGCCAATTAAGTGGGCTACTTTGTCCTGGATGTTGTCAAACTTCTTGACTGTTGTGGGATTTGCACTCATCCAGGCAAGTGGGGAGTATTCCATCACACCTGTGCCTTGTTGATGGTTGCTAGGCTTTGGGGAGTCAGGAGGTGAGTTACTCACTGCAGGATTCCGAGCATTTATCCTGCTCTCGTAGCCGCAGTATTTATATGGCTAGTCCAGTTGTTTCTGGATGTTGGTGGTGGGGGATTCAGCAATGGTAATGCCATTGAATGTCATGGTTAGATTCTCTTGCTGGAGATGGTCAGTGCCTGGCACTTGTGTGGTGTGAATGTTACTTGCCACTTGTCAGCCCAAGCCTGTAAATTGTCCAAGTCTTGCTGCATTTGGACATGGACTGTTTCAGTATCTGTGGCGGTGCTGAATAGTGCTGAATTTTGTACAATCATCAGCGAACATCCCCACTTCTGATCTTATGATGAAAAAAAGGTCATTGATGAAGCAACTGAAGAGGGTTGGGCTGAGGACACTACCTTGAAGAACTCCTGCAGTGATGTCCTGGATCTGAGATGACTGACCTCCAACAACCACAACCATCTTCCTTTGTGCTAGGTATGACTCCAATCAGCGGAGAGTTTTCCTCCAATTCCCATTGACTCCAGTTTTGCTAGGGCTCCTGATGCCACACTCAGTCAAATGCTCACTTCACCTCTGGAGTTCAGCTCTTTTGTCCATGTTTGAACCAAGGAGCTGACCTTATTACCCTGGTGGAACCCAAACTGAGCATTAGTGAGCAGGTTATTGCTAAGCAAATGCAGCTTGATAGAACTGTTGATGACCCCGTCCATTGTTTTACTGATGATGGAGAGTAGACTAATGGGGCAGTAATTGGCTGGGTTGGATTTTCCCTGCCTTTTGTGTACAGGACATACCTGGACAATTTTCCACATTGCTGTGTAGATGCCAGTGTTGTAAATGTATTGGAACAGCTTGGTTGGGGGCGTGGCTAGTTCTGGAGCACAAGTCTTCAGTATTATTGCTGGAATATTGTCAGAACCCATAGCCTTTGCAGTATCCAGTGTCTTTAGCCATTTCTTGACATCACGTGGAGTAAATCGAATTGGCTGAAGACTGGCATCTGTGATGCTGGGGGCCTCCAGAGGAGGCCAAGGTAGATCATCCACTCGGTACTTCTGGCTGAAGATTGTAGCAAATACTTCAGCCTTATCTTTTAGACTCATGTGCTGGGCTCCCCCATCATTGAGGATGGGGGTATTTGTGGAGCCTCCTCTTCCAGTAAGTTGTTTAATTGTCCACCACCATTCACGACTGGATGTGGCAGGACTGCAGAGCTTAGATCTGATCCATTGCTTATGCTGCGTGGCACACAAGTAGCCCTGTGTTTTACTTCACAAAGTTGACACCTCATTTTAGATATGCCTTGTGCTGCTCCTGGCATGCCCCCCTGCACTCTTCATTGAACCAGGGTTGATCCCCTTGCTTGATGGTAATGGTAGAATGGGGGATATACCAGGCCATGAGGTTACAGGTTGTGTTCGAGTATAATTCTGCTGCTACTGATAGCCATGTGTCTCATGGATGCCCAGTCTTGAGTTGCTGGATCTGTTTGAAATCTATCCCATTTAGCACGGTCGTTGTGCCACACAACACGATGGAGGGTGTCCTAAATGTGAAGATGGGACTTCGTCTCCACAATGACTGTGCAGTGTTCATTCCTACATGTTCTGTCATTGACAGATGCATCTGCAGCAGGCAGGTTGATGAGGATGAGGTCAAATATGTTTTCCTCTCTTGTTGGTTCACTCACCACCTGCCACAGACCCAGTCTAGCAGCTATGTCATTTAGGACTTGGCCAGCTCGGTCAGTAGTGGTGCTCCCAAGTCACTCTTGGTGATGCACATTGAAGTTCCCCACCCAGAGTACATTCTGTGCCCTTGTCACCCTCAGTGCCTCCTCCAAACGGTGTTCAACATGGAGGAGAACTGATTCATCAGCTGAGGGGGGGACTGTATGTGGTAATCAGTAGGAGGTTTCCTTGCCCATGTTTGACCTGGTGCCATGAGACTTCATTGGGTCCAGAGTTGATGTTGAGAATTCCCAGGGCAACTCCCTCCCAACTGTAAACTGCTGTGCCACCACCTCTGCTGAGTCTGTCCTGCCAGTGGGACAAGACATACCCAGGGATGGTGATGGTGGTGTCTGGGACATTATCTGTAAGGTATGATTCCGTGAGGATGGCCATGTCAGGCTGTTGCTTGACAAGTTTGTGAGACAGCTCTCCCAATTTTGGCACAAGCCCCCAGGTATTAGTAAGGAGGACTTTACAGGGTCAAAAGGGCTGAGTTTGCCATTGTCTTTTTAGGTGTCAAAGTCAATGCCAGGTCGCTTGTACAGTTTCATTCTTTATTGACTTGCTTTTAGTGTTTGATACAACTGAGTGGCTTGTTAGGCCATTTTGAAGAGCATGGAAGAGTCAACCACATTGTGACTGTGATCTTTCACGTAAAGGTTACTCCATTGCTCTTGGTGTCAATATCTTCCCTTAAAAATGATTTCTTCTTGAACAGTGCATTAACAAATGCTTGTGGCAAAAATTCAGGCCTCATTCCACACAGACTTCAGCAGTCAAAGTAGAATGAAATTGTACCTTGTGCACATCCTCACAATTTTTTTTGTATTTTGTTACTTGTTGGCAATAATACCTCAGACATGATTAGAATGCAATTTTGACGTTGTCTCCTCTCTCCTGTGCTTACAATCTGGAGTCATATTAATAAATAGACCAGGATTATTTCTCTTCCTTTGTTAGTGGCTTTTAGAGTAAATTTTGATGGTCTTTGAATTTCACAGATACCGATACCTTTCTCTAATCACTTGTAGAAGAAATATACATATCTCTTTGCTGCCATTACAAAGGTATATACAGTATTATGGCTCAGTTGGTAGCACTCTTGCCCCTGAGTCAAAAGGTTCTGGGTTCAGAGTCCCACTCTAGGACTTGAGCACAAAAATCTGGGCTGTCATTCCAGTGCAGTAGTGAGGGAGTGCTGCATTGCCAGATGTGCTGTCTTTCAGATGAAATGTTAAACTGAGACTTTGTCTGCTCTTTCAGCTGGGCATAAAACAACTCACTGCACTATTTTGAAGAAGACCCCAGGGGTTATCCCTGGTGTCCTGACCTACATTTATCCCTCAATCAACATCACAAAAATAGGTTATCTGGTAATTATCACTTTGCTGTTTGTGGGAGCTTGCTTTGCACCAATTGGTTGCTTTGTTTCTACATTACAACAGTGACTACACTTGAAAAAAAGTACTTAACTGGTGAGAAAGCACTTTGGGATCTCTAGTGGTCATGAAAGGCTCTCTATAAATAAAGGTTTTCATTTCATCTAAAGTAACAGAAGCAATGCACAGGTAAAGTGGATTCACAGTTTAAAGGGCTATAATTTAATGAGTCTGGTAACTTACATATTACAGAGAGTGTTTCCCCTTAGATACCAATCATCATGACAAAATCATAGAACTATAAAATTATGCAGCATACAAGGAGACTGTTTGGCCCATTGTGCATGTGCCAGCTCTGTGATAGAGCTATCCAATTAGTTCCACTCCACCTTAAATCTACTTCCTCTTGTAACAGACTGTTCTGCCATTGAAAACATTCTGTTTATTTACCCTATCAAAACTGTTCATGATTTTGAACACTTCTGTCAAATCTCTTCTTAACTATTTCTGCCCTATGAATAAAAACCTCAGCTTCTCAAATTCCTCCACACAACTGGAGTCCCTTATCCTTCGTACCATTACAGTAAGTCTCCTCTTCCCTATTGTTAAGGCCTTTACACCCTTCCTGAAGCACAGACCCAGAATTGAACAAAATACTCCGGATTAGATTTATTCAGTGTTTTCATAAATACTTAGCATAATTTCCTTGCTTTTGTACTCTATTCCTTTACTAACAAAACCAAGGATCCCATATGCTTTTTTATAACGGCCTTCTCAACTTGCCCTGCTGTCATCAAAGATTTGTGTACATACATCCCTAAATCCCTCTGTTCCTGTACTCCCTTTAAAATTGTACCATTTAGTTTAAATTATCCTTCCTACCAAAATATATCACTTCACACTTCTCTGCGTTAAATTTCATCTTCATTAAGTCTGCCCATTTCGCTAGTCTCCATGTCCTCCTGATATTTGTCATCAACATTCTTGTTCTTTATACCTTTCTGAGTTTTGGATCATTTATAAACTTTGGAATTATGGGGAGGGTTTTTTGCTTGTGGGAAGGCTTGGCGGGGGCAGGCAGGGGCAGGCAGGAAGCCACCCACTGCCCTTTATAGGGACCGGACAACAATTTCACCCTGGCAGGTCAATTAAGGCCCGCCCAGCGTGAAACGTGAGTGGCAGCGCTAAGCACTGCCTGTGTGAGGGGGGAGGAGGGCAAGCGTGGGTGCATGCTGGAAAAGCTCCCTGAGGCACAGAGTTACCTCAGGGAGATGAACATTTTTCAAAATAAAAAAATAAAGATTTCTGAAATGTTATAAAGCATGTCCCCTCATGTGACTACATGAGCAGGGACATGTTGTTAAATTAAATTTAAAATGTTTTATTTTGTTTTTATTTGCTGTTGGAAACCTCATCCTGCCCGTGGATGAGGTTTCCTAAAAAATGCAAAGGTCACTTGGCCTTTTCACCTGTGAAAAATTTCTTTCAATTACCTTTTTAATGGCCTTAATAGGCCTTATAATTGTCGACGGGTGCACTGCTGCTGACTCCAGCCCGCGCCCACCAACTGAAATATCGTGCGAGTGCACAATGACGTCGGGACGCTTGCCCAATGTCATTGCGTGTCATTTTACGCTTGGTAGAGTTGGGTGCGCACCCGCCCGATGAGCTTAATATTCTCCCCTATGTCCTGTATACTAAAGTCCAGATCATTAACATATATCAACAAGAGCTGTAGTTTTAATACTGACACCTGGGGACACCACTGAATATCCTCCCTTCTTTCTGTAAACAGCCTTTCACCACTACTCTCTGCTTTCTGTCCCTTAGTCAATTTTGTATCCATGTGACACTGTTACTTTAATTCCATGATGTTTAATGTTACTTACAAAGATAGCGGTGAGAAAGGCATCGCAATTAGCCTCAAATTGATTAAAGTGACTTTAGCATCTGCTAAAAGCAGCCAAGGCTCATTGAAATATGTTGCTGTTTTGGATTTATAAATTTTCCACAATGAAAATTATCTGCAATAAATCCAGGGGTTGCACATGGAACCAGTTGTACTATGAAATCTTTCTTTTAGCTGGAAGGGAGATTAAAATTATTCAGAAAGCAATTCATACTTGTGTCTTCCATTGAGTTGGAGGATATGGTTTTTTTTTCTGGAAATCTGGAAGAAACTGCTCAAACCTTAATCTAGGAGTACTTTAAAAAAAACACATCATTGGGATCTAGATGACACAGGCAATGTCAACATTCATTGCTCATCCCTAGTTGTCCTGTGAAGATAGTGGTGGATATTCTCCTCGAACTGCTGCTGTTCTGATGCTATGCTGACAATGTGTGTAAAGTTTAATTTATTTTTTTAAATACAAATGGAAAACAACAGCCCTAAACTTGGGCACATGTATCTTCAATACATATGTATGATTGAAATGAATTGGCCAAACATTCTTGAGAAATTGTAGCACTCAGAAGTTAAAATATATTCACAAAACATTGTTAGGCTATTTGTGATGGAAATGAAGAACATCTTGTTTTGAATGATAATATTTGACATTTATGACGGGGAAGTTCCTCAGAGCAAGCAACTCTGGAGCACAGCGTTGTTACTTCTCTGGAAGTGCAGAAGAATTTTACAGCCCTGTCGCAGCAGGGGTGGGGCTGTAAAATGCTGCAAACCATTCAAAAGTCTATTGACTTCGGCGGGACTGGAAAACCCCGCCGGCAGGAGGGGCCTTAAAATTTCACACCATGTCGCACACAAAATATTGCTGGCGGAGTGCGAAGGACTCTGAGCAATTTCTAGGCCCATATCTCTTCAAGTGACATTTTAGTTACATCAAATTTGGTAAAGTTAAACTGGTTTCTGTAAATTGTGTGTTGGGAGGGGAGGGATGTGGGGGGTGGGTTTGTGCCAATATATACAATTATATATTAACTGCAATGGAAATTCTCTTTCCTGCCTGTGAAAACCTTTGTTTGACCTGAAGGTTTATGTAACTAAAGCTAATCAAGCTCTGGATCCTTTGAAGGCAATGATTATTTTATTTTGTAAATTCCAAACAAATAGATGAGAAAGAATGTGATTTTGCAGATGGGAGCATTTCCTTAGTAGATGGACCATTCAGACCTGCAGGACATAAACTAGGTGCCTTAAATTACAAACTAGTGAGATGCAGATTGCTGTTCCTGGGATTAACCAGATTGTGTCTTGTAAGGCATTAATTGGTTATGCAAGACTTGAATACCTATTTTACTCTGCTGAATTAATTTGCTCCTGTTTAAAGTTCTTACGATAAATATGTGATCTGTCAGTGTGGTGTTTTCTGTCTATGAGGAGGCCAGAAGCACATGGCCTTCTATCTATAACTCACTGGTGAAAGCAAATTGTTAGAACTGAGATTCACAATACTGCATTCACTTCACAAATTAAAGTGCAATTAATCTGCTAATAAAAGCTGCCTTTTGCAGTAAATATAATGAAAATATATTGAGAAATGGGTAAAAATGTATATCACCAAGATAGACCAATGGTAGAAACTCAAAATATTCCACAGCAAAATGTTACTTTAGGTTTGTAAGCAATAGACAGACTGTCCCATGGGATGTAACCAATTGAACAGATCAATATATTTAAGACTCATATTCTAGGGAAGATAATAGCTGATTAGTTGCTAAAGCACCCATGCTTACAGCTGTTCCAATTTTCACAAGAATTCCTAGCAAAGATCTTGTTATGACCCTGGGCCAGACCCACGAGCTTTTGGTACGAGATGGTTAAGGATCAGTAACTTTCTGTTTAAAGTAGACAAAGTTTGATATCCCAGATATTTGCTAAGAGAATAAATCCCCAAGATTCTATGCTTTTTGAACAAACAAAAATAAACTTAATAATACAAAGTCAGAAAACTAAAACAACTTACAATATCTATCTTATGCTCTAACATTCAGAATCATCATGAGGTACGTGTGAATTAACAGGCAAACTGTGGTTGAACACGCCAGGCTGCACAATAAAAGGGATTTCTCAGCCACCTACCCTGACGTCAGTATCCAATGTGAGTTACACAGTCTCATTAAAACTCTGTCTCCCTCACAAGAGATTCCAAATTTTTCACTTTCAAAGATCTCTCTAAGCTGCTCTGACTCGGACTGCCTTAACAACTACTCACTTTCTAGGGTTTCAATCTCATTTCCTGAGACTACGTTCCCTAGGATTCCTGAGTCTGTCTTCCACCACCAATGCACAGGCACAACTTCAGCTCTTCAGCTATGCTGAGCAGAAAGCTCCAGTGCTCCAAAGGGTTCCCTTTGCCCCAACGGCCTGCAGCATGGAGTCACCAACTTTCTGCTGCCTTTTCACTCTCCAAGGTTTCTCCTGAGCCCTCATTGCTTGGAACCTGCCAACCGCAGCACTTTTACTGCTTGGAGCCTCTTTCTTTGGCCCCCTCCCTAATGGTTTTTCTCCCCGGTAGTTCCTCCCCATGGTCTCCTCCCGATGGCTACTTCCCCAGTGTTCTCTCTCTCTCTCTCTCTCAGACCTCTCACAGTCTCCTCTCCCTGAGTTCCCTCTATGGATTCCCTCTACCTCTCTGGGACCTCTAACTATTGTCTCTCCCTGTCCCCTGTCCCAGGACTCCTCTTGTTCAGGCGCCCAAATCATTTCATGCCATTTTTTCCCATATAGGCGCATTGGGCACTCATCCCTGTCCTGAAGATTACACAATGTCGAACTGCGCAAGTGCAGCTCCCTCCCGATTTGCACATGCCCGGTCTTGTAGTTCCTGACTTCCACTCAGAAAGCAGATAAGTTCCTATTTCTTGACAATCTTTATGAATGTTACACATTTTCACAGTTTTAGGTACAGTATAATTTATCCATGTTGCCGCTACAATGCATGCTATGCATTATCCAGGGAAAACCCTTACAAATTGCTGGGCTTGATTATAACTTACTTCACTTTGTGTTAACAGGATGGTAATGAGGTCAAAATGGTGTCCATTAATACTGAAATTGCACCTGATTCCATTTTGAAAATCCTTCCTTCAGTTGTCCAAAGCGTAACCTGTTTCTGGTGATAAGCCTCTTTTAACATGGAAACTGGGTTCCTATATCGTAAATAGGATATCAATGCCATTTTAGGTTGAACTTTTCAAAATCTCTGAAATACAGTTCCATAGTTGATGGGACTGAAGACGCCCACTAAAGGTGAGTGTCAAATTATTTTTGTGGGTCCCAGAGGAGCAGAAGTGTACTTTCAGGCCCCACAAAATAATCAGGAGCACAGATGCCCCAGGACATCCCCCCCATTCCTGCAACTCACCTTGATGGTGGCCAGCCCCAATCCAATGAGCTGCACTGAGACCCTGGTTAGTGCCCTGCAGCTTGCCTACCAGATTTAAATGAGGCTGGAGCCTCAAAATTGCAGGGGTTCTTCACCAGCAGAATGGGTGTTGACCAGTGCACTCCACTGGTCAGCCACAAAAACAGGCCCCGCTGTCCCATCTGTACACATGCAGATTGTCAAGAATGATCTACCTGCCCCTTAAAAATCCAAGTTGGCTGTTCTCATTGAAGCCGTGTTCACTAATTTTAGTCCTTATTATGATCTCTAGCTGTTTACCTATGCTGTTGTTGACGAAACTATTGTAGTTAGAGAAAGTGAACCATACCTACCATAGTGTCTGTCCCAGAACCTGTTGTCTGTTTTTTTTTTAAATCTTGCCCTTGGGATGTGGGCAATGCTGACAAGGCAATGTTTATTTCCTATCCCTAGATGCCGGGAGAGCATTAAGAACCAGCCATATAGGGTGGGATTGAAGTCACTTGTACATCAGACCAGCGGCTATCGGTGAACCAGTTGGGTTTTGTATCACACATACCTCCATAACCAGAGTAAACAGTTAATTTTTTTCTGGAAGCAGAAGAACAATCTCAATTATTTTATTCTTTTTCATGCATAGAGTCATTAACTTTTTCTTGTTCATATCTGAGTAGTTTATTTTTCCTAGCTGGACAGCTGTATACATTATGATTTTTGTTTTGTTAATCAGGAAAGCAGAGTGCTTTTATTACTGTTACCAAAATAAACATCAAACTGTTCAGTAATACTGTGCAATTTTGTTTGAGTAACAATGCTTTTATGCCAAGACAAAATGCCTCATTTAATTTTAGTGTCAGGTCACATCAAAAAATAGACAGACAAGCCAGATAATTCCAGTTTAATGACGCTGCTGTGCTGTTGTTTGCCTATAGATGCATACGATGATCTAAATTTCCAAACTGCATGTCCGGGCTGGCGTGAATGCACCAACACAGGATTCCCACCTGTCTATCTGAATTGATGCTGAACCTGCTCTATAACCCAGGATTTGACACATTTAAATATCACCGAGCAAGAAACAATTGCACATCCTACCAGCAAATAGAAAAATACACTGGGTGGTATGGAAAATCTGTGGAGGTTAGCATGGAAAACCCATTGTAAACGAAGGACCCTAACAAAGATGTATGTTAGATGGCTTGAATGCAGTAGAGTCCTATGCTATTCTTTGCAATCTATCAGAGAGGGCTTGCGCACAACACTGAGCAACTTGGAGAAAAGAGCAGCTCTAAGAACTTCTGTACATTTTCCAAAGCAAATAGCAGCCTCTAACACAGAATCAACCCCATCGAGAGACTGAAGCTTGGGCTGTACACCTGGTTGTTGGGCATCTGTGGGAAGGCATAGGCTTTTCAGGTTCTTCCTCTTCTTCCTTTGCCAACATCTAAATGATAACATTGGGAATGGGGAAAGAATTTTGCAATGGTTATACATTATTTGCTTGGAGAAAATATTTAAAAAATGAAAAAAATACGAGAAGAAAGAAAAAAATCAAGGGATATGGGATAGCACAGGAAAGTGGCATTGAGGAAGATCATCAGCTATGATCTAATTGAATGGTGGAGCAAGCTTAATAGGCCAAATGGCCTCCTCCTGCTCCTATGTTTTTATGTTCACATGAGACTACAATTTAGAATATAGAACCCTATTTAAACCTCTGATCCTAATGGTAACAAGGCTGCTCATTAAATAAAGGAATCTTGGCATGCTATTCCCATACTGGTGCCAGCAAATCTGTCACTTTGATCACATTCAAACTTCCAAGGGGGCTCTGGATAGGCACCTATGGTTTCCTGTCTTCACTGGGTTTAAATTATTTCATTGTTTCTGACAAATGTGAAAAACACAACATGTGGCCACCACATGGGGAATGACACGTGTTTGATCTGAGGATGTTTGAACACCACTTGCCACCATGTAGTCCTAAAAGTTCCCTCAACAACTATTCAAGCACTGCGTCGCACTGCATACACTGTTGAGGCACTTCTTGAACAGTAACAAACAGAGAACATGCTAACCATCATCTGTGTAACTGCTGAGTCTTTTCAGAAGTTTACATAAGTAAAGGGGAAGGTCAGCAATGATAATATGCGCACAATAGCAGATTTACAGCTAGAATTCATTTGACATATTAGCAAACAAAGGAAAGGAAGACAAGCTTGAATGTAAATAGTGCCACATCATGTTTTTCATTTAAAAACTCATGATTCTTATAAAAAGTTGATAACTCTGAATTATTGTGATTTCTGTTTGGTAGGAAATCACAAGAGCCGAGTTGTTCATAGGAAGTTCTTTGAGCAGGAAATCAGATGGATTACCAATTAATCTGTCTTCTTTTGGTGGTGTCATTGAAGAAAATGTTGGCCAGGCTATGGGGTGAATGTCCTGCTCTTCTTTGATTAGTGCATTAGAACATTTATCATCGGCCTGAATCTGCAGATTAACTGATTTCTGCATTAGCTTCATAATATGGCCCTGATATTGCAAGAGTGAATTTTCTGACTGGAGTAGAAGGGGTTTTGGTCAGGCCCATATACTAGTGCGTGCCTTTTATTTTCAACAAGATTCCCACCTGGAAGTCAACCTGATTGACAAGCTTGGGTCCCTGTCAGGCAGAGAGTACTCCAAGGCAGGCAGCAGCCACATGCAGAAGCAGGAATCTACTCCTGCTTTAGTGGCAAAGTGGTGGCTGGGGGTTGGTGCGGGCAGGAGGGAGTGCCGTTCTCGCACATGCGGGGGTCTGATTTGTGATGCCAGTTAAGGGTTCCAATCCAGTGAGGATTCTGATCTTGGCAGTGGAACTAGGGGAGTCAGATCCAGGGGACATCTGATCTCAATGGGAGTGTCTTAAATGGTGAAGATCCAATGGAGTGGAGTCTGTTGACAGCTTGATGAGCTGGGGGAAAGCGCACCTGCTCCTCCTGACATACAAACAGTGCTGTGAAGGCACCCACCTTCTCCCCAAAGTTGTCCTCACCTTCCTTGTATTCCCAGCTTTCCTGACCTAGGCCAGGCGAACTCAGACGGTGAGTGTTAAACATGTTAAACAGGCTAAATGTGACATTCCAAAACCTCATTATAATATTAAAATGGCCACCTTACCTCCTGGAAGTGGGTTGGTTGCTCCATCACTGACTTCTGTTTCACCTCCATTAAACTTGGAAGTGGGTGGGTTGAAGTTGGTTTTTAGATATTTAAAACTTTTACATCTCCCTCAATGCCAACCCATCCTTTTTTTGTGGGGGTGGGTAGATTGCCCTGGTCCAGCGCCTACTCACTTATTATCCATGATTGTTCTGCCATCCATTTCCACTTCAATGAGTTCTGGTTTCATGAGTGTCTAACTCCTTTCCACTATGGGCCTTTAAACCTGCATCCGTCACCTGAATGACATTCGGGTCCTCTGCTTCTTCTCAACCAGTCCATCCACTGCCACGCTCTGTTTGACTGAATTTGTCCTCACATTGGACAAATTTTCCTTTAACTCCACTCAGTTTCTCTAGGGAGAAGGGAAATCCTCTGCTAAGTGTAAAAGAGGACATTTAGGGGGCTCTGGTAAGAAGGTGGCATCATTCAAGTAAATACAGCAGAGATAGAGAAACTGGGAGAAAATACTGCAGCTCTTAAAGGAAGCAGGGTGAGAACAAGTATGTTGAAGGTAATTATGGGAATTAGTGGTCTTATTATAGATGTCAGTGAAAAGCCATTCCCAGTGATAGAGACAGAGAGAAGGCTGGGAGTGGAAGGGAAGGGTCAAAGATGGACCACATATGGGTAGGGGACAGTTAGAATTTTGAAGCATAGTTAGTGAAACTTGATGAATTAAGGTGAGAGCAGGCAACAGTCCCAACACATTGATCAAGGAAGTGGAAAGAGAGATTATGGAGGGGACCTGACAAAGATTGGAATGGATTGTTCAAACTAGACTCTGCTAGGACCCATGCAGGTCCCCAATAAGGAGTATATTAAAGGTGGAAAGTGAAGTAGAAAGGCAGAGAAGTTCAGGGAGGGAATTCCAAAGCTTATAGCTCACAAAGCTGAAGGCATGACCACCAATAGCGGTGAGATTAAAATCAGATATGCAGAGTCCAGAATTAGATTAGTGCAGATATCTCAAAGGACTGTCAGACTGAAGGGGATTACAGAGGGGCGAGACCAAAGAGGGATTTGAAAACAAAGGTAAGAATTTTAAAATCAAGACATTGCTTGACCAGGAACCAATGTAAGCCAGCGAGCACAGGAGTGATAGGTGAACAGGATGCAATTTGAGTTAGGATAGTGGGAGCGGAGTTTTTGATGCCCTCAGGTTTACGGATGGTAGAATGTGGGAGACCAGCCAGGAGTGTGTTGGAATAGTCAAGTCTAGAGGTAATGGAGACATAAGTGAAAGTTTTGTAGTATAAGTGTCTGGCATATATAGAGTTAATGTGGGACTGCATGTAGTACTGCCCACACAGTGATGTAAGAAGGCACATGACCTAGACCCAGGGTCAGTGCAGTGTTAAGCAGAGATGTGCATAGACATAAGCATGGAGGTAGCTCCTAACTTGTACTCTTTACAGTACATGTGTAAAAAATTCTAGCAGTTAATAATGACATACAGTTAACCTACAGAAAACTACAGAGGCTTCTTTAAGACCTACTGTTCTGTAACCATCACACTCACCAGATTTCATCAGATGAACTGAGACAGGACAAAGTGAGACAATGTTACAGAAGTAGAAATAAGCAATCTTCATGGTGGCCAGAATATATGGGTAGAAGCGCATCTCAGGGTCAAATATGATACCAAGATTGGGAACAGAGTGGTTTAATCTCAAAATGTTATCATGGTGAGAGATAGAGTCAGTAGCTAAGGAATGGAGATTAGAGCGGGACTGAAAACAATGCCCTGTATATTCTGAAAGGCAGCAATCATCGTCAGTTTGCCGCTCTGCTTGAACATTCCCCTGACTCGACACTTCTCTGCATTTCTTCCAGGACTTTTCTAAACAATCTTACTGAAACATATAGGATTCTGAAGGGGCTTGACAGGGTGGATGCAAAGAGAATATTTCCCCTCTTGGGGGAATCCAGAACCACTAACAATATTGGCTAACTTAAGAACCAGAAGGGGAAGTTGGGTGGCCAGCAGTTTAGTGGGAACAGGATTGAGGGAGAAGAAGGTGATTCTCATGGACAAGATGAGTTTGACAAGGACATGAGGGGACATAATTACAGAAAGATGTGAGTTCAGGGATAGGGCAGTGGGGGACTATAGAGGAAGTTTGTGCCTGTGGGGTATTAGAAGGGAGGGACAGGGCAGAGGCAGCTAATCAGATAATCTCTGTGTTTTTCTGTTATCACAAACATACCAATAACACAACAATGATTGGCAAAACAATAATGTGTGTTCTGTATTTGAAGATAACGGGAACTGGGAAGCTATGTTGACATGTTTGACTTGTAGGGCCGCTGCTTCATTTTGTTTACAGAGTCATGGAGTTATACATCACACTCGTGGAGAGTGATTGACAATAGTTTTAGATATGCACCCTTAAAGATACAGGTACATCACATCACAACATCCTGTTTTTTTCTAAATTAAATGTTTAACTTTAAAGAATCAAAAGCTAAATATACTACAGCAAAGGAAAATTACATTGTGTTTGAATATATGCTTTTACAAAGCAATGAATTTATAAGTATCTGAAATGTGCTAGGAGTTTACAAATACATCCAGATTTAGTAACAACAAACTTGGAGACTGCCATATGTTTTCAGGATGCTGGTTGTCAGTAGGAGAACTGTGTTTGGGCTGTGTCTTAGACCGTGTTCTATAGCAATAGGGTTATTCAATGTTTCTGGTTGTGGTATTCTTCTGATTTTGCATCTGTTTTGTTACATTGTCATGCTATTTGGTGTTCATACTTGATACGATCTCGACTCTAGGCATATGCTGATGATTTCCGTTGGATTCCACGTGCCATATGTTGGGTGCTGCACTTGAACTTTCTGTCTGACGGAATAATTGCAGTCATGATTGTATCCATCCCATGGAAGTATTCCAAAAAATACCTCTTAGACCAACCCAAAGTGTTGTGGAAGCACTACTACTGGATAGACAGAATCCACAGGTTCTGTGTAATTCATCCACCACTGGCACGATAGCCAACACTGGCAAGCCTAGTAAGCAATGCAGGCAGTGCGGTCTCACACATGCACCGCTGCCATGAAGTCGTAATCATGCCTGTTGTCTCTGTATCGGCCTATAAATTGATCTACGGTCTCCTTAGGTTCTAAAAGACATGAATTCCAGAAGGTGTATTCAGAAGTTGAGCTTTACTTGTAGCTGATCTTCAAGTGTTGACCATATTCTGTTCGGATTTTTAAGGTCACCATCCAACATATCTGGTGTTTGATCTGTGAAGCCATTCATTGCCAACAGCAATTTTAACCTTTATGGCTTGTTTATCCAGTTCTGAAATTCCCAGGTCCTGAAACAAAGCTATACATTTTGTTGAACAAAGAAACTCAGAGAGGAGATCTGCTGCCTTCTGAGTGTTGGAAATTTGTGGAATTCTTTTTACAGAATTATTAGGAATATCTGTAACAGAAACTAATGTTCTGGGTTTTGACAGTCCTTCAGGACTTTAGTTCTATGGCTCCTTGACTTTCAGTACCTTGACTGGCCACACCCATAACTGGTCACAGCTTGTTGTTTGACTGCAATGGTGGTACTGTTGAGTTGTTGCTACCCTCCTGGCTTTCTATAAGCTTCACCCACAAAGCAGTGATTTAGGTACAAAAATGGACTGTACCACTTGAAAAGGGAAAATTTAACATTGAAAAAGACTTTTTGCAGCCTTCTTCAAGCTGTTAGGAGCTGTTGGGAGCTGTTATTGGATGGACTCTTCTTTGTGGGTCAGTCTTGAACATTTAATCTCAGCTCATGCATCTCCGACCTCCTGAAGAGAAGGTCTACAGTAGTAATGGACTTTCCTATCTGTGGTGTTTTGCTGGTGCTAGAGATCCCTGAAGTCAGCTCTTTAGTGGTAGCTCCTGCACAAGCTTTGCAGTAGGTAGATTTAGATTACTGAACCTCTCCTGAATTTGAACAATCTTACTGGGACCCAATGCCTGCTGGCTAGAGCAAGGGGCTATGTTCCGGAATGAAAGTACTATGTGTAGGATTCCTACAGTGGTGAAGAATCACTCACATGCTGTCAGTACTTAATAGCTGTTTAACTTCCACACCAGTCCTTCTGTTTCATGTTAAAGGGTTGAGGCTTATATATCTCTCAGTCAAATCTTCAAAAATCACATAACCATTGCTGCCAGCATGTTGCGTTCTTCTGTCTATCACAAATGTACCAATTACACAAGGATTGATAAAACAATAGTGTGTTTTTTAAAATTTGTTGATAAGACTATATACAGATAATGGTAACTGTGAGGTTATGTAGACATGCCTGACCTGTAGCACCGTGCTGTGTTCCGTCTACAGTCATAGGATTACGCATCACATCCTGTCTCATGATGGACAGCGATTGATAGTAGTTTAAGGCATGCCCCCTTAAAGGTACATGTATATCACATAACAATAGTCTCAATTTTATCCAAGTCTTAGAATAGAACTTGATCCGACAATCTTTGGCTCAGTGGCATGAATGCTACCAACTGATCCACAGATGAATCACCATATTATCTTCCATCATTTCTGCCATTTCCAGTATGATCCAACCACTAAATGCATTTTCCCCTCCCATCCCCATGCTTTTCAAATAGATTCCCTCTATGGCCTTCCTGCTGCTTGCTCCTCTTCCAGTGATGTGTTATTAAGAGCTACCCACTTGCCTTAAAATTAGTTCAGTAGCCTTACGAGGTTATCATTGGTGATATAGCAGCTCCATTTTAAACAAAGTCTACTGCTGGATATCCAAAGCATCCATTTGATTGAGACAATAAGCCCTTTTTATTATGGAAGTCATAGGACCTAGACTGCCATTTCAGAACAGCATCAACTTATATTTACAGACCCTTTAACATAATGAAACTTCTCAAGGTGCTTAAAGGAATAATTGATCAGAGCCTTGCCATGCCATGGGTTATGGAAGAGAAAGAGCCCTCTAAAAATGAGTGTTCAATTATTTTTGTGTTGTTGCTGACCTGAGTCCACCACTCTCCATAATGATGACCATTCCTCTATCACCCCATCCTTGCAGGAATTTACTTTGCTGGCAGTAGCTGCGGCCCAATGTTCAGGCTTCAATCTGGCGAAATGCCTAACTGCTTCCCTACAGCTTGCCTGCTAAATTTAAATGACAGGGACCATTTTGTTGCCAGAACATAAAAATATGAAAAATAGGAGCGAGACTGGGCTATATGGCCCTTCGAACCTGCTTTGCCATTCATTATGATTATGGCTGAACTTCGTCATCAGTCCACTTTCCTGTCTTATCCCCATATTCCTTGATTCTGCTACTGTCCAAAAATATTTCAGTCTCACCTTTAGATATCTTCATTGACTGACCATCCAGAGTCCTCTGGTACAGAGGATTCCAAAGATTCAACCCTTTGCATGAATGCTTGGCCAATCAGCACACTTTGCTGGCCTGTCACCAAAAAATCAGAAACCACGCCAAGCACTTTCCAGTGTGTGTGTGTGTATTTGTGTGTGTTTGTCCAAGTGTGTACACATGAGCATATGTATCTGTTCCCTCATCCTACCCTTTTCCTGAACTTTTTCCTGCTCATTTGCAGCATCTTCTAATTCTTCTGATATGCCCAGACCTAATTTGTAAACTTTTCTTTTCTTGCCACAGATGCTGATTGTAACATAGGAACAGATTTAGGCCATTCAGCTCTTTGTGCCTTTCACCATTCAATTAGATCATAGTTGATCTGTACCTCAGCTCTGTACCACAACCTACCTTTGCTCTATATCCTTTGATGCCCTTGGCGAATAAAAATCTCTCCAGCTCATTCTTACTGAATGTTTCCAGCATTTTCTGTTTTGTTTCAGATTTCCAACATCTTCAGCTTTTTCATCTGTGGCTTAATATTTCACCTGAAACACAGCCTGCCAGATTTTTGAATGGCCATGGAGATGAGACCGAGGCTCCCCAGCAGGAAAATCACCATGGGAGAGCAGCGTGCCAATTGCTGGCATTTTCCCACCTCTGGCCTATTTTCAAGAAGGCTGCTTGTGATGTGCAATGGCTAAGTGCCCACAATTGCCGGGTAGCCAATTGAAGTAATTAATGAGGACCCTCTCCCGCACCAACTGGAAAATTACCACTCAGCAGGTAGGCACCTTGTGGTTCCTGGAACCCAACCAGTGAAAGGAAGTGGCTCGCCAGCATCAGACCGGAGGTGCCAGCTCTCCAGATGGACTTTAAAATCCATCCCAGCTGCTGGTGCAGAAATATGGCAACACCTGTGGCTGCCGGCTGCACTATGGAGAGACTTCCCTCTCCAAAATGGCAGTCTGCTAGCTTTGGCCATTTGTACTTTCAAAGAGTTTTGAGGCGCCCGCTATCTCCTTTGACTTCATCCACAGGCTACCACTCAGTCAATGCTGGAGAACCTTCTTTTGGCCCTCCAGCTTTGGGCACCCACGCACCATGTTAGGTGGGCAGCAAGCCACTGGCTACTGTTTGACAAATCTTTAAAAAATCATGGCATGCACATCATGTCAACACCGTGTGGGGTCAGGACCTGGAAATGATTCCAACATTGGGGTCCTGATCCCAGAACAAAAGTCTTGTCCAAAATGTCCAAATAATGCAGCATTCTCTCACAATATTCAGCACCATTCACAACTCCTCAGATACTGAAGCAATCCATGTCCAAATGCAGCAAGACTGGGACAATATACAGGCTTGGGCTGACAAGTGTCAAGTAACATCTGTGCCACACAAGTGCCAGATAATAACCATCTCTAACAAGAAAGAATCTAACCATCGCTCCTTGACATTCAATGGCATTACCATCGCTGAATGCCTCACTAACCTGGGGTTACCATTGACCAGAAACTGAACTGAACTAGCCATATAAATACTGTGGCTATGAGAGCAGGTCAGAGGCGAGGAATCCTGTGGCATGTAACCCACCTCCTGATTCCTCAAAGCCTGTCCACCATTTACAAAGAACAAGTCAGGAGTTGATGGAATACTCTCCACTTGCCTGGATGAGTGCAGCCGGAACAACATTCAAGAAGCTTGACACCATCCAGGACAAAGCAGTCCACTTGACTGGCACCACATCCACAAACATTCACTCCCTCCACCACCAACGCACAGTAGCAGCAGTGTGCACCACTAGGTGCACTTCAGAAACTCACCAAGCCTCCTTAGGCAGCACATTCCAAACCCATGACCATCTCGAAGGACAAAGGCAGCAAACAGATGGGAACACCGCCACCTGCAAGTTCCCCTCCAAGCCACTCACCACCCTGACTTGGAAATATATTGCTGTTCCTTCACTGTTGCTGGGTCAACATCCTGGGACTCCCTTCCTAACAGCATTGTGGGTGTACCAACACCACATGGACTGCAGCGGTTCAAGAAGGCAGCTCACCACCACCTTCTCAATGGCAATTAGGGATGGGCAATAAATGCTGGCCCAGCCACCGAAGCCCACATGCCATGAATGAATAACCAAAATAAAGTACCACCAACACAAGGTATGCAGGCAGAGGATCAGCTTTCTGGACACAATTAAGCAACACTGTCTCAGGAGGCTCAAACTTTCTCAGCAGGCCATTGCTGAGGTCTGCAATTTCCTGGAACAAAACCTCCTCCCCATTGGACTAGGTGGGAAAGCATTGCCAATGGCAGTCAAGATCACTATAGCCTGAATTTCTTTGCCACTGGTTCCTTCTAGAGATCAGCCTGTGAGGTCTGCAGTATTTCACAATCTGCCACATTTAACAGGGTTGCCACTTAATTTGCTACTGATAAAGATAATCAGACACAGAGGGCTCTTAGATTTGCTGCAATGGCTGGATTTCCACAGGTTCAGGAAGTTATTGACTGCAGAATGCAATTAAGGTGCCTTAGGTCATCCAGCAGAATTTCTCAATCATTCTGTTGCAGACATGATGGGCCAAATGGCCTCCTCTGTGTTACCATTCTATGATTCAATAAAAAGGATTCTGCTCCATCAATTTTCAGCTTGTATGTGACCACTGGATAGTTTTCATGCATGCCTGTGCAAGATAACTTGGAAACTGCCATGATGCCTTCATTTTGCAGCTGTCACATCTCCCACAGATCTTTGCCCCTCCAAACAGAGTCAAAAGCTGATTCCTTGGAGACAAGTGGCTGGATTTTCGCAACCTCTTTCCGAATCCATTGACATTTTAGAATGGCGGGCGGGACCCGGGTCTGGAAATCCCAACTCCATTTCTTGCTGAAAGTGGAAGGGAGTACCTGGGTGGTTCCTCAGGAGCATTTCTTTCTGGGAAACAGGCCAGACTGCCTTGCTTGCTGAGTGTGTAGTGAAGGAAGGAAGTTGAAAATATGGGCATGGCACCTTCCCACACACACATGATAGAGGAAGGGCAGCAGCAGCAATGTGCAGCCAGAGCCAGGTTACCTGGTCAGGAGTTGGCAGAGCCATCACAGAGTGCTCAGATGCAGAGTTGGTCAAGGGAAATGACTGGAAGAGGCTTGAGCAGATTTCCTACGACCATGTGCTCTTTCTCTAACTCTCTCTCATGGCCCACCTGCGCTTCCCTGCTGTCAGGGGCTGGAGATCACTTGCTGCTCCTCAGTGAGCTGCTAAATGGCCAAGGCTAGTCTTATATCTTGGATAAATGAGTTTGTTGGTCAATAGAACTCTAACTACATGCCTTCCTCTGTTTTCTTCAATTGCTGTTTACAATCAATGACGGAGAGAGACTGATATGAGAATAAACAGTGACGGTTTATCGAGACATAGGGCAAAGCACCAGATAATATGCGCTCACTCTGAAACCGCCAGAACTAGACTTACAGTTTCCAGTTGCCCGTGCTGTACAGTGATTCTTCAGTGCTGTCACATGATCAGTACACTTGCATTCTCTTAAAGGGACAGGGTACCTCACTTTATCACATCTCTCCCCCTTTACTTTAAAGTACAGCTAACAAACTTAAAACATATTAACTATTTACACAATAACTATTTACAGGTCAAATCCCTCAGGAGGCCTTCTTTGATTGGTTTAGTGTTGTAGCCCAACAGCCTCGGCTGGTGTTTCCGAGACCTCCTATTCAAGGGCAGTGGATGATTTCACCATCTTCCGGGTGCAGACATGTTGACTCCTGCTGCTCCCCTCCAAGCTGAAACAGATAAAGAGCAACAAGCATAAAGCAATACAGCAATGAGCTACATGATGTGTGAGGAGAAAGAGGAAAAGAAAACAAATTCTTTTTGCTTTTCTTTCCGAGGACTGTCAATAATTTCTCTTTTTCTTCCTGCATTTCCTTTTTTTTGGTAGCACTGAACCGTAATTCTTGTCTTCTCTTCAATTTCGCTGTTGGCTGGACTAGACTCAGGCGCGAGCTGAACGTGAATGAGCTCAGTAGTTGGGTTTTCTGGCAGCTCTTCTAAGAACTCAGGGCCTTCTAGTGTTAAAACCTCAGAGCTTTTATGCAGCACCTGCTTCAGCTCTTCCAATTCTTTCCTATTCTCATTAATAGCTTCCTGGGGAATTGCATATTGTTGTTCCTTCTCAGCTAATTTGTTCCTTAACTCGGCCAGACAGTCTTAACTCTTCCTTCTCTTCATATCTTTTTCGTGGCACAAATTGGGAGCTGATTGAATTTTGTAGCGCACAAAAGTCCTTTAATAAATTTTCCATTTCATTCCAATAGATGCTGACTTCAGCTTGAACTCTGTCCTGGTGTAATGCTTCTATGGGCTTCTCCCATTGGGTCTTTGCGTACTCATTTTTTCTTGCAGCAACACTTCTGGTTTCAAATTGGGAACTTAGCAGACCCTCAAGATTTATCTCTCCCAGCCAGTTCCTTCCGAGGAGACTCAGTCCCCTGCCTGAAATTACAAATGGGGGTAATTTTGCAGACTGTTCCTCATACAGAATCCTTGATTTGACATATCCATTTCATATTTATTTCTTTGCCCATGTCCGTCCTCAGCTTTGTGTCCGAAACTTCTAACTTCCAAGAGTGGGTTCCTTTACTCAGATATCTAAATCCATGTTATCCAATGACGGACATCGACACTGCCATATCAACTTCCATCATAATTGGTTGTCCACTACTTAGATTGGCTTGGTTCCACCCACTTTGAGGTTATATAATGAATGGATGCCTGATTCTATTTCTTCTGGCTCTTTCATGAGGCATATTTTTCCTTTTGCCTTTATAGTGTTGTTTTAGCCTTTCTCTGCAGTGCCGCCTCATGTGGCCATAGCGGTGGAAGAAAAGGCACTTAACTTGTTTGAGTTGTCATTCACTCACTGGAGGCCTGGATGTATTTCTATCATTCATTTTGAGGGTTTTCATTGCAGTACTGTTGTTTTTCAAAGGTCATGAGCTAGAGAGCATTTCCTGCTTTTCCGTTGAATCTGAAGTTTTTGTGCCCTTTGTTGCCGGATTGTCCCACTCAACCAGATGGACGGTGCCATTTTGTGTATCTTTTATAACTTTGGAATTTTGAACAGCACTCGCCATTGCGGTAGCTAATTCTAATGCCTTATTGAAGTCTAGACTTGGTTCGGCTAGCAAACGCATTTAGATATTATCATCTCCAATCCCACACATCAGGCAGTCTCTCAACATATCACTAATGGACATTCCAAATTCACAATGCGCAGTTAATGTTTTTAGAATGGTCACATAGTCAGCTGTTGTCTCCCCTGTTCCTTGAATTGAACTTGAAGTGCTGCATTGTGACTGACGGCTTTGGTCTCAGGTGGCTTTGTACAATTTTTATTAACTTGTTGAAAGTCTTCGAGTCAGGGGTGTCAGGTGACGTGAGGCTGTGGATCAGGCTGTACATTTTGCTCTATCATGAGGACAAAATAATCACCCTCTTCTTCTCATCCTCCGCAATGGCGCTAGTGGTAAAAAAGAACGCTAGGCGTTCGACATACTGAGACCAGTCATCTGAAATGGGGTCAAATGGATCGACACACCCGAACCTCGGCATCGTGAATGACTGCAAGGGGACAGTGCTTCCAATGGCTTCCCAGTTAATGACAAATTCAGGTGTTTGGCTTATCGCAGCTCTCTTGACTGCCTTTGATCGATTCGTGTTTTGCCTTCTGCAGAGTTGCACTCTCTCTGGGGTGCCTTATAGGTTTCTGCCCATTGCCATTTTTCATGTATTTACCAGTTTAAATGCATTTTTGCTTTAAGAGTAGTCACCTTTTTTTTTAAACTCTGTCTCTGCAGCTGTTAGCTTTTCTCTGCTGGACTTTGCGCTCTTTTTGAGTCTTGGCAGGATCCCCATGATCGCGGTTCTATGGGTTTTTTTTAAATTTTAAACTGCAGCCTATTTTTCAGGATAAGTACAGATGCTCTTTCCAATGCTTTGTTCACCCATATGGATTTTTTTTTTCTGTTGTTCTTTACCCTCTTCACCACTTTTATGTCTTGGGTAAATGAGTTCGTTGGCCAACTGAACTCTAACTGCACACCATCCTATGTCCTTATCAATTGCTGCTTGCAATCAATAACGGGGAGAGACTGATATAAGAATAAACAGTGATGGTTTATTGACACATGGGGCACAGCACCAAATCTTACATGTTCACTCAGAAACCTCCAGAACTAGACTGACAGTTCCCAGATGCCCGCTCTTTACAGTGATTCGTCAGTGCTGTCACATGATCAGCACTTGCATTCTCTTAAAAGGACAGGGTACATCACTTTACCACAGCTAGGCTTTCCTCCATTCTGTGTAAAGTGGCAGACTGAGTGTGAAAGCTATTGATGAGGGCCAGCCTGCCCTTAGTTGCCTGCTGCCTCTGATTCAGGTGGTCACTCTTCCCATGGAGGTGGACATCAGTGCGAAGGCCTGAGGCATCATGTGAGGTTCCAGGTTAGGTTGAAGGAGGTGGCACAGTTCAATCACAAACTCCTTGGTGTACCTGAGCCACCTCAGACATTACAGCTGAGCGCAGTCGAGGTAAGAGAAGTATTCTTAATCAACGGGAAAAGGCATAGGAACTGCAAAGCCTACCATTCTGTCAACGTGCAGTTGGTGTGCCCGCCTGCATGAGGTCATTAAACTTCCTCTTGCACTGCATCCAAGTCCTCAAGTCCAATCTCCGGAAGTTAACCTCCCTGGCAACCTACACCCATTTCCTTCAGAGGAGGGTCACCTGGCTCTTCACAAAATAATAGTGCCTCTCCTCCTGTTCATTTCGATGACTAAGGCTACCAGGGCTCCACCAATGAACTGCATGGCCTATTCTCTGCCCTGGTGCTCCATTTCCATTCTCTGTTTGCAGCACTGACAGTCACCAGCAGCTTTCTTTGACTCAGTGCTGCTCAGTGTTTGCCTCACAGGCTATTAACCCCCTTGTTATGTGTGAATCCAGCCAGCAATGCTGGTCATGCTACGGTGCATGCAGAAATCACGGAAATGAGGAGGCAACACCAGGTTTTGCATGTTGCCTCCCTGAAGCATGAATGGCTCTGGGCAGATCATGAATCGCAACTCTTGTGCTCAAAAATGAGCCATTACAAATTTTTAACCCCATGTCTCATTGAGGACTCTTCAATCTGATTGGTTGCTGTTGCTTGTCCTGCTCACACATGCCACAGGTTCCCTGTAGAGGGCACCATGCTGCATCAGCTGCTCAATGGCAGAAAGTTGCCGCTCAAAAGCCTGTGAAAATTCTGTGGCTAGCTGTTAGCACAATGAATGGCAAGTAGCGCCATTTCACTGCTGACTGCAAAATCCATACCAATATGTATTCTTTTGGTCTAATTTTCTTTTGCATTGTGTGGCTTTTATTTCTTACTCTGTTCTGATTTCATTTGAACAGGATTATGGTGTAGAATAGAAACACCTTTGGGATTTCAATTGTGCTTGTAGACTTGGAGGGGAAAGAGAGCCAATTTTCCTCCACTCTGCATCCAACTAGCAGCTGAAAAATTCAGCAGAAAAATAGGATATTGTCACTGGTGCCACTGGGAGGAAACATGCTGTCAGTATACCCAAGGAAAATTTTATTGTTCCGTCACCATTCACAATGCAGTTAACACCACCAGTGATGCAATACTTACACAGCCTAAGGGCCTAGTGTTGGACAGGGGGAGTGTGTAACTGTTCCTGGTGGTCACTGTGGTATAAGGGTTTGGCCACATACAGGGTTAATGTGGGACTGAGTACAGTACCGCCCACATAGTGATGTAAGAAGACACTTTTTAAAAAAAATATATACTTTATTCATAAAATATCTGGAAGAACATTACAAAACATTTCAAGTTGGCCATCACAAAAAGTACAATCAGATTCAACTTTTACACATGGATCACGAGGAGCATCAATACAATTAATGAATATTACAATCATTACAATATGGTCATTACAGACAATCAGACAATGGTATTGGAGTTAGCAACGTACATCATGTTGCACTCTGAGGTGCTTCAACACAATTATAATACAATTAGTATTCAATAGATACATTCATTATGAGCTGTACAGCCCAAGGGGCTCTAAACAGTTCCCTGTCCCTCGGTGCACTGTGGCAGAAAGATCTTAGACAGCGACCTTTCCCCATTGCGCCTTTGCGGCGGCTGCCCCAAGCTATAGTGCATCCCTCAGCACGTAGTCCTGGACCTTGGAAAGTGCCAGTCTGCAACACTCGGTCGGGGACAACTCTTTGTGCTGAAAGACCAACAAGTTTCGGGCAGACCAAAGAGCGTCTTTCACCGAGTTGATGATCCTCCAGCTGCAGTTGATGTTTGTCTCGGTGTGTGTCCCTGGGAACAGCTCGTAGAGCACAGAGTCCTGTGTCACAGAACTGCTCGGTACGAACCTCAACAGAAGTCACTGCATCTCTCTCCAGACCTTCTTTGCAAAGGCACAATCCACAAGGATCGTCCCCACCACAGCCACCACGAGGGCAACGTGCAGAGTGGGTGAGACCCCTGGCATGTTAGAAGGATCTGACGGGGAGGGCCTTTCTCACCACCAGCCAAATTACATCTTGGTGTTTGTTGGAAAGTTCTGGCGATGAGGCATTCTGCCAAATGACTTTGACAGTCTGCTCGGGGAACCATCCCACAGGATCCACCCTCTCCTTTTCCCGCAGGGCCTTTAAGACATTACATGCCGACCACTGCCTGACGGACTTGTATTCAAAGGTATTTCTCAGCATAAATCTTTCCACGAGGGACAGGTGGTACGGCACGGTCCAACTACTTGGAGCGTTCCGTGGCAGCGTGGCCAGACCCATCTTTCGCAACACCGGGGACAGGTAGAACCTCAGCACATAGTGACACTTGATGTTTGCGTACCGAGGATCTACGCACAACTTGATGCAGCCGCAAACAAAGGTGGCCATCACTATGAGGGCGATGTTGGGCACGATTTTTCCCCCCTTATCTAGAGGCTTGTACATTGCGTCCCTGCGGACATGATCCATTTTCGACCTCCAGATAAAGCGAAAGATGACTTGGGTGATCGCCATCACGCAAAAGTCTGGAATGGGCCAGACCTGCTCCACGTACAGCAACAGTGAGAGTGCCTCACACCAGGTTCTTACCCGCAATGGAGAGGGAGCATCGCTCCCACATGCCCAGTTTTCTTTGCACCATAGACATTCACTCCTTCCAGTTTCTAACGCATGCCCCGGTACCTCCGAACCATATCCCCAGCACCTTCAGGCCGTATGCCCTGACAGTGAAGGGGACAAATGATCAGTCAGCCCAGTTCCCAAAGAATATGGCCTCACTCTTCCCACGATTTACCTTGGCTCCCTAGGCCAGTTCGAACTGGTCACAGATGTAGATCAGTCTGTGCACTGACAGCGGATCCGAGCAGAAGACGGTGACATCGTCCATGTACAGGGAGGCTTTGACCTGAGTGCCTCCACTGCCTGGGATCATCACTCCTCTTATGCCCGGATCCTTCCTGATGGACTCAGCAAAGGGTTCTATGCAACACACAAACAGGACAGGGGAGAGAGGGCAGCCCTGCCTGACTCCAGATTTAATAGGAAAGCTATCTGATTCCCACCCATTGATTGAGACTGTGCTACTGATGTTAGTGTAGAGCAGTTGGATCCAATTGCGAATTCCCTCCCCAAACCTCATTTTGGAGAGCACATCCACCATGTAGGTGTGCGATATTCTGTCAAAGGCCTTCTCCTGATCCAGGCTGATGAGGCAGGTGTCCACATCCCTGTCCTGCACATAGGCAATCGTATCCCTGAGCAGCATGAGGCTGTCAGAGATCTTCCTGCCCGGCACAGTGCAGGTCTGGTCAGGGTGGATCACCAATTCCAGAGAGGACTTGACCCGATTGGCGATGATCTTGGACAGAATCTTATAGTCCACGTGCAACAGTGAAATGGATCGCCAATTTCTAATTTCCTCCCTTTCCCCCTTGTGCTTGTAGATGAGGGTACTGTACCTTTCCTCATGGATTCTGACATGCTGCTGGCCAGGAGCATACCCTCGTACACTTCCAGCATGTCTGGGCCAATCCAGTTCCATAGAGCCGAATACAAGTCAGCCGGCAAGCTGTCGCTTCCGGGAGTTTTACTCTTCTTGAAGGACTCAAGGGAATTAGTCAGTTTGTCAGGAATTAGCAGTTTGTCCAGGCACTCCTGTGTACTGTCATCTAAAACCTCCATGATAGAGGACAGGAAGGACTGGGAGGCTGTGCTGTCTGTGGGCTTCATGTCATACAATCCAGCATAAAAGGATTTGCTGATCCTCAAAATGTCAGACTGTGATGACTTTACTGAGTCATCTTCTTCCTTCAGGCTGCTGATCACAGAGCTCTCTGTGTGTACCTTTTGGACGATGAAACGTGAGCACGTCTCATCCTGCTCCACGGAGCGGACTCTAGAACGGAAGATGATCTTGGAGGCCTCTGAGGCAAAGAGCGAGGCTTGCTGGCTCTTCACCTCTTGGAGTTCCTCCTTGATATCGACCCCCATCAACTGCAGCCGGAGCAGGTTCTGTAGGTTTTTCTGGAGTCGGGATATTTCCCTCTGTTCCTTCCTAGCTTTCTGGATGCCTTTGAGGATGAAAAACCTCTTGATGTTTCCCTTGATCACTTCCCACCAGTGTGTCATGGACTCAAAGAGGGATTTCAATGTTCTCCAACCTTTGTAATCCCTCTTGAGATGTAAGAAGGCACTCTTTTTTTTTTGAAAAATATACTTTATTCATAAAGTATCTGGAAGACCATTACAAAACATTTCAAAATCACCATCACAAAAGTACAATCAGATTCAACTTTTACACATGGATCAAAATGTGCATCAATACAATCAATGAAAATTACAATCATTCCAATATGGTCAATGCAGACAATCAGACAATAGTACTGGAGTTATCAACATACATCATGTTGCACTCTGAGGTGCTTCAATACAATTATGATACAATTAGTATTCAATGCATACATTCATTGTGAGCTGTGCAGCCCGAGGGGTCTATACAGTTTCCAGCCCCTCAGTGCACTGTGGCAGAAAGGTCTTAGACAGCGACCTTTCCCCATTGCGCCTTTGCGGCGGCTGCCCCAAGCTTTAGTGCGTCCCTCAGCACGTAGTCCTGGACCTTGGAATGTGCCAGGCTGCAACACTCGGTCGGGGACAGCTCTTTGCGCTGGAAGACCAACAAGTTTCGGGCAGACCAAAGAGCGGCTTTCACCGAGTTGATGATCCTCCAGCTGCAGTTGATGTTTGTCTTGGTGTGTGTCCTTGGGAACAGCCCGTAGAGCACAGAGTCCTGTGTCACAGAACTGCTCGGGATGAACCTCGACAGAAACCACTGCATCTCTCTCCAGACCTTCTTTGGAAAGGCACAATCCACAAGGAGGTGAAAAATGGTCTCGTCCCCACCACAGCCACCTCAAGGGCAATGTGCGGAAGGGGTGAGGCTCCTGGTGTGTTGGAAGGATCTGACAGGGAGGGCCTTTCTCACCACCAGCCAAGCTACATCTTGGTGCTTGTTGGAAAGTTCTGGCGATGAGGCATTCTGCCAAATGACTATGACAGTCTGCTCGGGGAACCATCCTACAGGATCCACCCTCTCCTTTTCCCGCAGGGTCTCTAAGATGTTACATGCCGACCACTGCCTGATGGACTTGTGGTCAAAGTAAGAAGGCACATGACCAGGCCTAGGAGTCAGTGTGGTGTTAAACCGAGATGAGTGAAGTCATAGACTTGGAGACAGCTCCTTGCCTGTACCCTTTACTGTCTATATGTGTATAGTTACAAGTAGTTGATAAAGATTTGCTGTTAACCTACTGAAGATTATGAAGACTTCTTTAAGAGATACCATTCTGTAAACAACACTCTCCCAACAGTTATGGCCATATATTTTATACAAATCCGTGTCTTTGCACTCCAGTCACCCATGCACAATGTCTGAATTCACCAGATGCAATTTTAACCCCTCCCTATTTCGATATAGAATGCTGTTGCAATTTTCAATATGCATACTGGAATGTAATGCTTTGGGAACATTGGGAACAATTTCCTTCAGTTATAGCATTGAATTCTTACAATAATAAGAATATAAGTAACAGAATGTATTCATTCATTCAAAGACAGAATACCTAAGAATAGTTTTGAAAGAAATCTATCATGTCACTAAACATATAAATAAATTCAACTTTAGGTTAAAAAAAAACTGTCCTGAGGAGAGTGAATGGTTAAATTCATCTTTAAGCAAGTTTCTTTTTATAAGTATTAGACACTCTATATAATATGTACATAATTTTTTTCAGACTACACTCAGGATTTGTTTTCATTGGAAGAATTCCAACTTGATTGAAATCATTTCAGTTTCTGCTCTTAACTGTTACTACAATTTCAGCAGTGACCTGCTCCATTGTTTGGACTCCAGTGAATCAGCAGTTCCTTTCTCCCTAGTCAAATTCAGACAGGGAAGGGACTAGGTGCATAACCACAGTAGAGTGTTATTCATTTGCAAATATAACAGCAAAACAATCTGAGAAATATTTTATAAGTTACAACAACAAGGGCACGCAAACATTTCTCCAGCTTTCATTTCCCCTTGCTATTTGTATATTTTATTTTCTGTTCAGTCTCTAGTCTGACACATTACTTCCTGATGGGAGGGTGTGAGGAAGTGACCTGCGCTCAAGGTTCTATCAGTTCCACTTTTGATCTGAAATCTAGAAGGTGACAGAGCTCTTTAAAGAGAATTTCCCTCCATTTTTTACTTTTCCTGTCTGTGAGAGCAGATAGCCTTCACGAAAATCCATCATTTGCTGTGTCGACATTTATGGGCATCAACTTGTATCATGTTGAGCTGATACACATTTTGGAGAATACATATATGCAATGCTGCCATATTGCCATTCAGATATTTTACACAGGAAGATCAACAACAACAATAGTTTGGAGAGAAAGGTAGGGAGGTGGTGAGGTTTAGGGAGGGAATTCCAAAGCTTTGGGGTGAGACAACTGAAGACAAGGCCACCAATGGTAGAGCAATTAAAATTGGTGATGCGCAAGAGGCCAGAATTAGAGCAGCAGATATCTCAGAAGGTTGTGGGGTTGGGGGAGATTACAGAAATAGGGAGGGGCAAGGCCATGGAGAGATTTGAAAACAGTGATGAAAATCTTGAAATTGAGATGCTGCTTAACCATATGCCCATGTAGGTCGGCAAGCACAGGGAAGATAGGTGAATGGGACTTGGTGTGAGTTAGGACACAAGCAGCAGAGTTTTGGATAATCTCAAGTTTATAGAGAGTAGGTCATTGCAGGCTGACCAGCAGTGCTTTAGAAAAGTCAAGTCTGGAGGTAATAAAGGCATGAATGAAGCTTTCAGTAGCTGATGAATTGAGGTGGGTGGGGGAGTGGAGGGAAAGAGGCATTTTTGCTTTTTAACCCTTTGTTGCTTTCTTTCCATTGTTGGTAGACAAACCACGTTAATTATTCAGTTAATAATACAGCAAGTTAATAGATTACTAGAGTGTGCCACCAGAATGGTAGAATACAGATGGTTGATTTTCTGATTGGGCTCCAGGCACAAAAGCCTCACCTATAAGGTTGATTTTTACTCCTGGGCAGTGATGCAGCCTAGTGAATAGCCACAGCCTTGTTTGCGAGTAGTAGCATGGAGTCTTGGTCAGTTTTAGTGGCCCGACCTCTTCAACATGAAAATGGCTGACTTCCAAACCAATTCTGCCTGCAAGTTGGTAGCATGTGAGAGCCTAGCAGTTAAAATAGAACTTCCAGAGATCTGAGGAAACAGCCCCCTGCACAAGTTAAGGGCATCAGAAGGTTCAGGATTAAAACTGTGGTCAGTGAGGGAAAACAGTCAGAGTAGGGGGCCCAAGATTTCCTGCACTCATGCACCTCCTGGCTCACAAGGAACCAGTAAATAACTTAGAATATACACACATGTGCTTCTTCCAATTCTGTATCCAGATTCCTACAGCTTTGGCCTAGTGGGGAAGCCACAATTGTTCTCTTGCTCAGGCCTTAAATAAAAATAGCAGCCAGGCCCCAACGCCATAATTGGTGCCCAATCCATGCATTTAAAGAAGGAACTTGTTGATTTCAGACTGGTGTCCAAATTTAAAATTGCATTCCACAAGATTGGAATTGAAATGGAGTGGGTTATTTAACTGTCTCTTCATGCCTGATTTCTACAGGGCGATGGATGGGAAGTGGGCAGGGGAAGGGGAGAGGGTTAAAATCAACCTCTGAACAACAAGAAGTCACAGGCATGTTTCCTGTTCACTATGGATAGAAAATTGTAGAGAGTCCATACATGGTCTGCTGATATGCACTCTCACCAAGTAAGGCTTGTATCAGGATCATGTTTGGAAAATCTGCTCTTGGATCTACAGAAGTTATACTAAGAGTTTATGATGCATGAGTCAGACCACACACAAGTGTTTAATTTCTTCTGCACATTATTTTCTCCACACAGGTTAAAAGCTTTAATCATTAAGCATTACATTTCCATTTCCACTATTTTAACACAGCTGTTAACCAGGTGAAAATAAATGGGTTAATAATTGTTTTTGAGAAACCTATAAATAGTGCACTCCCTTAGAATACAGTGTCTCTATCCATGTCTGAAAAAGATTACAGAAAAATATAACACGTTTGATCTCAAACATAAAATGGGTGAACTATAAATGAAGATTAGAAAGGCTTAAAGTGTTTCAGACTAGAAAGAGGATGGTTAATGTACTGCATCAAAGTACATAAAATATCAAATGATATAGATAAGGTAAACCTTAGATTATTACTTAAATATACAGCAAGCAAAGTAGGACCAGAAAAATGCCCTTACTCAGACAGTAAGACTGTCGATGACCAAGCGTCAAGTTTCGAAAGAGATGAAAATATTCACAGGGCAAGTTTAGATCTCTCAAAAACTTTTGCCAAAATTCCTCATGAAAAGCTCTAGTTCAAACTTCACTACAATGGAATCGGGGGGGGACATTAGTAAATTGGAACTGGCACTTCCTTGCCAATAGAAGGCAAAGATCAATGTGTATTGGGGAATCATCCTCTTCTGGAGATGTCCCATCAGGCATGTCCCAGGGAACTGTTTTGGGACCTTTACCCAAGAAGTGTAAGACATACATAATCATACTTCCCAACAAGTTAAAAAAACAGGGTTTGTCATTTTGCTGTTGACTGCTTGGTTTATACATCAGGGAAAACTCAAGGTCATATCAAACAACTGCAAGAAGACCTTCTGAAATTTTGAAAATGCCAGGACCAATGGGAGATGGCATTCAATGTCAAAAAATACTATGTCATGTGCATCACCAACAAAAAGCTTTAAATTCTGTAATCAAATTCTCCAACAGGTAGATAGGCAACCATATCTCGGGGCACTCACCTTAAAAACAATCTTCCATGGAGATTCCACATGCAGCAGATAACATGGATTTCTGAGGAGGACTCTTTTGTGTACAACAAAAATATCAGAATTATAGACTGAACCAGCTCTTCGATTTAATGATGACTCCCTCAGAGTCCTCCTCCATGCAGTGTTAAACTGACATGAGGAGCTGATGCTATCCAGTGGGGAGAGGAGAAACCTGACCAAAACATGTGCTGCCTGGGAGAAGATGGCCGAGGAGGTCAGCAGCTTTGGGCTGGTGATGAGAACTTGGTCTCAATGCCAGAAGAGGTTCAATGATCTCATGAGGGCGGCCAGGGTGAGTAAGTCCTCAGTGTGCACAATCTTGTGCCAGTGTGCTACAGGGTACCATTGTGAATGCAGGTGGAATGTGAGTTTGGCTGGAGCTCCAAGGCAGCCTGATATAACAAAGACATTGCTGTCAGCGACGATGTCAATGTGCCCTTAAAGCTTTGGCCCAGTTGGAGGGTAGGGGGTTGGCAGCCTGTGCAGATGAAGGCTGTGCACAGCAGCTAGACTGCCAAGCATTCTGCCAATAATGTGTTGGTAGCATGCCATTAAATAGGCTGACAGTGCTAATGAGTGCAATCTTTTCAGGAGAAGCGTGCCCACAATGCTCGAGAGCGAGGCCCGACTGGCGGCATGTGCCGAACCTAGTGGTCTTAACTCCATTTGAAGAGGTGGTGTTGACACTCACCGGCAGAATCATCCAGGAAGATTGGCAGAGGCAAAATTGGAGGAAGGCCTGGGCCTGGTGAGGTGACAAAAAACTCAAAACCAATTGAAAAAAGGAGAGGGCAAGTGGGAGGTGGATGGAGGTTTGGCATGATGCAATGAAACTTGTTAATATAGTTCTGACACTAAAACCCTGGGACGCTTCATAATTGGAAGTTACAGATGTTGGTACAAGTATGTATGTGCCTGCAGAGTCTCAACTCTCATATTGGACATGAGTAATGTTACAGAGCTTAGTGACTTTATGCTGATGTGGCAAAAATCTGTTATGACCACTGACCCTGTGACTTATGTCTTTTTGTCACAAGTGAAGCCTTTTCCATTGACCCTTCTTTGGATGCTGTGCTACCACTCCCGTCGAGGAGGAGGATAGACACTCGGTGGATGCAGCATCACATCCTTTCTCTGCCCAAGCACTATTGCAGATAAGGGCACTTCAGCAGGGATTTGCGCATTGGAATGGGGGCATGCACAGTCTGGTGAAAGAATGTCACAGTTGCCCGTGCAGCTGCCAAAGAGTGTGCTGGAGCAGGCCTCAGGCAGCTGGAGGCATGTCTGGGGTGATCCAGAGACTGATCCCAAGTCGGATGATGACCCTCTAGAGTCCATAAGGTGGCAGATGTTGGATGTCCATCATGAGGTCTGTGAAGGTGTCCATCCAGGCCATGAGTGCTGTGATCATCCACTCTTCAGAACACCAAGGCTCCATCATGGACAAACTGGTGACTGTACTGGAGGGGCAAAGCGAGCAGATTTCAGATGCAATTGTTGGTATCCGCTCCGACCTTCACACCATCACCCTGGCTCTGAGCTCAGGGACCCAGAGCCAGGGCAACAGGGGAACTGGGAGTCTGGGCACAGTACCAGCTCCTGGGACCTCACCGGTTGGCAGGGAGGGCCAAATGATCCTAGTAGCAGAGGATGGGCAGCAGCTGCTTCCATCAGGAAGCGTCTCTCAGGACACTTCTGATGAGGGCAGCATCTCTCCATCCATCCGCATTGACTCGGTCCTCATGGCGGCATCTGAAGATTCTCCTGCCTCTCAGCAGGAGTTTTCTAATGTGACCGGCTAGTCAAGGCTGCAGCGGCACATAGGACGTCTCCAAAATCATTCAGGGCAAGGGAGGTGGCAGATCAGCAGCCTCTTTCTGGTGCAACAGCAGGTGAGTGCAGAGCATGTCAAAATAATGCCATAGTAGTCACCAAGAAGGATACATGGGTGAGTAGCCTATTCATGTGAATGTGACTAATCATTGTCCATTTGTGAATAACCCAGACCTCATATTCCCTCATGCTGATGTTTTTGAACTATGCTGTGTCTGTGGGACTTGTATCAGTAGATAGAGGAAAGCTTTATAATATCAATGTAGGGCAGGATGCCTCATGTGTTAATGTTTGGACAGGGCAAGTATGTTGACATGATGATGACAGGAGTCACACATTGCACATGAGCAATGATTTGGACACATGGCATCCACACATCTTTTAGGCCAAGACTTTTGGGACTATGGAAACCTCTATCTTATTAAGTCATCCCTGGTGTCACAGTCATCCATGTGATCATGGCCAGGGCCTTCCACCTGAACGTTGCTGTGTTCCCTGATCTTATCCTCATCCTCTGAAGAATGGCCTGTTCTGCCGTGCCTTCACCCTCCAGGGCATCCCCTATTTGGATTGCGAGTTTATGAAGGGCACAGCATGCCACGACCATCAAGCACACACGAGAGACCGTACTGCAATGTCCCTCCAGACCTGTCAAGGCATCTGAATCTCAACTTCAAGAGGCCGATGGTCTACGTGATGATGGCCCTGGTACTTCTGTAGCTGTCTCCTCTCCACTCTGTTCTAGGGCACCCTGACAGATGTTATTAGCCGTCTCTTCAATGTGTACCCCTTGCCACCTACAAGCCATTCATTCAGGGAATCAGGGCCACTGAATGGGCCTGAAGCCTGTGAGTTTCAAAGAAAGAAGGAGTTGTGGCTGCTGCCCTGGGGCCTGGCACATATCTGCATGACCAGCTGGACATTCAACGAGTGGAATCCAGGACCATCCAGCAGAGGCCTGTATGGCAACGCAAGTATAATCAATGGCTCCCTGTACCTTGGGGAAAACTGCAATCACTGCCTTGATGGTTGCATTGGTGCAATCAATTACTCTTTGCACCTTTAGAAATCCTGCCATGGCTTTTTTTATTTGACTAATGTTGTCAGTGATGAAGACAATGAATGACTCTGCACGGTGAAACATGGCATCTTTGCATTATGCAGTGGTGTGCTACAGGCTGGGTTATGCCATTCAGATCTCCATAGGTGGTGTGAAATGAACCTGACACAAATAAAATTTAGAGCCCGCTGTGACTTTCAATATCACAGGCATTGGATGGCCACCACACAGTTGGATGCAATCTCTGGGGCCAGCATGTGCCAGAGATGTCACAGTGTCCCTCAAAAGGCAAAGTCTCTTCAGGCACTGTCTCTCAGTCATCTGCAGGTATGAGATGCACACCACACCATTGACAGAGTATGGCTTTCGCCTGTCTCTGTGCATGCTGCAGCATGCCCTCAGCAGCCCCTTGCTCTTCAGCAGCATGTCCTCCTTCATGCACTTCAAGTTCCCCTCCAAACCACACAAAATCCTGACTTGGAACTAAATCACCGTTCCTTCACTGTCGCTGGATTAAAACCCCGGAACTCCCTTCCTAACAGCACTTTGGGTGTTCCTTCAGCACATGGACTGCAGTGGCTCAAAAAGGCAGCTCACCACCACCTTTCCAAGGGCAGTTAGGGATGGGTAATAAATATTGAAAGAATAAAAACAGTCTTGGCCAGTGACACCCACTTCTCGTGAAAGAATTAAAAAAAACCCTCTGGATTCTACTGCTGTTCATCTGGCCTCCTCCTGCTCCTCTCCTTCTCCTCTCCTCCTCACTTGGTAGGTATCTTCACTGTCACTGGGCTGGCTGAGTTCTAAAGGACATAACTGCTAGACTGGATCGACAACAGGTGGTAAGGGAACCAACAAAAAGGAAAAACACTCTTGACCTCATCCTCACCAACCTGCCTGCCGCAGATGCATCTGTTCATGACAGTATCAGTAGGAGTGCCCACCTCACAATCGTTGTGGAGACGAAGTCCCACCTGTACATTGTGGATACCCTCCATCGTGTTCTGTGGCACTACCACTGTGCTAAATGGGCTAGATTTTGAACAGATCTAACAACTCAAAACTGGGCATCCACGAGGTGCTGTGGGCCATCAACAGCAGCAGAATTGTACTTGAACACAACCTGTAACCTCATGGTGAAGCATACCCCCATTCTACCATTATCATCAAGCCAGGGGAACAACCCTGATTCAATGAAGAGTGCAGGAAGGCATGCCAGGACCAGAACCAGGCATACCTAAAAATGAGGTGTCAACCTGGTGAAGCTATAATATAGGGCTACTTGCATGCCAAACACCATAAGCAGCAAATGATAGACAGGGCTAAGCAATCCCACAACCAGCGGATCAAATCTGCAGTCCTTCCACATTCAGTTGTGAATGATTGTGGGCAATTAACCAACTCACTGGAGGGGGACGCTCCACAATATCCCCATCTTCAATGATGGAGGAGCCCAGCACATCAGTACAAAAGATAAGGCTGAAGCATTTGCTACAATCTTCAACCAGAAGTGCTGAGTGGATGATCCACCTCGGCCTTCTCCGGAGATCCCCAGCATCACAGGTCTTCAGCCAATTCGATTCACGAGATATCAAGAAACTGCTGAAGGCCCTGAATATGTAGGCTGAGGGCACTGGAAGGCAAAGGCTATGGTCCCTGACAATATTCCAGCAATAGTACTGAACTAGTGCTCCAGAACTTACCGCACACCTAGCCAAGCTGTTCCCGTACAGCTACAACACTGGCATCTAGCTAGCCATGTGGAAAATTGCCCAGATATGTCCTGTAAACAAAAGCAGGACAAATCCATCCCGGCCAATTACCGCCCCATCGATCATCAGTAAAGTAATGGAAGGGGTCATCAACAGTGCTATCAGGCGGCTCTTGCTTAGTAATAACTTGCTCACTGAAGCCCAGTTTGGATTCCGCCAGGGCCACTCAGCTCCTGACCTCATTACAGCCTTGATTCAACATGGACAAAAGAGCTGAACCTCTGAGGTGAGGTGAGAGTGACTGCCCTTGACATCAAGGCAGCATTTGACCAAGTGTAGCATCAAGGAGCCCTAGCAAAACTGGAGTGAATGGAAATTGAGGGAAAACTCTCTGCTGGTTGGAGTCATACCTAGCACAAAGGAAGATGGTTGTAGCTGTTGGAAGTCAGTCAGCTCAGTTCCAGGATATCACTGCAGGAGTTCCTCAGGCTAGTGTCCTTGGCCCAATCCTCTTCAGCTGCTTCATCAATGACCTTTTTTTCATTATAAGATCAGAAGTGGGGACGTTCGCAGATGATTGCACAACGTTCAGCACTATTCGCGACTCCTCAGATACTGAAACAGTCCATGTCCAAATGCAGCAAGACCAGGACAAAATCCAGTCTTGCATTGACAAGTGGTAAGTAACATTCATGCCGCACAAGTGCCAGGCAATGACCATCTCCAAGAAGAGAGGATCTAACCATCACCTGTCAATGTCATTACCATCACTATCCTGGGGGTAACCATTGACCAGGAACTGAACTGGACTAGCCATATAAATAGTGTGGCTACAAGACCAGGTCAGAGGCTAGGAATCGTGTGGCGATTAATTCACCTCCTGACTCCCCAAAGCCTGCCCACCATCTACAAGGCACAAGTCAGGAGTATGATGGAATACTCCCCACTTGTCTGGATGAGTGCAGCTCCCACAAAACTCAAGAAACTTGACATTGCCCAGGACAATGAAGCCCATTTGATTGGCATCATATCCACAAACAATTATTCCCTCCACAACCGACGCACAGTAGCAGCAGTGTGTACCATCTACAGGATGCACTGCAGGAATTCACCAAGGCTCCTTCGACAGCACCTTCCAAACTCACCCCCACTACCCTCTAAAAGGACAAGGGTAGCAGATAGATGGGAACACCACCACCTGGAAGTTCTCTTCCAAGTCACTCACCATCCTGACTTGAAAATATATCACTGTTCCTTCACTGTTGCTGGGTCAAAATCCTGGAAATCCCTTCCTAACAGCATTGTGGGTGTACCTACATCACATGGACTGCAGCAGTTCAAGAAGGCAGCTCACCACCACTTTCTCATTGGCAACTAGGGATGGGCAATAAAATGCTGGCCCAGCCAGCGAAGCCCACATTCCATGACTGAATAAAAAAAACAGAATAAACTATTCCCATATAGACAAAAGCAGGAATGTATTGTAAGATGTTGTATGTAGTTCGGTAGGTCTCATGAAGAGGTTCTGAGCCTTGCATAGTTTATCATTCATTAATGACTAGTAACTATCCACATATATACAGTATTAAGTCTAAGCTGCGAGCTGTCTCCATGCTTGTTTCGACACACATCCCTGTCCAGTCTAAGGCTGCCCGCTAGAGTCGGGTCATGTGTTCCTTTACATCACACAATGGGTGATATTGTACCCAGTCCCATGTTAACCCTTTCTACGCCACACCTTTATACTATGCCTCCCCCCCAAGTTTTTATCCAACATATTTACAATGTATTCCTGTTTACTGAACATATTTACATTACTTTATCTCCCTTTCTCCTCCCTTCAAGTCTCTATTTTTATAGGTCCATGTGGTCTGAAGGCTTTATAATTCTTCCAACAGATAGAGGAGTGGTAGTTTCTGTTGTACTGGGTAAATTTTGATTAATGGGAGATTGTTTTGGATGTGTTCATTCTTGCGTTTGGCCGTCTTCTTCAATTTCTCTTCAATGTATCGTGGGAGGATCAGCTTGAGGGATAAGGAGAAGGCTTCACTTGATTTCTCCTAACCATACCTTCCCGGAATACTGACCAGATATGACCGTGGCTGGTTGGGATCTCTCTGGAAAATAGTGCTCTCTCTATCAAGGTCCTTAATCCAGACTCTCTTATCTTGTGTTAATGTGGCAGGTGTTTGGCGTGGTACTTATGTTGTAGGCAGAAATTGTATTGGTAATATTTGGCTGCCAACCCTGGTATTAGTTCCATTGGCAGGATTGGGAGCTGTGTGCGGAGTTTTCTGCCCATCAGGTGTTTAGATGGGACTAAGACACGTAGTAGTGGGGTGGACCTGTAGCTGTAGGTGCTGTTGGGAAGTCGTTGTTCTTCCTTGGAAGAGCTTTTATGGTGTGGACCCCTCTTTCTGCCTCATCATTTGACACTGTTGGAAGATGTAAGTGATGGCAAATTGGCTGAAGTATTCAATTGTAAATTGTTGGCTGTTATCCGACACTTTCTGGCTCCGGGGTACCATGGCTCACAAACATCCCCTTCAATACTCTCACCACCGCCTTTGTGGTTGACATGTACTTTACCTTGATCCATCAGAAGTAGTGCACCAAAATGAGGAAGGATCCACCACTGAAGACGAATAAATTGATGCCCAACCATTCCCATGGCCTGGTTGGAACTGTGTGGGGATAAGGGGCTCCCTCTGGCCCACTTGTGTAGCACACAGAGCTGGTAGTTTGCTATTGTACCCTCAATTGCCCTTGAAACGCCTGCTCTCCATACTGCAGATTGGGCCCATGCCCTGTGTTGGGAATTCCCAGGTGTCCCTGGTGCATTTTTTGGAGGATCTCTGGCCAAAGGGAGGCTGGAATGATCATCCACTCGTTATATACCAGCAGATCGTCGAATAGCAGCAAAGTGCTTCTGCTGTTCAAACCAAGTCTTCATGGTACTACCACTCGGTCTCTGCTGTGGCCTCCCTTGTTGACAATAATGGCAGATGTGGACACAATTCTCATCTTGCAGTTGTTATTGGCGGATTTGCTAGAGTATTCTTGTGGTAGCTAGCAGGTGTCTTCTCATCAATTACCAAATACAATTTCAGCTCCTTGATCAGATTGGCATTATATTTCAATGGAAGGTCCACTTGACCCTGGAAGATGTATATGTCATTGTTTGATTTTTCCCCTGAAAGTATACCATCTCAAATGTGAACCTCATAAGGCATAGACAGACTCTCTGGTTTCTGGCGGCCATCAACGCCAGCTCCTTCTCATCTAGCAGTGAGACCAATGGCTTCTGGTCTGTTTTAATGGTGACCTTAATGCCAATAATATAGTCAGAAAATTTCTTGCACAGTCATGTGACTGTGAGAGCTTCTTTCTTGATCGTGGCATATCTTGTCTCTGTGTCTGACAGTCCTCTGGATGCGTAATACACTGGCTGAGACATCTGACCAGTTGTTCCTGAAATAAGAAAATAAGACTGCTCCAAAGCCTGTGGGGTGGGAGGGGGGGTTGGAAATTGAGGGGGGACGGGGGAGAGGCAAGTGGGTGCATTGAGATAGGTCAGACCTTGTGGCAGGGGGGAAGGGTGAGGGGGTTCGGACCTCGGGGGTGGGGATGTGGCCAGGGGTCGAACCTCGGGTGTGGGGGATGGTTGGACCTTGGTGGTGGGTGGAGGAGGTGAGAGGTCTGGGGTTTGAGTGGTTGGGTTGCGGGGGGGTGTTGAATGTTAGTGGGGGGATGGAGGAGTCAGGTCGGAGGGATAGGAGGAAGGAGTCCTGTACGGGTAGGAGGATTCTCAACAGAGCAAGGGAGGGGGGGTTGGTCAGGGGTTAGGGAATACCATGAGAGGGTGGTTAATTGGAATGTGGGGGGTGTCCCATGGGGGGTTTAGGGGTATGGGGAAAGTCCTGTGGGGGCTGTTGTTCTGGGTTTTTACAGTAGTTACCCAGAAGTTAGTAGAGGTTTTAATTCTTCTAACTTTATCTGGATAACTATTGGTAACTTTACCTCGATCCATCAGAAGTAGTGCACCAAAATGAGGAAGGATCCACCACTGTTGGTGTAACCCATTTAAATCGTATTTTCAAATGGTTTGTAGCGCAGGTCAATTGCCCAGAGGAAATTTGCGCTTCTGGGTAATTGCCGTGCAAACCCTTACCTGTGAAGTTCCAAGGAGGACTCCCCAATGCAATTTTGGGGTACCCCCAATCAGACATCGGGGAGCTTGGAAGTTATGGCCCTGATGCTTTGTGAGAGTTTGGTCAGGCTGCTGTCCACCGAGGACATTGAGTGGACTTCTCTCACTGTGGCTTTATTAAGCTGTGCCAGGTCAACGTAGATAAGGATTTTCTTCTCCGCCGATGCTGCCAGACCTGCTGAGTTTTTCCAGGTAATTCTGTTTTTGTTTTGGATTTCCAGCATCCGCAGTTTTGTTTTGTCTTTAGATAAGGATGGACCTGTTCAATTTTGGGACTGGGACCATCCAGGAACGCCATTTGGTTGGCTGAGTGACGGGAGATGACACCCATTATTGTCATCTTGTCAAGATGTTGCTGCACTTGCTTCTTGAGTGGCTGAGGTAATCTTCTTTGCATGAACAGGCAGACAGGCTTAGCATTTTTCCTCAGTGTAATCCTGTATATGGTCCTCAGTTGCTCCAAACTGGTAAAGAGTTTCAGGAACTCCTTTTAAAATTTGGAATCAGGTCCTTGCTGGTTGACCTCGTCAATTTTTTTTAGGAGGTTGAGGTCGACAGACTTTTGGCTTAAAAGAGAGAATTCTAGGTTGTAAATGACAAACAGGGTCTCTTGTATTCTTTTGCCTTCATACCTGGGTGATGCCTGCAGAGTACTGGGAGTTTGATGCCACCTTGTCCATACAGCTGTGTTGTGGGTGACATCAGCCATTGGCTCATCAACCATGGTTCCTTGTCTGAGAGGACCATAACATTGGCTCGCATGTCCAATTTAAAGTTTGTGAGATGATCAGTAACTGAGATGTCCGCATTCCAGAATGAAAATCCCTGATCTTTGACCTCACCCAAGAAGTATGGTTGTATTTCCTCTTGGGGTAAGTCTACCTCGTGGATTGTCTTGGGGTCTGTTTAGTTGTGTTAGCTTTGTACAGCTTTCGGAAATCTCCTATGCAGTTGCAATTAAAACACTGTGCTGAGATTGCCAGACATCGGTCACATCCATGGGGTTGCTTTGCTCCACAGCAGTGGCATGGTCGCCCACCCTCTAGTGGTTGGTTAGGGTATTGCTTCCTTTGGCCTGGAGTGTTCCTGCTCCTCTGCTGTTTTACTAGCTGGACAGTGTAGGTGCTCTGTACGATGGTTTGCTTTTGTCCGTTAAGATGGATTTATGCTGTAAATGGATTTCGGATTGCCTGACAAGCTGAGTGGCCTTTTCAAGGGTCAAACCTTCCTTAGCTTGAAGTATGTCTGAGAGTGCATCATCTGCCACTTCGACAACAATTCTCTCCCTGAATATTTCTGATTTCAGATCACCGTAGTCACGGCCTTCAGCCATTCTGTACAGCTCACTAATGAGGGAGTCAACAGATTCTCCTGGCTTTGGATACATTTGTTAAACTTTCAAGGGTCTTGTTACTACACAGATTAAAATATGTGTCAAATGATTTTAAAACTTTATCGAATTTTGCTGAGGATTCATTGGTTATTTATCTAGTTATTATATTGTTGGCTATTGCATCTACCAAGTAAAACTGTATGTTAAGCTGTTCAACTTCTGTCTTTCTATCTAGATCTGAAGCAATCATGTATCTAAGGAATCTCTTTCTCCAAAGTCCCCAATTTTGTGATTCGTCTGGGCCTTGGATGAATCCAAATTGGTTTGGTAAGGTAGATTTTTGATCCCTGGTCATTAATTTTTTAAATGTGTGTAAGCTTTAAATAGGAAACCCAAGATGGTGCTGCCATACACTTCTTTTCAAAGAGGTTTCCCGAGCTTGCCAGTTTTGGCGGGCTCCCCTACTAGGCCTTCTGGCTCTACACTGTCTGGGTACTGAAGCTAGACTCCCATGGGATTCAGTGGAGTCTTCTGCTGCAGTGTGGAGTTTTCTTTCTGCCTTCTGCTTCCAATGCTGCTTTGGAGTTTTTCTCTGGTGATCTCCTTCTGCGCCTTGGCTTCTGGTGCTCTTTGCCAGATTAGAATGCTGCTTTCTCAACCTTCCAGGTTTTAGATCTCTTCTCCAGCTTCTGTGAGGTTCTGGGTTGTTCTGATAGCTGACACCAGGTTGTAAGATGTTGTGTGTAGTTTGGTAGGTTTCACAAAGAGGCTCTGAGCTTTATATATAGTTTAACAGTAAGTATTTATAGACTACTGGTAACTATCTACAAAAATACAGTGTAAGGTCTAAGCTAGCTTCTACACACATCCCTGTCCAGCCCAAGACTACTCTGTAGAGTCGTATTAGATGTTCCTTTACATCACACTGTGGGTGGTACAGTACCCAGTCCCACATTAACCCTTTCTATGCCAGACCATTATACTACCCAATGCTGCAGTGATGTTATTTCATCATGTCCACCAGATGGATGAGTGTAATAATCAATATCCCTGATACTGTCCAGGGAATCATGCACTTCAAAGATTTGACAGTCAAAAGCCTGTCAGCAGCCTCTCCTGCCAAAGGCTGCCCACTGCCAGCCTTTATCCACCCTTAGCATCAACAATAGAAAAAAACGAGATTCCTACCTGGCATGTTTCATGTGCAGGCAACGTATTATGGCATTGGGGATGCAGTTGATTGGACTGCTAATAAGCTTAAACAATCGTTAATTGCTCATTTCAAAATGGTGGACGGGCACCCAATTTCGAAGCCTACCTGCCCACCTCATTACTGTTGACTAGCGTGATGATGCTGGGTTCACGACCTGATGGCATCATGTGGATATTACCCTTCCATGGGACTAAAACAGTCCTGTTTTTGGAGCATAAAATTCAGCCCCCTATCTCAGCAATCTCCTCTGGTCTTACAATCCTTCATCCAGCCTCCGATTTTCTGACTTTGGACTTCTTAGGTACTCTGCTCCACTATGGGCAGAGCTTTCAGCCTTCTTGGTCCTACTCTTACAAGCCCTACCTTTAAACCAGTCTGTAGCTTCACTTCTCTCTTGCTCTCTTAATAGCTTCACGTAACCCATCTTTTTGACCAAGCTTTCAATTACCATTTCTAAGTCTGTCACTATGGCAAGACGTCCAATTCTGCATCTAAATTAATTATTGTTTTTCCCTACTTTGCAAAGTATCAATGGTATGTTTTCTATGTTGAAAGTGTCACATAAATAAATATAAATAATTGTTGCTGCAGTTCTCATAAACACAGAAATAGACAGATGATGTATTTCTTTAGTTGTCAGTTCACAACTAGCTATAATAACATTCCCCTATACTCACCATGCCACTTTGCAACACCACAGATCAAGGGAACCACATAATGATATGGTGAAACATTTTATTATCTAATCTCAAGATACAGCTAACCCTCATGAATTTCCCAAACTTCAATCTCAAAGTTTGAGGCCATCCTGAGGTTGTGAAAGGTACTATATTTCAGATCCCAAAAATTAGGAGCAGGAGTAGGCTTTTTGGCCCCTTGAACCTGCTCCCCCATTTGATAAGATCTTGGCTGATCTGATTGTGACCTCAACTCCACATTCCCTACCCCCAATAACCTTTGACTCCCTTAAATATAAATGCAGGACTTTCTGTACTTTCATTATTATTCTTTTATGAGTCACCCTTGTTAGACCAAAGTTCAGAAAATGGATAAGAGTTAATAACTTAATAATTTTACCCTCTCCCACTGAGCAAGTTCTTCTTCAACACAGGAACTATTGTGATCATCTCATCTATACATATCCTCTTGCCAACATTCTTACTCTCAACTAGATATTTATCCAGCTCTTTATTTTTAAATAATTATTTGTCTCAGTGTCAGCTACTTTTGCTGGAAGTCTGTTCCATCTATCCTCTGTGGGAAAAATAGAGAATTTTTGTTTCAGTTAATGGGGACCTTAATGCAGAGTGGGCCAATGTAAGTAAATCTTTCTACGGAAAACACAATCAGAGACTACACATGTTACTATTCTTAAAGGACAATTAACTAACCCATTTTTTCTTTGTACATTTTTAAAATTCGTTTATGGGATGCGGGCTTCGCTGGCTGGGCCAGCATTTATTGCCCATCCCTAATTGTCCTTGAGAAGGTGGTTTTGAGCTGCCTTCTTGAACTGCTGCAGTCCATTTGGTGTAGGTACACCCACAGTGCTGTTAGGAAGGAAGTTCCAGCATTTTGACCCAGCAACAGTGAAGGAATGGCAAGTGGCTTGGAGGAGAACTTCCAAGTGATGGTGTTCCCATCTGCCTGCTGCCCTTGTCCTTCTCGATGGTAGTGGTTGTGGGTTTGGAAAGTGCTGTTTAAAGAGGATTGGTTAGTCCCTGCAGTGCACCTTGTAGATGATACTTGACAATGAGAAAACAGATCTTCTTGCTCCTGTTGTTACCATGGAATCAAAGGGTCATGGATTAGCTGACTAAGAATAGCAAAAATCACTTTTACATCAATATCAAAATGAACTCTGGAGAAAATAGATATATGGTGCAAAAGGCCAAGAAGCGAAAGAGCATTTTTTATAAAAAGCACAACTGCTACAAATACACAGCAGTTAATGTTGAATTAGGTTAACGTTTGGTTTAATTTTGAGTGAGTCCAATGAAATATCACTGAAAGATGCTTTATTTTATGCAGGCACCAAGTGGATGCTGTGTATTAGGACATGACAGTTTTAAACTCTGGTTTTAGCTTATAACTTTGGAGATAATTACCAATTACCATGATTGAAACATATCTGGAGGTGCGAAAATGGAAATATGCACATTTAATAGTCAAGCACTGATTAGGGGAAATTTTAGTGAAGGGATGTATGCAATCTCCATGCAAATGTTTCCTCTGAAGGTGGGGAAATGCACAGACAATGACACACATGAGGATGGCTCAAGGACTGATGAAGAGGGCTCACAGGTTCTCAGGGATGGAGCTGGAGGTTCTGGTGAAGGAGTTACAGAAGACGAGGGATATCCTTCTCCCAGAGCAGGGAAGGAAACTAATGCATAGTGAGGCCATCCCCAGTTCAAAAAATTCTTATGCCTGTCTTCATTATGTATGCTTGGCTGACAGCCCAGACCCATAAAAGGATTAGTTCATTAGCTGGTTCTGTTTTGACAACCGGCGAAAACTGTTAACTTTGCTAGATTGATATATTTAAGTAGTTAAAATAGGTTATTGGTTCTGTGATCTCCTTTGTCAATGTCTCAATGTTTATTTGCACAAGATTAAAAGGTGTGAATTGTTTGAAGCTTCTGTTATTGATACTTTAATGGTTCGCTTGATTGACACTTTTATAGGGCTTGTGGACAGCAGTTTGTTTCAAATGAAGGTTTGTGAATGAGTGGGCAGGATTTTTGGGTTGTCGGGTGGGCACGGTGGGTGGGTCTGAGAGCAGCCAGGAAACAATCTGCCATCCGCAATCAGTCCCCGACCACGATTGCGCGCTGGCTGGCTAATTAATGCGCGTTGAAGGCTCAGCACTACCAGGGTTGGGGCAGGAGGACGGTGAGCACTGAGGTCAGTGCAGGTGTGGGGAACACGCAATGAAAGCTCCCTGAAGGCAGAGAGCTGCCTCAGAGAGCTGAAGAATATAAAACCATCTAATAAAGATTTATAAATGCAGAAAAAAATGTCCACACATCGGACTCATGCACCTAAACATATGCATTATAAAAATACTGCCTAAACATTTTTCATTTTTAAAATTTAATTACGGAAACCTCATCTTGCCCTTGGATGAGGTTTCCTCAAAAATCCAAAGGCTGCCTGACCGATTTGCCTGCCCATCAACCATAAGGTTGAACAGGCAGTGTAAAATCACTGTCAATTAATGCTATAATGGCCTTAATAGGCCTCTTAATTATTGGCTGGTGCGCTGCTGACTCTTCTGCACGCCCGCTGATCAAAATATCGCACGAATAAGTGATGATGTCAGGATGCTTGCCCAATGTTATCGCGCACCATTTTATGCTCGATCAGGCCAGGCATATGCCCTCCCATGGGACGTAAAATTCTGCCCAGTGTTTTCTTTTCTGAGTAGTTCCACTGTGCTTATGGCTCACTGGTTCTGTATTTTGCGTAAACTGAGTGAATGGGTATGGAAGTGCCAAAAGTTGGCCTGGGAGCTACAAGGGCTATGGGGGATGGGCGGGGGCATGATTTGGAATGCAAGGAACACTAGGGACATGGAAGTAAAATACTTTTACTTAAAGTTTCAAAGGGTTTCCAAATGCAGACTATGGTTCACAACTCCTTTCGAGGGGCCATGAACAATGAATCATGGAGAAGCTGGCCCAACTCCAGATAATTGTGATGGGCTGGGAGATGCCAAACGCCACAATATATTTTGTCAGTTTGGAAGTGCAAGGTGCGGGCTTGTTACTCACACCCTTACCCCACTGGGCCAGCAAAAATTTTGAGTGCTGGGAATGGTGGCGAGATTGGTGGAATTGGGTGCCACCCACCATTTTTAAAATGGCTCTGGAGTCATTCTGACACCATGAAAACCCAGGCCAAAGTGTCTCAGAAAGTCTCCCAAAGCGTTTCAGAAGTCCCCTTAAAGCACATGCAGCCAAATTTTCACTCCCAAATTGGGAACACAGAGTCTGGAAAATTTCTGACTCCACAAACCCAACTTGGGAGAAAGTGCCCCGAACAGTGGAATTTTCATTCTGGGATTTTTTTTGGGGGGCTAAGGTTGGGAGGCAGGTGCTAACTGAAGCCAGACTTACTGTCCCAGGAAACACTGCAGAGGCAGCCACAGGGACTGCTGGGTGCCGAGATGGCCTTTTTAAAAGTGCTCTGAGACTTCAGCCCAGTTGTGAAAAAGCAGTAAAACCAAAAACAGCCCCCAAGTCCTCATCTTACAGCCCCTGCCACAATCTCCCCATGCCCCATCCATACCCCATTCATGCTAACTCATCCCTTGGTCCCTCATACCCTTCATGCCAGCCTATAACCCTCCACCCACCCTTTGGCTCCTCATGCCCTCCATGCCAACTTATGCCAATCCATGACCTCCCCACTTAGCCCCATTGCCATTTATAGCCTCATGCTAACTTAACGTCAACTCCTGACAACTCATGCCCACACGCACTACTCTTTGCCCTTATACCCTCCATGCCAACTCAACCTGTATCCACCATGGGCAACTCTCAGGAGCCATGCTAAGATGAAATAAAATTAAGTTAAAGTATTTTTTTCAGGTTTCAATATAGTTAAAAACAGTCTCATTGATAAAAGCCCATTCATGCATTTAAATCACTTCCAAGTACCTAATCCATTACACAAAGTTTCCTTCAAGTAGTTAATCCCAACAAAAGCAAACATTTAATTCAAATACTTAATCCCAAATAAAAACAAACATTTGTATTCATGACCCCACATTAAAGACAGCTCATCCCTTTATAACCTCTCAAACTGTGAATTTACAGGTCCCTCACTATGATAATGACAGATTGTGGAAGCAGTCAAGCAGCATTATTTCTACAGGTTTATGTCAACAAACATTAATTAAAATTGTAGGCACTTTTTTTTCAACTGTAAGCTGCTGGGTTTTTTTTTCAAAATTTAAAGGGTAGTGTATTTAAATGACTAGGCAGCTTGACAGTTCCAAAGATTTTTTTCACTTTTTATGCACTTTCATGTCTATTCTCAACAATCTCAAAAGGGTATCTGACCTCTCCCAAAGGGCACCTGGCCTCCTCAAATAACTCTAACATGTTTAGATCTTTCCCTCCGCTGTCTAAAGACAACATATCATGTTTCAGAAATCTGGATGACCCAAAATTGTTTCTGTTTGAACGCAGCTGCACATTTAAATGTGCTGCTGCCTCCATGAACTCTGGATGTGTGAAATGCAGCCTGTCTCCATTCCCAGTATCCAGTGAAAATGGTAGGTGAAGGCTTCGGGGCGGGACTTCTAGATTGCGGGCTCCAGTGCCATTCTGACTAAGGCATGGAGCCCTTCTGACTTCACAAAAATTTGGATCATGTAATCAACATATCTCACTCAGCAAGTGAATAGCAAAAGTAGAGAATGGCTTTAAGTATCTCTCAGTCCACATTAATGGCTTTTTTACTCATGTTTAGCTGGTTACTATTAAGAGAAGCCAGTAATTGCAGCCCTAGTTAGCAATGTGCCATTCAACCTCTGTAATGGACAATTTCATTGGTTATCAGGGTTACAATCATTCTTTGGGCAGCCAATCATAATGTACACTTAAATCTCCTTACCAAGATGGTGTCTGGCGCTAAAGGAAGGCTAACTGGGTGTTGCTGCTCAAGATTCTATCTTGACCAGCTCAGACACTCTATAACACCTAAATTACTAATGGTACAGTGGGGAAATTAACTCCCTGGATGTCAACTGTTGCTCAGTTGTATTGTTAAGAACTAGAGATAGTTTGGGTAAGTTGTATTTGTATTTGTGGGTGTTAGGAATGAGTTTTAGTTTTACTATTTAAGTTTGATATGTAATTCTGAATCTGTGGGCAGAATTTTTCCATCGGCGAGCTGGGGACGGGGCCCACTCGCTGAAGCAAAAATGATGCGGGATGACGTTGGGGGGAACCCGCGACGTCATCCCGCCCCATTTAAATATTCAGGAAGGTGGGGGCACAGCGAGATCAGCTGTCCGCCCACCGACCTGTCAATGTCCAATTGAAGCCATTGACTGGATAATTAAGCCAATTAAATGCCCTGCCCATCCAACCTTAAGGCTGGTGGACAAGCCAGGAGCCCCAGAGGGCTTCTGAAAAAACATGAAACCTCATCCGCCTGTGGGATGAGGTTTCATGTCTGTACAGGCGGATGAGGTTTCATGTCTGTTTTAAAAAAGTTTAATAAAGTTTTTGTATATTTATTAACGTGGCTTATCTCGTGTGACACAGCCACATGAGGGGGACATGTTAATAATTTTTTTATTACTCTATTTTTGACGTTTGAAACACTGTCAGTGATCTCCCTGAGGCAGCACTTAGTTTCAGGGAGATGATTCTGACAGTTGGGGAATCCCTCCTCCACTCCGCACCCCCGCCCCCCCCACCCCCCGCAGCCACAGGAAGCGCATAGCGCTTCCTGTTGGGCAGCCCGCCCACTTAAAATGGTGCTGGGGCCCGTTTTGCCGGCGACGATAGGCTGCCTCCTGCCGCCGAGCCGGAGGGGCCCGCCCGCCCATCAAGGACAAAATTCTGCCGTGTGTTAAGAAAAGGTGAAATTAAGTTTTAGTTTCACTTTAAAAGGTGCCTGTATTTCTAACAAGAGTTTTATGACTGTTGCAGCCAAGTTATAAAAATGAGTAGAAAAAAAGTGCTGCTGCCTAGCAACAGGGGTTCAGAGAGTCTGCCCCACCCCTTCCCACAGATACACAGAGAAAGAACTAGTAAAGCAGTTTTGAGTTCAGTTTTGAAGACAGCTGCCAGGCAGAAGCAAGCTAGAAAGGGCAGATAGCCAGTTCCAAGCTAAAATTGGTTGTAAGTAGTTGCCAATGAGACACTGGAGCAAAAGGGACAGATAGCCAGCCCCAAGCTAAAGAAAAGACCCCAATATCCATGAGAGTGGGACAGAAAAAAGTCCTAAGCAGACTTTCTAGTAAAAGAAAGGACAGGAACTTGGAAAAGGTCCTGTTAAGTGAAGTTAAAAGTGTGAGGCAGAGAGAAAGGCTCCAAGCTTCAGATTTGAAGAGACAAAAGCTGAAGAAATCAGGCTTAAAGCGAGAACAACTTGCAAAAGGAAGGAAGACCCAAAGAGAAGGCTGAAAGTCTTTGACTCTTTGCTATGGGCATGTGAAGCAGTGGCGTACTGCTGATGGCTTAATCAGTAACAGAGAGTGCATGGAAGACAGCTTGAATGTATGCGGTGACCCAGGGAGAGAAACATCAGAAGAGTTCCAAACCCTGGAGGTGAACCCTTGTGGAAGGCATCTGAAAGAAAGTGTCAGTTTGGGAGAAGATTCTAAAGCCCGAGGTCTTGGAGAGTGGTGACTGGCAACCCTTGTATGAAAGATGGAGGGCAGTGAGACTGGTTGGCTCATGGTGTAACAAGCGTTGGGCGGGGTGGAGGGGGAGTTGAGGATAGATCCATAGCATCTGTCCGGGGTGGCATCTGTCACTTGGTTTCAGAATGTGGTGTGTCTGTCCACGGCTTGCCAATTTTTTACATGGACTGTGTACTTACAGTGAACATTAAAGTATAAGGTAGCTTTTGTAACTTGTGATAGCCTTACAAACCTGTATCTATGTGTAAAGGTATAGTTGTGGATGAAGGAGTATTGTAATAAACTTCATCTTTTCTTGTTTAATAAATGTTTTATGCTGTTGTTAAGTTCATTAGCTGACTCTGGTGACTCTGTTCAGTAGCCCTTCTTCACGTATCTAAACAACAAATAAAAGTTCGGATCTATCAAGCTGGATTCCACCCTGGAATCAGGCTTGTCCAGTGGTAAACTCAGCTGGGGATCATAACAGTATTACTCTCAACTCTGAGTCAGTGGTTTGCAGGTTTGAGTTCCATTCCAAGCCTTTGAATTCATAACCTAGGCTGACACCTCTGTGTAGTACAGTACTGAGGGAATTCTGCACTGTTACTGTCTTTCAGATGCAAAGTTAAACTGACGGCCTCCCTACCGTCTTAGATGGACACAAAAGATCCTATGGCACTATTTCCAAGAAAATCAGGGGAGTTCTCCCAGTGTTTGGGCCTAGACCAACATCACTAAAGCAGATTGTCTGGTCATTAGCACATTGCTTTTTGTGGGATCTTACTGTACAGGAATTGTTTGCCATGTTTCTTACATGACAACAGTTACTACACTTCAAAAGTACTTAATCGACTGTAAAGCAACTCGGGAAATGCTGAGATTGGGAATAGTACTATATAAATTCAAGTGTTTCTTTGGAAACTTCTATCTATTTCAAATGCTGACCAACCTGCAGTGCATTTTGTGCCGTTATTTTGAATTTCCAGCATTCATCGTTTCCGGGAAGGAGTTCTTTCTGCTAAAGAGAGCTAAAAAAAATTCTAAGGATGATTTGGCTGTAAAGAGTTATTAAAATCCTTACATCTTCACTGTTTAAAGATTTACTGCCAGCTGTCCAATGCAATGCACCTGATTTTACACAGCTATCCCATTGCCTGACACAAACAAGATTCACTGCAAACTTCAGCTTGTCCACTGCTTACCTTGTCTGGGCACAGTCAATGCAATTGAAAACCTTTTAAGACTGTGTTTCCTATTAGTAACCCAGACTGATGGAACTGTGTTTATTTAGCTTATAATGCATAATGGTCCACATAAACCATCATAACATGTTGATTAATAATGACAAAACAAGTGAGGCTCCTCGACTGCTGAATTCATCCAAAGAAATTTGATGTGAAATTATTTTGCGAGTTTGTTCCAACAGATGTAAACTCACTACTGGATTGACTTTAGACAGCTTGGCATTTTTATTGAAGAGCTCAAATAGATAATTCAGTGCTCACTCACAAAATGATTATTCTAGTGTGGGAGCTGTGAACATAAATCTGTTATAACAGAGGCTGTTGTACAACCTTACATAAGAATGCTGTTGGCATATCACTGCAGTAAAATTTTGATACAAAACAGATACCAGTACTTAAAGTCCAAGAAATGCAGAACAATGACTGCAGAGCCACAGGGGTATTTAACTCTTTTAGTTATTGCTTAAGGTTGAGGTCAAAGTACTCACACCAACTTACTTATATGACCTTTGATTTCAACCTTTCAACAAGTGACCACATCCACTATCTTTAAAATTCTTCAGGTACTTTTCAAACTCACATCATGATATTAAGGAGCAATTTATTAATTTTTCAGACAATATGACAAGTTTGTGTAAATGTTGAACTGTGTTTTTTTAAAAAAAACACTTGCCTGGGACTAAAAATCTTCATATGATGTTCAAATGTTGAACCCGGCAAGATCTATTATCCACTACCAAACTGCCTTTAGAGAGACTCCCCCTGAAATAAGCTTTACAATTCTACAAAAAAAAGTCAGCTCTGATAAATTCTTCCAAACCCTAAGATCAATTCTAGTCCTAATCTGAAACCCAAACCTGAACCTAAACCTTAATTCCCCAGTCCTGACATTGGACAATTTTGTCCTGGGGCGGATCTTTAGGGGATAGATTTTGTGACCCTGGCATCAACACGTCTAGTCATTAGACTGGCAGAGGCACTAAGAAGGCCAATAGAGGAACAGAAAAATGTGAGCGGCGAGCAGGAAAGCCAGCAGGAAAGCTAATAAAGTGGACATATCGGACAGCAGGAATCCAGGAGAGTTGACAGGTACTTGAAGAAACCAGATTGAGAAAAGGGTTAAAAGATAAACTTAGCTGCATTTAAAAAAAAGAAAAGAAAGACTTGCATTAAATTGCATTTTTCATAACCACTGGACATCTCAAATCACTTTACAGCCAATGAAGTACTTTTGAAGTATAGTCAATGCTGTTATGTAGGGAGCGCAGCAGCCAATGTTCCAGGAAATCATTAGGAATGTAGGAACAGGAGCAGGCCATTTAGCTTCTCTAGCCTGTTCCAGCACTCATTTAGATCTTGACTGGCCTATATCCGAACTCTATTTACCTGCCTATGTTCTGTATCTCTTAACACGTTTGCCTGACCAAAATTTATCAATAAGTTTTAAAATTTTCAGTTAGCCTAGTTTCAAAATTTTTGGGGGGGATTTCTCGACCAGATCCCTCCACCCTGTGTGTGAAGCAGTGCATCCTGGCATCTCCTTTGAAGTGCCTGCCTCTAATTTTAAGATTGTATCCCTTTGTTCTGGACCCCCTCTCATTAACCTGGGAAAGTGTGCTAGTTATGTCTGGAGAACCAGGATTGCAGCAGAAATGCAAAACTACTTTTATGCTTTTGTAATCCAATGGCCAATCAAAAATATAGAACAAGTTTGGAAATTCTGTGTGAAGATCAAGAGCTAATAGTGTAAAGTACAGAGCAACTGGAACTGAGTTGACACCCTGATCCATCCTGGGCTACTTGTAACCCTTACTTTGAATGGTTTTTTTAAGATAACATAAAATGATTTCCTCTTCAACAACATGGTTACATTACTTACCTATATCAAACAAGAATTGGCAAGTGCCAGGTAATTGTGCATTTGCAAAAAAAAAAGGAATTTTTCAGTGCCTGAACAGGGGTGTAAATGGTAGTTTCAGAAATAAAACACAGACACCACTGCTAATGCATAGCAGGTTGATTAACATATGAAAGATTAAAAACAGGCTGTTAAGTGAATGTTGGGTGAGGCACTTGATCAGAAGTGACAAAAGCTGACTGCTGATGCAAGCAGCAGATGATGCCACGGCTATGTTCCACATAACCAATCCCTCTGAAACTTCCATGGCCAATTTTATAAGTCTATGCTGCTGGCACAGAACCTTATGCAGTGGTAGCATCTATCAGAAATTTGGGCGCCAGCTATCAACAATATTCGGACCATTAGATTTAATGGTGTGAAAGTGTAACTTTGTACAATTGGTTCGAAGTCCAGGTTCTCCGTTGATAGAGCAGATTTATAAAATAACCCCTAAAGTGTGAAAATCCAAAACGTGGTGCAGTAGAAACTCCTGAGCTGCTACAGCCACCATTTTGACAATTTATATGTTCTATATTTCAAAACAGAAGTAGTAAATTTTGTCCAGAAGTGTGACAGAAGAAATAAAAACCAAAGAAGATGAATCATAAGGACTTGAAATGTTAACTGTTTCTCGCTCCACAGATGCTGCCAGACCTGCTGAGTTTTTCCAGTATTTTCTGTTTTTATTTCAGATTTCCAGCTTCTGCAGTAATCTGCTTTTATCTTTGTGACAGAAGGAAACATGTTTAAGGAAGCTTCTTCTAAAAAAATGTTTAATGTAAACCCCAATGTTGGATTTATTTGGGCACATGGACAGTGTGTTATTTGAGTAAAAACGTGAAGTAAATAGCCACATTTATCAAGTCATCATGAATGCATGATTTAGTAACGTAGCTTCAATAAATTTCAATCGCCATGAGCTTCCAGCTTAATGGACTGTAAGGTCTGAGCTCACCAACGTCGCATTTGGAGGGCACCCCAAAGATGTGCTGGGGATTCCTCTCCAGAAGTTGCCAGGTAAGGGTTTGCATGGCAATTGCCCAGAAGCACAAACTGCCTCTGGGCAATTGCCCTGCTCTAGGAACATCCGAAAATGCAAATTAAGTTGGAAACTTCGGAGGGTTCTGACTGGGTTACACCAACAGTTACCCAGAAAAAGTTAGAAGAATTAAAACAACTTCTAACTTCTGGGTAACTGTTGTATCGACCCAGACTGACCCCCCCAGTGGACCACCCTCTACCCACCCCCGATTAATGCCCCCCACCCAATGGCAATCCTCCCCGTGCCCAGACCCCCCAGGGGAGACACCTCCATGCCCCCGAGTAACAACGATCCCCACGGTATTCTTCACCCCCTCCGACTTCCCATGGGATACCCCCACCTGCATGGGACTCCTCACTCTGCTACGGGACCAAGGCTCCACCACCCCCAACAGCAGGCCCGACCTGACACCCACCCCCAAACCCCAGAGGGCCATTTGGGCCCAACCCACCCACTGACCCGCCCCACCCACTGATCCAACCCCCCACCACTGCTGCCCCAAAACAACCGACTGCCCCCTCACCTCCACAGGCACTAACCAACCCAACCCACCCCCACTTCCAAACCAATTCGATTCGACATGTCGCCCCCGCGCCCCCCCCCCGCCCCCCACCCACCTCCACCCCATGCAGGCCAGACCCAACCTGACTCCCAGTGCTGCAGGCACGACCCAACACCACCAGCCCCCCGACTTGACCCAACCTGACCACCTGCAGGCCGAGCCCAACCCAACCTGACCCAACCCAACACGATCCCATCGACCTGACCCAACATCCCCCCACCCTGCAGGCCCGACCCAACCTGTGATCGGTGAGATAGGATCAGAATAAAAATCATGTAAGTAATTGGGCACCGAGCGGTAATCTGCCACTGATTGCCACTCCGAGAAAGTTACGGCTCGATATGTTTCACCTTGAACATGTGCGACACTGAAATAAACCTTAATATTACTGTCATAAAAACAAATGATATCAGGAGTAGATTTATTATTGTATCAATACCCCTAAACAATAAATTGACACACAATTAAATAGCACATTTAATTAAAATAAAACACCTAATATTATAATTCTTCCTGCCATTTGTTATTTATTTTATTTTACATTCTATCTTTCTCTCTCCCACTGTAACTTTTTTTTATACTTTCATTTTACTTTATTTCACCTTAATTGTTTCTCCATACTGTCTTTCCTTAACAAAGTGGTTGCATGTATTATGTATACATACCGCTTCTGGCTTTCACCAAATTTGGAGGTGAGAGCAGGTTTTAATTAAATGGATTTGATAAGCTCAGAAAAAAAAGAAAAACAAATGATAATTGATGCAGTCACATCTTTGACATGACTAGTGGCTGGCAAATGAGAATATTTGTTGACAGTTCATTGAAGAGTGTGTCCACGCAATTCAACTTGGCTGCCTTCACTGTGGGTGGAATTTCACCACCCCATCATGGTGGAGACGGGGCCGTAAACTGCGGCGAGCCAGTCAAAACTCCACTGACTTCAATGGGACCATAAAATCCCGCCGGCCTAAAAATTCCATCCTTTGGATCAAACTGGATATTGGATAAAGTCACACAACACAATTGGTTTAGCAAACAGAAATAAGCCATTTAACCTTTGGTAATGTGTCCGGCTGAATTATGGTGGCTGAAACAGAAGCAAAAGAGCACGTAAAACCACATTGCAAGGAGCACAAGCTTTCCAATTGTTTAAAAGGCATGGCAAAATAAATAACTCGAAAGAAAGTATATATATAGCAAAGAGCAGACAATTCCTGGGCTGAACATTTCCCCTAAAGTAACATTCCAAAAACAAAGAAAGATGCTGAGAATGGTAAAAATCAGCTTAATACATTCAAAAATTGGCAGGAGTACTCATAGCCCATAATAGGGTCTGTAGAGCACGGCCAAAGTAGAGATGTGCCACTAAAAAATTACTTTCATTGAAAGAAAAAAACAAATACTCAGGGTGGGATATTCTGGTCCTGTCAACACTGGGTGTCATGGCAGCTGGGACAGGAAAACATGGAGAACAGCCAAAAGTCAGTTTCCTGTTGGCACAAAAATAGTTGCGATTTTCCACTCCCGACTTTCATGAAGGATCAGGGAGCCCGACCTGCCATGTCAGAAACCGCATTTGCATTCATTTGAGTATCATGAATACTCATAAAAACCCAGCTCGCCAGAATCACGCCCCCACTCCAGATCAAAAGACCAGACCGGCGGCTATCTAGACTGGCGGGATTCACAACTCGATATAAGTGACGTGCACCTGGCGAGCACCACTTCATTCACGACCTTGAGGTGTGTGAGCAGCGTGGGGGGCTAGGCAAGACAGAGGGAAGGGAAGGGGCTGAAAGGCAAAGGCTTGACTGGCGATAGGAGGAGGAGGAAAAATGACTGGATGCTGACTAGGGAATAGACCACAGATACACATCACTTGTGGTGGCAGGGCGGGGAATGGGGAAATTAATCAGAGCCAGGCAGCATTGACAGACCTGGGCAATACAGCAACAGGTACTCGGAGCCCAAAATCATAGTCAGATTTGGACTACAATTTGGAAGGTTGTTCTTGGCACACCTGTCCTGGTCTTAGTCCAGGGAAGAGGGTAGGCCTCAGTCCTGTGTCAGTCAAGTCCACCATGGTATGCAGGGTGTGGTCAGGTCCTGGGAGTTGGTGGCTTGGCACTGGGCCACAGATGGCACAGTCACGTCCAGGGGAGGCACCTGCAGCCTGTTGATGGGGGACAGTTAATGTGGGTGGGGGAGGGGGGGGGGTAACACAGTAGTCTCATGGGGGTGGGTCTCGGTAAGTCACAGTACAATGGGCCTCAAGATGGGGAGGGTTCAGGTCTCCATGGGACATCGGGACAGCAACATCAAATGGTTCATGGGGCAGGACATGAATATCAACCACTACAATGATGGGATGAAGGGTTAGAGGGGGAGAAAAGAGAGTGATTGGAGGGAAACCTGAACATGATGCTCCTCCAGTGCGATGGGAGGAACTTCACTGATCACAGTAGGGAAGAGGTGCTGGAAGCTGGTCTGGTAATAATATCTCAGCACCACCATTTTTCAAGCTGATCCAATGATGCAACTGAAAAACAAGGTATGAAAGCATTTCCAGAGATGGGCTCTCAGGCCATGTGGGAGGAGTCGGCCACTGACTGTGGGCCGATTGAAGGACGACTCAACTCATTTCCACTTTTACAAATGGAGAGGAAGGCACAGCTGAGACACGTTATAGCAGACTAAAGCCAATTTGAGGAATGTGGTGCCCTCACTCATTTTGCACATTCTTGTGAGAGTATAAACCCGATTGGGGCCATTGCAGGATTGGTTTCCCTAGCCCCTTTATCCCTCCTGTGGGAAATCCCGAGTATCAGAAGGAAGGAACTTAAAAGGGGCAACAGTTCAAAATGTATATGCCTAATGGCCGAAAGAGCTCTAAACCTTGCAGCTGGCAGGTTCAGGCATAAGGAGGCTAATGAAAGATGCACCGACTCCATGTGCATCACCATTCGATCCTGTAAGATCCACATTGAGCACCCTTCAATGCAGAAGCATCAGGGGCTAAAGCAGCCTCCAGGTTCTAAACTTATGAGGTGACATTATATGAACCTCTGAAGCAGGCCTCAAAGATACCTTGGCCAATCACAGCTTTCTTCGAGGCAGATGCTTCTCTCATGCCGATGCTGTGCAGAGGATGGTCAGGCACTATAATGAAATGGTTCTCGACAACATAGAGCGGAGGCAGATGATGGGGCATCTGGGAGGATGAGGGGGTCATCTGTGACATTTGACTGACTGCAGAGAATAACATCAGATAGAAGAGGCAAGCACAACATGAGAAGTGGAATGAATCAAAAGCTATTTACATTTGTGAAATCAATATACAGACTGTGGTCAATGTGCATATTGTGTGCTTCTTATATTTTTTAGCTTCCCTCACCCGACCGCTACGCCTTGGTGCATCCTCGACATCCACAGCAGAGGTGGAGACAGCCTGCTGACTTCTATGCCCTGCTATCTGTGGGGACTTTGGCTGGTGTCCCCGGCAGGGCCGAGGCCTGGAGGGCCTAGGTCTGCTTTGAGTATCCTTCTGGAGGGCATGTGCACCCTTCTCGGCCTGTGGACCTGCAGCTGATGAGGGGTCACTGGCAGAGGGGAACGAGATTGGCTGGATACTCTTGGAGTCACCTGGGTGGATGGCCCCAGGGTGTCCAGCTGCTGTTCCTCCTCCCTATGGGTGGCCAAGGCCCCTCTCCGCCTCCTTGAGGAGAAGGTGCACCAGGAGTGAGGTCGAGGTGCCCCATTCCCCATCTCAGCTAGCCATTGATGGATCCCACCTTTGCCTAGATGGAGCGCAGGTCCTGGCACATAGCAAGCGCAATGTCCTGGACAAAGGTCTCCATGACAGTTAACCTCGGTGCACTGGCATGTTGGCGTAACGACATCAGACTGAACAGGGATGGACTTCACCAATATCTGTTGCAATCTGATGACGGCACCTGACTATCCTGCCTGACGTTCTCGCTTGTTTTTGTTGCTCCAACATCTGTTAGGGCCGAGTCCATAGGCTCGTCATCTGACTCAGACTTTGCAGGAGCATGGTCTCCAGCATCCCCCGAGTGACCTTGGATGTCCCTGCCTCCGCCTGCTGTGGACCCGAATCTGTGCTGAGCTCACCAGATTGTGACCCAGAGCCTGCTCTAGAATTAGGTCCTACTGAGGTGTGTGTCTGCGCTGGTGGAGGGCACAGGTGGATGCTGTGATGGGTCTACATCTAGTGTGTCCTCAAATCCTCATCCGAGGTGGTGTTGGGGAACGGTGCTGATGGGCTGGCTACTGATGGGCTCTTCCGTTTCTTGCTGGCATCTGTCAAAGAGAGAAGAGATAATGAATGATTAGCTGCATAGTCACCAACCCTGCAAAGCACTCACCGTTTTGCCTGGTGAACAATGAGCCGGTGATCGGTCCTCAATGGCTTGGGAGATGCAGGGCTCAATCTCAGCACAGCACAGTCCCAGTCCTCGCCAGCACAGCACAGTCCGGGTCCTCATCAGCACAAGCACAGGCAGAGTCCCGGCCCTCACCAGCACAGGCAGAGTCCCGGCCCTCACCAGCACAGGCAGAGTCCCGGCCCTCACCAGCACAGCCACAGTCCCGGCCCTCACCAGCACAGGCACAGTCCCAGTCCCAGTCCTCACCAGCACAGGCACAGTCCCGGTCCTCACGAGCACAAGCACAGGCACAGTCCTCACCAGCACAAGCACAGGCACAGTCCCGGTCCACACCAGCAAAGGCACGGACCTGGTCCTCAGAAGCTCAGCACAGTCCCAGTCCTAACCGGCACAAGCACAGGCACAGTGCCGGTCCTCACCAGCACAGGCACAGTCACGGCCCTCACCAGCACAAGCACAGTCCCGGTCCTCACCAGCACAGGCACAGGCACAGTCCCGGCCCTCAACAGCACAGGCACAGGCACAGGCACAGGCACAGTACCGGCTCCCACCAGCTCAGCACAGTCCTGGTCCCCACCAGCACAGGCACAGTCCCGGCCCTCACCAGCTCAGCACAGTCCCGGCCCTCACCAGCACAGGCACAGGCACAGCCACAGTCCCGGCACTCACCAGCACAGGCACAGTCCCGGACCTCACCAGCTCAGCACAGTCCCGGCCCTCACCAGGTCAGCACAGTCCCGGCCCTCACCAGCACAGGCACAGGCACAGGTACAGTCCCGGCCCCCACCAGCTCAGCACAGTCCCGGCGCTCACCAGCTCAGCACAGTCCCGGCCCTCACCAGCTCAGCACAGTCCCGGCCCTCACCAGCACAGGCACAGATCCGGTCCTCAGCAGCACTGCACAGTCCGGGCCCTCACCAGCACAGGCACAGTCCCGGCCCTCACCAGCACAGGACAGTCCCGGCCCTCACCAGCTCAGCACAGTCCCGGCCCTCACCAGCTCAGCACAGTCCCGGCCCTCACCAGCTCAGCACAGTCCTGGTCCTCACCAGCACAGGCACAGTCCTGGTCCTCACCAGCACAGGCACAGTCCCAGCCCTCACCAGCACAGGCACAGTCCCGGCCCTCACCAGCTCAGCACAGTCCTGGTCCTCACCAGCACAGGCACAGGCACAGGCACAGTCCCGGCCCTTACCAGCACAGGCACAGTCCCGGCCCTCACCAGCTCAGCACAGTCCTGGTCCTCACCAGCACAGGCACAGTCCCGGCCCTCATCAGCACAGGCACAGTCCCGGTCCTCACCAGCACAGGCACAGTCCCTGCACTCACCAGCACAGGCACAGGCACAGGCACAGTCCCGGTATCACCAGCACAGGCACAGGCACAGTCCCAGTCCTCATCAGCACAGTCACATTCCCATCCTCACCAGCACAGGCACAGGCTCAGTCCTCACCAGCACAGGCACAGTCCCGGCCCTCACCAGCACAGGACAGTCCCGGCCCTCACCAGCTCAGCACAGTCCCGGCCCTCACCAGCTCAGCACAGTCCCGGCCCTCACCAGCTCAGCACAGTCCTGGTCCTCACCAGCACAGGCACAGTCCTGGTCCTCACCAGCACAGGCACAGTCCCAGCCCTCACCAGCACAGGCACAGTCCCGGCCCTCACCAGCTCAGCACAGTCCTGGTCCTCACCAGCACAGGCACAGGCACAGGCACAGTCCCGGCCCTTACCAGCACAGGCACAGTCCCGGCCCTCACCAGCTCAGCACAGTCCTGGTCCTCACCAGCACAGGCACAGTCCCGGCCCTCATCAGCACAGGCACAGTCCCGGTCCTCACCAGCACAGGCACAGTCCCTGCACTCACCAGCACAGGCACAGGCACAGGCACAGTCCCGGTATCACCAGCACAGGCACAGGCACAGTCCCAGTCCTCATCAGCACAGTCACATTCCCATCCTCACCAGCACAGGCACAGGCTCAGTCCTCACCAGCACAGGAACAGATCCGGTCCTCAGCGGCACAGGCACAGATCCGGCCCTCACCAGCACAGGCACAGGCACAGTCCCGGCCCTCACCAGCACAGGAACAGTCCCGGCCCTCACCAGCTCAGCACAGTCCCATTCCTCACCAGCACAGGCACAGTCCGGGTCCTCACCAGCACAGGCACAGGCACAGACACAGGCACAGGCACAGGCACAGTCCTGGCCCTCACCAGCTTAGCAGAGTCCCGGCCCTCACCAGCTTAGCACATTCCCAGACCTCACCAGCACATGCACAGTTCCATCCTCGCCAACACAGGCACAGTCCTGGTGCTCACCAGCTCAGCACAGTCCCGGCCCTCACCAGCACAGGCACAGGCACAGGCACAGTTCCGGCTCTCACCAGCTCAGCACAGTCCCGGCCCTCACCAGCTCAGCACAGTCCCGGCCCTCACCAGCTCAGCACAGTCCTGGTCCTCAGCAGCACAGGCACAGTCCTGGTCCTCACCAGCACAGGCACAGTCCCGGCCCTCACCAGCACAGGCACAGTCCCGGCCCTCACCAGCTCAGCACAGTCCTGGTCCTCACCAGCACAGGCACAGGCACAGGCACAGTCCCGGCCCTTACCAGCACAGGCACAGTTCCGGCCCTCACCAGCTCAGCACAGTCCTGGTCCTCACCAGCACAGGCACAGTCCCGGCCCTCACCAGCACAGGCACAGTCCCGGTCCTCACCAGCACAGGCACAGTCCCTGCACTCACCAGCACAGGCACAGGCACAGGCAAGGTCCCGGTATCACCAGCACAGGCACAGGCACAGTCCCAGTCCTCATCAGCACAGTCACAGTCCCATCCTCACCAGCACAGGCACAGGCTCAGTCCTCACCAGCACAGGCACAGATCCGGTCCTCAGCGGCACAGGCACAGATCCGGCCCTCACCAGCACAGGCACAGGCATAGTCCCGGCCCTCACCAGCACAGGAACAGTCCCGGCCCTCACCAGCTCAGCACAGTCCCATTCCTCACCAGCACAGGCACAGTCCGGGTCCTCAACAGCACAGGTACAGGCACAGGCACAGGCACAGGCACAGGCACAGGCACAGTCCTGGCCCTCACCAGCTTAGCAGAGTCCCGGCCCTCACCAGCTTAGCACATTCCCAGACCTCACCAGCACATGCACAGTTCCATCCTCGCCAACACAGGCACAGTCCTGGTCCTCACCAACACAGGCACAGATCCGGTCCTCAGCAGCACTGCACAGTCCCGGCCATCATCAGAACAGGCACAGTCCCAGTCTTCACCAGCACAGGCACAGACACAGTCCAAGTCCTCAATAGCATAGCACAGTCCCATCCTCACCAGCACAGGCACAGATCCGGTCCTCAGCAGCACAGGCACAGTCCCGGCACTCACCAGCACAGGCACAGGCACAGTCACAGTCCCGGTTCTCACCAGCACAGGCCTAGTCCCATCCTCACCAGCACAGGCACAGGCTCAGTCCTCACCAGCACAGGCACAGATCCGGTCCTCAGCAGCACAGGCACAGATCCGGTCCTCACCAGCACAGCACAGTCCCGGCACTCACAAGCACAGGCACAGTCCCGGCCCTCACCAGCTCAGCACAGTCCTGGACCTCACCAGCACAGGCACAGTCCCAATCCTCAACAGCACAGCCACAGATCCGGTCCTCACCAGCACAGGCACAGGCACAGTCCCGGCCCTCACCAGCACAGCACAGTCCCGGCCCTCACCAGCACAGGAACAGTCCCGGCCCTCACCAGCTCAGCACAGTCCCATTCCTCACCAGCACAGGCACTGTCCGGGTCCTCACCAGCACAGGCACAGGCACAGGCACAGGCACAGGCACAGGCACAGGCACAGGCACAGGCACAGTCCTGGCCCTCACCAGCTTAGCAGAGTCCCGGCCCTCACCAGCTTAGCACATTCACAGACCTCACCAGCACATGCACAGTTCCATCCTCGCCAACACAGGCACAGTCCTGGTCCTCACCAGCTCAGCACAGTCCCGGCCCTCACCAGCACAGGCACAGGCACAGGCACAGTCCCGGCTCTCACCAGCTCAGCACAGACCCGATCCTCACCAGCACAGGAACAGTCCCGGTCCTCACCAGCTCAGCACAGTACCAGCCCTCACCAGCACAGGCACAGTCCCGGCCCTCACCAGCACAGGAACAGGCCCGGCCCTCACCAGCACAGGCACAGATCCGGTCCTCAGCAGCACTGCACAGTCCCGGTCCTCACCAGCACAGGCACAGGCACAGTCCCGGCCCTCACCAGCACAGCACAGTCCCGGCCCTCACCAGCACAGCACTGTCCCGGCCCTCACCAGCACAGGCACAGTCCCAGTCCTCACCAGCACAGGCACAGACACAGTCCCAGTCCTCACCAGCACAAGCACAGGCACAGGCACAGTCCCGGCCCTCACCAGCACAGGCAAAGGCACAGGCACAGGCACAGGCACAGTACCGGCCCTCACCAGCTCAGCACAGTCCCGGTCCCCACCAGCACAGGCACAGTCCCGGCCCTCACCAGCACAGGCATAGACACAGGCACATGCCACAGTACCGGCCCTCACCAGCTCAGCACAGTCCCGGACCCCACCAGCACAAGCACAGTCCAGGTCCTCACCAGCACAGGCGCAGGCACAGTCCCGGTCCTCACCAGCTCAGCACAGTCCCAGTCCTCACCAGCACAGGCAGAGTCACGGCCCTCACCAGCTCAGCACAGTCCCGGCCCTCACCAGCACAGGCACAGGCACAGGCATAGTCCCGGCGCTCACTAGTTCAGCGCAGTCCTGGCCCTCACCAGCACAGGCACAGTCCCGGTCCTCACCAGCTCAGCACAGTCCCAGCCCTCACCAGCTCAGCACAGTCCCGGTCTCACCAGCACAGGCACAGTCCCGGTCTCACCAGCACAGGCATAGTCCTGGTCCTCACCAGCACCAGCACAGGTACAGGCACAGTCCCGGTCTCACCAGCACAGGCACAGTCCCGGTCCTCACCAGCAAAGGCAAAGGTACAGGCACAGTCCTGGTCTCACCAGCACAGGCACAGTCCCGGTCTCACCAGCACAGGCCCAGTCCCGGTCTCACCAGCACAGGCACAGTCCTGGTCCTAACCAGCACCAGCACAGGCACAGTCCCGGTCCTCACCAGCACAGGCACAGGCACAGTCCCAGTCCTCACCAGCACAGGCGCAGGCACAGTCCCAGTCCTCACCAGCACAGGCACAGGTACAGGCACAGTCGCAGTCCTCACCAGCACAGGCACAGGCACAGGCACAGTCCTGGTCCTTACCAGCTCAGCACGGTCCTGGTCCTCACCAGCACAGGCACAGGAACAGTCCTCACCAGCTCAGCACAGTCCCAGCCCTCACCAGCACAGCACAGTCCTGGTCCTCACCAGCACAGGCACAGATCCGGTCCTCAGCAGCACAGCACAGTCCTGGTCCTCACCAGCACAGGCACAGATCCGGTCCTCAGCAGCACGGCACAGTCCCGGCCATCATCAGAACAGGCACAGTCCCAGTCTTCACCAGCACAGGCACAGACACAGTCCAAGTCCTCAATAGCACAGCACAGTCCCATCCTCACCAGCACAGGCACAGATCCGGTCCTCAGCAGCACAGGCACAGTCCCGGCACTCACCAGCACAGGCACAGGCACAGTCACAGTCCCGGTTCTCACCAGCACAGGCATAGTCCCATCCTCACCAGCACAGGCACAGGCTCAGTCCTCACCAGCACAGGCACAGATCCGGTCCTCAGCAGCACAGGCACAGATCCGGTCCTCACCAGCACAGCACAGTCCCGGCACACACAAGCACAGGCACAGTCCCGGCCCTCACCAGCTCAGCACAGTCCTGGTCCTCACCAGCACAGGCACAGTCCCAATCCTCAACAGCACAGCCACAGATCCGGTCCTCACCAGCACAGGCACAGGCACAGTCCCGGCCCTCACCAGCACAGCACAGTCCCGGCCCTCACCAGCACAGCACAGTCCCGGCCCTCACCAGCACCGGCACAGTCCCAGTCCTCACCAGCACAGGCACAGACACAGTCCCAATCCTCACCAGCACAAGCACAGGCAGAGGCACAGTCCCGGCCCTGACCAGCACAGGCACAGGCACAGGCACAGGCACAGTCCCGGCCCTCACCAGCTCAGCACAGTCCCGGTCCCCACCAGCACAGGCACAGTCCCGGCCCTCATCAGCACAGGCACAGGCACAGGCACAGGCACAGTCCCGGCCCTCACCAGCTCAGCACAGTCCCGGATCCCACCAGCACAAGCACAGTCCCGGTCCTCACCAGCACAGGCACAGGCACAGTCCCGGTCCTCACCAGCTCAGCACAGTCCCAGTCCTCACCAGCACAGGCACAGTCACGGTCCTCACCAGCTCAGCACAGTCCCGGCCCTCACCAGCACAGGCACAGAAACAGTCCCAGTCCTCACCAGCACAAGCACAGGCACAGGCACAGGCACAGTCCCGGCCCTCACCAGCACAGGCACAGGCACAGGCACAGGCACAGTACCGGCCCTCACCAGCTCAGCACAATCCCGGTCCCCACCAGCACAGGCACAGTCCCGGCCCTCACCAGCACAGGCACAGTCCCGGTCCTCACCAGCACAGGCACAGGCACAGTCCCGGTCCTCACCAGCTCAGCACAGTCCCAGTCCTCACCAGCACAGGCACAGTCACGGCCCTCACCAGCTCAGCACAGTCCCGGCCCTCACCAGCACAGGCACAGGCACAGGCATAGTCCCGGCGCTCACTAGCTCAGCACAGTCCTGGCCCTCACCAGCACAGGCACAGACCCGGTCCTCACCAGCTCAGCACAGTCCCGGCCCTCACCAGCTCAGCACAGTCCCGGTCTCACCAGCACAGGCACAGTCCTGGTCCTCACCAGCATAAGCACAGGCACAGGCACTGTCCCGGTCTCACCAGCACAGGCACAGTCCTGGTCTGACCAGCACAGGCACAGTCCCGGTTCTCACCAGCATAGGCACAGGCCCAGGCACAGTCCCGGTCTCACCAGCAAAGGCACAGTCCCGGTCCTCACCAGCACAGGCACAGGCACAGTCCCAGTCCTCACCAGCACAGGCGCAGGCACTGTCCCAGTCCTCAGCAGCACAGGCACAGTCCCGGCCCTCACCAGCACAGTCACAGGCACAGGCACAGGCACAGGCACAGTACCGGGCCTCACCAGCTCAGCACAGTCCCGGTCCCCACCAGCACAGGCACAGACACAGGCACATGGCACAGTTCCGGCCCTCACCAGCTCAGCACAGTCCCGGACGCCACCAGCACAAGCACAGTCCCGGTCCTCACCAGCACAGGCACAGGCAGAGTCCCGGTCCTCACCAGCTCAGCACATTCCCGGCCCTCACCAGCACAGGCACAGGCACAGGCATAGTCCCGGCGCTCACTAGCTCAGCACAGTCCTGGCCCTCACCAGCATAGGCACAGTCCCAGTCCTCACCAGCTCAGCACAGTCCCGGCCCTCACCAGTTCAGCACAGTCCCGGTCTCACCAGCACAGGCACAGTCCCGGTCCTCACCAGCACAGGCACAGGCACAGTCCCAGTCCTCACCAGCACAGGCGCAGGCACAGTCCCAGTCTTCACCAGCACAGGCACAGACACAGTCCAAGTCCTCAATAGCACAGGCACAGTCCCATCCTCACCAGCACAGGCACAGATCCGGTCCTCACCAGCACAGGCACAGGAACAGTGCCAGACCTCACCAGCACAGGCACAGGCACAGTCACAGTCCCGGTCCTCACCAGCACAGGCACAGTCCCATCCTCACCAGCACAGGCACAGGCTCAGTCCTCACCAGCACAGGCACAGATCCGGTCCTCAGCAGCACAGGCACAGATCCGGTCCTCACCAGCACAGCACAGTCCCGGCACTCACAAGCAGAGGCACAGTCCAGGCCCTCACCAGCACACGACAGTCCCAGCCCTCACCAGCTCAGCACAGTCCCATCCTCACCAGCACAGGCACAGGCTCAGTCCTCACCAGCACAGGCACAGATCCGGTCCTGAGCAGCATAGGCACAGATCCAGTCCTCACCAGCACAGCACAGTCCCGGCACTCACAAGCGCAGGCACAGTCCCGGCCCTCACCAGCACACGACAGTCCCAGCCCTCACCAGAAAAGCACAGTCCCGTTCCTCACCAGCACAGGCACAATCCTGGCCCTCACCAGTACAGGCACAGTCCCAGCCCTCACCAGCACAGCACAGTCCCGGTCCTCAACAGCACAGCCACAGTCCTGGCCCTCACCAGCACAGGCACAGTCCCAGCCCTCACCACCACAGCACAGTCCCGGTCCTCACCAGCACAGGCACAGGCACAGTACCGGCCCCCACCAGCACAGGCACAGTCCCGGCCCCCACCAGCTCAGCACAGTCCCGGCCCTCACCAGCTCAGCACAGTCCCGGCCCTCACCAGCAAAGGCACAGATCCGGTCCTCAGCAGCACTGCACAGTCCGGGCCCTCACCAGCACAGGCACAGTCCCGGCCCTCACCAGCACAGGACAGTCCCGGCCCTCACCAACTCAGCACAGTCCCGGACCTCACCAGCACAGACACAGTCCCGGATCTCACCAGCACAGACACAGTCCCAATCCTCGCCAGTTCAGCACAGTCTCGGTCCTCACCAGCACAGGCACAGATCCGGTCCTCAGCAGCACAGCACAGTCCTGGTCCTCACCAGCACAGGCACAGTACTGGCACTCACCAGCACAGGCACAGTCCCGGCCCTCACCAGCTCAGCACAGTCCCGGCCCTCACCAGATCAGCACAGTCCTGGTCCTCACCAGCACAGGCACAGTCCTGGTCCTCACCAGCACAGGCACAGTCCCAGCCCTCACCAGCACAGGCACAGTCCGGGCCCTCACCAGCTCAGCACAGACGTGGTCCTCACCAGTACAGGCACAGTCCTGGTCCTCACCAGCACAGGCACAGGCACAGGCACAGTCCCGGCCCTTACCAGCACAGGCACAGTCCCGGCCCTCACCAGCTCAGCACAGTCCTGGTCCTCACCAGCACAGGCACAGTCCCGGCCCTCACCAGCACAGGCACAGGCCCGGTCCTCACCAGCACAGGCACAGTCCCTGCACTCACCAGCACAGGCACAGGCACAGGCACAGTCCCGGTATCACCAGCACAGGCACAGGCACAGTCCCAGTCCTCATCAGCACAGTCACAGTCCCATCCTCACCAGCACAGGCACAGGCTCAGTCCTCACCAGCACAGGAACAGATCCGGTCCTCAGCGGCACAGGCACAGATCCGGCCCTCACCAGCACAGGCACAGGCACAGTCCCGGCCCTCACCAGCACAGGAACAATCCCGGCCCTCACCAGCTCAGCACAGTACCATTCCTCACCAGCACAGGCACAGTCCGGGTCCTCACCAGCACAGGCACAGGCACAGGCACAGGCACAGGCACAGGCACAGACACAGTCCTGGCCCTCACCAGCTTAGCAGAGTCCCGGCCCTCACCAGCTTAGCACATTCCCAGAACTCACTAGTACAGGCACAGTCCCGGCCCTCACCAGCACATGCACAGTTCCATCCTCGCCAACACAGGCACAGTCCTGGTCCTCACCAGCTCAGCACAGTCCCGATCCTCACCAGCACAGGAACAGTCCCGGCCCTCACCAGCTCAGCACAGTACCATTGCTCACCAGCACAGGCACAGTCCGGGTCCTCACCAGCACAGGCACAGGCACAGGCACAGGTACAGGCACAGGCACAGGCACAGGCACAGTCCTGGCCCTCACCAGCTTAGCAGAGTCCCGGCCCTCACCAGCTTAGCTCATTCCCAGACCTCACCAGCACAGGCACAGTCCCGGCCCTCACCAGCACATGCACAGTTCCATCCTCGCCAACACAGGCACAGTCCTGGTCCTCACCAGCTCAGCACAGTCCCGGCCCTCACCAGCACAGGCACAGGCACAGGCACAGTCCCGGATCTCACCAGCTCAGCACAGACCCGATCCTCACCAGCACAGGAACAGTCCCGGTCCTCACCAGCTCAGCACAGTCCCAGCCCTCACCAGCACAGGCACAGTCCCGGCTCTCACCAGCACAGGAACAGGCCCGGCCCTCACCAGCACAGGCAGAGGCAAAGTAACGGCTCTCACCAGCTCAGCACAGTCCCGGCTCTCACCAGCACAGGCACAGGCACAGGCACAGGCACATGCACAGTCCCGGCCCTCACCAGCTCAGCTCAGTCCTGGTCCTCAGCAGCACAGGCACAGTCCCAATCCTCAACAGCACAGGCACAGATCCGGTCCTCACCAGCACAGGCACAGGCACAGGCACAGGCACAGTCCCAGCCCTCACCAGCACAGCACAGTCCCGGCCCTCACCAGCACAGCACTGTCCCGGCCCTCACCAGCACAGGCACAGTCCCAGTCCTCACCAGCACAGGCACAGACACAGTCCCAGTCCTCACCAGCACAAGCACAGGCACAGGCACAGTCCCGGCCCTCACCAGCACAGGCACAGGCACAGGCACAGGCACAGGCACAGTACCGGCCCTCACCAGCTCAGCACAGTCCCGGTCCCCACCAGCACAGGCACAGTCCCGGCCCTCACCAGCACAGGCACAGACACAGGCACATGGCACAGTATCGGCCCTCACCAACTCAGCACAGTCCTGGACCCCACCAGCACAAGCACAGTCCCGGTCCTCACCAGCACAGGCACAGGCACAGTCCCGGTCCTCACCAGCTCAGCACAGTCCCAGTCCTCACCAGCACAGGCACAGTCACGGCCCTCACCAGCTCAGCACAGTCCCGGCCCTCACCAGCACAGGCACAGGCACAGGCATAGTCCCGGCGCTCAATAGTTCAGCACAGTCCTGGCCCTCACCAGCACAGGCACAGTCCCGGTCCTCACCAGCTCAGCACAGTCCCAGCCCTCACCAGCTCAGCACAGTCCCGGTCTCACCAGCACAGGCACAGTCCCGGTCTCACCAGCACAGGCACAGTCCTGGTCCTCACCAGCACAGGCACAGGCACAGGCACAGTCCCGGTCTCACCAGCACAGGCACAGTCCCGGTCTGACCAGCACAGGCACAGTCCCGGTCCTCACCAGCAAAGGCAAAGGCACAGGCACAGTCCTGGTCTCACCAGCACAGGCACAGTCCCGGTCTCACCAGCACAGGCATAGTCCCGGTCTCACCAGCACAGGCACAGTCCTGGTCCTAACCAGCACCAGCACAGGCACAGTCCCGGTCCTCACCAGCACAGGCACAGGCACAGTCCCAGTCCTCACCAGCACAGGCGCAGGCACAGTCCCAGTCCTCACCAGCACAGGCACAGGCACAGGCACAGTCGCAGTCCTCACCAGCACAGGCACAGGCACAGGCACAGGCACAGTCCTGGTCCTTACCAGCTCAGCACGGTCCTGGTCCTCACCAGCACAGGCACAGGAACAGTCCTCACCAGCTCAGCACAGTCCCAGCCCTCACCAGCACAGCACAGTCCTGGTCCTCACCAGCACAGGCACAGATCCGGTCCTCAGCAGCACAGCACAGTCCTGGTCCTCACCAGCACAGGCACAGATCCGGTCCGCAGCAGCACTGCACAGTCCCGGCCATCATCAGAACAGGCACAGTCCCAGTCTTCACCAGCACAGGCACAGACACAGTCCAAGTCCTCAATAGCACAGCACAGTCCCATCCTCACCAGCACAGGCACAGATCCGGTCCTCAGCAGCACAGGCACAGTCCCGGCACTCACCAGCACAGGCACAGGCACAGTCACATTCCCGGTTCTCACCAGCACAGGCATAGTCCCATCCTCACCAGCACAGGCACAGGCTCAGTCCTCACCAGCACAGGCACAGATCCGGTCCTCAGCAGCACAGGCACAGATCCAGTCCTCACCAGCACAGCATAGATCCGGCACTCACAAGCACAGGCACAGCCCCGGTCCTCACCAGCTCAGCACAGTCCTGGTCCTCACCAGCACAGGCACAGTCCCAATCCTCAACAGCACAGGCACAGATCCGGTCCTCACCAGCACAGGCACAGGCACAGTCCCGGCCCTCACCAGCACAGCACAGTCCCGGCCCTCACCAGCACAGCACAGTCCCGGCCCTCACCAGCACCGGCACAGTCCCAGTCCTCACCAGCACAGGCACAGACACAGTCCCAATCCTCACCAGCACAAGCACAGGCAGAGGCACAGTCCCGGCCCTCACCAGCACAGGCACAGGCACAGGCACAGGCACAGGCACAGTCCCGGCCCTCACCAGCTCAGCACAGTCCCGGTCCCCACCAGCACAGGCACAGTCCCGGCCCTCATCAGCACAGGCACAGACACAGGCACATGGCACAGTACCGGCCCTCACCAGCTCAGCACAGTCCCGGATCCCACCAGCACAAGCACAGTCCCGGTCCTCACCAGCACAGGCACAGGCACAGTCCCGGTCCTCACCAGCTCAGCACAGTCCCAGTCCTCACCAGCACAGGCACAGTCACGGCCCTCACCAGCTCAGCACAGTCCCGGCCCTCACCAGCACAGGCACAGAAACAGTCCCAGTCCTCACCAGCACAAGCACAGGCACAGGCACAGTCCCGGCCCTCACCAGCACAGGCACAGGCACAGGCACAGTACCAGCCCTCACCAGCTCAGCACAATCCCGGTCCCCACCAGCACAGGCACAGTCCCGGCCCTCACCAGCACAGGCACAGACACAGGCACATGGCACAGTACCGGCCCTCACCAGCTCAGCACAGTCCCGGATCCCACCAGCACAAGCACAGTCCCGGTCCTCACCAGCACAGGCACAGGCACAGTCCCGGTCCTCACCAGCTCAGCACAGTCCCAGTCCTCACCAGCACAGGCACAGTCACGGCCCTCACCAGCTCAGCAAAGTCCCGGCCCTCACCAGCACAGGCACAGGCACAGGCACAGTCCCGGATCTCACCAGCTCAGCACAGACCCGATCCTCACCAGCACAGGAACAGTCCTGGTCCTCACCAGCTCAGCACAGTCCCAGCCCTCACCAGCACAGGCACAGTCCCGGCCCTCACCAGCACAGGAACAGGCCCGGCCCTCACCAGCACAGGCACAGATCCGGTCCTCAGCAGCACTGCACAGTCCCGGTCCTCACCAGCACAGGCAGAGGCAAAGTAACGGCTCTCACCAGCTCAGCACAGTCCCGGCTCTCACCAGCACAGGCACAGGCACAGGCACAGGCACAGGCACAGGCACAGTCCCGGCCCTCACCAGCTCAGCTCAGTCCTGGTCCTCAGCAGCACAGGCACAGTCCCAATCCTCAACAGCACAGGCACAGATCCGGTCCTCACCAGCACAGGCACAGGCACAGGCACAGGCACAGCCCTCACCAGCACAGCACAGTCCCGGCCCTCACCAGCACAGCACTGTCCCGGTCCTCACCAGCACAGTCACAGTCCCAGTCCTCACCAGCACAGGCACAGACACAGTCCCAGTCCTCACCAGCACAAGCACAGGCACAGGCACAGTCCCGGCCCTCACCAGCACAGGCACAGGCACAGGCACAGGCACAGGCACAGGCACAGTACCGGCCCTCACCAGCTCAGCACAGTCCCGGTCACCACCAGCACAGGCACAGTCCCGGCCCTCACCAGCACAGGCACAGACACAGGCACAGTCCCGGATCTCACCAGCTCAGCACAGACCCGATCCTCACCAGCACAGGAACAGTCCTGGTCCTCACCAGCTCAGCACAGTCCCAGCCCTCACCAGCACAGGCACAGTCCCGGCCCTCACCAGCACAGGAACAGGCCCGGCCCTCACCAGCACAGGCACAGATCCGGTCCTCAGCAGCACTGCACAGTCCCGGTCCTCACCAGCACAGGCAGAGGCAAAGTAACGGCTCTCACCAGCTCAGCACAGTCCCGGCTCTCACCAGCACAGGCACAGGCACAGGCACAGGCACAGGCACAGTCCCGGCCCTCACCAGCTCAGCTCAGTCCTGGTCCTCAGCAGCACAGGCACAGTCCCAATCCTCAACAGCACAGGCACAGATCCGGTCCTCACCAGCACAGGCACAGGCACAGGCACAGGCACAGCCCTCACCAGCACAGCACAGTCCCGGCCCTCACCAGCACAGCACTGTCCCGGTCCTCACCAGCACAGTCACAGTCCCAGTCCTCACCAGCACAGGCACAGACACAGTCCCAGTCCTCACCAGCACAAGCACAGGCACAGGCACAGTCCCGGCCCTCACCAGCACAGGCACAGGCACAGGCACAGGCACAGGCACAGGCACAGTACCGGCCCTCACCAGCTCAGCACAGTCCCGGTCACCACCAGCACAGGCACAGTCCCGGCCCTCACCAGCACAGGCACAGACACAGGCACATGGCACAGTACTGGCCCTCACCAGCTCAGCACAGTCCCGGACCCCACCAGCACAAGCACAGTCCCAGTCCTCACCAGCACAGGCACAGGCACAGTCCCGGTCCTCACCAGCTCAGCACAGTCCCAGTCCTCACCAGCACAGGCACAGTCACGGCCCTCACCAGCTCAGCACAGTCCCGGCCCTCACCAGCACAGGCACAGGCACAGGCATAGTCCCGGCGCTCAATAGTTCAGCACAGTCCTGGCCCTCACCAGCACAGGCACAGTCCCGGTCCTCACCAGCTCAGCACAGTCCCAGCCCTCACCAGCTCAGCACAGTCCCGGTCTCACCAGCACAGGCACAGTCCCGGTCTCACCAGCACAGGCACAGTCCTGGTCCTCACCAGCACCAGCACAGGCACAGGCACAGTCCCGGTCTCACCAGCACAGGCACAGTCCCGGTCTGACCAGCACAGGCACAGTCCCAGTCCTCACCAGCAAAGGCAAAGGCACAGGCACAGTCCTGGTCTCACCAGCACAGGCACAGTCCCGGTCTCACCAGCACAGGCACAGTCCCGGTCTGACCAGCACAGGCACAGTCCCGGTCCTCACCAGCAAAGGCAAAGGCACAGGCACAGTCCTGGTCTCACCAGCACAGGCACAGTCCCGGTCTCACCAGCACAGGCACAGTCCCGGTCTCACCAGCACAGGCACAGTCCTGGTCCTAACCAGCTCCAGCACAGGCACAGTCCCGGTCCTCACCAGCACAGGCACAGGCACAGACCCAGTCCTCACCAGCACAGGCGCAGGCACAGTCCCAGTCCTCACCAGCACAGGCACAGGCACAGGCACAGTCGCAGTCCTCACCAGCACAGGCACAGGCACAGGCACAGTCCTGGTCCTTACCAGCTCAGCAGGGTCCTGGTCCTCACCAGCACAGGCACAGGAACAGTCCTCACCAGCTCAGCACAGTCCCAGCCCTCACCAGCACAGCACATTCCTGGTCCTCACCAGCACAGGCACAGATCCGGTCCTCAGCAGCACAGCACAGTTCCGGACCTCACCAGCACAGGCAGAGGCAAAGTAACGGCTCTCACCAGCTCAGCACAGTCCCGTCTCTCACCAGCACAGGCACAGGCACAGGCACAGGCACAGGCACAGGCACATGCACAGTCCCGGCCCTCACCAGCTCAGCTCAGTCCTGGTCCTCAGCAGCACAGGCACAGTCCCAATCCTCAACAGCACAGGCACAGATCCGGTCCTCACCAGCACAGGCACAGGCACAGGCACAGTCCCAGCCCTCACCAGCACAGCACAGTCCCGGCCCTCACCAGCACAGCACTGTCCCGGCCCTCACCAGCACAGGCACAGTCCCAGTCCTCACCAGCACAGGCACAGACACAGTCCCAGTCCTCACCAGCACAAGCACAGGCACAGGCACAGTCCCGGCCCTCACCAGCACAGGCACAGGCACAGGCACAGTACCGGCCCTCACCAGCTCAGCACAGTCCCGGTCCCCACCAGCACAGGCACAGTCCCGGCCCTCACCAGCACAGGCACAGACACAGGCACATGGCACAGTATCGGCCCAAACCAACTCAGCACAGTCCTGGACCCCACCAGCACAAGCACAGTCCCGGTCCTCACCAGCACAGGCACAGGCACAGTCCCGGTCCTCACCAGCTCAGCACAGTCCCAGTCCTCACCAGCACAGGCACAGTCACGGCCCTCACCAGCTCAGCACAGTCCCGGTCCTCACCAGCACAGGCACAGGCACAGTCCCGGTCCTCACCAGCTCAGCACAGTCCCAGTCCTCACCAGCACAGGCACAGTCACGGCCCTCACCAGCTCAGCAAAGTCCCGGCCCTCACCAGCACAGGCACAGGCACAGGCACAGTCCCGGATATCACCAGCTCAGCACAGACCCGATCCTCACGAGCACAGGAACAGTCCTGGTCCTCACCAGCTCAGCACAGTCCCAGCCCTCACCAGCGCAGGCACAGTCCCGGCCCTCACCAGCACACGACAGTCCCGGCCCTCACCAGCTCAGCACAGTCCCGTTCCTCACCAGCACAGGCACAATCCTGGCCCTCACCAGTACAGGCACAGTCCCAGCCCTCACCAGCACAGCACAGTCCCGGTCCTCAACAGCACAGCCACAGTCCTGGCCCTCACCAGCACAGGCACAGTCCCAGCCCTCACCACCACAGCACAGTCCCGGTCCTCACCAGCACAGGCACAGGCACAGTACCGGCCCCCACCAGCACAGGCACAGTCCCGGCCCCCACCAGCTCAGCACAGTCCCGGCCCTCACCAGCTCAGCACAGTCCCGGCCCTCACCAGCACAGGCACAGATCCGGTCCTCAGCAGCACTGCACAGTCCGGGCCCTCACCAGCACAGGCACAGTCCCGGCCCTCACCAGCACAGGACAGTCCCGGCCCTCACCAACTCAGCACAGTCCCTGACCTCACCAGCACAGACACAGTCCCGGATCTCACCAGCACAGACACAGTCCCAATCCTCGCCAGTTCAGCACAGTCTCGGTCCTCACCAGCACAGGCACAGATTCGGTCCTCAGCAGCACAGCACAGTCCTGGTCCTCACCAGCACAGGCACAGTACTGGCACTCACCAGCACAGGCACAGTCCCGGCCCTCACCAGCTCAGCACAGTCCCGGCCCTCACCAGATCAGCACAGTCCTGGTCCTCACCAGCACAGGCACAGTCCTGGTCCTCACCAGCACAGGCACAGTCCCAGCCCTCACCAGCACAGGCACAGTCCGGGCCCTCACCAGCTCAGCACAGTCCTGGTCCTCACCAGTACAGGCACAGTCCTGGTCCTCACCAGCACAGGCACAGGCACAGGCACAGTCCCGGCCCTTACCAGCACAGGCACAGTCCCGGCCCTCACCAGCTCAGCACAGTCCTGGTCCTCACCAGCACAGGCACAGTCCCGGCCCTCACCAGCACAGGCACAGGCCCGGTCCTCACCAGCACAGGCACAGTCCCTGCACTCACCAGCACAGGCACAGGCACAGGCACAGTCCCGGTATCACCAGCACAGGCACAGGCACAGTCCCAGTCCTCATCAGCACAGTCACAGTCCCATCCTCACCAGCACAGGCACAGGCTCAGTCCTCACCAGCACAGGAACAGATCCGGTCCTCAGCGGCACAGGCACAGATCCGGCCCTCACCAGCACAGGCACAGGCACAGTCCCGGCCCTCACCAGCACAGGAACAGTCCCGGCCCTCACCAGCTCAGCACAGTACCATTCCTCACCAGCACAGGCACAGTCCGGGTCCTCACCAGCACAGGCACAGGCACAGGCACAGGCACAGGCACAGGCACAGGCACAGGCACAGTCCTGGCCCTCACCAGCTTAGCAGAGTCCCGGCCCTCACCAGCTTAGCACATTCCCAGAACTCACCAGCACAGGCACAGTCCCGGCCCTCACCAGCACATGCACTGTTCCATCCTCGCCAACACAGGCACAGTCCTGGTCCTCACCAGCTCAGCACAGTCCCGATCCTCACCAGCACAGGAACAGTCCCGGCCCTCACCAGCTCAGCACAGTACCATTGCTCACCAGCACAGGCACAGGCCGGGTCCTCACCAGAACAGGCACAGGCACAGGCACAGGCACAGGCACAGGCACAGGCACAGGCACAGGCACAGTCCTGGCCCTCACCAGCTTAGCAGAGTCCCGGCCCTCACCAGCTTAGCACATTCCCAGACCTCACCAGCACAGGCACAGTCCCGGCCCTCACCAGAACATGCACAGTTCCATCCTCGCCAACACAGACACAGTCCTGGTCCTCACCAGCTCAGCACAGTCCCGGCCCTCACCAGCACAGGCACAGGCACAGGCACAGTCCCGGATCTCACCAGCTCAGCACAGACCCGATCCTCACCAGCACAGGAACAGTCCCGGTCCTCACCAGCTCAGCACAGTCCCAGCCCTCACCAGCACAGGCACAGTCCCGGCTCTCACCAGCACAGGATCAGGCCCGACCCTCACCAGCACAGGCACAGATCCGGTCCTCAGCAGCACTGCACAGTCCCGGACCTCACCAGCACAGGCAGAGGCAAAGTAACGGCTCTCACCAGCTCAGCACAGTCCCGGCTCTCACCAGCACAGGCACAGGCACAGGCACAGGCACATGCACAGTCCCGGCCCTCACCAGCTCAGCTCAGTCCTGGTCCTCAGCAGCACAGGCACAGTCCCAATCCTCAACAGCACAGGCACAGATCCGGTCCTCACCAGCACAGGCACAGGCACAGGCACAGGCACAGTCCCAGCCCTCACCAGCACAGCACAGTCCCGGCCCTCACCAGCACAGCACAGTCCCGGCCCTCACCAGCACAGGCACAGTCCCAGTCCTCACCAGCACAGGCACAGACACAGTCCCAGTCCTCACCAGCACAAGCACAGGCACAGGCACAGTCCCGGCCCTCACCAGCACAGGCACAGGCACAGGCACAGGCACAGGCACAGGCACAGTACCGGCCCTCACCAGCTCAGCACAGTCCCGGTCCCCACCAGCACAGGCACAGTCCCGGCCCTCACCAGCACAGGCACAGACACAGGCACATGGCACAGTATCGGCCCTCACCAACTCAGCACAGTCCTGGACCCCACCAGCACAAGCACAGTCCCGGTCCTCACCAGCACAGGCACAGGCACAGTCCCGGTCCTCACCAGCTCAGCACAGTCCCAGTCCTCACCAGCACAGCACTGTCCCGGCCCTCACCAGCACAGGCACAGTCACGGCCCTCACCAGCTCAGCACAGTCCCGGCCCTCACCAGCACAGGCACAGGCACAGGCATAGTCCCGGCGCTCAATAGTTCAGCACAGTCCTGGCCCTCACCAGCACAGGCACAGTCCCGGTCCTCACCAGCTCAGCACAGTCCCATCCCTCACCAGCTCAGCACAGTCCCGGTCTCACCAGCACAGGCACAGTCCCGGTCTCACCAGCACAGGCACAGTCCTGGTCCTCACCAGCACCAGCACAGGCACAGGCACAGTCCCGGTCTCACCAGCACAGGCACAGTCCCGGTCTGACCAGCACAGGCACAGTCCCAGTCCTCACCAGCAAAGGCAAAGGCACAGGCACAGTCCTGGTCTCACCAGCACAGGCACAGTCCCGGTCTCACCAGCACAGGCACAGTCCCGGTCTGACCAGCACAGGCACAGTCCCGGTCCTCACCAGCAAAGGCAAAGGCACAGGCACAGTCCTGGTCTCACCAGCACAGGCACAGTCCCGGTCTCACCAGCACAGGCACAGTCCCGGTCTCACCAGCACAGGCACAGTCCTGGTCCTAACCAGCTCCAGCACAGGCACAGTCCCGGTCCTCACCAGCACAGGCACAGGCACAGACCCAGTCCTCACCAGCACAGGCGCAGGCACAGTCCCAGTCCTCACCAGCACAGGCACAGGCACAGGCACAGTCGCAGTCCTCACCAGCACAGGCACAGGCACAGGCACAGTCCTGGTCCTTACCAGCTCAGCAGGGTCCTGGTCCTCACCAGCACAGGCACAGGAACAGTCCTCACCAGCTCAGCACAGTCCCAGCCCTCACCAGCACAGCACATTCCTGGTCCTCACCAGCACAGGCACAGATCCGGTCCTCAGCAGCACAGCACAGTTCCGGACCTCACCAGCACAGGCAGAGGCAAAGTAACGGCTCTCACCAGCTCAGCACAGTCCCGTCTCTCACCAGCACAGGCACAGGCACAGGCACAGGCACAGGCACAGGCACATGCACAGTCCCGGCCCTCACCAGCTCAGCTCAGTCCTGGTCCTCAGCAGCACAGGCACAGTCCCAATCCTCAACAGCACAGGCACAGATCCGGTCCTCACCAGCACAGGCACAGGCACAGGCACAGTCCCAGCCCTCACCAGCACAGCACAGTCCCGGCCCTCACCAGCACAGCACTGTCCCGGCCCTCACCAGCACAGGCACAGTCCCAGTCCTCACCAGCACAGGCACAGACACAGTCCCAGTCCTCACCAGCACAAGCACAGGCACAGGCACAGTCCCGGCCCTCACCAGCACAGGCACAGGCACAGGCACAGGCACAGGCACAGTACCGGCCCTCACCAGCTCAGCACAGTCCCGGTCCCCACCAGCACAGGCACAGTCCCGGCCCTCACCAGCACAGGCACAGACACAGGCACATGGCACAGTATCGGCCCAAACCAACTCAGCACAGTCCTGGACCCCACCAGCACAAGCACAGTCCCGGTCCTCACCAGCACAGGCACAGGCACAGTCCCGGTCCTCACCAGCTCAGCACAGTCCCAGTCCTCACCAGCACAGGCACAGTCACGGCCCTCACCAGCTCAGCACAGTCCCGGTCCTCACCAGCACAGGCACAGGCACAGTCCCGGTCCTCACCAGCTCAGCACAGTCCCAGTCCTCACCAGCACAGGCACAGTCACGGCCCTCACCAGCTCAGCAAAGTCCCGGCCCTCACCAGCACAGGCACAGGCACAGGCACAGTCCCGGATATCACCAGCTCAGCACAGACCCGATCCTCACGAGCACAGGAACAGTCCTGGTCCTCACCAGCTCAGCACAGTCCCAGCCCTCACCAGCGCAGGCACAGTCCCGGCCCTCACCAGCACACGACAGTCCCGGCCCTCACCAGCTCAGCACAGTCCCGTTCCTCACCAGCACAGGCACAATCCTGGCCCTCACCAGTACAGGCACAGTCCCAGCCCTCACCAGCACAGCACAGTCCCGGTCCTCAACAGCACAGCCACAGTCCTGGCCCTCACCAGCACAGGCACAGTCCCAGCCCTCACCACCACAGCACAGTCCCGGTCCTCACCAGCACAGGCACAGGCACAGTACCGGCCCCCACCAGCACAGGCACAGTCCCGGCCCCCACCAGCTCAGCACAGTCCCGGCCCTCACCAGCTCAGCACAGTCCCGGCCCTCACCAGCACAGGCACAGATCCGGTCCTCAGCAGCACTGCACAGTCCGGGCCCTCACCAGCACAGGCACAGTCCCGGCCCTCACCAGCACAGGACAGTCCCGGCCCTCACCAACTCAGCACAGTCCCTGACCTCACCAGCACAGACACAGTCCCGGATCTCACCAGCACAGACACAGTCCCAATCCTCGCCAGTTCAGCACAGTCTCGGTCCTCACCAGCACAGGCACAGATTCGGTCCTCAGCAGCACAGCACAGTCCTGGTCCTCACCAGCACAGGCACAGTACTGGCACTCACCAGCACAGGCACAGTCCCGGCCCTCACCAGCTCAGCACAGTCCCGGCCCTCACCAGATCAGCACAGTCCTGGTCCTCACCAGCACAGGCACAGTCCTGGTCCTCACCAGCACAGGCACAGTCCCAGCCCTCACCAGCACAGGCACAGTCCGGGCCCTCACCAGCTCAGCACAGTCCTGGTCCTCACCAGTACAGGCACAGTCCTGGTCCTCACCAGCACAGGCACAGGCACAGGCACAGTCCCGGCCCTTACCAGCACAGGCACAGTCCCGGCCCTCACCAGCTCAGCACAGTCCTGGTCCTCACCAGCACAGGCACAGTCCCGGCCCTCACCAGCACAGGCACAGGCCCGGTCCTCACCAGCACAGGCACAGTCCCTGCACTCACCAGCACAGGCACAGGCACAGGCACAGTCCCGGTATCACCAGCACAGGCACAGGCACAGTCCCAGTCCTCATCAGCACAGTCACAGTCCCATCCTCACCAGCACAGGCACAGGCTCAGTCCTCACCAGCACAGGAACAGATCCGGTCCTCAGCGGCACAGGCACAGATCCGGCCCTCACCAGCACAGGCACAGGCACAGTCCCGGCCCTCACCAGCACAGGAACAGTCCCGGCCCTCACCAGCTCAGCACAGTACCATTCCTCACCAGCACAGGCACAGTCCGGGTCCTCACCAGCACAGGCACAGGCACAGGCACAGGCACAGGCACAGGCACAGGCACAGGCACAGTCCTGGCCCTCACCAGCTTAGCAGAGTCCCGGCCCTCACCAGCTTAGCACATTCCCAGAACTCACCAGCACAGGCACAGTCCCGGCCCTCACCAGCACATGCACTGTTCCATCCTCGCCAACACAGGCACAGTCCTGGTCCTCACCAGCTCAGCACAGTCCCGATCCTCACCAGCACAGGAACAGTCCCGGCCCTCACCAGCTCAGCACAGTACCATTGCTCACCAGCACAGGCACAGGCCGGGTCCTCACCAGAACAGGCACAGGCACAGGCACAGGTACAGGCACAGGCACAGGCACAGGCACAGTCCTGGCCCTCACCAGCTTAGCAGAGTCCCGGCCCTCACCAGCTTAGCACATTCCCAGACCTCACCAGCACAGGCACAGTCCCGGCCCTCACCAGAACATGCACAGTTCCATCCTCGCCAACACAGACACAGTCCTGGTCCTCACCAGCTCAGCACAGTCCCGGCCCTCACCAGCACAGGCACAGGCACAGGCACAGTCCCGGATCTCACCAGCTCAGCACAGACCCGATCCTCACCAGCACAGGAACAGTCCCGGTCCTCACCAGCTCAGCACAGTCCCAGCCCTCACCAGCACAGGCACAGTCCCGGCTCTCACCAGCACAGGAACAGGCCCGGCCCTCACCAGCACAGGCACAGATCCGGTCCTCAGCAGCACTGCACAGTCCCGGACCTCACCAGCACAGGCAGAGGCAAAGTAACGGCTCTCACCAGCTCAGCACAGTCCCGGCTCTCACCAGCACAGGCACAGGCACAGGCACAGGCACATGCACAGTCCCGGCCCTCACCAGCTCAGCTCAGTCCTGGTCCTCAGCAGCACAGGCACAGTCCCAATCCTCAACAGCACAGGCACAGATCCGGTCCTCACCAGCACAGGCACAGGCACAGGCACAGGCACAGTCCCAGCCCTCACCAGCACAGCACAGTCCCGGCCCTCACCAGCACAGCACTGTCCCGGCCCTCACCAGCACAGGCACAGTCCCAGTCCTCACCAGCACAGGCACAGACACAGTCCCAGTCCTCACCAGCACAAGCACAGGCACAGGCACAGTCCCGGCCCTCACCAGCACAGGCACAGGCACAGGCACAGGCACAGGCACAGGCACAGTACCGGCCCTCACCAGCTCAGCACAGTCCCGGTCCCCACCAGCACAGGCACAGTCCCGGCCCTCACCAGCACAGGCACAGACACAGGCACATGGCACAGTATCGGCCCTCACCAACTCAGCACAGTCCTGGACCCCACCAGCACAAGCACAGTCCCGGTCCTCACCAGCACAGGCACAGGCACAGTCCCGGTCCTCACCAGCTCAGCACAGTCCCAGTCCTCACCAGCACAGCATTGTCCCGGCCCTCACCAGCACAGGCACAGTCCCAATCCTCACCAGCACAGGCACAGACACAGTCCCAGTCCTCACTAGCACAAGCACAGGCACAGGCACAGTCCCGGCCCTCACCAGCACAGGCACAGGCACAGGCACAGGCACAGGCACAGTACCGGCCCTCACCAGCTCAGCACAGTCCCGGTCCCCACCAGCACAGGCACAGTCCCGGCCCTCACCAGCACAGGCACAGACACAGGCACATGGCACAGTATCGGCCCTCACCAACTCAGCACAGTCCTGGACCCCACCAGCACAAGCACAGTCCCGGTCCTCACCAGCACAGGCACAGGCACAGTCCCGGTCCTCACCAGCTCAGCACAGTCCCAGTCCTCACCAGCACAGGCACAGTCCCGGCCCTCACCAGCACAGGCACAGGCACAGGCATAGTCCCGGCGCTCAATAGTTCAGCACAGTCCTGGCCCTCACCAGCACAGGCACAGTCCCGGTCCTCACCAGCTCAGCACAGTCCCAGCCCTCACCAGCTCAGCACAGTCCCGGTCTCACCAGCACAGGCACAGTCCCGGTCTCACCAGCACAGGCACAGTCCTGGTCCTCACCAGCACAGGCACAGGCACAGGCACAGTCCCGGTCTCACCAGCACAGGCACAGTCCCGGTCTGACCAGCACAGGCACAGTCCCGGTCCTCACCAGCAAAGGCAAAGGCACAGGCACAGTCCTGGTCTCACCAGCACAGGCACAGTCCCGGTCTCACCAGCACAGGCATAGTCCCGGTCTCACCAGCACAGGCACAGTCCTGGTCCTAACCAGCACCAGCACAGGCACAGTCCCGGTCCTCACCAGCACAGGCACAGGCACAGTCCCAGTCCTCACCAGCACAGGCGCAGGCACAGTCCCAGTCCTCACCAGCACAGGCACAGGCACAGGCACAGTCGCAGTCCTCACCAGCACAGGCACAGGCACAGGCACAGTCCTGGTCCTTAGCAGCTCAGCACGGTCCTGGTCCTCACCAGCACAGGCACAGGAACAGTCCTCACCAGCTCAGCACAGTCCCAGCCCTCACCAGCACAGCACAGTCCTGGTCCTCACCAGCACAGGCACAGATCCGGTCCTCAGCAGCACAGCACAGTCCTGGTCCTCACCAGCACAGGCACAGATCCGGTCCGCAGCAGCACTGCACAGTCCCGGCCATCATCAGAACAGGCACAGTCCCAGTCTTCACCAGCACAGGCACAGACACAGTCCAAGTCCTCAATAGCACAGCACAGTCCCATCCTCACCAGCACAGGCACAGATCCGGTCCTCAGCAGCACAGGCACAGTCCCGGCACTCACCAGCACAGGCACAGGCACAGTCACAGTCCCGGTTCTCACCAGCACAGGCATAGTCCCATCCTCACCAGCACAGGCACAGGCTCAGTCCTCACCAGCACAGGCACAGATCCGGTCCTCAGCAGCACAGGCACAGATCCAGTCCTCACCAGCACAGCACAGATCCGGCACTCACAAGCACAGGCACAGTCCCGGTCCTCACCAGCTCAGCACAGTCCTGGTCCTCACCAGCACAGGCACAGTCCCAATCCTCAACAGCACAGGCACAGATCCGGTCCTCACCAGCACAGGCACAGGCACAGTCCCGGCCCTCACCAGCACAGCACAGTCCCGGCCCTCACCAGCACAGCACAGTCCCGGCCCTCACCAGCACCGGCACAGTCCCAGTCCTCACCAGCACAGGCACAGACACAGTCCCAATCCTCACCAGCACAAGCACAGGCAGAGGCACAGTCCCGGCCCTCACCAGCACAGGCACAGGCACAGGCACAGGCACAGGCACAGGCACAGTCCCGGCCCTCACCAGCTCAGCACAGTCCCGGTCCCCACCAGCACAGGCACAGTCCCGGCCCTCATCAGCACAGGCACAGACACAGGCACATGGCACAGTACCGGCCCTCACCAGCTCAGCACAGTCCCGGATCCCACCAGCACAAGCACAGTCCCGGTCCTCACCAGCACAGGCACAGGCACAGTCCCGGTCCTCACCAGCTCAGCACAGTCCCAGTCCTCACCAGCACAGGCACAGTCACGGCCCTCACCAGCTCAGCACAGTCCCGGCCCTCACCAGCACAGGCACAGAAACAGTCCCAGTCCTCACCAGCACAAGCACAGGCACAGGCACAGTCCCGGCCCTCACCAGCACAGGCACAGGCACAGGCACAGTACCAGCCCTAACCAGCTCAGCACAATCCCGGTCCCCACCAGCACAGGCACAGTCCCGGCCCTCACCAGCACAGGCACAGACACAGGCACATGGCACAGTACCGGCCCTCACCAGCTCAGCACAGTCCCAGTCCTCGCCAGCACAGGCACAGTCACGGCCCTCACCAGCTCAGCACAGTCCCGGCCCTCACCAGCACAGGCACAGGCACAGGCATAGTCCCGGCGCTCAATAGTTGAGCACAGTCCTGGCCCTCACCAGCACAGGCACAGTCCCGGTCCTCACCAGCTCAGCACAGTCCCAGCCCTCACCAGCTCAGCACAGTCCCGGTCTCACCAGCACAGGCACAGTCCCGGTCTCACCAGCACAGGCACAGTCCAGGTCCTCACCAGCACCAGCACAGGCACTGGCACAGTCCCGGTCTCACCAGCACAGGCACAGTCCCGGTCTGACCAGCACAGGCACAGTCCCGGTCCTCACCAGCAAAGGCAAAGGCACAGGCACAGTCCTGGTCTCACCAGCACAGGCACAGTCCCGGTCTCACCAGCACAGGCACAGTCCCGGTCTGACCAGCACAGGCACAGTCCCGGTCCTCACCAGCAAAGGCAAAGGCACAGGCACAGTCCTGGTCTCACCAGCAGAGGCACAGTCCCGGTCTCACCAGCACAGGCACAGTCGCGGTCTCACCAGCACAGGCACAGTCCTGGTCCTAACCAGCTCAAGCACAGGCACAGTCCCGGTCCTCACCAGCACAGGCACAGGCACAGACCCAGTCCTCACCAGCACAGGCGCAGGCACAGTCCCAGTCCTCACCAGCACAGGCACAGGCACAGGCACAGTCGCAGTCCTCACCAGCACAGGCACAGGCACAGGCACAGTCCTGGTCCTTACCAGCTCAGCACGGTCCTGGTCCTCACCAGCACAGGCACAGGAACAGTCCTCACCAGCTCAGCACAGTCCCAGCCCTCACCAGAACAGCACATTCCTGGTCCTCACCAGCACAGGCACAGATCCGGTCCTCAGCAGCACAGCACAGTCCCGGACCTCACCAGCACAGGCAGAGGCAAAGTAACGGCTCTCACCAGCTCAGCACAGTCCCGTCTCTCACCAGCACAGGCACAGGCACAGGCACAGGCACAGGCACAGGCACAGGCACATGCACAGTCCCGGCCCTCACCAGCTCAGCTCAGTCCTGGTCCTCAGCAGCACAGGCACAGTCCCAATCCTCAACAGCACAGGCACAGATCCGGTCCTCACCAGCACAGACACAGGCACAGGCACAGGCACAGTCCCAGCCCTCACCAGCACAGCACAGTCCCGGCCCTCACCAGCACAGCACTGTCCCGGCCCTCACCAGCACAGGCACAGTCCCAGTCCTCACCAGCACAGGCACAGACACAGTCCCAGTCCTCACCAGCACAAGCACAGGCACAGGCACAGTCCCGGCCCTCACCAGCACAGGCACAGGCACAGGCACAGGCACAGGCACAGTACCGGCCCTCACCAGCTCAGCACAGTCCCGGTCCCCACCAGCACAGGCACAGTCCCGGCCCTCACCAGCACAGGCACAGACACAGGCACATGGCACAGTATCGGCCCTCACCAGCTCAGCACAGTCCCGGACCCCACCAGCACAAGCACAGTCCCGGTCCTCACCAGCACAGGCACAGGCACAGTCCCGGTCCTCACCAGCTCAGCACAGTCCCAGTCCTCACCAGCACAGGCACAGTCACGGCCCTCACCAGCTCAGCACAGTCCCGGCCCTCACCAGCGCAGGCACAGGCACAGGCATAGTCCCGGCGCTCAATAGTTCAGCACAGTCCTGGCCCTCACCAGCACAGGCACAGTCCCGGTCCTCACCAGCTCAGCACAGTCCCAGCCCTCACCAGCTCAGCACAGTCCCGGTCTCACCAGCACAGGCACAGTCCCGGTCTCACCAGCACAGGCACAGTCCTGGTCCTCACCAGCACCAGCACAGGCACAGTCCCGGTCTCACCAGCACAGGCACAGTCCCGGTCTGACCAGCACAGGCACAGTCCCGGTCCTCACCAGCAAAGGCAAAGGCACAGGCACAGTCCTGGTCTCACCAGCACAGGCACAGTCCCGGTCTCACCAGCACAGGCATAGTCCCGGTCTCACCAGCACAGGCACAGTCCTGGTCCTAACCAGCACAGGCACAGGCACAGTCCCGGTCCTCACCAGCACAGGCACAGGCACAGTCCCAGTCCTCACCAGCACAGGCGCAGGCACAGTCCCAGTCCTCACCAGCACAGGCACAGGAACAGTCCTCACCAGCTCAGCACAGTCCCAGCCCTCACCAGCACAGCACAGTCCTGGTCCTCACCAGCACAGGCACAGATCCGGTCCTCAGCATCACAGCACAGTCCTGGTCCTCACCAGCACAGGCACAGATCCAGTCCGCAGCAGCACTGCACAGTCCCGGCCATCATCAGAACAGGCACAGTCCCAGTCTTCACCAGCACAGGCACAGACACAGTCCAAGTCCTCAATAGCACAGCACAGTCCCATCCTCACCAGCACAGGCACAGATCCGGTCCTCAGCAGCACAGGCACAGTCCCGGCACTCACCAGCACAGGCACAGGCACAGTCACAGTCCCGGTTCTCACCAGCACAGGCATAGTCCCATCCTCACCAGCACAGGCACAGGCTCAGTCCTCACCAGCACAGGCACAGATCCGGTCCTCAGCAGCACAGGCACAGATCCAGTCCTCACCAGCACAGCACAGTCCCGGCACACACAAGCACAGGCACAGTCCCGGCCCTCACCAGCTCAGCACAGTCCTGGTCCTCACCAGCACAGGCACAGTCCCAATCCTCAACAGCACAGGCACAGATCCGGTCCTCACCAGCACAGGCACAGGCACAGTCCCGGCCCTCACCAGCACAGCACAGTCCCGGCCCTCACCAGCACAGCACAGTCCCGGCCCTCACCAGCACCGGCACTGTCCCAGGCCTCACCAGCACAGGCACAGACACAGTCCCAATCCTCACCAGCACAAGCACAGGCAGAGGCACAGTCCCGGCCCTCACCAGCACAGGCACAGGCACAGGCACAGGCACAGGCACAGGCACAGGCACAGGCACAGTCCCGGCCCTCACCAGCTCAGCACAGTCCCGGTCCCCACCAGCACAGGCACAGTCCCGGCCCTCATCAGCACAGGCACAGACACAGGCAAATGGCACAGTACCGGCCCTCACCAGCTCAGCACAGTCACGGCCCTCACCAGCTCAGCAAGGTCCCGGCCCTCACCAGCACAGGCACAGGCACAGGCATAGTCCCGGCGCTCACTAGTTCAGCACAGTCCTGGCCCTCACCAGCACAGGCACAGTCCCGGTCCTCACCAGCTCAGCACAGTCCCAGCCCTCACCAGCTCAGCACAGTCCCGGTCTCACCAGCACAGGCACAGTCCCGGTCTCACCAGCACAGGCACAGTCCTGGTCCTCACCAGCACCAGCACAGGCACAGGCACAGTCCCAGTCTCACCAGCACAGGCACAGTCCCGGTCTGACCAGCACAGGCACAGTCCCGGTCCTCACCAGCAAAGGCAAAGGCACAGGCACAGTCCTGGTCTCACCAGCACAGGCACAGTCCCGGTCTCACCAGCACAGGCACAGTCCCGGTCTGACCAGCACAGGCACAGTCCCGGTCCTCACCAGCAAAGGCAAAGGCACAGGCACAGTCCTGGTCTCACCAGCACAGGCACAGTCCCGGTCTCACCAGCACAGGCACAGTCCCGGTCTCACCAGCACAGGCACAGTCCTGGTCCTAACCAGCACCAGCACAGGCACAGTCCCGGTCCTCACCAGCACAGGCACAGGCACAGACCCAGTCCTCACCAGCACAGGCGCAGGCACAGTCCCAGTCCTCACCAGCACAGGCACAGGCACAGGCACAGTTGCAGTCCTCACCAGCACAGGCACAGGCACAGGCACAGTCCTGGTCCTTACCAGCTCAGCACGGTCCTGGTCCTCACCAGCACAGGCACAGGAACAGTCCTCACCAGCTCAGCACAGTCCCAGCCCTCACCAGCACAGCACATTCCTGGTCCTCACCAGCACAGGCACAGATCCGGTCCTCAGCAGCACAGCACAGTCCTGGTCCTCACCAGCACAGGCACAGATCCGGTCCTCAGCAGCACTGCACAGTCCCGGCCATCATCAGAACAGGCACAGTCCCAGTCTTCACCAGCACAGGCACAGACACAGTCCAAGTCCCCAATAGCACAGCACAGTCCCATCCTCACCAGCACAGGCACAGATCCGGTCCTCAGCAGCACAGGCACGGTCCCGGCACTCACCAGCACAGGCACAGGCACAGTCACAGTCCCGGTTCTCACCAGCACAGGCCTAGTCCCATCCTCACCAGCACAGGCACAGGCTCAGTCCTCACCAGCACAGGCACAGATCCGGTCCTCAGCAGCACAGGCACAGATCCAGTCCTCACCAGCACAGCACAGTCCCGGCACTCACAAGCACAGGCACAGTCCCGGCCCTCACCAGCTCAGCACAGTCCTGGTCCTCACCAGCGCAGGCACAGTCCCAATCCTCAACAGCACAGGCACAGATCCGGTCCTCACCAGCACAGGCACAGGCACAGTCCCGGCCCTCACCAGCACAGCACAGTCCCGGCCCTCACCAGCACAGCACAGTCCCGGCCCTCACCAGCACCGGCACAGTCCCAGTCCTCACCAGCACAGGCACAGACACAGTCCCAATCCTCACCAGCACAAGCACAGGCAGAGGCACAGTCCCGGCCCTCACCAGCACAGGCACAGGCACAGGCACAGGCACAGTACCGGCCCTCACCAGCTCAGCACAGTCCCGGTCCCCACCAGCACAGGCACAGTCCCCGCCCTCACCAGCACAGGCACAGACACAGGCACATGGCACAGTACCGGCCCTCACCAGCTCAGCACAGTCCCGGCCCTCACCAGCACAGGCACAGTCCCGGCCCTCATCAGCACAGGCACAGACACAGGCACATGGCACAGTACCGGCCCTCACCAGCTCAGCACATTCCCGGATCCCACCAGCACAAGCACAGTCCCGGTCCTCACCAGCACAGGCACAGGCACAGTCCCGGTCCTCACCAGCTCAGCACAGTCCCAGTCCTCACCAGCACAGGCACAGTCACGGCCCTCACCAGCTCAGCACAGTCCCGGCCCTCACCAGCACAGGCACAGAAACAGTCCCAGTCCTCACCAGCACAAGCACAGGCACAGGCACAGTCCCGGCCCTCACCAGCACAGGCACAGGCACAGGCACAGGCACAGGCACAGTACCGGCCCTCACCAGCTCAGCACAATCCCGGTCCCCTCCAGCACAGGCACAGTCCCGGCCCTCACCAGCACAGGCACAGACACAGGCACATGGCACAGTACCGGCCCTCACCAGCTCAGCACAGTCCCGGATCCCACCAGCACAAGCACAGTCCCGGTCCTCACCAGTACAGGCACAGGCACAGTCCCGGTCCTCACCAGCTCAGCACAGTCCCAGTCCTCACCAGCACAGGCACAGTCACAGCCCTCACCAGCTCAGCAAAGTCCCGGCCCTCACCAGCACAGGCACAGGCACAGGCACAGTCCCGGATCTCACCAGCTCAGCACAGACCCGATCCTCACCAGCACAGGAGCAGTCCCGGTCCTCACCAGCTCAGCAGAGTCCCAGCCCTCACCAGCACAGGCACAGTCCCGGCCCTCACCAGCACAGGAACAAGCCCGGCCCTCACCAGCACAGGCACAGATCCGGTCCTCAGCAGCACAGGCACAGTCCCGGTCCTCACCAGCACAGGCAGAGGCAAAGTAACGGCTCTCACCAGCTCAGCACAGTCCCGGCTCTCACCAGCACAGGCACAGGCACAGGCACAGGCACAGGCACAGGCAGAGGCACAGTCCCGGCCCTCACCAGCTCAGGTCAGTCCTGGTCCTCAGCAGCCCAGGCACAGTCCCAATCCTCAACAGCACAGGCACAGATCCGGTCCTCACCAGCACAGGCACAGGCACAGGCACAGTCCCAGCCCTCACCAGCATAGCACAGTCCCGGCCCTCACCAGCACAGCACTGTCCCGGCCCTCACCAGCACAGGCACAGTCCCAGTCCTCACCAGCACAGGCACAGACACAGTCCCAGTCCTCACCAGCACAAGCACAGGCACAGGCACAGTCCCGGCCCTCACCAGCACAGGCACAGGCACAGGCACAGGCACAGGCACAGGCACAGGCACAGGCACAGGCACAGGCACAGTACCGGCCCTCACCAGCTCAGCACAGTCCCGGTCACCACCAGCACAGGCACAGTCCCGGCCCTCACCAGCACAGGCACGGACACAGGCACATGGCACAGTACCGGCCCTCACCAGCTCAGCACAGTCCCGGACCCCACCAGCACAAGCACAGTCCCGGTCCTCACCAGCACAGGCACAGGCACAGTCCCGGTCCTCACCAGCTCAGCACAGTCCCAGTCCTCACAAGCACAGGCACAGTCACGGCCCTCACCAGCTCAGCACAGTCCCGGCCCTCACCAGCACAGGCACAGGCACAGGCATAGTCCCGGCGCTCACTAGTTCAGCACAGTCCTGGCCCTCACCAGCACAGGCACAGTCCCGGTCCTCACCAGCTCAGCACAGTCCTGGCCCTCACCAGCTCAGCACAGTCACGGTCTCAGCAGCACAGGCACAGTCCCGGTCTCACCAGCACAGGCACAGTCCCAGTCCTCACCAGCACCAGCACAGGCACAGGCACAGTCCCGGTCTCACCAGCACAGGCACAGTCCCGGTCTGACCAGCACAGGCACAGTCCCGGTCCTCACCAGCAAAGGCAAAGGCACAGGCACAGTCCTGGTCTCACCAGCACAGGCACAGTCCCGGTCTCACCAGCACAGGCACAGTCCCGGTCTCACCAGCACAGGCACAGTCCTGGTCCTAACCAGCACCAGCACAGGCACAGTCCCGGTCCTCACCAGCACAGGCACAGGCACAGACCCAGTCCTCACCAGCACAGGCGCAGGCACAGTCCCAGTCCTCACCAGCACAGGCACAGGCACAGGCACAGTCGCAGTCCTCACCAGCACAGGCACAGGCACAGGCACAGTCCTGGTCTTACCAGCTCAGCACGGTCCTGGTCCTCACCAGCACAGGCACAGGAACAGTCCTCACCAGCTCAGCACAGTCCCAGCCCTCACCAGCACAGCACATTCCTGGTCCTCACCAGCACAGGCACAGATCCGGTCCTCAGCAGCACAGCACAGTCCTGGTCCTCACCAGCACAGGCACAGATCCGGTCCTCAGCAGCACTGCACAGTCCCGGCCATCATCAGAACAGGCACATTCCCAGTCTTCACCAGCACAGGCACAGACACAGTCCAAGTCCTCAATAGCACAGCACAGACCCATCCTCACCAGCACAGGCACAGATCCGGTCCTCAGCAGCACAGGCACAGTCCCGGCACTCACCAGCACAGGCACAGGCACAGTCACAGTCCCGGTTCTCACCAGCACAGGCCTAGTCCCATCCTCACCAGCACAAGCACAGGCTCAGTCCTCACCAGCACAGGCACAGATCCGGTCCTCAGCAGCACAGGCATAGATCCAGTCCTCACCAGCACAGCACAGTCCCGGCACTCACAAGCACAGGCACAGTCCAGGCCCTCACCAGCTCAGCACAGTCCTGGTCCTCACCAGCACAGGCACAGTCCCAATCCTCAACAGCACAGGCACAGATCCGGTCCTCACCAGCACAGGCACAGGCACAGTCCCGGCCCTCACCAGCACAGCACAGTCCCGGCCCTCACCAGCACAGCACAGTCCCGGCCCTCACCAGCACCGGCACAGTCCCAATCCTCACCAGCACAAGCACAGGCAGAGGCACAGTCCCGGCCCTCACCAGCACAGGCACAGGCACAGGCACAGGCACAGGCAGAGGCACAGTACCGGCCCTCACCAGCTCAGCACAGTCCCGGTCCCCACCAGCACAGGCACAGTCCCCGCCCTCACCAGCACAGGCACAGACACAGGCACATGGCACAGTACCGGCCCTCACCAGCTCAGCACAGTCCCGGCCCTCACCAGCACAGGCACAGGCACAGGCATAGTCCCGGCGCTCACTAGCTCAGCACATTCCTGGCCCTCACCAGCACAGGCACAGACCCGGTCCTCACCAGCTCAGCACAGTCCCGGCCCTCACCAGCTCAGCACATTCCCGGTCTCACCAGCACAGGCACAGTCCTGGTCCTCACCAGCATAAGCACAGGCACAGGCACTGTCCCGGTCTCACCAGCACAGGCACAGTCCTGGTCTGACCAGCACAGGCACAGTCCCGGTTCTCACCAGCATAGGCACAGGCACAGGCACAGTCCCGGTTTCACCAGCAAAGGCACAGTCCCGGTCCTCACCAGCACAGGCACAGGCACAGTCCCAGTCCTCACCAGCACAGGCGCAGGCACTGTCCCAGTCCTCAGCAGCACAGGCACAGTCCCAGTCCTCACCAGCACAGGCACAGACACAGTCCCAATCCTCACCAGCACAAGCACAGGCAGAGGCACAGTCCCGGCCCTCACCAGCACAGTCACAGGCACAGGCACAGGCACAGGCACAGTACCGGCCCTCGCCAGCTCAGCACAGTCCCGGTCCCCACCAGCACAGGTACAGACACAGGCACATGGCACAGTACTGGCCCTCACCAGCTCAGCACAGTCCCGGACCACACCAGCACAAGCACAGTCCCGGTCCTCACCAGCACAGGCACAGGCAGAGTCCCGGTCCTCACCAGCTCAGCACAGTCCCAGTCCTCACCAGCACAGGCACAGTCACGGCCCTCACCAGCTCAGCACATTCCCGGACCTCACCAGCACAGGCACAGGCACAGGCATAATCCCGGTGCTCACTAGCTCAGCACAGTCCTGGCCCTCACCAGCACAGGCACAGTCCCGGTCCTCACCAGCTCAGCACAGTCCTGGCCCTCACCAGTTCAGCACAGTCCCGGTCTCACCAGCACAGGCACAGTCCCGGTACTCACCGGCACAGGCACAGGCACAGTCCCAGTCCTCACCAGCACAGGCACAGACACAGTCCAAGTCCTCAATAGCACAGGCACAGTCCCATCCTCACCAGCACAGGCACAGATCCGGTCCTCACCAGCACAGGCACAGGAACAGTGCCAGACCTCACCAGCACAGGCACAGGCACAGTCACAGTCCCGGTCCTCACCAGCACAGGCACAGTCCCATCCTCAACAGCACAGGCACAGGCTCAGTCCTCACCAGCACAGGCACAGATCCGGTCCTCAGCAGCACAGGCACAGATCCGGTCCTCACCAGCACAGCACAGTCCCGGCACTCACAAGCAGAGGCACAGTCCAGGCCCTCACCAGCACACGACAGTCCCAGCCCTCACCAGCTCAGCACAGTCCCATCCTCACCAGCACAGGCACAGGCTCAGTCCTCACCAGCACAGGCACAGATCCGGTCCTCAGCAGCACAGGCACAAATCCAGTCCTCACCAGCACAGCACAGTCCCGGCACTCACAAGCACAGGCACAGTCCCGGCCCTCACCAGCACACGACAGTCCCGGCCCTCACCAGCTCAGCACAGTCCCGTTCCTCACCAGCACAGGCACAATCCCGGCCCTCACCAGTACAGGCACAGTCCCAGCCCTCACCAGCACAGCACAGTCCCGGTCCTCACCAGCACAGCCACAGTCCTGGCCCTCACCAGCACAGCCACAGTCACAGCCCTCACCAGCACAGCACAGTCCCGGTCCTCACCAGCACAGGCACAGGCACAGTACCGGCCCTCACCAGCACAGGCACAGTCCCGGCCCTCACCAGCACAGGCAAAGGCACAGGCACAGTCCCGGTCGCCACCAGCACAGGCACAGTCCCGTCCCTCACCAGCACAGGCAAAGGCACAGGCACAGTTCCAATCCTCACCAGCACAGGCACAGACACAGTCCCGGTCGTCAACTGCACAGGCACAGTCGCAGTCCTCACCAGCACAGGCACAGTCCCGGCCCTCACCAGCACAGGTACAGACACAGGCACAAGGCACAGTACCGGCCCTCACCAGCTCAGCACAGTCCCGGACCCCACCAGCACAAGCACAGTCCCGGTCCTCACCAGTACAGGCACAGGCAGAGTCCCGGTCCTCACAAGCTCAGCACAGTCCCAGTCCTCACCAGCACAGGCACAGTCACAGCCCTGACCAGCTCAGCACATTCCCGGCCCTCACCAGCACAGGCACAGGCACAGGCATAGACCCGGCGCTCACTAGCTCAGCACAGTCATGGCCCTCACCAGCACAGGCACAGTCCCGGTCCTCACCAGCTCAGCACAGTCCCGGCCCTCACCAGTTCAGCACAGTCCTGGTCTCACCAGCACAGGCACAGTCCCGGTCCTCACCAGCAAAGGCACAGGCACAGTCCCAGTCATCACCAGCTCAGCACAGTCCCAGTCCTCACCAGCACAGGCACAGTCACGGCCCTCACCAGCTCAGCACAGTCCCGGCCCTCACCAGCACAGGCACAGAAACAGTCCCAGTCCTCACCAGCACAAGCACAGGCACAGGCACAGTCCCGGCCCTCACCAGCACAGGCACAGGCACAGGCACAGGCACAGGCACAGTACCGGCCCTCACCAGCTCAGCACAATCCCGGTCCCCTCCAGCACAGGCACAGTCCCGGCCCTCACCAGCACAGGCACAGACACAGGCACATGGCACAGTACCGGCCCTCACCAGCTCAGCACAGTCCCGGATCCCACCAGCACAAGCACAGTCCCGGTCCTCACCAGTACAGGCACAGGCACAGTCCCGGTCCTCACCAGCTCAGCACAGTCCCAGTCCTCACCAGCACAGGCACAGTCACAGCCCTCACCAGCTCAGCAAAGTCCCGGCCCTCACCAGCACAGGCACAGGCACAGGCACAGTCCCGGATCTCACCAGCTCAGCACAGACCCGATCCTCACCAGCACAGGAGCAGTCCCGGTCCTCACCAGCTCAGCAGAGTCCCAGCCCTCACCAGCACAGGCACAGTCCCGGCCCTCACCAGCACAGGAACAAGCCCGGCCCTCACCAGCACAGGCACAGATCCGGTCCTCAGCAGCACAGGCACAGTCCCGGTCCTCACCAGCACAGGCAGAGGCAAAGTAACGGCTCTCACCAGCTCAGCACAGTCCCGGCTCTCACCAGCACAGGCACAGGCACAGGCACAGGCACAGGCACAGGCACAGGCAGAGGCACAGTCCCGGCCCTCACCAGCTCAGGTCAGTCCTGGTCCTCAGCAGCCCAGGCACAGTCCCAATCCTCAACAGCACAGGCACAGATCCGGTCCTCACCAGCACAGGCACAGGCACAGGCACAGTCCCAGCCCTCACCAGCATAGCACAGTCCCGGCCCTCACCAGCACAGCACTGTCCCGGCCCTCACCAGCACAGGCACAGTCCCAGTCCTCACCAGCACAGGCACAGACACAGTCCCAGTCCTCACCAGCACAAGCACAGGCACAGGCACAGTCCCGGCCCTCACCAGCACAGGCACAGGCACAGGCACAGGCACAGGCACAGGCACAGGCACAGGCACAGGCACAGTACCGGCCCTCACCAGCTCAGCACAGTCCCGGTCACCACCAGCACAGGCACAGTCCCGGCCCTCACCAGCACAGGCACGGACACAGGCACATGGCACAGTACCGGCCCTCACCAGCTCAGCACAGTCCCGGACCCCACCAGCACAAGCACAGTCCCGGTCCTCACCAGCACAGGCACAGGCACAGTCCCGGTCCTCACCAGCTCAGCACAGTCCCAGTCCTCACAAGCACAGGCACAGTCACGGCCCTCACCAGCTCAGCACAGTCCCGGCCCTCACCAGCACAGGCACAGGCACAGGCATAGTCCCGGCGCTCACTAGTTCAGCACAGTCCTGGCCCTCACCAGCACAGGCACAGTCCCGGTCCTCACCAGCTCAGCACAGTCCTGGCCCTCACCAGCTCAGCACAGTCACGGTCTCAGCAGCACAGGCACAGTCCCGGTCTCACCAGCACAGGCACAGTCCCAGTCCTCACCAGCACCAGCACAGGCACAGGCACAGTCCCGGTCTCACCAGCACAGGCACAGTCCCGGTCTGACCAGCACAGGCACAGTCCCGGTCCTCACCAGCAAAGGCAAAGGCACAGGCACAGTCCTGGTCTCACCAGCACAGGCACAGTCCCGGTCTCACCAGCACAGGCACAGTCCCGGTCTCACCAGCACAGGCACAGTCCTGGTCCTAACCAGCACCAGCACAGGCACAGTCCCGGTCCTCACCAGCACAGGCACAGGCACAGACCCAGTCCTCACCAGCACAGGCGCAGGCACAGTCCCAGTCCTCACCAGCACAGGCACAGGCACAGGCACAGTCGCAGTCCTCACCAGCACAGGCACAGGCACAGGCACAGTCCTGGTCTTACCAGCTCAGCACGGTCCTGGTCCTCACCAGCACAGGCACAGGAACAGTCCTCACCAGCTCAGCACAGTCCCAGCCCTCACCAGCACAGCACATTCCTGGTCCTCACCAGCACAGGCACAGATCCGGTCCTCAGCAGCACAGCACAGTCCTGGTCCTCACCAGCACAGGCACAGATCCGGTCCTCAGCAGCACTGCACAGTCCCGGCCATCATCAGAACAGGCACATTCCCAGTCTTCACCAGCACAGGCACAGACACAGTCCAAGTCCTCAATAGCACAGCACAGACCCATCCTCACCAGCACAGGCACAGATCCGGTCCTCAGCAGCACAGGCACAGTCCCGGCACTCACCAGCACAGGCACAGGCACAGTCACAGTCCCGGTTCTCACCAGCACAGGCCTAGTCCCATCCTCACCAGCACAAGCACAGGCTCAGTCCTCACCAGAACAGGCACAGATCCGGTCCTCAGCAGCACAGGCATAGATCCAGTCCTCACCAGCACAGCACAGTCCCGGCACTCACAAGCACAGGCACAGTCCAGGCCCTCACCAGCTCAGCACAGTCCTGGTCCTCACCAGCACAGGCACAGTCCCAATCCTCAACAGCACAGGCACAGATCCGGTCCTCACCAGCACAGGCACAGGCACAGTCCCGGCCCTCACCAGCACAGCACAGTCCCGGCCCTCACCAGCACAGCACAGTCCCGGCCCTCACCAGCACTGGCACAGTCCCAATCCTCACCAGCACAAGCACAGGCAGAGGCACAGTCCCGGCCCTCACCAGCACAGGCACAGGCACAGGCACAGGCAGAGGCACAGTACCGGCCCTCACCAGCTCAGCACAGTCCCGGTCCCCACCAGCACAGGCACAGTCCCCGCCCTCACCAGCACAGGCACAGACACAGGCACATGGCACAGTACCGGCCCTCACCAGCTCAGCACAGTCCCGGCCCTCACCAGCACAGGCACAGGCACAGGCATAGTCCCGGCGCTCACTAGCTCAGCACAGTCCTGGCCCTCACCAGCACAGGCACAGACCCGGTCCTCACCAGCTCAGCACAGTCCCGGCCCTCACCAGCTCAGCACAGTCCCGGTCTCACCAGCACAGGCACAGTCCTGGTCCTCACCAGCATAAGCACAGGCACAGGCACTGTCCCGGTCTCACCAGCACAGGCACAGTCCTGGTCTGACCAGCACAGGCACAGTCCCGGTTCTCACCAGCATAGGCACAGGCACAGGCACAGTCCCGGTTTCACCAGCAAAGGCACAGTCCCGGTCCTCACCAGCACAGGCACAGGCACAGTCCCAGTCCTCACCAGCACAGGCGCAGGCACTGTCCCAGTCCTCAGCAGCACAGGCACAGTCCCAGTCCTCACCAGCACAGGCACAGACACAGTCCCAATCCTCACCAGCACAAGCACAGGCAGAGGCACAGTCCCGGCCCTCACCAGCACAGTCACAGGCACAGGCACAGGCACAGGCACAGTACCGGCCCTCGCCAGCTCAGCACAGTCCCGGTCCCCACCAGCACAGGTACAGACACAGGCACATGGCACAGTACTGGCCCTCACCAGCTCAGCACAGTCCTGGACCACACCAGCACAAGCACAGTCCCGGTCCTCACCAGCACAGGCACAGGCAGAGTCCCGGTCCTCACCAGCTCAGCACAGTCCCAGTCCTCACCAGCACAGGCACAGTCACGGCCCTCACCAGCTCAGCACATTCCCGGACCTCACCAGCACAGGCACAGGCACAGGCATAATCCCGGTGCTCACTAGCTCAGCACAGTCCTGGCCCTCACCAGCACAGGCACAGTCCCGGTCCTCACCAGCTCAGCACAGTCCCGGCCCTCACCAGTTCAGCACAGTCCCGGTCTCACCAGCACAGGCACAGTCCCGGTACTCACCGGCACAGGCACAGGCACAGTCCCAGTCCTCACCAGCACAGGCACAGACACAGTCCAAGTCCTCAATAGCACAGGCACAGTCCCATCCTCACCAGCACAGGCACAGATCCGGTCCTCACCAGCACAGGCACAGGAACAGTGCCAGACCTCACCAGCACAGGCACAGGCACAGTCACAGTCCCGGTCCTCACCAGCACAGGCACAGTCCCATCCTCAACAGCACAGGCACAGGCTCAGTCCTCACCAGCACAGGCACAGATCCGGTCCTCAGCAGCACAGGCACAGATCCGGTCCTCACCAGCACAGCACAGTCCCGGCACTCACAAGCAGAGGCACAGTCCAGGCCCTCACCAGCACACGACAGTCCCAGCCCTCACCAGCTCAGCACAGTCCCATCCTCACCAGCACAGGCACAGGCTCAGTCCTCACCAGCACAGGCACAGATCCGGTCCTCAGCAGCACAGGCACAAATCCAGTCCTCACCAGCACAGCACAGTCCCGGCACTCACAAGCACAGGCACAGTCCCGGCCCTCACCAGCACACGACAGTCCCGGCCCTCACCAGCTCAGCACAGTCCCGTTCCTCACCAGCACAGGCACAATCCCGGCCCTCACCAGTACAGGCACAGTCCCAGCCCTCACCAGCACAGCACAGTCCCGGTCCTCACCAGCACAGCCACAGTCCTGGCCCTCACCAGCACAGCCACAGTCCCAGCCCTCACCAGCACAGCACAGTCCCGGTCCTCACCAGCACAGGCACAGGCACAGTACCGGCCCTCACCAGCACAGGCACAGTCCCGGCCCTCACCAGCACAGGCAAAGGCACAGGCACAGTCCCGGTCGCCACCAGCACAGGCACAGTCCCGTCCCTCACCAGCACAGGCAAAGGCACAGGCACAGTTCCAATCCTCACCAGCACAGGCACAGACACAGTCCCGGTCGTCAACTGCACAGGCACAGTCGCAGTCCTCACCAGCACAGGCACAGTCCCGGCCCTCACCAGCACAGGTACAGACACAGGCACAAGGCACAGTACCGGCCCTCACCAGCTCAGCACAGTCCCGGACCCCACCAGCACAAGCACAGTCCCGGTCCTCACCAGTACAGGCACAGGCAGAGTCCCGGTCCTCACAAGCTCAGCACAGTCCCAGTCCTCACCAGCACAGGCACAGTCACAGCCCTCACCAGCTCAGCACATTCCCGGCCCTCACCAGCACAGGCACAGGCACAGGCATAGACCCGGCGCTCACTAGCTCAGCACAGTCATGGCCCTCACCAGCACAGGCACAGTCCCGGTCCTCACCAGCTCAGCACAGTCCCGGCCCTCACCAGTTCAGCACAGTCCTGGTCTCACCAGCACAGGCACAGTCCCGGTCCTCACCAGCAAAGGCTCAGGCACAGTCCCAGTCATCACCAGCACAGGCGCAGGCACAGTCCCAGTCCTCACCAGCACAGGCACAGACACAGTCCAAGTCCTCAATAGCACAGGCACAGTCCCATCCTCACCAGCACAGGCACAGATCCGGTCCTCACCAGCACAGGCACAGGAACAGTGCCAGACCTCACCAGCACAGGCACAGGCACAGTCACAGTCCCGGTCCTCACCAGCACAGGCACAGTCCCATCCTCACCAGCACAGGCACAGGCTCAGTCCTCACCAGCACATGCACAGATCCGGTCCTCAGCAGCACAGGCACAGATCCGGTCCTCACCAGCACAGCACAGTCCCGGCACTCACAAGCAGAGGCACAGTCCAGGCCCTCACCAGCACACGACAGTCCCAGCCCTCACCAGCTCAGCACAGTCCCATCCTCACCAGCACAGGCACAGACTCAGTCCTCACCAGCACAGGCACAGATCCGGTCCTCAGCAGCACAGGCACAGATCCAGTCCTCACCAGCACATCACAGTCCCGGCACTCACAAGCACAGGCACAGTCCCGGCCCTCACCAGCACACGACAGTCCCGGCCCTCACCAGCTCAGCACAGTCCCGTTCCTCACCAGCACAGGCACAATCCCGGCCCTCACCAGTACAGGCACAATCCCAGCCCTCACCAGCACAGCACAGTCCCGGTCCTCACCAGCACAGCCACAGTCCTGGCCCTCACCAGCACAGGCACAGTCCCAGCCCTCACCAGCACAGCACAGTCCCGGTCCTCACCAGCACAGGCACAGGCACAGTACCGGCCCTCACCAGCACAGGCACAGTCCCGGCCCTCACCAGCACAGGCAAAGGCACAGGCACAGTCCCGGTCGCCACCAGCACAGGCACAGTCCCGTCCCTCACCAGCACAGGCAAAGGCACAGGCACAGTCCCAATCCTCACCAGCACAGGCACAGACACAGTCCCGGTCGTCAACTGCACAGGCACAGTCGCAGTCCCCACCAGCACAGGCACAGATCCGGTCCTCAGCAGCACAGCACAGTCTCGGTCCTCACAAGCACAGGCACAGTCCCGGCACTCAACAGCACAGGCACAGGCACAGGCACAGGCACAGTCCCGGCCCTCACCAGCACACGCACAGTTCTGTCCTCGCCAGCACAGGCACAGTCCTGGTCCTCACCAGCTCAGCACAGTCCCAGTCCTCACCAGCACAGGCACAGTCCCGGCCCTCACCAGCGTAGCACTGTCCCGGCCCTCAACAGCACAGGCACAGGCACAGGCACAGGCACAGGCACAGGCACGGTCCCGGCTCTCACCAGCTCACCACAGTCCCAGTCCTCACCAGCACAGGCACAGGCACAGTCGCAGTCCTCACCAGTGCAGGCACAGGCACAGGCACAGTCCTGGTCCTTACCAGCTCAGCACGGTCCTGGTCCTCACCAGCACAGGCACAGTTCTGTCCTCACAAACACAGGCGCAGTCCCGGCCCTTCCCAGCACAGGCACAGCCCTGGCCCTCACCAGCACAGGCACAGTCCTGGCGCTCACCAGCACAGGCACAGTCCCAGCCCTCACCAGCACAACACAGTCCCAGCCCTCACCAGCACAGGCACAGCCCCGGCCATCAGCAGCTCAGCACAGTTCCGTCCTCACCGGCACTGGCACAGTCCCGGCCATCACCAACACAGGCACAGACCTGGCCCTCACCAGCACAGGCACAGTCCCAGCCCTCACCAGCAAAGCACAGTCCTGGTCCTCACCAGCACAGGCACAGATCCGGTCCTCAGCAGCACTGCACAGTCCCGGCCCTCACAAGAACAGGCACAGTCCCGGCCCTCACCAGCTCAGCACAGTCCTGGTCCTCACCAGCACAGGCACAGTCCCAATCCTCAACAGCACAGGCACAGATCCGGTCCTCACCAGCACAGGCACAGGCACAGTCCCAGCCCTCACCAGCACAGCACAAACCCGGTCCTCACCAGCACAGCACAGTCCCGGCCCTCACCAGCACAGGCACAGTCCCAGTCCTCACCAGCACAGGCACAGACACAGTCCAAGTCCTCACCAGCACAAGCACAGGTACAGGCACAGTCCCGGCCCTCACCAGCACAGGCACAGGCACAGGCACAGTCCCGGCCCTCACCAGCTCAGCACAGTCCCGGTCCCCACCAGCACAGGCACAGTCCCGGCCCTCACCAGCACAGGCACAGACACAGGCACATGGCACAGTACCGGCCCTCACCAGCTCAGCACAGTCCCGGACCACACCAGCACAAGCACAGTCACGGCCCTCACCAGCACAGGCACAGGCACAGTCCCGGTCCTCACCAGCTCAGCACAGTCCCAGTCCTCACCAGCTACAGGCACAGGCACAGGCATAGTCCCGGCGCTCACTAGCTCAGCACAGTCCTGGCCCTCACCAGCACAGGCACAGTCCCGGTCTCACCAGCACAGGCACAGTCCCGGTCTCACCAGCACAGGCACAGTCCTGGTGCTCACCAGCACCAGCACAGGCACAGGCACAGTCCCGGTCTCACCAGCACAGGCACAGTCCTGGTCTGACCAGCACAGGCACAGTCCCGGTCCTCACCAGCAAAGGCACAGGCACAGGCACAGTCCCGGTCTCACCAGCACAGGCACAGTCGCAGTCCTCACCAGCACAGGCACAGGCACAGGCACAGTCCTGGTCCTAACCAGCTCAGCACAGTCCCGGCCATCACCAGCACAGGCACAGTCCTGGCCCTCACAAGCACAGGCACAGTCCTGGCCCTCACCAGCACAGGCACAGTCCCGGTCCTCACCAGCACAGACACAGTCCTGGTCCTCACCAGCACAGGCACAGTCCCGGCCCTCACCAGCTCAGCACAGTCCCAGTCCTCACCAGCACAGACACAGTCCCGGATCTCACCAGCACAGACACAGTCCCAATCCTCGCCAGTTCAGCACAGTCTCGGTCCTCGCCAGCACAGGCACAGATCCGGTCCTCAGCAGCACAGCACAGTCCTGGTCCTCACCAGCACAGGCACAGTCCCGGCCCTCACCAGCTCAGCACATTCCCGGCCCTCACCAGCTCAGCACAGTCCTGGTCCTCACCAGCACAGGCACAGTCCTGGTCCTCACCAGCACAGGCACAGTCCCGGCCCTCACCAGCATAGGTACAGTCCCGGCCCTCACCAGCTCAGCACAGTCCTGGTCCTCACCAGTACAGGCACAGTCCTGGTCCTCACCAGCACAGGCACAGGCACAGGCACAGGCACAGTCCCGGCCCTTACCAGCACAGGCACAGTCCCGGCCCTCACCAGCTCAGCACAGTCCTGGTCCTCACCAGCACAGGCACAGTCCCGGCCCTCACCAGCACAGGCACAGTCCCTGCACTCACCAGCACAGGCACAGGCACAGGCACAGTCCCGGTATCACCAGCACAGGCACAGTCCCAGTCCCAGTCCTCATCAGCACAGTCAAAGCCCCATCCTCACCAGAACAGGCACAGGCTCAGTCCTCACCAGCACAGAAACAGTCCTGGTCCTCACCAGCACAGGCACAGGCACAGGCACAGGCACAGGCACAGGCACAGGCACAGTCCCGGTCTCACCAGCACAGGCACAGTCCCGGTCCTCACCAGCACAGGCACAGGCACAGTCCCAGTCCTCACCAGCACAGGCGCAGGCACAGTCCCAGTCCTCACCAGCACAGGCACAGGCACAGTCACAGTCCTCACCAGCAGAGGCACAGGCACAGGCACAGTCCTGGTCCTCACCAGCTCAGCACAGCCCCGGCTCTCACCAGCACAGGCACAGTCCTGGTCCTCACAAGCACAGGCACAGTCCCGGCCCTCACCAGCTCAGCACAGTCCTGGTCCTCTCCAGCACAGGCACAGTCCCAATCCTCAACAGCACAGGCACAGATCCGGTCCTCACCAGCACAGGCACAGGCACAGTCCCAGCCCTCACCAGCACAGCACAAACCCGGTCCTCACCAGCACAGCACAGTCCCGGCGCTCACCAGCACAGGCACAGTCCCAGCCCTCACCAGCACAACACAGTCCCAGCCCTCACCAGCACAGGCACAGCCCCGGCCATCAGCAGCTCAGCACAGTTCCGTCCTCACCGGCACTGGCACAGTCCCGGCCATCACCAACACAGGCACAGACCTGGCCCTCACCAGCACAGGCACAGTCCCAGCCCTCACCAGCAAAGCACAGTCCTGGTCCTCACCAGCACAGGCACAGATCCGGTCCTCAGCAGCACTGCACAGTCCCGGCCCTCACAAGAACAGGCACAGTCCCGGCCCTCACCAGCTCAGCACAGTCCTGGTCCTCACCAGCACAGGCACAGTCCCAATCCTCAACAGCACAGGCACAGATCCGGTCCTCACCAGCACAGGCACAGGCACAGTCCCAGCCCTCACCAGCACAGCACAAACCCGGTCCTCACCAGCACAGCACAGTCCCGGCCCTCACCAGCACAGGCACAGTCCCAGTCCTCACCAGCACAGGCACAGACACAGTCCAAGTCCTCACCAGCACAAGCACAGGTACAGGCACAGTCCCGGCCCTCACCAGCACAGGCACAGGCACAGGCACAGTCCCGGCCCTCACCAGCTCAGCACAGTCCCGGTCCCCACCAGCACAGGCACAGTCCCGGCCCTCACCAGCACAGGCACAGACACAGGCACATGGCACAGTACCGGCCCTCACCAGCTCAGCACAGTCCCGGACCACACCAGCACAAGCACAGTCACGGTCCTCACCAGCACAGGCACAGGCACAGTCCCGGTCCTCACCAGCTCAGCACAGTCCCAGTCCTCACCAGCTACAGGCACAGGCACAGGCATAGTCCCGGCGCTCACTAGCTCAGCACAGTCCTGGCCCTCACCAGCACAGGCACAGTCCCGGTCTCACCAGCACAGGCACAGTCCCGGTCTCACCAGCACAGGCACAGTCCTGGTGCTCACCAGCACCAGCACAGGCACAGGCACAGTCCCGGTCTCACCAGCACAGGCACAGTCCTGGTCTGACCAGCACAGGCACAGTCCCGGTCCTCACCAGCAAAGGCACAGGCACAGGCACAGTCTCGGTCTCACCAGCACAGGCACAGTCGCAGTCCTCACCAGCACAGGCACAGGCACAGGCACAGTCCTGGTCCTAACCAGCTCAGCACAGTCCCGGCCATCACCAGCACAGGCACAGTCCTGGCCCTCACAAGCACAGGCACAGTCCTGGCCCTCACCAGCACAGGCACAGTCCCGGTCCTCACCAGCACAGACACAGTCCTGGTCCTCACCAGCACAGGCACAGTCCCGGCCCTCACCAGCTCAGCACAGTCCCAGTCCTCACCAGCACAGACACAGTCCCGGATCTCACCAGCACAGACACAGTCCCAATCCTCGCCAGTTCAGCACAGTCTCGGTCCTCGCCAGCACAGGCACAGATCCGGTCCTCAGCAGCACAGCACAGTCCTGGTCCTCACCAGCACAGGCACAGTCCCGGCCCTCACCAGCTCAGCACATTCCCGGCCCTCACCAGCTCAGCACAGTCCTGGTCCTCACCAGCACAGGCACAGTCCTGGTCCTCACCAGCACAGGCACAGTCCCGGCCCTCACCAGCATAGGTACAGTCCCGGCCCTCACCAGCTCAGCACAGTCCTGGTCCTCACCAGTACAGGCACAGTCCTGGTCCTCACCAGCACAGGCACAGGCACAGGCACAGGCACAGTCCCGGCCCTTACCAGCACAGGCACAGTCCCGGCCCTCACCAGCTCAGCACAGTCCTGGTCCTCACCAGCACAGGCACAGTCCCGGCCCTCACCAGCACAGGCACAGTCCCTGCACTCACCAGCACAGGCACAGGCACAGGCACAGTCCCGGTATCACCAGCACAGGCACAGTCCCAGTCCCAGTCCTCATCAGCACAGTCAAAGCCCCATCCTCACCAGAACAGGCACAGGCTCAGTCCTCACCAGCACAGAAACAGTCCTGGTCCTCACCAGCACAGGCACAGGCACAGGCACAGGCACAGGCACAGGCACAGTCCCGGTCTCACCAGCACAGGCACAGTCCCGGTCCTCACCAGCACAGGCACAGGCACAGTCCCAGTCCTCACCAGCACAGGCGCAGGCACAGTCCCAGTCCTCACCAGCACAGGCACAGGCACAGTCACAGTCTTCACCAGCAGAGGCACAGGCACAGGCACAGTCCTGGTCCTCACCAGCTCAGCACAGCCCCGGCTCTCACCAGCACAGGCACAGTCCTGGTCCTCACAAGCACAGGCACAGTCCCGGCCCTCACCAGCTCAGCACAGTCCTGGTCCTCTCCAGCACAGGCACAGTCCCAATCCTCAACAGCACAGGCACAGATCCGGTCCTCACCAGCACAGGCACAGGCACAGTCCCAGCCCTCACCAGCACAGCACAAACCCGGTCCTCACCAGCACAGCACAGTCCCGGCCCTCACCAGCACAGGCACAGTCCCAGTCCTCACCAGCACAGGCACAGACACAGTCCAAGTCCTCACCAGCACAAGCACAGGTACAGGCACAGTCCCGGCCCTCACCAGCACAGGCACAGGCACAGGCACAGTCCCGGCCCTCACCAGCTCAGCACAGTCCCGGTCCCCACCAGCACAGGCACAGTCCCGGCCCTCACCAGCACAGGCACAGACACAGGCACATGGCACAGTACCGGCCCTCACCAGCTCAGCACAGTCCCGGACCACACCAGCACAAGCACAGTCACGGTCCTCACCAGCACAGGCACAGGCACAGTCCCGGTCCTCACCAGCTCAGCACAGTCCCAGTCCTCACCAGCTACAGGCACAGGCACAGGCATAGTCCCGGCGCTCACTAGCTCAGCACAGTCCTGGCCCTCACCAGCACAGGCACAGTCCCGGTCTCACCAGCACAGGCACAGTCCCGGTCTCACCAGCACAGGCACAGTCCTGGTGCTCACCAGCACCAGCACAGGCACAGGCACAGTCCCGGTCTCACCAGCACAGGCACAGTCCCGGTCCTCACCAGCAAAGGCACAGGCACAGGCACAGTCCCGGTCTCACCAGCACAGGCACAGTCGCAGTCCTCACCAGCACAGGCACAGGCACAGGCACAGTCCTGGTCCTAACCAGCTCAGCACAGTCCCGGCCATCACCAGCACAGGCACAGTCCTGGCCCTCACAAGCACAGGCACAGTCCTGGCCCTCACCAGCACAGGCACAGTCCCGGTCCTCACCAGCACAGACACAGTCCTGGTCCTCACCAGCACAGGCACAGTCCCGGCCCTCACCAGCTCAGCACAGTCCCGGTCCTCACCAGCACAGACACAGTCCCGGATCTCACCAGCACAGACACAGTCCCAATCCTCGCCAGTTCAGCACAGTCTCGGTCCTCGCCAGCACAGGCACAGATCCGGTCCTCAGCAGCACAGCACAGTCCTGGTCCTCACCAGCACAGGCACAGTCCCGGCCCTCACCAGCTCAGCACAGTCCCGGCCCTCACCAGCTCAGCACAGTCCTGGTCCTCACCAGCACAGGCACAGTCCTGGTCCTCACCAGCACAGGCACAGTCCCGGCCCTCACCAGCATAGGTACAGTCCCGGCCCTCACCAGCTCAGCACAGTCCTGGTCCTCACCAGTACAGGCACAGTCCTGGTCCTCACCAGCACAGGCACAGGCACAGGCACAGGCACAGTCCCGGCCCTTACCAGCACAGGCACAGTCCCGGCCCTCACCAGCTCAGCACAGTCCCGGTCCTCACCAGCACAGGCACAGTCCCAATCCTCAACAGCACAGGCACAGATCCGGTCCTCACCAGCACAGGCACAGGCACAGTCCCAGCCCTCACCAGCACAGCACAAACCCGGTCCTCACCAGCACAGCACAGTCCCGGCCCTCACCAGCACAGGCACAGTCCCAGTCCTCACCAGCACAGGCACAGACACAGTCCAAGTCCTCACCAGCACAAGCACAGGTACAGGCACAGTCCCGGCCCTCACCAGCACAGGCACAGGCACAGGCACAGTCCCGGCCCTCACCAGCTCAGCACAGTCCCGGTCCCCACCAGCACAGGCACAGTCCCGGCCCTCACCAGCACAGGCACAGACACAGGCACATGGCACAGTACCGGCCCTCACCAGCTCAGCACAGTCCCGGACCACACCAGCACAAGCACAGTCACGGTCCTCACCAGCACAGGCACAGGCACAGTCCCGGTCCTCACCAGCTCAGCACAGTCCCAGTCCTCACCAGCTACAGGCACAGGCACAGGCATAGTCCCGGCGCTCACTAGCTCAGCACAGTCCTGGCCCTCACCAGCACAGGCACAGTCCCGGTCTCACCAGCACAGGCACAGTCACGGTCTCACCAGCACAGGCACAGTCCTGGTGCTCACCAGCACCAGCACAGGCACAGGCACAGTCCCGGTCTCACCAGCACAGGCACAGTCCCGGTCTGACCAGCACAGGCACAGTCCCGGTCCTCACCAGCAAAGGCACAGGCACAGGCACAGTCCCGGTCTCACCAGCACAGGCACAGTCGCAGTCCTCACCAGCACAGGCAGAGGCACAGGCACAGTCCTGGTCCTAACCAGCTCAGCACAGTCCCGGCCATCACCAGCACAGGCACAGTCCTGGCCCTCACAAGCACAGGCACAGTCCTGGCCCTCACCAGCACAGGCACAGTCCCGGTCCTCACCAGCACAGACACAGTCCTGGTCCTCACCAGCACAGGCACAGTCCCGGCCCTCACCAGCTCAGCACAGTCCTGGTCCTCACCAGCACAGGCACAGTCCTGGTCCTCACCAGCACAGGCACAGTCCCGGCCCTCACCAGCATAGGTACAGTCCCGGCCCTCACCAGCTCAGCACAGTCCTGGTCCTCACCAGTACAGGCACAGTCCTGGTCCTCACCAGCACAGGCACAGGCACAGGCACAGGCACAGTCCCGGCCCTTACCAGCACAGGCACAGTCCCGGCCCTCACCAGCTCAGCACAGTCCTGGTCCTCACCAGCACAGGCACAGTCCCGGCCCTCACCAGCACAGGCACAGTCCCTGCACTCACCAGCACAGGCACAGGCACAGGCACAGTCCCGGTATCACCAGCACAGGCACAGTCCCAGTCCCAGTCCTCATCCGCACAGTCACAGCCCCATCCTCACCAGAACAGGCACAGGCTCAGTCCTCACCAGCACAGAAACAGTCCTGGTCCTCACCAGCACAGGCACAGGCACAGGCACAGGCACAGTCCCGGTCTCACCAGCACAGGCACAGTCCCGGTCCTCACCAGCACAGGCACAGGCACAGTCCCAGTCCTCACCAGCACAGGCGCAGGCACAGTCCCAGTCCTCACCAGCACAGGCACAGGCACAGTCACAGTCCTCACCAGCAGAGGCACAGGCACAGGCACAGTCCTGGTCCTCACCAGCTCAGCACAGCCCCGGCTCTCACCAGCACAGGCACAGTCCTGGTCCTCACAAGCACAGGCACAGTCCCGGCCCTCACCAGCTCAGCACAGTCCTGGTCCTCTCCAGCACAGGCACAGTCCCAATCCTCAACAGCACAGGCACAGATCCGGTCCTCACCAGCACAGGCACAGGCACAGTCCCAGCCCTCACCAGCACAGCACAAACCCGGTCCTCACCAGCACAGCACAGTCCCGGCCCTCACCAGCACAGGCACAGTCCCAGTCCTCACCAGCACAGGCACAGACACAGTCCAAGTCCTCACCAGCACAGGCACAGGCACAGGCACAGTCCCGGCCCTCACCAGCTCAGCACAGTCCCGGTCCCCACCAGCACAGGCACAGTCCCGGCCCTCACCAGCACAGGCACAGACACAGGCACATGGCACAGTACCGGCCCTCACCAGCTCAGCACAGTCCCGGACCACACCAGCACAAGCACAGTCACGGTCCTCACCAGCACAGGCACAGGCACAGTCCCGGTCCTCACCAGCTCAGCACAGTCCCAGTCCTCACCAGCTACAGGCACAGGCACAGGCATAGTCCCGGCGCTCACTAGCTCAGCACAGTCCTGGCCCTCACCAGCACAGGCACTGTCCCGGTCTCACCAGCACAGGCACAGTCCCGGTCTCACCAGCACAGGCACAGTCCTGGTGCTCACCAGCACCAGCACAGGCACAGGCACAGTCCCGGTCTCACCAGCACAGGCACAGTCCCGGTCTGACCAGCACAGGCACAGTCCCGGTCCTCACCAGCAAAGGCACAGGCACAGGCACAGTCCCGGTCTCACCAGCACAGGCACAGTCGCAGTCCTCACCAGCACAGGCACAGGCACAGGCACAGTCCTGGTCCTAACCAGCTCAGCACAGTCCCGGACATCACCAGCACAGGCACAGTCCTGGCCCTCACAAGCACAGGCACAGTCCTGGCCCTCACCAGCACAGGCACAGTCCCGGTCCTCACCAGCACAGACACAGTCCTGGTCCTCACCAGCACAGGCACAGTCCCGGCCCTCACCAGCTCAGCACAGTCCCGGTCCTCACCAGCACAGACACAGTCCCGGATCTCACCAGCACAGACACAGTCCCAATCCTCGCCAGTTCAGCACAGTCTCGGTCCTCGCCAGCACAGGCACAGATCCGGTCCTCAGCAGCACAGCACAGTCCTGGTCCTCACCAGCACAGGCACAGTCCCAATCCTCAACAGCACAGGCACAGATCCGGTCCTCACCAGCACAGGCACAGGCACAGTCCCAGCCCTCACCAGCACAGCACAAACCCGGTCCTCACCAGCACAGCACAGTCCCGGCCCTCACCAGCACAGGCACAGTCCCAGTCCTCACCAGCACAGGCACAGACACAGTCCAAGTCCTCACCAGCACAAGCACAGGTACAGGCACAGTCCCGGCCCTCACCAGCACAGGCACAGGCACAGGCACAGTCCCGGCCCTCACCAGCTCAGCACAGTCCCGGTCCCCACCAGCACAGGCACAGTCCCGGCCCTCACCAGCACAGGCACAGACACAGGCACATGGCACAGTACCGGCCCTCACCAGCTCAGCACAGTCCCGGACCACACCAGCACAAGCACAGTCACGGTCCTCACCAGCACAGGCACAGGCACAGTCCCGGTCCTCACCAGCTCAGCACAGTCCCAGTCCTCACCAGCTACAGGCACAGGCACAGGCATAGTCCCGGCGCTCACTAGCTCAGCACAGTCCTGGCCCTCACCAGCACAGGCACAGTCCCGGTCTCACCAGCACAGGCACAGTCACGGTCTCACCAGCACAGGCACAGTCCCGGTCTCACCAGCACAGGCACAGTCCCGGTCTGACCAGCACAGGCACAGTCCCGGTCCTCACCAGCAAAGGCACAGGCACAGGCACAGTCCCGGTCTCACCAGCACAGGCACAGTCGCAGTCCTCACCAGCACAGGCACAGGCACAGGCACAGTCCTGGTCCTAACCAGCTCAGCACAGTCCCGGCCATCACCAGCACAGGCACAGTCCTGGCCCTCACAAGCACAGGCACAGTCCTGGCCCTCACCAGCACAGGCACAGTCCCGGTCCTCACCAGCACAGACACAGTCCTGGTCCTCACCAGCACAGGCACAGTCCCGGCCCTCACCAGCTCAGCACAGTCCCGGTCCTCACCAGCACAGACACAGTCCCGGATCTCACCAGCACAGACACAGTCCCAATCCTCGCCAGTTCAGCACAGTCTCTGTCCTCGCCAGCACAGGCACAGATCCGGTCCTCAGCAGCACAGCACAGTCCTGGTCCTCACCAGCACAGGCACAGTCCCGGCCCTCACCAGCTCAGCACAGTCCCGGCCCTCACCAGCTCAGCACAGTCCTGGTCCTCACCAGCACAGGCACAGTCCTGGTCCTCACCAGCACAGGCACAGTCCCGGCCCTCACCAGCATAGGTACAGTCCCGGCCCTCACCAGCTCAGCACAGTCCTGGTCCTCACCAGTACAGGCACAGTCCTGGTCCTCACCAGCACAGGCACAGGCACAGGCACAGGCACAGTCCCGGCCCTTACCAGCACAGGCACAGTCCCGGCCCTCACCAGCTCAGCACAGTCCTGGTCCTCACCAGCACAGGCACAGTCCCGGCCCTCACCAGCACAGGCACAGTCCCTGCACTCACCAGCACAGGCACAGGCACAGGCACAGTCCCGGTATCACCAGCACAGGCACAGTCCCAGTCCCAGTCCTCATCCGCACAGTCACAGCCCCATCCTCACCAGAACAGGCACAGGCTCAGTCCTCACCAGCACAGAAACAGTCCTGGTCCTCACCAGCACAGGCACAGGCACAGGCACAGGCACAGTCCCGGTCTCACCAGCACAGGCACAGTCCCGGTCCTCACCAGCACAGGCACAGGCACAGTCCCAGTCCTCACCAGCACAGGCGCAGGCACAGTCCCAGTCCTCACCAGCACAGGCACAGGCACAGTCACAGTCCTCACCAGCAGAGGCACAGGCACAGGCACAGTCCTGGTCCTCACCAGCTCAGCACAGCCCCGGCTCTCACCAGCACAGGCACAGTCCTGGTCCTCACAAGCACAGGCACAGTCCCGGCCCTCACCAGCTCAGCACAGTCCTGGTCCTCTCCAGCACAGGCACAGTCCCAATCCTCAACAGCACAGGCACAGATCCGGTCCTCACCAGCACAGGCACAGGCACAGTCCCAGCCCTCACCAGCACAGCACAAACCCGGTCCTCACCAGCACAGCACAGTCCCGGCCCTCACCAGCACAGGCACAGTCCCAGTCCTCACCAGCACAGGCACAGACACAGTCCAAGTCCTCACCAGCACAGGCACAGGCACAGGCACAGTCCCGGCCCTCACCAGCTCAGCACAGTCCCGGTCCCCACCAGCACAGGCACAGTCCCGGCCCTCACCAGCACAGGCACAGACACAGGCACATGGCACAGTACCGGCCCTCACCAGCTCAGCACAGTCCCGGACCACACCAGCACAAGCACAGTCACGGTCCTCACCAGCACAGGCACAGGCACAGTCCCGGTCCTCACCAGCTCAGCACAGTCCCAGTCCTCACCAGCTACAGGCACAGGCACAGGCATAGTCCCGGCGCTCACTAGCTCAGCACAGTCCTGGCCCTCACCAGCACAGGCACTGTCCAGGTCTCACCAGCACAGGCACAGTCCCGGTCTCACCAGCACAGGCACAGTCCTGGTGCTCACCAGCACCAGCACAGGCACAGGCACAGTCCCGGTCTCACCAGCACAGGCACAGTCCCGGTCTGACCAGCACAGGCACAGTCCCGGTCCTCACCAGCAAAGGCACAGGCACAGGCACAGTCCCGGTCTCACCAGCACAGGCACAGTCGCAGTCCTCACCAGCACAGGCACAGGCACAGGCACAGTCCTGGTCCTAACCAGCTCAGCACAGTCCTGGACATCACCAGCACAGGCACAGTCCTGGCCCTCACAAGCACAGGCACAGTCCTGGCCCTCACCAGCACAGGCACAGTCCCGGTCCTCACCAGCACAGACACAGTCCTGGTCCTCACCAGCACAGGCACAGTCCCGGCCCTCACCAGCTCAGCACAGTCCCGGTCCTCACCAGCACAGACACAGTCCAGGATCTCACCAGCACAGACACAGTCCCAATCCTCGCCAGTTCAGCACAGTCTCGGTCCTCGCCAGCACAGGCACAGATCCGGTCCTCAGCAGCACAGCACAGTCCTGGTCCTCACCAGCACAGGCACAGTCCCGGCCCTCACCAGCTCAGCACAGTCCCGGCCCTCACCAGCTCAGCACAGTCCTGGTCCTCACCAGCACAGGCACAGTCCTGGTCCTCACCAGCACAGGCACAGTCCCGGCCCTCACCAGCATAGGTACAGTCCCGGCCCTCACCAGCTCAGCACAGTCCTGGTCCTCACCAGTACAGGCACAGTCCTGGTCCTCACCAGCACAGGCACAGGCACAGGCACAGGCACAGTCCCGGCCCTTACCAGCACAGGCACAGTCCCGGCCCTCACCAGCTCAGCACAGTCCTGGTCCTCACCAGCACAGGCACAGTCCCGGCCCTCACCAGCACAGGCACAGTCCCTGCACTCACCAGCACAGGCACAGGCACAGGCACAGTCCCGGTATCACCAGCACAGGCACAGTCCCAGTCCCAGTCCTCATCAGCACAGTCACAGTCCCATCCTCACCAGAACAGGCACAGGCTCAGTCCTCACCAGCACAGACACAGTCCTGGTCCTCACCAGCACAGGCACAGGCACAGGCACAGGCACAGTCCCGGTCTCATCAGCACAGGCACAGTCCCGGTCCTCACCAGCACAGGCACAGGCACAGTCCCAGTCCTCACCAGCACAGGCGCAGGCACAGTCCCAGTCCTCACCAGCACAGGCACAGGCACAGTCACGGTCCTCACCAGCAGAGGCACAGGCACAGGCACAGTCCTGGTCCTCACCAGCTCAGCACAGCCCCGGCTCTCACCAGCACAGGCACAGTCCTGGTCCTCACAAGCACAGGCACAGTCCCGGCCCTCACCAGCTCAGCACAGTCCTGGTCCTCTCCAGCACAGGCACAGTCCCAATCCTCAACAGCACAGGCACAGATCCGGTCCTCACCAGCACAGGCACAGGCACAGTCCCAGCCCTCACCAGCACAGCACAAACCCGGTCCTCACCAGCACAGCACAGTCCTGGCCCTCACCAGCACAGGCACAGTCCCAGTCCTCACCAGCACAGGCACAGACACAGTCCCAGTCCTCACCAGCACAAGCACAGGTACAGGCACAGTCCCGGCCCTCACCAGCACAGGCACAGCACAGGCACAGGCACAGGCACTAGCACAGGCACAGTCCTGGTGCTCACCAGCACCAACACAGGCACAGGAACAGTCCCGGTCTCACCAGCACAGGCACAGTCCCGGTCTGACGAGCACAGGCACAGTCCCGGTCCTCACCAGCAAAGGCACAGGCACAGGCACAGTCCCGGTCTCACCAGCACAGGCACAGTCCCAGTCCTCACCAGCACAGGCGCAGGCACAGTCCCAGTCCTCACCAGCACAGGCACAGGCACAGTCGCAGTCCTCACCAGCAGAGGCACAGGCACAGGCACAGTCCTGGTCCTTACCAGCTCAGCACAGTCCCGGCTCTCACCAGCACAGGCACAGTCCTGGTCCTCACAAGCACAGGCACAGTCCCGGCCCTCACCAACACAGGCACAGTCCTGGCCATCACCAGCACAGGCACAGTCCTGGCCCTCACAAGCACAGGCACATTCCTGGCCCTCACCAGCACAGGCACAGTCCCAGTCCTCACCAGCACAGACACAGTCCTGGTCCTCACCAGCACAGGCACAGTCCCGGCCCTCACCAGCTCAGCACAGTCCCGGTCCTCAACAGCACAGACACAATCCCGGATCTCACCAGCACAGACACAGTCCCAATCCTCGACAGTTCAGCACAGTCTCGGTCCTCGCCAGCACAGGCACAGATCCGGTCCTCAGCAGCACAGCACAGTCCTGGTCCTCACCAGCACAGGCACAGTCCCGGCACTCACCAGCACAGGCATAGTCCCGGCCCTCACCAGCTCAGCACAGTCCCGGCCCTCACCAGCTCAGCACAGTCCTGGTCCTCACCAGCACAGGCACAGTCCTGGTCCTCACCAGCACAGGCACAGTCCCGGCCCTCACCAGCATAGGTACAGTCCCGGCCCTCACCAGCCCAGCACAGTCCTGGTCCTCACCAGTACAGGCACAGTCCTGGTCCTCACCAGCAAAGGCACAGGCACAGGCACAGTCCCGGCCCTTACCAGCACAGGCACAGTCCCGGCCCTCACCAGCTCAGCACAGTCCTGGTCCTCACCAGCACAGGCACAGTCCCGGCCCTCACCAGCACAGGCACAGTCCCTGCACTCACCAGCACAGGCACAGGCACAGGCACAGTCCTGGTATCACCAGCACAGGCACAGTCCCAGTCCCAGTCCTCATCAGCACAGTCACAGTCCCATCCTCACCAGCACAGGCACAGGCTCAGTCCTCACCAGCACAGACACAGTCCTGGTCCTCACCAGCACAGGCACAGGCACAGGCACAGGCACAGTCCCGGTCTCACCAGCACAGGCACAGTCCCGGTCCTCACCAGCACAGGCACAGGCACAGTCCCAGTCCTCACCAGCACAGGCGCAGGCACAGTCCCAGTCCTCACCAGCACAGGCACAGGCACAGTCACAGTCCTCACCAGCAGAGGCACAGGCACAGGCACAGTCCTGGTCCTCACCAGCTCAGCACAGTCCCGGCTCTCACCAGCACAGGCACAGTCCTGGTCCTCACAAGCACAGGCACAGTCCCGGCCCTCACCAGCTCAGCACAGTCCTGGTCCTCACCAGCACAGGCACAGTCCCAATCCTCAACAGCACAGGCACAGATCCGGTCCTCACCAGCACAGGCACAGGCACAGTCCCAGCCCTCACCAGCACAGCACAAACCTGGTCCTCACCAGCACAGCACAGTCCCAGCCCTCACCAGCACAGGCACAGTCCCAGTCCTCACCAGCACAGGCACAGACACAGTCCCAGTCCTCACCAGCACAAGCACAGGTACAGGCACAGTCCCGGCACTCACCAGCACAGGCACAGCACAGGCACAGGCACAGGCACAGTACCGGCCCTCACCAGCTCAGCACAGTCCCGGTCCCCACCAGCACAGGCACAGTCCCGGCCCTCACCAGCACAGGCACAGACACAGGCACATGGCACAGTACCGGCCCTCACCAGCTCAGCACAGTCCCGGTCTCACCAGCACAGGCACAGTCCCGGTCTCACCAGCACAGGCACAGTCCTGGTCCTCACCAGCACCAGCACAGGCACAGGCACAGTCCCGGTCTCACCAGCACAGGCACAGTCCCGGTCTGACCAGCACAGGCACAGTCCCAGTCCTCACCAGCAAAGGCAAAGGCACAGGCACAGTCCCGGTCTCACCAGCACAGGCACAGTCCCGGTCTGACCAGCACAGGCACAGTCCCGGTCCTCACCAGCAAAGGCACAGGCACAGGCACAGTCCCGGTCTCACCAGCACAGGCACAGTCCCAGTCCTCACCAGCACAGGCGCAGGCACAGTCCCAGTCCTCACCAGCACAGGCACAGGCACAGTCGCAGTCCTCACCAGCAGAGGCACAGGCACAGGCACAGTCCTGGTCCTTACCAGCTCAGCACAGTCCCGGCTCTCACCAGCACAGGCACAGTCCTGGTCCTCACAAGCACAGGCACAGTCCGGGCCCTCACCAACACAGGCATAGTCCTGGCCATCACCAGCACAGGCACAGTCCTGGCCCTCACAAGCACAGGCACAGTCCTGGCACTCACCAGCACAGGCACAGTCCCGGTCCTCACCAGCACAGACACAGTCCTGGTCCTCAACAGCACAGGCACAGTCCCGGCCCTCACCAGCTCAGCACAGTCCCGGTCCTCACCAGCACAGAAACAGTCCCGGATCTCACCAGCACAGACACAGTCCCAATCCTCGCCAGTTCAGCACAGTCTCGGTCCTCGCCAGCACAGGCACAGATCCGTTCCTCAGCAGCACAGCACAGTCCTGGTCCTCACCAGCACAGGCACAGTCCCGGCACTCACCAGCACAGGCACAGTCCTGGCCCTCACCAGCTCAGCACAGTCCCGGCCCTCACCAGATCAGCACAGTCCTGGTCCTCACCAGCACAGGCACAATCCTGGTCCTCACCAGCACAGGCACAGTCCCGGCCCTCACCAGCACAGGCACAGTCCCGGCCCTCACCAGCTCAGCACAGTCCTGGTCCTCACCAGTACAGGCACAGTCCTGGTCCTCACCAGCACAGGCACAGGCAGAGGCACAGTCCCGACCCTTACCAGCACAGGCACAGTCCCGGCCCTCACCAGCTCAGCACAGTCCCGGTCTCACCAGCACAGGCACAGTCCCGGTCTCACCAGCACAGGCACAGGCACAGGCACAGTCCCGGTCTCACCAGCACAGGCACAGTCCCGGTCTGACCAGCACAGGCACAGTCCCGGTCCTCACCAGCACAGGCACAGTCCCGGCCCTCACCAGCTCAGCACAGTCCTGGTGCTCACCAGTACAGGCACAGTCCTGGTCCTCACCAGCACAGGCACAGGCACAGGCACAGTCCCGACACTTACCAGCACAGGCACAGTCCCGGCCCTCACCAGCTCAGCTCAGTCCTGGTCCTCACCAGCACAGGCACAGACCCTGCACTCACCAGCACAGGCACAGGCACAGGCACAGTCCCGGTATAACCAGCACAGGCACAGGCACAGTCCTCACCAGCACAGGCACAGATCCGGTCCTCAGCGGCACAGGCACAGATCTGGCCCTCACCAGCACAGGCACAGGCACAGGCACAGTCCCGGTATAACCAGCACAGGCACAGGCACAGTCACAGTCCCATCCTCACCAGCACAGGCACAGGCTCAGTCCTCACCAGCACAGGCAAAGATCCGGTCCTCAGCGGCACAGGCACAGATCCGGCCCTCACCAGCACAGGCACAGGCACAGTCCCGGCCCTCACCAGCACAGGAACAGTCCCGGCCCTCACCAGATCAGCACAGTCCCATTCCTCACCAGCACAGGCACAGTGCGGGTCCTCACCAGCACAGGCACAGGCACAGGCACAGGCACAGGCACAGGCACAGGCACAGGCACAGTCCTGGCCCTCACCAGCTTAGCAGAGTCCCGGCCCTCACCAGCTTTGCACATTCCCAGACCTCACCAGCACAGGCACAGTCCCGGCCCCCACCAGCACATGCACAGTTCCATCCTCGCCAGCACAGGCACAGTCCTGGTCCTCACCAGCTCAGCACAGTCCCGGCCCTCACCAGAACAGGCACAGGCACAGGCACAGGCACAGTCCCGGCTCTCACCAGCTCAGCACAGACCCGATCCTCACCAGCACAGGAACAGTCCCGGCCCTCACCAGCACAGGAACAGGCCCGGCCCTCACCAGCACAGGCACAGATCCGGTCCTCAGCAGCACTGCACAGTCCCGGTCCTCACCAGCACAAACAGAGGCAAAGTAACGGCTCTCACCAGCTCAGCACAGTCCCGGCTCTCACCAGCACAGGCACAGGCACAGGCACAGGCACAGGCACAGTCCCGGCCCTCACCAGCTCCGCTCAGTCCTGGTCCTCACCAGCACAGGCACAGATCCGGTCCTCAGCAGCACTGCACAGTCCCGGCCATCATCAGAACAGGCACAGTCCCAGTCTTCACCAGCACGGGCACAGACACAGTCCAAGTCCTCAATAGCACAGCACAGTCCCATCCTCACCAGCACAGGCACAGATCCGGTCCTCAGCAAGAACAGGCACAGTCCCGGCACTCACCAGCACAGGCACAGGCACAGTCACAGTCCCGGTCCTCACCAGCACAGGCATAGTCCCATCCTCACCAGCACAGGCACAGGCTCAGTCCTCACCAGCACAGGCACAGATCCGGTCCTCAGCAGCACAGGCACAGATCCGGCCCTCACCAGCTCAGCTCAGTCCTGGTCCTCACCAGCACAGGCACAGATCCGGTCCTCAGCAGCACTGCACAGTCCCGGCCATCATCAGAACAGGCACAGTCCCAGTCTTCACCAGCACGGGCACAGACACAGTCCAAGTCCTCAATAGCACAGCACAGTCCCATCCTCACCAGCACAGGCACAGATCCGGTCCTCAGCAAGAACAGGCACAGTCCCGGCACTCACCAGCACAGGCACAGGCACAGTCACAGTCCCGGTCCTCACCAGCACAGGCATAGTCCCATCCTCACCAGCACAGGCACAGGCTCAGTCCTCACCAGCACAGGCACAGATCCGGTCCTCAGCAGCACAGGCACAGATCCGGTCCTCACCAGCACAGCACAGTCCCGGCCCTCACAAGCACAGGCACAGTCCCGGCCCTCACCAGCTCAGCACAGTCCTGGTCCTCACCAGCACAGGCACAGTCCCAATCCTCAACAGCACAGGCACAGATCCGGTCCTCACCAGCACAGGCACAGGCACAGTCCCGGCCCTCACCAGCACAGCACAGTCCCGGCCCTCACCAGCACAGCACAGTCCCGGCCCTCACCAGCACCAGCACAGTCCCAGTCCTCACCAGCACAGGCACAGACACAGTCCCAATCCTCACCAGCACAAGGACAGGCAGAGGCACAGTCCCGGCCCTCACCAGCACAGGCACAGGCACAGGCACAGTACCGGCCCTCACCAGCTTAGCACAGTCCCGGTCCCCACCAGCACAGGCACAGTCCCGGCCCTCACCAGGACAGGCACAGACACAGTCACATGGCACAGTACCGGCCCTCACCAGCTCAGCACAGTCACGACCCTCACCAGCTCAGCACAGTCCCGGCCCTCACCAGCACAGGCACAGGCACAGGCATAGTCCCAGCGCTCACTAGCTCAGCACAGTCCTGGCCCTCACCAGCACAGGCACAGTCCCGGTCCTCACCAGCTCAGCACAGTCCCGGCCCTCACCAGCTCAGCACAGTCCCGGTCTCACCAGCACAGGCACAGTCCTGGTCTCACCAGCACAGGCACTGTCCTGGTCCTCACCAGCACCAGCACAGGCACAGGCACAGTCCCGGTCTCACCAGCACAGGCACAGTCCCGGTCTGACCAGCACCGGCACAGTCCCGGTCCTCACCAGCAAAGGCAAAGACACAGGCACAGTCCTGGTCTCACCAGCACAGGCACAGTCCCGGTCTCACCAGCACTGGCACAGTCCCGGTCTCACCAGCACAGGCACAGTCCTGGTCCTAACCAGCACCAGCACAGGCACAGTCCCGGTCCTCACCAGCACAGGCACAGGCACAGTCCCAATCCTCACCAGCACAGGCGCAGGCATAGTCCCAGTCCTCACCAGCACAGGCACAGGCACAGGCACAGTCGCAGTCCTCACCAGCACAGGCACAGGCACAGGCACAGTCCTGGTCCTTACCAGCTCAGCACGGTCCTGGTCCTCACCAGCACATGCACAGGAACAGTCCTCACCAGCTCAGCACAGTCCCAGCCCTCACCAGCACAGCACAGTCCTGGTCCTCACCAGCACAGGCACAGATCCGGTCCTCAGCAGCACAGCACAGTCCTGGTCCTCACCAGCACAGGCACAGATCCGGTCCTCAGCAGCACTGCACAGTCCCGGCCATCATCAGAACAGGCACAGTCCCAGTCTTCACCAGCACAGGCACAGACACAGTCCAAGTCCTCAATAGCACAGCACAGTCCCATCCTCACCAGCACAGGCACAGATCCGGTCCTCAGCAGCACAGGCACAGTCCCGGCACTCACCAGCACAGGCACAGGCACAGTCACAGTCCCGGTCCTCACCAGCACAGGCATAGTCCCATCCTCACCAGCACAGGCAAAGGCTCAGTCCTCACCAGCACAGGCACAGATCCGGTCCTCAGCAGCACAGACACAGATCCGGTCCTCACCAGCACTGCACAGTCCCGGCACTCACAAGCACAGGCACAGTCCCGGCCCTCACCAGCTCAGCACAGTCCTGGTCCTCACCAGCACAGGCACAGTCCCAATCCTCAACAGCACAGGCACAGATCCGGTCCTCACCAGCACAGGCACAGGCACAGTCCCGGCCCTCACCAGCACAGCACAGTCCCGGCCCTCACCAGCACAGCACAGTCCCGGCCCTCACCAGCACAGGCACAGTCCCAGTCATCACCAGCACAGGCACAGACACAGTCCCAATCCTCACCAGCACAAGCACAGGCAGAGGCACAGTCACGGCACTCACCAGCACAGGCACAGGCACAGGCACAGGCACAGGCACAGTACCGGCCCTCACCAGCTCAGCACAGTCCCGGCCCTCACCAGCACAGGCACAGCCACAGGCACATGGCACAGTACCGGCCCTCACCAGCTCAGCACAGTCCCGGATCCCACCAGCACAAGCACAGTCCCGGTCCTCACCAGCACAGGCACAGACACAGTCCAAGTCCTCAATAGCACAGCACAGTCCCATCCTCACCAGCACAGGCACAGATCCGGTCCTCAGCAGCACAGGCACAGTCCCGACACTCACCAGCACAGGCACAGGCACAGTCACAGTCCCGGTCCTCAACAGCACAGGCATAGTCCCATCCTCACCAGCACAGGCACAGGCTCAGTCCTCAAAAGCACAGGCACAGATCCGGTCCTCAGCAGCACAGGCACAGATCCGGTCCTCACCAGCACTGCACAGTCCCGGCACTCACAAGCACAGGCACAGTCCCGGCCCTCACCAGCTCAGCACAGTCCTGGTCCTCACCAGCACAGGCACAGTCCCAATCCTCAACAGCACAGGCACAGATCCGGTCCTCACCAGCACAGGCACAGGCACAGTCCCGGCCCTCACCAGCACAGCACAGTCCCGGCCCTCACCAGCACAGCACAGTCCCGGCCCTCACCAGCACCGGCACAGTCCCAGTCATCACCAGCACAGGCACAGACACAGTCCCAATCCTCACCAGCACAAGCAGAGGCAGAGGCACAGTCCCGGCCCTCACCAGCACAGGCACAGGCACAGGCACAGGCACAGGCACAGTACCGGACCTCACCAGCTCAGCACAGTCACGGTCCCCACCAGCACAGTCACAGTCCCGGCCCTCACCAGCACAGGCACAGACACAGACACATGGCACAGTACCGGCACTCACCAGTTCAGCACAGTCCCGGATCCCACCAGCACAAGCACAGTCCCGGTCCTCACCAGCACAGGCACAGGCACAGTCCCGGTCCTCACCAGCTCAGCACAGTCCCAGTCCTCACCAGCACAGGCACAGTCACGGCCCTCACCAGCTCAGCACAGTCCCGGCTCTCACCAGCACAGGCACAGAAACGGTCCCAGTCCTCACCAGCACCAGCACAGGCACAGGCACAGTCCCAGTCTCACCAGCACAGGCACAGTCCCGGTCTGACCAGCACAGGCACAGTCCCGGTCCTCACCAGCAAAGGCAAAGGCACAGGCACAGTCCTGGTCTCACCAGCACAGGCACAGTCCCGGTCTCACCAGCACAGGCACAGTCCCGGTCTCACCAGCACAGGCACAGTCCTGGTCCTAACCAGCACCAGCACAGTCACAGTCCCCGTCCTCACAAGCACAGGCACAGGCACAGTCCCAGTCCTCACCAGCACAGGCGCAGGCACAGTCCCAGTCCTCACCAGCACAGGCACAGGCACAGTCGCAGTCCTCACCAGCACAGGCACAGGCACAGGCACAGTCATGGTCCTTACCAGCTCAGCACGGTCCTGGTCCTCACCAGCACAGGCACAGGAACAGTCCTCACCAGCTCAGCACAGTCCCAGCCCTCACCAGCACAGCACAGTCCTGGTCCTCACCAGCACAGGCACAGATCCGGTCCTCAGCAGCACAGCACAGTCCTGGTCCTCAGCAGCACAGGCACAGATCTGGTTCTCAGCAGCACTGCACAGTCCCGGCCATCATCAGGACAGGCACAGTCCCAGTCTTCACCAGCACAGGCACAGACACAGTCCAAGTCCTCAATAGCACAGCACAGTCCCATCCTCACCAGCACAGGCACAGATCCGGTCCTCAGCAGCACAGGCACAGTCCCGACACTCACCAGCACAGGCACAGGCACAGTCACAGTCCCGGTCCTCAACAGCACAGGCATAGTCCCATCCTCACCAGCACAGGCACAGGCTCAGTCTTCAAAAGCACAGGCACAGATCCGGTCCTCAGCAGCACAGGCACAGATCCGGTCCTCACCAGCACTGCACAGTCCCGGCACTCACAAGCACAGGCACAGTCCCGGCCCTCACCAGCTCAGCACAGTCCTGGTCCTCACCAGCACAGGCACAGTCCCAATCCTCAACAGCACAGGCACAGATCCGGTCCTCACCAGCACAGGCACAGGCACAGTCCCGGCCCTCACCAGCACAGCACAGTCCCGGCCCTCACCAGCACAGCACAGTCCCGGCCCTCACCAGCACCGGCACAGTCCCAGTCATCACCAGCACAGGCACAGACACAGTCCCAATCCTCACCAGCACAAGCAGAGGCAGAGGCACAGTCCCGGCCCTCACCAGCACAGGCACAGGCACAGGCACAGGCACAGGCACAGTACCGGACCTCACCAGCTCAGCACAGTCACGGTCCCCACCAGCACAGTCACAGTCCCGGCCCTCACCAGCACAGGCACAGACACAGACACATGGCACAGTACCGGCACTCACCAGCTCAGCACAGTCCCGGATCCCACCAGCACAAGCACAGTCCCGGTCCTCACCAGCACAGGCACAGGCACAGTCCCGGTCCTCACCAGCTCAGCACAGTCCCAGTCCTCACCAGCACAGGCACAGTCACGGCCCTCACCAGCTCAGCACAGTCCCGGCTCTCACCAGCACAGGCACAGAAACGGTCCCAGTCCTCACCAGCACCAGCACAGGCACAGGCACAGTCCCGGTCTCACCAGCACAGGCACAGTCCCGGTCTGACCAGCACAGGCACAGTCCCGGTCCTCACCAGCAAAGGCAAAGGCACAGGCACAGTCCTGGTCTCACCAGCACAGGCACAGTCCCGGTCTCACCAGCACAGGCACAGTCCCGGTCTCACCAGCACAGGCACAGTCCTGGTCCTAACCAGCACCAGCACAGTCACAGTCCCCGTCCTCACAAGCACAGGCACAGGCACAGTCCCAGTCCTCACCAGCACAGGCGCAGGCACAGTCCCAGTCCTCACCAGCACAGGCACAGGCACAGGCACAGTCGCAGTCCTCACCAGCACAGGCACAGGCACAGGCACAGTCATGGTCCTTACCAGCTCAGCACGGTCCTGGTCCTCACCAGCACAGGCACAGGAACAGTCCTCACCAGCTCAGCACAGTCCCAGCCCTCACCAGCACAGCACAGTCCTGGTCCTCACCAGCACAGGCACAGATCCGGTCCTCAGCAGCACAGCACAGTCCTGGTCCTCACCAGCACAGGCACAGATCTGGTTCTCAGCAGCACTGCACAGTCCCGGCCATCATCAGGACAGGCACAGTCCCAGTCTTCACCAGCACAGGCACAGACACAGTCCAAGTCCTCAATAGCACAGCACAGTCCCATCCTCACCAGCACAGGCACAGATCCGGTCCTCAGCAGCACAGGCACAGTCCCGGCACTCACCAGCACAGGCACAGGCACAGTCACAGTCCCGGTCCTCACCAGCACAGGCATAGTCCCATCCTCACCAGCACAGGCACAGGCTCAGTCCTCAAAAGCACAGGCACAGATCCGGTCCTCAGCAGCACAGGCACAGATCCGGTCCTCACCAGCACAGCACAGTCCCGGCACTCACAAGCACAGTCACAGTTCCGGCCCTCACCAGCTCAGCACAGTCCTGGTCCTCACCAGCACAGGCACAGTCCCAATCCTCACCAGCACAGGCACAGATCCGGTCCTCACCAGCACAGGCACAGGCACAGTCCCGGCCCTCACCAGCACAGCACAGTCCCGGCCCTCAGCAGCACAGCACAGTCCCGGCCCTCACCAGCACCGGCACAGTCCCAGTCCTCACCAGCACAGGCACAGACACAGTCCCAATCCTCACCAGCACAAGGACAGGCAGAGGCACAGTCCTGGCCCTCACCAGCAAAGTCACAGGCACAGGCACAGGCACAGGCACAGTACCGGTTCTCACCAGCAAAGGCACAGTCCCGGTCCTCACCAGCACAGGCACAGGCACAGTCCCAGTCCTCAGCAGCACAGGCACAGTCCCAGTCCTCACCAGCACAGGCACAGATCCGGTTCTCAGCAGCACAGCACAGTCTCGGTCCTCACCAGCACAGGCACAGTCCCGGCACTCAACAGCACAGGCACAGGCACAGGCACAGGCACAGTCCCGGCCCTCACCAGCACAAGCACAGTCCCGGTCCTCACTAGCGCAGGCACAGGCACAGACCTGGTCCTCACCAGCTCAGCACAGTCCCGGCCCTCACCAGCACAGGCACAGTCCTGGTCCTCACCAGCATAAGCACAGGCACAGGCACTGTCCCGGTCTCACCAGCACAGGCACAGTCCTGGTCTGACCAGCACAGGCACAGTCCCGGTTCTCACCAGCATAGGCACAGGCACAGGCACAGTCCCAGTCTCACCAGCAAAGGCACAGTCCCGGACCTCACCAGCACAGGCACAGGCACAGTCCCAGTCCTCACCAGCACAGGCGCAGGCACTGTCCCAGTCCTCAGCAGCACAGGCACAGTCCCAGTCCTCAGCAGCACAGGCACAGACACAGTCCCAATCCTCACCAGCACAAGCACAGGCAGAGGCACAGTCCCGGCACTCACCAGCACAGTCACAGGCACAGGCACAGGCACAGGCACAGGCACAGGCACAGGCAAAGTACCGGACCTCACCAGCTCAGCACAGTCCCGGTCCCCACCAGCACAGGCACAGTCCCGGCCCTCACCAGCACAGGTACAGACACAGGCACAAGGCACAGTACCGGCCCTCACCTGCTCAGCACAGTCCCGGACCCCACCAGCACAAGCACAGTCCCGGTCCTCACCAGTACAGGCACAGGCAGAGTCCCGGTCCTCACCAGCTCAGCACAGTCCCAGTCCTCACCAGCACAGGCACAGTCACGGCCCTCACCAGCTCAGCACATTCCCGGCCCTCACCAGCACAGGCACAGGCACAGGCATAGTCCCGGCGCTCACTAGCTCAGCACAGTCCTGGCCCTCACCAGCACAGGCACAGTCCCGGTCCTCACCAGCTCAGCACAGTCCCGGCCCTCACCAGTTCAGCACAGTCCTGGTCTCACCAGCACAGGCACAGTCCCGGTCCTCACCAGCACAGGCACAGGCACAGTCCCAGTCCTCACCAGCACAGGCACAGACACAGTCCAAGTCCTCAATAGCACAGGCACAGTCCCATCCTCACCAGCACAGGCACAGATCCGGTCCTCACCAGCACAGGCACAGGAACAGTGCCAGACCTCACCAGCACAGGCACAGGCACAGTCACAGTCCCGGTCCTCACCAGCACAGGCACAGTCCCATCCTCCCCAGCACAGGCACAGATCCGGTGCTCAGCAGCACAGGCACAGATCCGGTCCTCACCTGCACAGCACAGTCCCGGTACTCACAAGCAGAGGCACAGTCCAGGCCCTCACCAGCACACGACAGTCCCAGCACTCACCAGCTCAGCACAGTCCCATCCTCACCAGCACAGGCACAGGCTCAGTCCTCACCAGCACAGGCACAGATCCGGTCCTCAGCAGCACAGGCACAGATCCAGTCCTCACCAGCACAGCACAGTCCCGGCACTCACAAGCACAGGCACAGTCCCGGCCCTCACCAGCACACCACAGTCCCGGCCCTCACCAGCTCAGCAGAGTCCGGTTCCTCACCAGCACAGGCACAATCCCGGCCCTCACCAGTACAGGCACAGTCCCAGCCCTCACCAGCACAGCACAGTCCCGGTCCTCACCAGCACAGCCACAGTCCTGGCCCTCACCAGCACAGGCACAGTCCCAGCCCTCACCAGCACAGCACAGTCCCAGCCCTCACCAGCAAAGCACAGTCCTGGTCCTCACCAGCACAGGCACAGATCCGGTCCTCAGCAGCACTGCACTGTCCCGGCCCTCACAAGAACAGGCACAGTCCCGGCCCTCACCAGCTCAGCACAGTCCTGGTCCTCACCAGCACAGGCACAGTCCCAATCCTCAACAGCACAGGCACAGATCCGGTCCTCACCAGCACAGGCACAGGCACAGTCCCAGCCCTCACCAGCACAGCACAAACCCGGTCCTCACCAGCACAGCACAGTCCCGGCCCTCACCAGCACAGGCACAGTCCCAGTCCTCACCAGCACAGGCACAGGCACAGACACAGTCCCAGTCCTCACCAGCACAAGCACAAGTACAGGTACAGTCCCGGCCCTCACCAGCACAGGCACAGGCACAGGCACAGTACCGGCCCTCACCAGCTCAGCACAGTCCTGGTCCCCACCAGCACAGGCACAGTCCCGGCCCTCACCAGCACAGGCACAGGCACAGTCCCGGTCCTCACCAGCTCAGCACAGTCCCAGTCTTCACCAGCTACAGGCACAGGCACAGGCATAGTCCCGGCGCTCACTAGCTCAGCACAGTCCTGGCCCTCACCAGCACAGGCACAGTCCCGGTCTCACCAGCACAGGCACAGTCCCGGTCTCACCAGCACAGGCACAGTCCTGGTGCTCGCCAGCACCAGCACAGGCACAGGCACAGTCCCGGTCTCACCAGCACAGGCACAGTCCCGGTCTGACGAGCACAGGCACAGTCCCGGACCTCACCAGCAAAGGCACAGGCACAGGCACAGTCCCGGTCTCACCAGCACAGGCACAGTCCCAGTCCTCACCAGCACAGGCGCAGGCACAGTCCCAGTCCTCACCAGCACAGGCACAGGCACAGTCGCAGTCCTCACCAGCAGAGGCACAGGCACAGGCACAGTCCTGGTCCTTACCAGCTCAGCACAGTCCCGGCTCTCACCAGCACAGGCACAGTCCTGGTCCTCACAAGCACAGGCACAGTCCCGGCCCTCACCAACACAGGCACAGTCCTGGCCATCACCAGCACAGGCACAGTCCTGGCCCTCACAAGCACAGGCACAGTCCTGGCACTCACCAGCACAGGCACAGTCCCGGTCCTCACCAGCACAGACACAGTCCTGGTCCTCACCAGCACAGGCACAGTCCCGGCCCTCACCAGCTCAGCACAGTCCCGGTCCTCACCAGCACAGACACAGTCCCGGATCTCACCAGCACAGACACAGTCCCAATCCTCGCCAGTTCAGCACAGTCCCGGCCCTCACCAACACAGGCACAGTCCTGGTCCTCACCAGCACAGGCACAGTCCCGGCACTCACCAGCACAGGCACAGTCCCGGCCCTCACCAGCTCAGCACAGTCCCGGCCCTCACCAGCTCAGCACAGTCCTGGTCCTCACCAGCACAGGCACAGTCCTGGTCCTCACCAGCACAGGCACAGTCCCGGCCCTCACCAGCATAGGCACAGTCCCGGCCCTCACCAGCTCAGCACAGTCCTGGTCCTCACCAGTACAGGCACAGTCCTGGTCCTCACAAGCACAGGCACAGGCACAGGCACAGTCCCGGCCCTTACCAGCACAGGCACAGTCCCGGCCCTCACCAGCTCAGCACAGTCCTGGTCCTCACCAGCACAGGCACAGTCCCGGCCCTCACCAGCACAGGCACAGTCCCTGCACTCACCAGCACAGGCACAGGCACAGGCACAGTCCCGGTATCACCAGCACAGCACAGTCCCAGTCCCAGTCCTCATCAGCACAGTCACAGTCCCATCCTCACCAGCACAGGCACAGGCTCAGTCCTCACCAGCACAGACACAGTCCTGGTCCTCACCAGCACAGGCACAGGCACAGGCACAGGCACAGGCACAGGCACAGTCCCGGTCTCACCGCACAGGCACAGTCCCGGTCCTCACCAGCACAGGCACAGGTACAGTCCCAGTCCTCACCAGCACAGGCGCAGGCACAGTCCCAGTCCTCACCAGCACAGGCACAGGCACAGTCACAGTCCTCACCAGCAGAGGCACAGGCACAGGCACAGTCCTGGTCCTCACCAGCTCAGCACAGTTCCGGCTCTCAGCAGCACAGGCACAGTCCTGGTCCTCACAAGCACAGGCAGAGTCCCGGCCCTCACCAGCTCAGCACAGTCCTGGCCCTCACCAGCACAGGCACAGTCCCAATCCTCAACAGCACAGGCACAGATCCGGTCCTCACCAGCACAGGCACAGGCACAGTCCCAGCCCTCACCAGCACAGCACAAACCCGGTCCTCACCAGCACAGCACAGTCCCGGCCCTCACCAGCACAGGCACAGTCCCAGTCCTCACCAGCACAGGCACAGACACAGTCCCAGTCCTCACCAGCACAAGCACAGGTACAGGCACAGTCCCGGCCCTCACCAGCACAGGCACAGCACAGGCACAGGCACAGGCACAGTACCGGCCCTCACCAGCTCAGCACAGTCCCGGTCCCCACCAGCACAGGCACAGTCCCGGCCCTCACCAGCACAGGCACAGACACAGGCACATGGCACAGTACCGGCCCTCACCAGCTCAGCACAGTCCCGGACCACACCAGCACAAGCACAGTCCCGGTCCTCACCAGCACAGGCACAGGCACAGTCCCGGTCCTCACCAGCTCAGCACAGTCCCAGTCCTCACCAGCACAGGAACAGGCACAGGCATAGTCCCGGCGCTCACTAGCTCAGCACAGTCCTGGCCCTCACCAGCACAGGCACAGTCCCGGTCTCACCAGCACAGGCACAGTCCTGGTGCTCACCAGCACCAGCACTGGCATAGGCACAGTCCCGGTCTCACCAGCACAGGCACAGTCCCGGTCTGACCAGCACAGGCACAGTCCCGGTCCTCACCAGCAAAGGCACAGGCACAGGCACAGTCCCGGTCTCACCAGCACAGGCACAGGCACAGTCCTCACCAGCACAGGCGCAGGCACAGGCACAGTCCTCACCAGCACAGGCACAGGCACAGTTGCAGTCCTCACCAGCAGAGGCACAGGCACAGGCACAGTCCTGGTCCTTACCAGCTCAGCAAAGTCCCGGCTCTCACCAGCACAGGCACAGTCCGGGCCCTCACCAACACAGGCATAGTCCTGGCCATCACCAGCACAGGCACAGTCCTGGCCCTCACAAGCACAGGCACAGTCCTGGCACTCACCAGCACAGGCACAGTCCTGGTCCTCACCAGCACAGACACAGTCCTGGTCCTCAACAGCACAGGCACAGTCCCGGCCCTCACCAGCTCAGCACAGTCCCGGTCCTCACCAGCACAGACACAGTCCCGGATCTCACCAGCACAGACACAGTCCCAATCCTCGCCAGTTCAGCACAGTCTCGGTCCTCGCCAGCACAGGCTCAGATCCGGTCCTCAGCAGCACAGCACAGTCCTGGTCCTCACCAGCACAGGCACAGTCCCGGCACTCACCAGCACAGGCACAGTCCTGGCCCTCACCAGCTCAGCACAGTCCCGGCCCTCACCAGATCGGCACAGTCCTGGTCCTCACCAGCACAGGCACAGTCCTGGTCCTCACCAGCACAGGCACAGTCCCGGCCCTCACAGCACAGGCACAGTCCCGGCCCTCACCAGCTCAGCACAGTCCTGGTCCTCACCAGCACAGGCACAGGCACAGGCACAGTCCCGGCCCTTACCAGCACAGGCACAGTCCTGGCCCTCACCAGCTCAGCACAGTCCCGGTGCTCACCAGCACCGGCACAGTCCCTGCACTCACCAGCACAGGCACAGGCACAGGCACAGTCCCGGTATAACCAGCAGAGGCACAGGCACAGTCACAGTCCCATCCTCACCAGCACAGGCACAGGCTCAGTCCTCACCAGCACAGGCACAGATCCGGTCCTCAGCGGCACAGGCACAGATCCGGCCCTCACCAGCACAGGCACAGGCACAGTCCCGGCCCTCACCAGCACAGGAACAGTCCCGGCCCTCACCAGCTCAGCACAGTCCCATTCCTCACCAGTACAGGCACAGTGCGGGTCCTCACCAGCACAGGCACAGGCACAGGCACAGGCACAGGCACAGGCACAGGCACAGGCACAGGCACAGTCCTGGCCCTCACCAGCTTAGCAGAGTCCCGGCCCTCACCAGCTTAGCACATTCCCAGACCTCACCAGCACAGGCACAGTCCCGGCCCTCACCAGCACATGCACAGTTCCATCCTCGCCAGCACAGGCACAGTCCTGGTCCTCACCAGCTCAGCACAGTCCCGGCCCTCACCAGAACAGGCACAGGCACAGGCACAGGCACAGTCCCGGCTCTCACCAGCTCAGCACAGACCCGATCCTCACCAGCACAGGAACAGTCCCGGCCCTCACCAGCACAGGAACAGGCCCGGCCCTCACCAGCACAGGCACAGATCCGGTCCTCAGCAGCACTGCACAGTCCCGCTCCTCACCAGCACAAACAGAGGCAAAGTAACGGCTCTCACCAGCTCAGCACAGTCCCGGCTCTCACCAGCACAGTCACAGGCACAGGCACAGGCACAGGCACAGGCACAGGCACAGTCCCGGCCCTCACCAGCTCAGCTCAGTCCTGGTCCTCACCAGCACAGGCACAGATCCGGTCCTCAGCAGCACTGCACAGTCCCGGCCATCATCAGAACAGGCACAGTCCCAGTCTTCTCCAGCACGGGCACAGTCCCGGCACTCACCAGCACAGGCACAGGCACAGTCACAGTCCCGGTCCTCACCAGCACAGGCATAGTCCCATCCTCACCAGCACAGGCACAGGCTCAGTCCTCACCAGCACAGGCACAGATCCGGTCCTCAGCAGCACAGGCACAGATCCGGTCCTCACCAGCACAGCACAGTCCCGGCTCTCACCAGCACAGGCACAGGCACAGGCACAGGCACAGGCACAGGCACAGTCACGGCCCTCACCAGCTCAGCTCAGTCCTGGTCCTCACCAGCACAGGCACAGATCCGGTCCTCAGCAGCACTGCACAGTCCCAGCCATCATCAGAACAGGCACAGTCCCAGTCTTCACCAGCACGGGCACAGACACAGTCCAAGTCCTCAATAGCACAGCACAGTCCCATCCTCACCAGCACAGGCACAGATCCGGTCCTCAGCAGCACAGGCACAGTCCCGGCACTCACCAGCACAGGCACAGGCACAGTCCCAGTCCTCACCAGCACAGGCGCAGGCACAGTCCCAGTCCTCACCAGCACAGGCACAGGCACAGTCACAGTCCTCACCAGCAGAGGCACAGGCACAGGCACAGTCCGGGTCCTCACCAGCTCAGCACAGTCCCGGCTCTCACCAGCACAGGCACAGTCCTGGTCCTCACAAGCACAGGCACAGTCCCGGCCCTCACCAGCTCAGCACAGTCCTGGTCCTCACCAGCACAGGCACAGTCCCAATCCTCAACAGCACAGGCACAGATCCGGTCCTCACCAGCACAGGCACAGGCACAGTCCCAGCCCTCACCAGCACAGCACAAACCCGGTCCTCACCAGCACAGCACAGTCCCGGCCCTCACCAGCACAGGCACAGTCCCAGTCCTCACCAGCACAGGCACAGACACAGTCCCAGTCCTCACCAGCACAAGCACAGGTACAGGCACAGTCCCGGCCCTCACCAGCACAGGCACAGCACAGGCACAGGCACAGGCACAGGCACAGTACCGGCCCTCACCAGCTCAGCACAGTCCCGGTCCCCACCAGCACAGGCACAGTCCAGGCCCTCACCAGCACAGGCACAGACACAGGCACATGGCACAGTACCGGCCCTCACCAGCTCAGCACAGTCCCGGACCACACCAGCACAAGCACAGTCCCGGTCCTCACCAGCACAGGCACAGGCACAGTCCCGGTCCTCACCAGCTCAGCACAGTCCCAGTCCTCACCAGCACAGGAACAGGCACAGGCATAGTCCCGGTGCTCACTAGCTCAGCACAGTCCTGGCCCTCACCAGCACAGGCACAGTCCCGGTCTCACCAGCACAGGCACAGTCCTGGTGCTCACCAGCACCAGCACTGGCATAGGCACAGTCCCGGTCTCACCAGCACAGGCACAGTCCTGGCCCTCACCAGCTCAGCACAGTCCCGGCCCTCACCAGATCAGCACAGTCCTGGTCCTCACCAGCACAGGCACAGTCCTGGTCCTCACCAGCACAGGCACAGTCCCGGCCCTCACAGCACAGGCACAGTCCCGGCCCTCACCAGCTCAGCACAGTCCTGGTCCTCACCAGCACAGGCACAGGCACAGGCACAGTCCCGGCCCTTACCAGCACAGGCACAGTCCTGGCCCTCACCAGCTCAGCACAGTCCCGGTCCTCACCAGCACCGGCACAGTCCCTGCACTCACCAGCACAGGCACAGGCACAGGCACAGTCCCGGTATAACCAGCAGAGGCACAGGCACAGTCACAGTCCCATCCTCACCAGCACAGGCACAGGCTCAGTCCTCACCAGCACAGGCACAGATCCGGTCCTCAGCGGCACAGGCACAGATCCGGCCCTCACCAGCACAGGCACAGGCACAGTCCCGGCCCTCACCAGCACAGGAACAGTCCCGGCCCTCACCAGCTCAGCACAGTCCCATTCCTCACCAGTACAGGCACAGTGCGGGTCCTCACCAGCACAGGCACAGGCACAGGCACAGGCACAGGCACAGGCACAGGCACAGGCACAGGCACAGGCACAGGCACAGGCACAGTCCTGGCCCTCACCAGCTTAGCAGAGTCCCGGCCCTCACCAGCTTAGCACATTCCCAGACCTCACCAGCACAGGCACAGTCCCGGCCCTCACCAGCACATGCACAGTTCCATCCTCGCCAGCACAGGCACAGTCCTGGTCCTCACCAGCTCAGCACAGTCCCGGCCCTCACCAGAACAGGCACAGGCACAGGCACAGGCACAGTCCCGGCTCTCACCAGCTCAGCACAGACCCGATCCTCACCAGCACAGGAACAGTCCCGGCCCTCACCAGCACAGGAACAGGCCCGGCCCTCATCAGCACAGGCACAGATCCGGTCCTCAGCAGCACTGCACAGTCCCGCTCCTCACCAGCACAAACAGAGGCAAAGTAACGGCTCTCACCAGCTCAGCACAGTCCCGGCTCTCACCAGCACAGTCACAGGCACAGGCACAGGCACAGGCACAGGCACAGGCACAGTCCCGGCCCTCACCAGCTCAGCTCAGTCCTGGTCCTCACCAGCACAGGCACAGATCCGGTCCTCAGCAGCACTGCACAGTCCCGGCCATCATCAAAACAGGCACAGTCCCAGTCTTCTCCAGCACGGGCACAGTCCCGGCACTCACCAGCACAGGCACAGGCACAGTCACAGTCCCGGTCCTCACCAGCACAGGCATAGTCCCATCCTCACCAGCACAGGCACAGGCTCAGTCCTCACCAGCACAGGCACAGATCCGGTCCTCAGCAGCACAGGCACAGATCCGGTCCTCACCAGCACAGCACAGTCCCGGCTCTCACCAGCACAGGCACAGGCACAGGCACAGGCACAGGCACAGGCACAGTCACGGCCCTCACCAGCTCAGCTCAGTCCTGGTCCTCACCAGCACAGGCACAGATCCGGTCCTCAGCAGCACTGCACAGTCCCGGCCATCATCAGAACAGGCACAGTCCCAGTCTTCACCAGCACGGGCACAGACACAGTCCAAGTCCTCAATAGCACAGCACAGTCCCATCCTCACCAGCACAGGCACAGATCCGGTCCTCAGCAGCACAGGCACAGTCCCGGCACTCACCAGCACAGGCACAGGCACAGTCCCAGTCCTCACCAGCACAGGCGCAGGCACAGTCCCAGTCCTCACCAGCACAGGCACAGGCACAGTCACAGTCCTCACCAGCAGAGGCACAGGCACAGGCACAGTCCTGGTCCTCACCAGCTCAGCACAGTCCCGGCTCTCACCAGCACAGGCACAGTCCTGGTCCTCACAAGCACAGGCACAGTCCCGGCCCTCACCAGCTCAGCACAGTCCTGGTCCTCACCAGCACAGGCACAGTCCCAATCCTCAACAGCACAGGCACAGATCCGGTCCTCACCAGCACAGGCACAGGCACAGTCCCAGCCCTCACCAGCACAGCACAAACCCGGTCCTCACCAGCACAGCACAGTCCAGGCCCTCACCAGCACAGGCACAGTCCCAGTCCTCACCAGCACAGGCACAGACACAGTCCCAGTCCTCACCAGCACAAGCACAGGTACAGGCACAGTCCCGGCCCTCACCAGCACAGGCACAGCACAGGCACAGGCACATGCACAGGCACAGTACCGGCCCTCACCAGCTCAGCACAGTCCCGGTCCCCACCAGCACAGGCACAGTCCCGGCCCTCACCAGCACAGGCACAGACACAGGCACATGGCACAGTACCGGCCCTCACCAGCTCAGCACAGTCCCGGACCACACCAGCACAAGCACAGTCCCGGTCCTCACCAGCACAGGCACAGGCACAGTCCCGGTCCTCACCAGCTCAGCACAGTCCCAGTCCTCACCAGCACAGGAACAGGCACAGGCATAGTCCCGGCGCTCACTAGCTCAGCACAGTCCTGGCCCTCACCAGCACAGGCACAGTCCCGGTCTCACCAGCACAGGCACAGTCCTGGTGCTCACCAGCACCAGCACTGGCATAGGCACAGTCCCGGTCTCACCAGCACAGGCACAGTCCCGGTCTGACCAGCACAGGCACAGTCCCGGTCCTCACCAGCAAAGGCACAGGCACAGTCACAGTCCCGGTCTCACCAGCACAGGCACAGTCCCAGTCCTCACCAGCACAGGCGCAGGCACAGGCACAGTCCTCACCAGCACAGGCACAGGCACAGTCGCAGTCCTCACCAGCAGAGGCACAGGCACAGGCACAGTCCTGGTCCTTACCAGCTCAGCACAGTCCCGGCTCTCACCAGCACAGGCACAGTCCTGGTCCTCACAAGCACAGGCACAGTCCGGGCCCTCACCAACACAGGCATAGTCCTGGCCATCACCAGCACAGGCACAGTCCTGGCCCTCACAAGCACAGGCACAGTCCTGGCACTCACCAGCACAGGCACAGTCCTGGTCCTCACCAGCACAGACACAGTCCTGGTCCTCAACAGCACAGGCACAGTCCCGGCCCTCACCAGCTCAGCACAGTCCCGGTCCTCACCAGCACAGACACAGTCCCGGATCTCACCAGCACAGACACAGTCCCAATCCTCGCCAGTTCAGCACAGTCTCGGTCCTCGCCAGCACAGGCACAGATCCGGTCCTCAGCAGCACAGCACAGTCCTGGTCCTCACCAGCACAGGCACAGTCCCGGCACTCACCAGCACAGGCACAGTCCTGGCCCTCACCAGCTCAGCACAGTCCCGGCCCTCACCAGATCAGCACAGTCCTGGTCCTCACCAGCACAGGCACAGTCCTGGTCCTCACCAGCACAGGCACAGTCCCGGCCCTCACAGCACAGGCACAGTCCCGGCCCTCACCAGCTCAGCACAGTCCTGGTCCTCACCAGCACAGGCACAGGCACAGGCACAGTCCCGGCCCTTACCAGCACAGGCACAGTCCCTGCACTCACCAGCACAGGCACAGGCACAGGCACAGTCCCGGGATAACCAGCACAGGCACAGGCACAGTCACAGTCCCATCCTCACCAGCACAGGCACAGGCTCAGTCCTCACCAGCACAGGCACAGATCCGGTCCTCAGCGGCACAGGCACAGATCCGGCCCACAGCAGCACAGGCACAGGCACAGTCCCGGCCCTCACCAGCACAGGAACAGTCCAGGCCCTCACCAGCTCAGCACAGTCCCATTCCTCACCAGCACAGGCACAGTGCGGGTCCTCACCAGCACAGGCACAGGCACAGGCACAGGCACAGGCACAGGCACAGGCACAGGCACAGGCACAGGCACAGTCCTGGCCCTCACCAGCTTAGCAGAGTCCCGGCCCTCACCAGCTTAGCACATTCCCAGACCTCACCAGCACAGGCACAGTCCCGGCCCTCACCAGCACATGCACAGTTCCATCCTCGCCAGCACAGGCACAGTCCTGGTCCTCACCAGCTCAGCACAGTCCCGGCCCTCACCAGAACAGGCACAGGCACAGGCACAGGCACAGTCCCGGCTCTCACCAGCTCAGCACAGACCCGATCCTCACCAGCACAGGAACAGTCACAGGCACAGTCACAGTCCTGGTCCTTACCAGCTCAGCCCGGTCCTGGTCCTCACCAGCACCTGCACAGGAACAGTCCTCACCAGCTCAGCACAGTCCCAGCCCTCAAAAGCACAGCACAGTCCTGGTCCTCACCAGCACAGGCACAGATCCGGTCCTCAGCAGCACAGCACAGTCCTGGTCCTCACCAGCACAGGCACAGATCTGGTTCTCAGCAGCATTGCACAGTCCCGGCCATCATCAGGACAGGCACAGTCCCAGTCTTCACCAGCACAGGCACAGACACAGTCCAAGTCCTCAATAGCACAGCACAGTCCCATCCTCACCAGCACAGGCACAGATCCGGTCCTCAGCAGCACAGGCACAGTCCCGGCACTCACCAGCACAGGCACAGGCACAGTCACAGTCCCGGTCCTCACCAGCACAGGCATAGTCCCATCCTCACCAGCACAGGCACAGGCTCAGTCCTCAAAAGCACAGGCACAGATCCGGTCCTCAGCAGCACAGGCACAGATCCGGTCCTCACCAGCACAGCACAGTCCCGGCACTCACAAGCACAGGCACAGTTCCGGCCCTCACCAGCTCAGCACAGTCCTGGTCCTCACCAGCACAGGCACAGTCCCAATCCTCAACAGCACAGGCACAGATCCGGTCCTCACCAGCACAGACACATGCACAGTCCCGGCCCTCACCAGCACAGCACAGTCCCCGTCCTCACCAGCACAGGCACAGGCACAGTCCCAGTCCTCACCAGCACAGGCGCAGGCACAGTCCCAGTCCTCACCAGCACAGGCACAGGCACAGGCACAGTCGCAGTCCTCACCAGCACAGGCACAGGCACAGGCACAGTCCTGGTCCTTACCAGCTCAGCACGGTCCTGGTCCTCACCAGCACAGGCACAGGAACAGTCCTCACCAGCTCAGCACAGTCCCAGCCCTCACCAGCACAGCACAGTCCTGGTCCTCACCAGCACAGGCACAGATCCGGTCCTCAGCAGCACAGCACAGTCCTGGTCCTCACCAGCACAGGCACAGATCCGGTCCGCAGCAGCACTGCACAGTCCCGGCCATCATCAGAACAGGCACAGTCCCAGTCTTCACCAGCACAGGCACAGACACAGTCCAAGTCCTCAATAGCACAGCACAGTCCCATCCTCACCAGCACAGGCACAGATCCGGTCCTCAGCAGCACAGGCACAGTCCCGGCACTCACCAGCACAGGCACAGGCACAGTCACAGTCCCGGTCCTCACCAGCACAGGCATAGTCCCATCCTCACCAGCACAGGCACAGGCTCAGTCCTCAAAAGCACAGGCACAGATCCGGTCCTCAGCAGCACAGGCACAGATCCGGTCCTCACCAGCACAGCACAGTCCCGGCACACACAAGCACAGGCACAGTTCCGGCCCTCACCAGCTCAGCACAGTCCTGGTCCTCACCAGAACAGGCATAGTCCCAATCCTCAACAGCACAGGCACAGATCCGGTCCTCACCCGCACAGACACATGCACACTCCCGGCCCTCACCAGCACAGCACAGTCCCGGCCCTCACCAGCACAGCACAGTCCCGGCCCTCACCAGCACCGGCACAGTCCCAGTCCTCACCAGCACAGGCACAGACACAGTCCCAATCCTCTCCAGCACAAGGACAGGCAGAGGCACAGTCCCGGCCCTCACCAGCACAGTCACAGGCACAGGCACAGGCACAGGCACAGTATCGGTTCTCACCAGCATAGGCACAGGCACAGGCACAGTCCCGGTCTCACCAGCAAAGGCACAGTCCCGGTCCTCACGAGCGCAGGCACAGGCACAGTCCCAGTCCTCACCAGCACAGGCGCAGGCACTGTCCCAGTCCTCAGCCGCACAGGCACAGTCCCAGTCCTCACCAGCACAGGCACAGACACAGTCCCAATCCTCACCAGCACAAGCACAGGCAGAGGCACAGTCCCGGCCCTCACCAGCACAGTCACAGGCACAGGCACAGGCACAGGCACAGTACCGGGCCTCACCAGCTCAGCACAGTCCCGGTCCCCACCAGCACAGGCACAGTCCCAGCCCTCACCAGCACAGGCACAGACACAGGCACATGGCACAGTACCGGCCCTCACCAGCTCAGCACAGTCCCGGATCCCACCAGCACAAGCACAGTCCCGGTCCTCACCAGCACAGGCACAGGCACAGTCCCGGTCCTCACCAGCTCAGCACAGTCCCAGTCCTCACCAGCACAGGCACAGTCACGGCCCTCACCAGCTCAGCACAGTCCCGGCCCTCACCAGCACAGGCACAGACACAATCCCAGTCCTCACCAGCACAAGCACAGGCACAGGCACAGTCCCGGCCCTCACCAGCACAGGCACAGGCACAAGCACAGGCACAGGCACAGTACCGGCCCTCACCAGCTCAGCACAATCCCGGTCCCCACCAGTACAGGCACAGTCCCGGCCCTCACCAGCACACGCACAGACACAGGCACATGGCACAGGACCGGCCCTCACCAGCTCAGCACAATCCCGGATCCCACCAGCACAAGCACAGTCCCGGTCCTCACCAGCACAGGCACAGGCACAGTCCCGGTCCTCACCAGCTCAGCACAGTCCCAGTCCTCACCAGCACAGGCACAGTCACGGCCCTCACCAGCTCAGCACAGTCCCGGCCCTCACCAGAACAGACACAGGCACATGCATACTCTCCGGCGCTCACTAGCTCAGCACAGTCCTGGCCCTCACCAGCACAGGCACAAACCTGGTCCTCACCAGCTCAGCACAGTCCCGGCCCTCACCAGCTCAGCACAGTCCCGGTCTCACCAGCACAGTTACAGTCTCGGTCTCACCAGCAAAGGCACAGTCCTGGTCCTCACCAGCATAAGCACAGGCACAGGCACTGTCCCGGTCTCACCAGCACAGGCACTGTCCTGGTCTGACCAGCACAGGCACAGTCCCGGTCCTCACCAGCATAGGCACAGGCACAGGCACAGTCCCGGTCCTCACCAGCATAGGCACAGGCACAGGCACAGTCCCGGTCTCACCAGCAAAGGCACAGTCCCGGTCCTCACCAGCACAGGCACAGGCACAGTCCCAGTCCTCACCAGCACAGGCGCAGGCACTGTCCCAGTCCTCAGCAGCACAGGCACAGTCCCAGTCCTCACCAGCACAGGCACAGACACAGTCCCAATCCTCACCAGCACAAGCACAGGCAGAGGCACAGTCCCGGCCCTCATCAGCACAGTCACAGGCACAGGCACAGGCACAGGCACAGTACCGGCCCTCACCAGCACAAGCACAGTCCCGGTCCTCACCAGCACAGGCACAGGCAGAGTCCCAGTCCTCACCAGCTCAGCACAGTCCCAGTCCTCACCAGCACAGGCACAGTACCGGCCCTCACCAGCTCAGCACATTCCCGGCCCTCACCAGCACAGGCACAGGCACAGGCATAGTCCCGGCGCTCACTAGCTCAGCACAGTCCTGGCCCTCACCAGCACAGGCACAGTCCCGGTCCTCACCAGCTCAGCACAGTCCCGGCCCTCACCAGTTCAGCACAGTCCCGGTCTCACCAGCACAGGCACAGTCCCGGTCCTCACCAGCACAGGCACAGGCACAGTCCCAGTCCTCACCGGCACAGGCGCAGGCACAGTCCCGGTCCTCACCAGCACAGGCACAGACACAGTCCAAGTCCTCAATAGCACAGGCACAGTCCCATCCTCACCAGCACAGGCACAGATCCGGTCCTCACCAGCACAGGCACAGGAACAGTGCCAGACCTCACCAGCACAGGCACAGGCACAGTCACAGTCCCGGTCCTCACCAGACAGGCACAGTCCCATCCTCACCAGCACAGGCACAGGCTCAGTCCTCACCAGCACAGGCACAGATCCGGTCCTCAGCAGCACAGGCACAGATCCGGTCCTCACCAGCACAGCACAGTCCTGGCACTCACAAGCACAGGCCCAGTCCAGGCCCTCACCAGCACACGACAGTCCCAGCCCTCACCAGCTCAGCACAGTCCCATCCTCACCAGCACAGGCACAGGATCAGTCCTCACCAGCACAGGCACAGATCCAGTCCTCAGCAGCACAGGCACAGATCCAGTCCTCACCAGCACAGCACAGTCCCGGCACTCACAAGCACAGGCACAGTCCCGGCCCTCACCAGCTCAGCTCAGTTCCGTTCCTCACCAGCACAGGCACAGTCCCGGCCCTCACCAGTGCAGGCACAGTCCCAGCCCTCACCAGCACAGCACAGTCCCGGTCCTCACCAGCACAGCCACAGTCCTGGCCCTCACCAGCACAGGCACAGTCCCAGCCCTCACCAGCACAGCACAGTCCCGGTCCTCACCAGCACAGGCACAGGCACAGTATCGGCCCTCACCAGCACAGGTACAGTCCCGGTCGCCACCAGCACAGGCACAGTCCCGGCCCTCACCAGCACAGGCAAAGGCACAGGCACAGTCCCGGTCGCCACCAGCACAGGCACAGTCCCGGCCCTCACCAGCACAGGCAAAGGCACAGGCACAGTCCCAATCCTCACCAGCACAGGCACAGACACAGTCCCGGTCGTCAACTGCGCAGGCACAGTCGCAGTCCTCACCAGCACAGGCACAGATCCGGTCCTCAGCAGCACAGCACAGTCTTGGTCCTCACCAGTACAGGCACAGTCCCGGCACTCAACAGCACAGGCACAGGCACAGGCACAGGCACAGTCCCGGCCCTCACCAGCACACGCACAGTTCTGTCCTCGCCAGCACAGGCACAGTTCTGGTCCTCACCAGCACAGGCACAGTCCCGGCCCTCATCAGCACAGGCACAGGCACAGGCACAGTCCCGGCTCTCACCAGCTCAGCACAGTCCCAGTCCTCACCAGCACAGGCACAGGTCTGGCCCTCACCAGCTCAGCACAGTCCCGGCCCTCACCAGCACAGGCACAGGCACAGGCATAGTCCCGGCGCTCACTAGCTCAGCACAGTCCTGGCCCTCACCAGCACAGGCACAGTCCCGGTCCTCACCAGCTCAGCACAGTCCCGGCCCTCACCAGTTCAGCACAGTCCCTGTCTCACCAGCACAGGCACAGTCCCGGTCCTCACCAGCACAGGCACAGGCACAGTCCCAGTCCTCACCGGCACAGGCGCAGGCACAGTCCCAGTCCTCACCCGCACAGGCACAGACACAGTCCAAGTCCTCAATTGCACAGGCACAGTCCCATCCTCACCAGCACAGGCACAGATCCGGTCCTCACCAGCACAGGCACAGGAACAGTGCCAGACCTCACCAGCACAGGCACAGGCACAGTCACAGTCCCGGTCCTCACCAGACAGGCACAGTCCCATCCTCACCAGCACAGGCACAGGCTCAGTCCTCACCAGCACAGGCACAGATCCGGTCCTCAGCAGCACAGGCACAGATCCGGTCCTCACCAGCACAGCACAGTCCCGGCACTCACAAGCACAGGCCCAGTCCAGGCCCTCACCAGCACACGACAGTCCCAGCCCTCACCAGCTCAGCACAGTCCCATCCTCACCAGCACAGGCACAGGATAAGTCCTCGCCAGCACAGGCACAGTCCTGGTCCTCACCAGCACAGGCACAGTCCCGGCCCTCATCAGCACAGGCACAGGCACAGGCACAGTCCCGGCTCTCACCAGCTCAGCACAGTCCCAGTCCTCACCAGCACAGGCACAGGTCTGGCCCTCACCAGCTCAGCACAGTCCCGGACCTCACCAGCACAGGCACAAGAACAGGCATAGTCCCGGCCTAACCAGCTCAGCGCAGTCCCGGCCCTCACCAGCTTAGCACAGTCCCGGCACTCAACAGCACATGCACAGGCACAGGCACAGGCACAGGCACAGTCCTGGCTCTCACCAGCTCAGCACAGTCCCAGTCCTCACCAGCACAGGCACAGGCACAGTCGCAGTCCTCACCAGTGCAGGCACAGGCACAGGCACAGTCCTGGTCCTTACCAGCTCAGCACGGTCCTGGTCCTCACCAACACAGGCACAGTTCCGTCCTCACAAACACAGGCACAGTCCCGGCCCTTACCAGCACAGACACAGCCCTGGCCCTCACCAGCACAGGCACAGTCCTGGCCCTCACCAGCACAGGCACAGTCCCAGCCTCACCAGCACAGGTACAGTCCTGGCCCTCACCAGCCCTGGTACAGTCCTGGTCGCCACTAGCTCAGCACAGTCCCGGTCCTCACCAGGTCAGCACAGTCCCGGTCCACACCAGCAGGCACAGTCCCGGCCCTCAGCTGCTCAGCACAGTCCCGGCCCTCACCAGCACAGCACAGTCCCGGCCATCATCAGCACAGGCACAGTCCCAGTCCTCACCAGCACAGGCACAGACACAGTTCAAGTCCTCAATAGCACAGGCACAGTGCCATCCTCACCAGCACAGGCACAGATCCGGTCGTCAGCAGCACAGGCACAGATCCGGTCCTCACCAGCACAGCACAGTCCCGGCCCTCACAAGCACAGGCACAGTCCCGGCCCTCACCAGCAAAGGCACAGGCAAAGGCACAGGCACAGTCCCGGTCTCACCAGCACAGGCACAGTCCCGGTCCTCACCAGCACAGGCACAGGCACAGTCCCAGTCCTCACCAGCACAGGCGCAGGCACAGTCCCAGTCCTCACCAGCACAGGCACAGGCACAGTCGCAGTCCTCACCAGCAGAGGCACAGGCACAGGCACAGGCCTGGTCCTTACCAGCTCAGCACAGTCCCGGCTCTCACCAGCACAGGCACAGTCCTGGTTCTCACCAGCACAGGCACAGTCCTGGCCCTCACCAACACAGGCACAGACCTGGCCCTCACCAGCACAGGCACAGTCCCAGCCCTCACCAGCAAAGCACAGTCCTGGTCCTCACCAGCACAGGCACAGATCCGGTCCTCAGCAGCACTGCACAGTCCCGGCCCTCACAAGCACAGGCACAGTCCCGGCCTTCACCAGCTCAGCACAGTCCTGGTCCTCACCAGCACAGGCACAGTCCCAATCCTCAACAGCACAGGCACAGATCCGGCCACACCAGCACAGGCACAGGCACAGTCCCAGCCCTCACCAGCACAGCACAAACCCGGTCCTCACCAGCACAGCACAGACCCGGCCCTCACCAGCACAGGCACAGTCCCAGTCCTCACCAGCACAGGCACAGACACAGTCCCAGTCCTCACCAGCACAAGCACAGGTACATGCACAGTCCCGGCCCTCACCAGCACAGGCACAGCACAGGCACAGGCACAGGCACAGGCACAGTACCGGCCCTCACCAGCTCAGCACAGTCCCGGTCCCCACCAGCACAGGCACAGTCCCGGCCCTCACCAGCACAGGCACAGACACAGGCACATGGCACAGTACCGGCCCTCACCAGCTCAGCACAGTCCCAGACCACACCAGCACAAGCACAGTCCCGGTCCTCCCCAGCTCAGCACAGTCCCAGTCTTCACCAGCACAGGCACAGGCACAGGCATAGTCCCGGCGTTCACTAGCTCAGCACAGTCCTGGCCCTCACCAGCACAGGCACAGTCCCGGTCTCACCAGCACAGGCACAATCCCGGTCTCACCAGCACAGGCACAGTCCTGGTGTTCACCAGCACCAGCACAGGCACAGGCACAGTCCCGGTCTCACCAGCACAGGCACAGTCCCGGTCTGACCAGCACAGGCACAGTCCCGGTCCTCACCAGCAAAGGCACAGGCACAGGCACAGTCCCGGTCTCACCAGCACAGGCACAGTCCCAGTCCTCACCAGCACAGGCGCAGGCACAGTCCCAGTCCTCACCAGCACAGGCACAGGCACAGTCGCAGTCCTCACCAGCAGAGGCACAGGCACAGGCACAGTCCTGGTCCTTACCAGCTCAGCACAGTCCCGGCTCTCACCAGCACAGGCACAGTACTGGCCATCACCAGCACAGGCACAGTCCTGGCCCTCACAAGCACAGGCACAGTCCTGGCCCTCACCAGCACAGGCACAGTCCCAGCCATCACCAGCACAGGCACAGTCCCAGCCCTCACCAGCACAGCACAGTCCTGGTCCTCGCCAGAACAGGCACAGTTCCGTCCTCACCAGCACAGGCACAGTCCTGGCCCTCACCAGCACAGGTACAGTCCTGGTCGCTACCAGCAGAGGCACAGTCTCGGCCCTCACCAGCACAGGCACAGGCACAGATCCGGTCCTCAGCAGCACTGCACAGTCCCGGCCCTCACCAGCACAGGCACAGTCCCGGCTCCCACCAGCACAGGTCCAGTCCTGGTCGCTACCAGCACAGGCACAGTCTCAGCCCTCACCAGCACAGGCACAGGCACAGTCCCGGCACTCACCAGCCCTGGTACAGTCCTGGTCGCCACTAGCTCAGCACAGTCCCGGTCCTCACCCGGTCAGCACAGTCCCGGTCCCCAACAGCACAGGCACAGTCCCGGCCCTTACCAGATCAGCACAGTCCCGGCCCACACCAGCACAGCACAGTCCCGGCCCTCACCAGCACAGCACAGTCCCGGCCATCACCAGCACAGGCACAGTCCCAGTCCTCACCAGCACAGGCACAGACACATTCCAAGTCCTCAACAGCACAGGCACAGTCCCATCCTCACCAGCACAGGCACAGATCCGGTCCTCAGCAGCACAGGCACAGTCCTGGCCCTCACCAGCACAGGTACAGTCCTGGTCGCTACCAGCAGAGGCACAGTCTCGGCCCTCACCAGCACAGGCACAGGCACAGATCCGGTCCTCAGCAGCACTGCACAGTCCCGGCCCTCACCAGCACAGGCACAGTCCCGGCTCCCACCAGCACAGGTCCAGTCCTGGTCGCTACCAGCACAGGCACAGTCTCGGCCCTCACCAGCACAGGCACAGGCACAGTCCCGGCACTCACCAGCCCTGGTACAGTCCTGGTCGCCACTAGCTCAGCACAGTCCCGGTCCTCACCCGGTCAGCACAGTCCCGGTCCCCAACAGCACAGGCACAGTCCCGGCCCTTACCAGATCAGCACAGTCCCGGCCCACACCAGCACAGCACAGTCCCGGCCCTCACCAGCACAGCACAGTCCCGGCCATCACCAGCACAGGCACAGTCCCAGTCCTCACCAGCACAGGCACAGACACATTCCAAGTCCTCAACAGCACAGGCACAGTCCCATCCTCACCAGCACAGGCACAGATCCGGTCCTCAGCAGCACAGGCACAGTCCTGGCCCTCACCAGCACAGGCACAGTCCCAGCCCTCACCAGCACAGCACAGTCCCAGCCCTCACCAGCACAGCACAGTACCGGCCCTCACCAGCACAGGTACAGTCCTGGTCGCCACCAGTACAGGCACAGTCCCGGCCCTCACCAGCACAGGCAAAGGCACAGGCACAGTCCCAATCCTCACCAGCACAGGCACAGACACAGTCCCGGTCGTCAACTGCACAGGCACAGTCGCAGTCCTCACCAGCACAGGCACAGATCCGGTCCTCAGCAGCACAGCACAGTCTCGGTCCTCACCAGCACAGGCACAGTCCCGGCACTCAACAGCACAGGCACAGGCACAGGCACAGGCACAGTCCCGGCCCTCACCAGCACACGCACAGTTCTGTCCTCGCCAGCACAGGCACAGTCCTGGTCCTCACCAGCACAGGCACAGTCCCGGCCCTCATCAGCACAGGCACAGGCACAGGCACAGTCACGGCTCTCACCAGCTCAGCACAGTCCCAGTCCTCACCAGCACAGGCACAGGTCTGGCCCTCACCAGCTCAGCACAATCCCGGACCTCACCAGCACAGGCACAAGAACAGGCATAGTCCCGGCCTAACCAGCTCAGCGCAGTCCCGGCCCTCACCAGCTTAGCACAGTCCCGGCACTCAACAGCACAGGCACAGGCACAGGCACAGGCACAGGCACAGTCCCGGCTCTCACCAGCTCAGCACAGTCCCAGTCCTCACCAGCACAGGCACAGGCACAGTCGCAGTCCTCACCAGTGCAGGCATAGGCACAGGCACAGTCCTGGTCCTTACCAGCTCAGCACGGTCCTGGTCCTTACCAGCACAGGCACAGTTCCGTCCTCACAAACACAGGCACAGTCCCGGCCCTTATCAGCACAGGCACAGCCCTGGCCCTCACCAGCACAGGCACAGTCCTGGCCCTCACCAGCACAGGCACAGTCCCAGCCTCACCAGCACAGGTACAGTCCTGGCCCTCACCAGCCCTGGTACAGTCCTGGTCGCCACTAGCTCAGCACAGTCCCGGTCCTCACCAGGTCAGCACAGTCCCGGTCCCCACCAGCAGGCACAGTCCCGGCCCTCACCAGCTCAGCACAGTCCCGGCCCTCACCAGCACAGCACAGTCCCGGCCATCATCAGCACAGGCACAGTCCCAGTCCTCACCAGCACAGGCACAGACACAGTCCAAGTCCTCAATAGCACAGGCACAGTGCCATCCTCACCAGCACAGGCACAGAACCGGTCCTCAGCAGCACAGGCACAGATCCGGTCCTCACCAGCACAGCACAGTCCCGGCACTCACAAGCACAGGCACAGTCCCGGCCCTCACCAGCAAAGGCACAGGCACAGGCACAGGCACAGTCCCGGTCTCACCAGCACAGGCACAGTCCCGGTCCTCACCAGCACAGGCACAGGCACAGTCCCAGTCCTCACCAGCACAGGCGCAGGCACAGTCCCAGTCCTCACCAGCACAGGCACAGGCACAGTCGCAGTCCTCACCAGCAGAGGCACAGGCACAGGCACAGTCCTGGTCCTTACCAGCTCAGCACAGTTCCGGCTCTCACCAGCACAGGCACAGTCCTGGTCCTCACAAGCACAGGCACAGTCCCGGCCCTCACCAACACAGGCACAGTCCCGGCCATCTCCAGCACAGGCACAGTCCTGGCCCTCACCAGCACAGGCACAGTCCCGGCCCTCACCAGCACAGGCACAGTCCCAGCCCTCACCAGCACAGGCACAGTCCCAGCCCTCACCAGCACAACACAGTCCCAGCCCTCACCAGCACAGGCACAGTCCCGGCCATCACCAGCTCAGCACAGTTCCGTCCTCACCGGCACAGGCACAGTCCCGGCCAATCACCAACACAGGCACAGACCTGGCCCTCACCAGCACAGGCACAGTCCCAGCCCTCACCAGCAAAGCACAGTCCTGGTCCTCACCAGCACAGGCACAGATCCGGTCCTCAGCAGCACTGCACAGTCCCGGCCCTCACATGCACAGGCACAGTCCTGGTCCTTACCAGCTCAGCACAGTCCCGGCTCTCACCAGCACAGGCACAGTCCTGGTCCTCACAAGCACAGGCACAGTCCCGGCCCTCACCAACACAGGCACAGTCCCGGCCATCTCCAGCACAGGCACAGTCCTGGCCCTCACAAGCACAGGCACAGTCCTGGCCCTCACCAGCACAGGCACAGTCCCAGCCATCACCAGCACAGGTACAGTCCCAGCCCTCACCAGCACAGCACAGTCCTGGTCCTCGCCAGAACAGGCACAGTTCCGTCCTCACCAGCACAGGCACAGTCCCGGCCATCAACAGCACAGGCACAGTCCTGGCCCTCACCAGCACAGGTACAGTCCTGGTCGCTACCAGCAGAGGCACAGTCTCGGCCCTCACCAGCACAGGCACAGGCACAGTCCCGGCCCTCACCAGCCCTGGTACAGTCCTGGTCGCCACTAGCTCAGCACAGTCCCGGTCCTCACCAGCTCAGCACAGTCCCGGTCCCCAACAGCACAGGCACAGTCCCGGCCCTTACCAGATCAGCACAGTCCCGGCCCACACCAGCACAGCACAGTCCCGGCCCTCACCAGCACAGCACAGTCCCGGCCATCACCAGCACAGGCACAGTCCCAGTCCTCACCAGCACAGGCACAGACACATTCCAAGTCCTCAACAGCACAGGCACAGTCCCATCCTCACCAGCACAGGCACAGATCCGGTCCTCAGCAGCACAGGCACAGTCCTGGCCCTCACCAGCACAGGCACAGTCCCAGCCCTCACCAGCACAGCACAGTCCCAGCCCTCACAGCACAGCACAGTACCGGCCCTCACCAGCACAGGTACAGTGCTGGTCGCCACCAGCACAGGCACAGTCCCGGCCCTCACCAGCACAGGCAAAGGCACAGGCACAGTCCCAATCCTCACCAGCACAGGCACAGACACAGTCCCGGTCGTCAACTGCACAGGCACAGTCGCAGTCCTCACCAGCACAGGCACAGATCCGGTCCTCAGCAGCACAGCACAGTCTCGGTCCTCACCAGCACAGGCACAGTCCCGGCACTCAACAGCACAGGCACAGGCACAGGCACAGGCACAGTCCCGGGCCTCACCAGCACACGCACAGTTCTGTCCTCGCCAGCACAGGCACAGTCCTGGTCCTCACCAGCACAGGCACAGTCCCGGCCCTCATCAGCACAGGCACAGGCACAGGCACAGTCCCAGCTCTCACCAGCTCAGCACAGTCCCAGTCCTCACCAGCACAGGCACAGTTCTGGCCCTCACCAGCTCAGCACAGTCCCGGACCTCACCAGCACAGGCACAAGAACAGGCATAGTCCCGGCCTAACCAGCTCAGCGCAGTCCCGGCCCCCACCAGCTTAGCACAGTCCCGGCACTCAACAGCACAGGCACAGGCACAGGCACAGGCACAGGCACAGGCACAGTCCCGGCTCTCACCAGCTCAGCACAGTCCCAGTCCTCACCAGCACAGGCACAGGCACAGTCGCAGTCCTCACCAGTGCAGGCATAGGCACAGGCACAGTCCTGGTCCTTACCAGCTCAGCACGGTCCTGGTCCTCACCAGCACAGGCACAGTTCCGTCCTCACAAACACAGGCACAGTCCCGGCCCTTACCAGGACAGGCACAGCCCTGGCCCTCACCAGCACAGGCACAGTCCTGGCCCTCACCAGCACAGGCACAGTCCCAGCCTCACCAGCACAGGTACAGTCCTGGCCCTCACCAGCCCTGGTACAGTCCTGGTCGCCACTAGCTCAGCACAGTCCCGGTCCTCACCAGGTCAGCACAGTCCCGGTCCCCACCAGCAGGCACAGTCCCGGCCCTCACCAGCTCAGCACAGTCCCGGCCCTCACCAGCACAGCACAGTCCCGGCCATCATCAGCACAGGCACAGTCCCAGTCCTCACCAGCACAGGCACAGACACAGTCCAAGTCCTCAATAGCACAGGCACAGTGCCATCCTCACCAGCACAGGCACAGAACCGGTCCTCAGCAGCACAGGCACAGATCCGGTCCTCACCAGAACAGCACAGTCCCGGCACTCACAAGCACAGGCACAGTCCCGGCCCTCACCAGCAAAGGCACAGGCACAGGCACAGGCACAGTCCCGGTCTCACCAGCACAGGCACAGTCCCGGTCCTCACCAGCACAGGCACAGGCACAGTCCCAGTCCTCACCAGCACAGGCGCAGGCACAGTCCCAGTCCTCACCAGCACAGGCACAGGCACAGTCGCAGTCCTCACCAGCAGAGGCACAGGCACAGGCACAGTCCTGGTCCTTACCAGCTCAGCACAGTCCCGGCTCTCACCAGCACAGGCACAGTCCCGGCCCTCACCAACACAGGCACAGTCCCGGCCATCTCCAGCACAGGCACAGTCCTGGCCCTCACCAGCACAGGCACAGTCCTGGCCCTCACCAGCACAGGCACAGTCCCGGCCCTCACCAGCACAGGCACAGTCCCAGCCCTCACCAGCACAGGCACAGTCCCAGCCCTCACCAGCACAACACAGTCCCAGCCCTCACCAGCACAGGCACAGTCCCGGCCATCACCAGCTCAGCACAGTTCCGTCCTCACCGGCACAGGCACAGTCCCGGCCATCACCAACACAGGCACAGACCTGGCCCTCACCAGCACAGGCACAGTCCCAGCCCTCACCAGCAAAGCACAGTCCTGGTCCTCACCAGCACAGGCACAGATCCGGTCCTCAGCAGCACTGCACAGTCCCGGCCCTCACAAGCACAGGCACAGTCCCGGCCCTCACCAGCTCAGCACAGTCCTGGTCCTCACCAGCACAGGTACAGTCCCAATCCTCAACAGCACAGGCACAGATACGGCCACACCAGCACAGGCACAGGCACAGTCCCAGCCCTCACCAGCACAGCACAAACCCGGTCCTCACCAGCACAGCACAGTCCCGGCCCTCACCAGCACAGGCACAGTCCCAGTCCTCACCAGCACAGGCACAGTCCCAGTCCTCACCAGCACAAGCACAGGTACATGCACAGTCCCGGCCCTCACCAGCACAGGCACAGCACAGGCACAGGCACAGGCACAGGCACAGTACCGGCCCTCACCAGCTCAGCACAGTCCTGGTCCCCACCAGCACAGGCACAGTCCCGGCCCTCACCAGCACAGGCACAGACACAGGCACATGGCACAGTACCGGCCCTCACCAGCTCAGCACAGTCCCGGACCACACCAGCACAAGCACAGTCCCGGTCCTCACCAGCACAGGCACAGGCACAGTCCCGGTCCTCACCAGCTCAGCACAGTCCCAGTCCTCACCAGCACAGGCACAGGCACAGGCATAGTCCCGGCGCTCACTAGCTCAGCACAGTCCTGGCCCTCACCAGCACAGGCACAGTCCCGGTCTCACCAGCACAGGCACAGTCCCGGTCTCACCAGCACAGGCACAGTCCTGGTGCTCACCAGCACCAGCACAGGCACAGGCACAGTCCCGGTCTCACCAGCACAGGCACAGTCCCGGTCTGACCAGCACAGGCACAGTCCCGGTCCTCACCAGCAAAGGCACAGGCACAGGCACAGTCCCGGTCTCACCAGCACAGGCACAGTCCCAGTCCTCACCAGCACAGGCGCAGGCACAGTCCCAGTCCTCACCAGCACAGGCACAGGCACAGTCGCAGTCCTCACCAGCAGAGGCACAGGCACAGGCACAGTCCTGGTCCTTACCAGCTCAGCACAGTCCCGGCTCTCACCAGCACAGGCACAGTCCTGGCCATCACCAGCACAGGCACAGTCCTGGCCCTCACAAGCACAGGCACAGTCCTGGCCCTCACCAGCACAGGCACAGTCCCAGCCATCACCAGCACAGGCACAGTCCCAGCCCTCACCAGCACAGCACAGTCCTGGTCCTCGCCAGAACAGGCACAGTTCCGTCCTCACCAGCACAGGCACAGTCCTGGCCCTCACCAGCACAGGTACAGTCCTGGTCGCTACCAGCAGAGGCACAGTCTCGGCCCTCACCAGCACAGGCACAGGCACAGATCCGGTCCTCAGCAGCACTGCACAGTCCCGGCCCTCACCAGCACAGGCACAGTCCCGGCTCCCACCAGCACAGGTCCAGTCCTGGTCGCTACCAGCACAGGCACAGTCTCGGCCCTCACCAGCACAGGCACAGGCACAGTCCCGGTCCTCACCAGCCCTGGTACAGTCCTGGTCGCCACTAGCTCAGCACAGTCCCGGTCCTCACCAGCTCAGCACAGTCCCGGTCCCCAACAGCACAGGCACAGTCCCGGCCCTTACCAGATCAGCACAGTCCCGGCCCACACCAGCACAGCACAGTCCCGGCCCTCACCAGCACAGCACAGTCCCGGCCATCACCAGCACAGGCACAGTCCCAGTCCTCACCAGCACAGGCACAGACACATTCCAAGTCCTCAACAGCACAGGCACAGTCCCATCCTCACCAGCACAGGCACAGATCCGGTCCTCAGCAGCACAGGCACAGTCCTGGCCCTCACCAGCACAGGCACAGTCCCAGCCCTCACCAGCACAGCACAGTCCCAGCCCTCACCAGCACAGCACAGTACCGGCCCTCACCAGCACAGGTACAGTCCTGGTCGCCACCAGTACAGGCACAGTCCCGGCCCTCACCAGCACAGGCAAAGGCACAGGCACAGTCCTGGTCCTCACCAGCACAGACACAGTCCTGGTCCTCACCAGCAGAGGCACAGACACAGTCCCGGTTGTCACCTGCACAGGCACAGATCTGGACCTCATCAGCACACGCACAGTTCCGTCCTCGCCAGCACAGGCACAATCCTGGTCCTCACCAGCTCAGCACAGTCCCGGCCCTCACCAGCACAGCATAGTCACAGTCCTCACCAGCACAGGCACAGTCCCGGCCCTCACCAGCTCAGCACAGTCCCGGCCCTCACCAGCACAGGCACAGGCACAGGCATAGTCCCGGCGCTCACCAGCTCAGCACAGTCCCGGCCCTCATCAGCACAGGCACAGGTACAGGTACATTCCCGGTCCTCACCAGCACAGGCACAGGCACAGGTACAGTCCCGGTCCTCACCAGCACAGGCACAGTCCCGGTCCTCACTTGCACAGGCACAGTCCCGGCCTAACCAGCTCAGCACAGTCCCGGCCCTCACCAGCTCAGCACAGTCCCGGTCCTCAACAGCACAGGCACAGGCACAGGCACAGTCCCGGTCTCACCAGCACAGGCACAGTTCCAGTCTCACCAGCACAGGCACAGTCCTGGTCCTCACCAGCACCAGCACAGGCACAGTCGTGGTCCTCACCAGCACCAGCACAGGCACAGTCCCGGTCCTCACCAGCACAGGCACAGTCCCACTCCCAGTTCTCACCAGCACAGGCACAGTCCCGGTCCTGACCAGCACAGGCACAGGCACAGTCCCAGTCCTCACCGGCAAAGGCACAGGCACAGTCCCGGTCTCACCAGCACAGGCACAGTCCCGGTCTCACCAGCACAGGCACAGTCCTTGTCCTCACCAGCACCAGCACAGGCACAGTCCTGGTCCGCACCAGCACCAGCAGAGGCAAAGTCCCGGTCCTCACCAGCTCAGGCACAGTCCCACTCCCAGTCCTCACCAGCACAGGCACAGTCCCAGTCCTCACCAGCACAGGCACAGGCACAGGCACAGGCACAGTCCTGGTCCTCACCAGCTCAGCACAGTCCTGGTCCTCACCAGCACAGACACAGGAACAGTCCTCACCAGCTCCGCCCAGTCCTGGCCCTCACCAGCACAGCACAGTCCTGGTCCGCACCAGCACAAGCACAGTCCCGGCCCTCACCAGCACAGGCGCGGTCCCGGCCCTCACAAGCACCGGCACAGTTCCGGCCCTCACCAGCTCAGCACAGTCCCGGTCCTCACCAGCACAGGCACAGTCCCGGCCCTCACCAGCTCAGCACTGTCCCGGTCTCACCAGCACAGTCATAGACCTGGCCCTCACCAGCACAGGCACAGTCCCAGCCCTCACCACCACAGGCACAGTCCCAGCCCTCACCAGCACAGCACAGTCCTGGTCCTCACCAACACAGGCACAGTTCCGTCCTCACCAGCACAGGCACAGTCCCGGCCATCACCAACACAGGCACAGACCTGGCCCTCACCAGCACAGGCACAGTCCCAGCCCTCACCAGCACAGCACAGTCCTGGTCCTCACCAGCACAGGCACAGATCCGGTCCTCAGCAGCACTGCACAGTCCCGGCCCTCACCAGCACAGGCACAGGCACAGTCCCGGCCCTCACCAGCACAGGTACAGTCCTGGTCGCCATCAGCACAGGCACAGTCCCGGCCCTCACCAGCACAGGCACAGGCACAGTCCCGGCCCATACCAGCACTGGTACGGTCCTGGTCGCCACCAGCTCAGCACGGTCCCGGTCCTCACCAGCTCAGCACAGTCCCGGTCCTCACCAGCACAGGCACAATCCCGGCCCTCACCAGCACAGCACAGCCCCGGCCCTCACCAGCACAGCACAGTCCCGGCCCTCACCAGCACAGGCACAGCCCCATCCTCACCAGCTCAGGCACAGGCTCAGTCCTCACCAGCACAGTCACAGATCCGGTCCTCAGCAGCACAGGCACAGATCCGGTCCTCACCAGCACAGGCACAGTCCCAGCCCTCACCAGCTCAGCACAGTCCCAGTCCTCACCAGCACAGGCACAGATCCGGTCCTCAGCGGAACAGGCACAGGTCCGGTCCTCACCAGCACAGGCACAGGCACAGGAACAGTCCCAGACCTCACCAGCACAGGCACAGTCACAGTTACAGTCCCGGTCCTCACCAGCACAGGCACAGTCCCATCCTCACCAGCACAGGCACAGGCACAGTCCCGGTCCTCACCCGCACAGGCACAGTCCCATCCTCAACAGCACAGGCACAGGCTCAATCCTCACCAGCACAGGCATAGTCCCATCCTCAACAGCACAAGCACAGGCTCAGTCCTCACCAGCACTGGCACAGTTCCGGTCCTCAGCAGCACAGGCACAGATCCGGTCCTCACCAGCACAGGCACAGTCCCGGCCCTCACCAGCTCAGAACAGTCCCAGTTCTCACCAGCACAGGCACAGATCCAGTCCTCAGCGGCACAGGCACAGATCCGGTCTTCACCAGCACAGGCACAGGAACAGTCCCAGACCTCACCAGCACAGGCACAGTCCCGGCCCTCACCAGCACAGGCACAGTTCCGTCCTCGCCAGCACAGGCCCAGTCCCGGTCCTCACAAGCTTAGCACAGTCCCGGCTCTCACCAACACAGGCACAGGCACAGGCACAGTCCCGGCCCTCACCAGCTCAGCACAGTCCCGGCCCCCACCAGCTCAGCACAGTCCCGGTCTCACCAGCACAGGCACAGTCCCGGTCTCAACAGCACAGGCACAGTCCTGGTCCACACCAGCACCAGCACAGGCACAGGCACAGTCCCAGTCTCACCAGCACAGGCACAGTCCCGGTCCTCACCAGCAAAGGCACAGGCACAGGCACAGTCCTGGTCTCACCAGCACAGGCACAGTCCCGCTCTCACCAGCATAGGCACAGTCCCAGTCTCACCAGCACAGGCACAGTCCTGGTCCTCACCAGCACCAGCACAGGCACAGTCCTGGTCCTCACCAGCACCAGCACAGGCACAGTACCGGTCCTCACCAGCACAGACACAGTCCCACTCCCAGTCCTCAACAGCACAGGCACAGTCCCGGTCCTCACCAGCACAGGAACAGGCACAGTCCCAGTCCTCACCAGCACAGGCGCAGGCACAGTCCCAGTCCTCACCAGCACAGGCACAGGCACAGGCACAGTCGCAGTCCTCACCAACACAGGCACAGGCACAGGCACAGTCCTGGTCCTTACCAGCTCAGCACGGTCCTGGTCCTCACCAGCACAGGCACAGGAACAGTCCTCACCAGCTCAGCACAGTCCCGGCTCTCACCAGCACAGGCACAGTCCTGGTCCTCACCAGCACAGGCACAGTCCCAGCCCTCACCAGCACAGGCACAGTCCCGGCCCTCACAAGCACAGGCACAGTCCCGGCCCTCACAAGCACAGGCACAATTCTAGCCCTCACCAGCACAGGCACAGTTCCGGCCCTGACCATCTCAGCACAGGAACAAGCCCTCACCAGCACAGGCACAGTTCCAGCCCTCACCAGCACAGGCAAAGTCCGGTCCTCACCAGCACAAGCACCGGCACAGAAACAGTCCCAGACCTCACCAGCACAGGCACAGGCACAGTCACAGTCCCGGTCCTCACCAGCACAGGCACAGTCCCATCCTCACCAGCACAGGCACAGGCACAGTCCCGGTCCTCACCAGCACAGCACAGTCCCGGCACTCACAAGCACAGGCACAGATCCGGTCCTCACCAGCACAGCACAGTCCCGGCACTCACAAGCACAGGCACAGTCCCGGCCCTCACCAGCACAGGACAGTCCCGGCCCTCACCAGCACAGCACAGTCCAGGCCATCACCAGCACAGGCACAGTCCCAGTCCTCGCCAGCACAGGCACAATCCCGGCCCTCACCAGAACTGGCAGAGTCCCAGCCCTCATCAGCACAGCACAGTCCCGGTCCTCACCAGCACAGGCACAATTCTAGCCCTCACCAGCTCAGCACAGTCCCGGCTCTCACCAGCACAGGCACAGTCCTGGTCCTCACCAGCACAGGCACAGTCCCGGCCATCACCAGCACAGGCACAGTCCTGGCCCTCACCAGCACTGGCACAGTCCTGGCCCTCACCAGCACAGGCACAGTCCCAGCCATCACCAGCACAGGCACAGTCCCAGCCCTCACCAGTGCAGCACAGTCCTAGTCCTCACCAGCACAGGCACAGATCCGGTCCTCAGCAGCACTGCACAGTCCCAGCCCTCACCAGCACAGGTACAGTACTGTTCGCTACCAGCACAGGCACAGTCTCGGCCCTCACCAGCACAGGCACAGGCACAGTCCCGGACCTCACCAGCCCTGGTATAGTCCTGGTCGCCACTAGCTCAGCACAGTCCCGGCCCTCACCAGCACAGCACAGTCCCGGCCCTCACCAGCACAGCACAGTCCAGGCCATCACCAGCACAGGCACAGTCCAGGTCCTCGCCAGCACAGGCACAGACACAGTCCAAGTCCTCAATAGCACAGGCACAGTCCCATCCTCACCAGCACAGGCACAGATCCGGTCCTCAGCAGCACAGGCACAGTCCCGGCACTCACCAGCACAGCCACAGGCACAGTCACAGTCCCGGTCCTCACCAGCACAGGCATAGTCCCATCCTCAGCAGCACAGGAACAGGCTCAGTCCTCACCAGCACAGGCACAGATCCGGTCCTCAGCAGCACAGGCACAGGCACAGTCCTGGCCCTCACCAGCACACGCACAGTTCCGTCCTCGCCAGCACAGGCACAATCCTGGTCCTCACCAGCTCAGCACAGTCCCGGCCCTCACCAGCACAGCATAGTCCCAGTCCTCACCAGCACAGGCACAGTCCCGGCCCTCACCAGCTCAGCACAGTCCCGGCCCTCACCAGCACAGCATAGTCCCAGTCCTCACCAGCACAGGCACAGTCCCGGCCCTCACCAGCTCAGCACAGTCCCGGCCCTCACCAGCACAGGCACAGGCACAGGCATAGTCCCGGCGCTCACCAGCTCAGCACAGTCCCGGCCCTCATCAGCACAGGCACAGGTACAGGTACATTCCCGGTCCTCACCAGCACAGGCACAGGCACAGGTACAGTCCCGGTCCTCACCAGCACAGGCACAGTCCCGGTCCTCACTTGCACAGGCACAGTCCCGGCCTAACCAGCTCAGCACAGTCCCGGCCCTCACCAGCTCAGCACAGTCCCGGTCCTCAACAGCACAGGCACAGGCACAGGCACAGTCCCGGTCTCACCAGCACAGGCACAGTTCCAGTCTCACCAGCACAGGCACAGTCCTGGTCCTCACCAGCACCAGCACAGGCACAGTCGTGGTCCTCACCAGCACCAGCACAGGCACAGTCCCGGTCCTCACCAGCACAGGCACAGTCCCACTCCCAGTTCTCACCAGCACAGGCACAGTCCCGGTCCTGACCAGCACAGGCACAGGCACAGTCCCAGTCCTCACCAGCAAAGGCACAGGCACAGTCCCGGTCTCACCAGCACAGGCACAGTCCTGGTCTCACCAGCACAGGCACAGTCCTTGTCCTCACCAGCACCAGCACAGGCACAGTCCTGGTCCGCACCAGCACCAGCAGAGGCAAAGTCCCGGTCCTCACCAGCTCAGGCACAGTCCCACTCCCAGTCCTCACCAGCACAGGCACAGTCCCAGTCCTCACCAGCACAGGCACAGGCACAGGCACAGGCACAGTCCTGGTCCTCACCAGCTCAGCACAGTCCTGGTCCTCACCAGCACAGACACAGGAACAGTCCTCACCAGCTCAGCCCAGTCCTGGCCCTCACCAGCACAGCACAGTCCTGGTCCGCACCAGCACAAGCACAGTCCCGGCCCTCACCAGCACAGGCGCAGTCCCGGCCCTCACAAGCACCGGCACAGTTCCAATCCTCACCAGCTCAGCACAGTCCCGGTCCTCACCAGCACAGGCACAGTCCCGGCCCTCACCAGCTCAGCACTGTCCCGGTCTCACCAGCACAGTCATAGACCTGGCCCTCACCAGCACAGGCACAGTCCCAGCCCTCACCACCACAGGCACAGTCCCAGCCCTCACCAGCACAGCACAGTCCTGGTCCTCACCAACACAGGCACAGTTCCGTCCTCACCAGCACAGGCACAGTCCCGGCCATCACCAACACAGGCACAGACCTGGCCCTCACCAGCACAGGCACAGTCCCAGCCCTCACCAGCACAGCACAGTCCTGGTCCTCACCAGCACAGGCACAGATCCGGTCCTCAGCAGCACTGCACAGTCCCGGCCCTCACCAGCACAGGCACAGGCACAGTCCCGGCCCTCACCAGCACAGGTACAGTCCTGGTCGCCATCAGCACAGGCACAGTCCCGGCCCTCACCAGCACAGGCACAGGCACAGTCCCGGCCCATACCAGCACTGGTACAGTCCTGGTCGCCACCAGCTCAGCACGGTCCCGGTCCTCACCAGCTCAGCACAGTCCCGGTCCTCACCAGCACAGGCACAATCCCGGCCATCACCAGCACAGCACAGCCCAGGCCCTCACCAGCACAGCACAGTCCCGGCCCTCACCAGCACAGGCACAGCCCCATCCTCACCAGCTCAGGCACAGGCTCAGTCCTCACCAGCACAGTCACAGATCCGGTCCTCAGCAGCACAGGCACAGATCCGGTCCTCACCAGCACAGGCACAGTCCCAGCCCTCACCAGCTCAGCACAGTCCCAGTCCTCACCAGCACAGGCACAGATCCGGTCCTCAGCGGAACAGGCACAGGTCCGGTCCTCACCAGCACAGGCACAGGCACAGGAACAGTCCCAGACCTCACCAGCACAGGCACAGTCACAGTTACAGTCCCGGTCCTCACCAGCACAGGCACAGGCACAGGAACAGTCCCAGACCTCACCAGCACAGGCACAGTCACAGTTACAGTCCCGGTCCTCACCAGCACAGGCACAGTCCCATCCTCACCAGCACAGGCACAGGCACAGTCCCGGTCCTCACCCGCACAGGCACAGTCCCATCCTCAACAGCACAGGCACAGGCTCAATCCTCACCAGCACAGGCATAGTCCCATCCTCAACAGCACAAGCACAGGCTCAGTCCTCACCAGCACTGGCACAGTTCCGGTCCTCAGCAGCACAGGCACAGATCCGGTCCTCACCAGCACAGGCACAGTCCCGGCCCTCACCAGCTCAGAACAGTCCCAGTTCTCACCAGCACAGGCACAGATCCAGTCCTCAGCGGCACAGGCACAGATCCGGTCTTCACCAGCACAGGCACAGGAACAGTCCCAGACCTCACCAGCACAGGCACAGTCCCGGCCCTCACCACCACAGGCACAGTTCCGTCCTCGCCAGCACAGGCCCAGTCCCGGTCCTCACAAGTTTAGCACAGTCCCGGCTCTCACCAACACAGGCACAGGCACAGGCACAGTCCCGGCCCTCACCAGCTCAGCACAGTCCCGGCCCCCACCAGCTCAGCACAGTCCTGGTCTCACCAGCACAGGCACAGTCCCGGTCTCAACAGCACAGGCACAGTCCTGGTCCACACCAGCACCAGCACAGGCACAGGCACAGTCCCAGTCTCCCCAGCACAGGCACAGTCCCGGTCCTCACAAGCAAAGGCACAGGCACAGGCACAGTCCTGGTCTCACCAGCACAGGCACAGTCCTGCTCTCACCAGCACAGGCACAGTCCCAGTCTCACCAGCACAGGCACAGTCCTGGTCCTCACCAGCACCAGCACAGGCACAGTCCTGGTCCTCACCAGCACCAGCACAGGCACAGTACCGGTCCTACCAGCACAGACACAGTCCCACTCCCAGTCCTCAACAGCACAGGCACAGTCCCGGTCCTCACCAGCACAGGAACAGGCACAGTCCCAGTCCTCACCAGCACAGGCGCAGGCACAGTCCCAGTCCTCACCAGCACAGGCACAGGCACAGGCACAGTCGCAGTCCTCACCAGCACAGGCACAGGCACAGGCACAGTCCTGGTCCTTACCAGCTCAGCACGGTCCTGGTCCTCACCAGCACAGGCACAGGAACAGTCCTCACCAGCTCAGCACAGTCCCGGCTCTCACCAGCACAGGCACAGTCCTGGTCCTCACCAGCACAGGCACAATTCTAGCCCTCACCAGCACAGGCACAGTTCCGGCCCTGACCATCTCAGCACAGGAACAAGCCCTCACCAGCACAGGCACAGTTCCAGCCCTCACCAGCACAGGCAAAGTCCGGTCCTCACCAGCACAAGCACCGGCACAGAAACAGTCCCAGACCTCACCAGCACAGGCACAGGCACAGTCACAGTCCCGGTCCTCACCAGCACAGGCACAGTCCCATCCTCACCAGCACAGGCACAGGCACAGTCCCGGTCCTCACCAGCACAGCACAGTCCCGGCACTCACAAGCACAGGCACAGATCCGGTCCTCACCAGCACAGCACAGTCCCGGCACTCACAAGCACAGGCACAGTCCCGGCCCTCACCAGCACAGGACAGTCCCGGCCCTCACCAGCACAGCACAGTCCAGGCCATCACCAGCACAGGCACAGTCCCAGTCCTCGCCAGCACAGGCACAATCCCGGCCCTCACCAGAACTGGCAGAGTCCCAGCCCTCATCAGCACAGCACAGTCCCGGTCCTCACCAGCACAGGCACAATTCTAGCCCTCACTAGCTCAGCACAGTCCCGGCTCTCACCAGCACAGGCACAGTCCTGGTCCTCACCAGCACAGGCACAGTCCCGGCCATCACCAGCACAGGCACAGTCCTGGCCCTCACCAGCACTGGCACAGTCCTGGCCCTCACCAGCACAGGCACAGTCCCAGCCATCACCAGCACAGGCACAGTCCCAGCCCTCACCAGTGCAGCACAGTCCTAGTCCTCACCAGCACAGGCACAGATCCGGTCCTCAGCAGCACTGCACAGTCCCAGCCCTCACCAGCACAGGTACAGTACTGTTCGCTACCAGCACAGGCACAGTCTCGGCCCTCACCAGCACAGGCACAGGCACAGTCCCGGACCTCACCAGCCCTGGTATAGTCCTGGTCGCCACTAGCTCAGCACAGTCCCGGCCCTCACCAGCACAGCACAGTCCCGGCCCTCACCAGCACAGCACAGTCCAGGCCATCACCAGCACAGGCACAGTCCCAGTCCTCGCCAGCACAGGCACAGACACAGTCCAAGTCCTCAATAGCACAGGCACAGTCCCATCCTCACCAGCACAGGCACAGATCCGGTCCTCAGCAGCACAGGCACAGTCCCGGCACTCACCAGCACAGCCACAGGCACAGTCACAGTCCCGGTCCTCACCAGCACAGGCATAGTCCCATCCTCAGCAGCACAGGAACAGGCTCAGTCCTCACCAGCACAGGCACAGATCCGGTCCTCAGCAGCACAGGCACAGATCCGGTCCTCACCAGCACAGCACAGTCCCGGCACTCACAAGCACAGGCACAGTCCCGGCCCTCACCAGCACAGGACAGTCCTGGCCCTCACCAGCTCAGCACAGTCCCGTTCCTCACCAGCACAGGCACAGTCCCGGCCCTCACCAGTACAGGCACAGTCCCATGCCTCACCAGCACCAGCACAGTCCCGGTCCTCACCAGCACAGGCACATTCCTGGCCCCCACCAGCACAGGCACAGTCCGAGCCCTCACCAGCACAGGCACAGTGCCGGTCCTCACCAGCACAGGCACATGCACAGTACCGGCCCTCACCAGCACAGGCACAGTCCCGGCCCTCACCAGCACAGGCACAGGAACAGATCCGGTCCTCACCAGCACAGGCACAGGCACAGTCCCGGTCCTCACCAGCACAGGCACAGGCACAGGCACAGTCCCGGCCCTCACCTGCACAGGCACAGGCACAGTCCCGGCCCTCATCAGCACATACACGGACACAGGCACAGGCACAGTCCCGGCACTCTCCAGCTCAGCACAGTCCCGGTTTCCACAAGCACAGGCACAGTCCCGGGCCTCACCCGCACACGCACAGTGCCGGAACTCACCAGCACAGGCACTGGCACAGGCACAGGAACAGTCCTAGACCTCACCAGCACAGGCACAGTCGCGGCCCTCACCAGCACAGCACAGTCCCGGCCCTCACCAGCACAGCACAGTCCTGGTCCTCATCAGCACAGGCACAAATACGGTCCTCAGCAGCACAGGCACAGTCCCGGCCCTCACCAGCTCAGAACAGTCCCAGTTCTCACCAGCACAGGCACAGATCCGGTCCTCAGCGGCACAGGCACAGATCCGGTCCTCACCAGCACAGGCACAGTTCCGTCCTCGCCAGCACAGGCACAGTCCCGGTCCTCACCAGCTCAGCACAGTCCCGGCCCTCACCAGCACAGGAACAGTCCCGGCCCTCACCAGCTCATCACAGTCCCGGTCCTCACCAGCACAGGCACAGGCACAGGCACAGGCACAGGCACAGGCACAGGCACAGGCACAGTCCAGGCTCTCACCAGCTCAGCACAGTCCTGATCCTCACCAGCACAGGCACAGTCCCGGACCTCACAAGCACAGGCACAGTCCCGGCCCTCACCAGCACAGGAACAGTCCGGCCCTCACCAGCTCAGCACAGTACCGGTCCTCACCAGCACAGGCACAGTCCCAGCCCTCACCAGCACAGCACAGTCCTGGTCCTCACCAGCACAGGCACAGATCCGGTCCTCAGCAGCACTGCACAGTCCCGGCCCTCACCAGCACAGGCACAGGCACAGTCCCGGCCCTCACCAGCGCAGGTACAGTCCTGGTCGCCATCAGCACAGGCACAGTCCCGGCCCTCACCAGCACAGGCACTGGCACAGTCCCGGCCCATACCAGCACTGGTACAGTCCTGGTCGCCACCAGCTCAGCACGGTCCCGGTCCTCACCAGCTCAGCACAGTCCCGGTCCTCACCAGCACAGGCACAATCCCGGCCATCACCAGCACAGCACAGCCCAGGCCCTCACCAGCACAGCACAGTCCCGGCCCTCACCAGCAGAGGCACAGCACCATCCTCACCAGCTCAGGCACAGGCTCAGTCCTCACCAGCACAGTCACAGATCCGGTCCTCAGCAGCACAGGCACAGATCCGGTCCTCACCAGCACAGGCACAGTCTCAGCCCTCACCAGCTCAGCACAGTCCCAGTCCTCACCAGCACAGGCACAGATCCGGTCCTCAGCGGAACAGGCACAGGTCCGGTCCTCACCAGCACAGGCACAGGCACAGGAACAGTCCCAGACCTCACCAGCACAGGCACAGTCACAGTTACAGTCCCGGTCCTCACCAGCACAGGCACAGTCCCATCCTCACCAGCACAGGCACAGGCACAGTCCCGGTCCTCACCCGCACAGGCACAGTCCCATCCTCAACAGCACAGGCACAGGCTCAATCCTCACCAGCACAGGCATAGTCCCATCCTCAACAGCACAAGCACAGGCTCAGTCCTCACCAGCACTGGCACAGTTCCGGTCCTCAGCAGCACAGGCACAGATCCGGTCCTCACCAGCACAGGCACAGTCCCGGCCCTCACCAGCTCAGAACAGTCCCAGTTCTCACCAGCACAGGCACAGATCCAGTCCTCAGCGGCACAGGCACAGATCCGGTCTTCACCAGCACAGGCACAGGAACAGTCCCAGACCTCACCAGCACAGGCACAGTCCCGGCCCTCACCAGCACAGGCACAGTTCCGTCCTCACCAGCACAGGCCCAGTCCCGGTCCTCACAAGCCTAGCACAGTCCCGGCTCTCACCAACACAGGCACAGGCACAGGCACAGTCCCGGCCCTCACCAGCTCAGCACAGTCCCGGCCCCCACCAGCTCAGCACAGTCCCGGTCTCACCAGCACAGGCACAGTCCCGGTCTCAACAGCACAGGCACAGTCCTGGTCCACACCAGCACCAGCACAGGCACAGGCACAGTCCCAGTCTCACCAGCACAGGCACAGTCCCGGTCCTCACCAGCAAAGGCACAGGCACAGGCACAGTCCTGGTCTCACCAGCACAGGCACAGTCCCGCTCTCACCAGCACAGGCACAGTCCCAGTCTCACCAGCACAGGCACAGTCCTGGTCCTCACCAGCACCAGCACAGGCACAGTCCTGGTCCTCACCAGCACAGACACAGTCCCACTCCCAGTCCTCAACAGCACAGGCACAGTCCCAGTCCTCACCAGCACAGGAACAGGCACAGTCCCAGTCCTCACCAGCACAGGCGCAGGCACAGTCCCAGTCCTCACCAGCACAGGCACAGGCACAGTCCCAGTCCTCACCAGCACAGGCACAGGCACAGGCACAGTCCTGGTCCTTACCAGCTCAGCACGGTCCTGGTCCTCACCAGCACAGGCACAGGAACAGTCCTCACCAGCTCAGCACAGTCCCGGCTCTCACCAGCACAGGCACAGTCCTGGTCCTCACCAGCACAGGCACAGTCCCGGCCCTCACCAGCACAGGCACAGTCCCGGCCCTCACAAGCACAGGCACAGTCCCGGCCCTCACAAGCACAGGCACAATTCTAGCCCTCACCAGCACAGGCACAGTTCCGGCCCTGACCATCTCAGCACAGGAACAAGCCCTCACCAGCACAGGCACAGTTCCAGCCCTCACCAGCACAGGCAAAGTCCGGTCCTCACCAGCACAAGCACCGGCACAGAAACAGTCCCAGACCTCACCAGCACAGGCACAGTCCCATCCTCACCAGCACAGGCACAGGCACAGTCCCGGTCCTCACCAGCACAGCACAGTCCCGGCACTCACAAGCACAGGCACAGATCCGGTCCTCACCAGCACAGCACAGTCCCGGCACTCACAAGCACAGGCACAGTCCCGGCCCTCACCAGCACAGGACAGTCCCGGCCCTCACCAGCTCAGCACAGTCCCGTTCCTCACCAGCACAGGCACAATCCCGGCCCTCACCAGAACTGGCAGAGTCCCAGCCCTCATCAGCACAGCACAGTCCCGGTCCTCACCAGCACAGGCACAATTCTAGCCCTCACCAGCTCAGCACAGTCCCGGCTCTTTTCAGCACAGGCACAGTCCTGGTCCTCACCAGCACAGGCACAGTCCCGGCCATCACCAGCACAGGCACAGTCCTGGCCCTCACCAGCACTGGCACAGTCCTGGCCCTCACCAGCACAGGCACAGTCCCAGCCATCACCAGCACAGGCACAGTCCCAGCCCTCACCAGCACAGGACAGTCCTGGTCCTCGCCAGCACAGGCACAGTTCCGTCCTCACCAGCACAGGCACAGTCCCGGTCATCACCAGCGCAGGCACAGTCCTGGCCCACACCAGCACAGGCACAGTCCCAGCCCTCACCAGTGCAGCACAGTCCTAGTCCTCACCAGCACAGGCACAGATCCGGTCCTCAGCAGCACTGCACAGTCCCAGCCCTCACCAGCACAGGTACAGTACTGTTCGCTACCAGCACAGGCACAGTCTCGGCCCTCACCAGCACAGGCACAGGCACAGTCCCGGACCTCACCAGCCCTGGTATAGTCCTGGTCGCCACTAGCTCAGCACAGTCCCGGCCCTCACCAGCACAGCACAGTCCCGGCCCTCACCAGCACAGCACAGTCCAGGCCATCACCAGCACAGGCACAGTCCCAGTCCTCGCCAGCACAGGCACAGACACAGTCCAAGTCCTCAATAGCACAGGCACAGTCCCATCCTCACCAGCACAGGCACAGATCCGGTCCTCAGCAGCACAGGCACAGTCCCGGCACTCACCAGCACAGCCACAGGCACAGTCACAGTCCCGGTCCTCACCAGCACAGGCATAGTCCCATCCTCAGCAGCACAGGAACAGGCTCAGTCCTCACCAGCACAGGCACAGATCCGGTCCTCAGCAGCACAGGCACAGATCCGGTCCTCACCAGCACAGCACAGTCCCGGCACTCACAAGCACAGGCACAGTCCCGGCCCTCACCAGCACAGGACAGTCCTGGCCCTCACCAGCTCAGCACAGTCCCGTTCCTCACCAGCACAGGCACAGTCCCGGCCCTCACCAGTACAGGCACAGTCCCATTCCTCACCAGCACCAGCACAGTCCCGGTCCTCACCAGCACAGGCACATTCCTGGCCCTCACCAGCACAGGCACAGTCCGAGCCCTCACCAGCACAGGCACAGTGCCGGTCCTCACCAGCACAGGCACATGCACAGTACCGGCCCTCACCAGCACAGGTACAGTCCCGGTCGCCACCAGCACAGGCACAGTCCCGGCCCTCACCAGCACAGGCAAAGGCACAGGCACAGTCCTGGTCCTCACCAGCACAGACACAGTCCTGATCCTAACCAGCACAGGCACAGACACAGTCCCGGTCGTCACTTGCACAGGCACAGTCGCAGTCCTCACCAGCACAGGCACAGTCCTGGTCCTCACCAGATCAGCACAGTCCCGGCCCTCACCAGCACAGGCACAGGCACAGGCATAGTCCTGGCGCTCACAAGCTCAGCACAGTCCCGGCCCTCACCAGCACAGGCACAGGCACAGGTACAGTCCCAGTCCTCACCAGCACAGGCACAGGCACAGTCCCAGTCCTCACCAGCACAGGCACAGGCACAGTCCCAGTCCTCACCCGCACAGGCACAGGCACAGGCACAGTCCTGGTCCTTACCAGCTCAGCACGGGCCTGGTCCTCACCAGCACAGGCACAGGAACAGTCCTCACCAGCTCAGCACAGTCCCGGCTCTCACCAGCTCAGCACAGTCCTGGTCCTCACCAGCACAGGCACAGTCCCAGCCCTCACCAGCACAGGCACAGTACCGGCCCTCACCAGCACAGGCACAATTCTATCCCTCACCAGCTCAGCACAGTTCCGTCCTCACCAGCACAGGCACAGTCCCGGCCATCACCAGCACTGGCACAGTCCTGGCCCTCACCAGCACAGGCACAGTCCCAGCCATCACCAGCACAGGCACAGTCCCAGCCATCACCAGCACAGGCACAGTCCCAGCCCTCATCAGCACAGCACAGTCCCGGTCCTCACCAGCACAGGCACAGTCCTGGTCCTCACCAGCACAGGCACAGTCCCGGCCATCACCAGCACAGGCACAGTCCTGGCCCTCACCAGCACTGGCACAGTCCTGGCCCTCACCAGCACAGGCACAGTCCCAGCCATCACCAGCACAGGCACAGTCCCAGCTCTCAACAGCACAGGACAGTCCTGGTCCTCGCCAGCACAGGCACAGTTCCAACCTCACCAGCACAGGCACAGTCCCGGTCATCACCAGCGCAGGCACAGTCCTGGCCCACACCAGCACAGGTACAGTCCCAGCCCTCACCAGTGCAGGTACAGTCCTGGTCCTCACCAGCACAGGCACAGATCCGGTCCTCAGCAGCACTGCACAGTCCCAGCCCTCACCAGCACAGGTACAGTCCTGGTCGCTACCAGCACAGAGCACAGTCTCGGCCCTCACCAGCACAGGCACAGGCACAGTCCCGGACCTCACCAGCCCTGGTATAGTCCTGGTCGCCACTAGCTCAGCACAGTCCTGGCCCTCACCAGCACAGGCACAGGCACAGTCCCCGATCTCACCAGCTCAGCACAGTCCCCGTCCTCACCAGCACAGGCACAGGCTCAGTCCTCACCAGCACAGGTGCAGATCCGGTCCTCAGCAGCACAGGCACAGATCCGGTCCTCACCAGCACAGGCACAGTCCTGGCACTCACCAGCTCAGAACAGTCCCAGTTCTCACCAGCACAGGCACAGATCCGGTCCTCAGCGGCACAGGCACAGATCCGGTCTTCACCAGCACAGGCACAGGAACAGTCCCAGACCTCACCAGCACTGGCACAGTCCCGGCCCTCACCAGCACAGGCACAGTTCCGTCCTCACCAGCACAGGCAAAGTCCCGGTCCTTACCAGCTTAGCACAGTCCCGGCCCTCACCAGCACAGGCACAGTCACAGGCACAGTCCCGGCGCTCTCACCAGCTCAGAACAGTCCTGATCCTCACCAGCACAGGCACAGTCCCGGCCCTCACCAGTTTAGCACAGTCCCGGCCCTCAGCAGCTCAGCACAGTCCCGGTCTCACCAGCACAGGCACAGTCCCGGTCCTCACCAGCAAAGGCAGAGGCACAGGCACAGTCCTGGTCTCACCAGCACAGGCACAGAGCCGGTCCTCACCAGCACAGGCACATGCACAGGCACAGTCCTGGTCCTCACCAGCACAGACACAGTCCTGATCCTCACCAGCACAGGCACAGACACAGTCCCGGTCGTCACTTGCACAGGCACAGTCGCAGTCCTCACCAGCAGAGGCACAGATCCGGTCCTGAGCAGCACAGCACAGTCTCGGTCCTCACCAGCACAGGCACAGTCCCGGCACTCAACAGCACAGGCACAGGCACAGGCACAGGCACAGGCACAGTCCCGGCCCTCACCAGCACACGCACAGTTCCGTCCTCGCCAGCATAGGCACAGTCCAGGTCCTCACCAGCTCAGCACAGTCCCGGCCCTCACCAGCACAGGCACAGGCACAGGCACAGGCACAGGCACAGTCCCGGCTACACCAGCACAGCACAGTCCCAGTCCTCACCAGCACAGGCACAGTCCCGGCCCTCACCAGCTCAGCACAGTCCCGGCCCTCACCAGCACAGGCACTGGCACAGGCATAGTCCTGGCGCTCACCAGCTCAGCACAGTCCCGGCCCTCACCAGCACAGGCACAGGCACAGGCACAGGCACAGGTACAGTCCCGGTCCTCACCAGCACAGGCACTGTCCCGGACCTCTCTTGCACAGGCACAGTCCCGGCCTAACCAGCTCAGCACAGTCCCGGCCATCACCAGCACAGCACAGTCCCGGTCCTCACCAGCACAGGCACAGTACTGCCCCTCACCAGCACAGACCCAGGCGCAGGCACAGTCTTGGTACTCACCAGCACAGGCACAGTCCTGGTCCTCACCAGCACAGGCACAGTCCCAATCCTCACCAGCACAGGCACAGACACAATCCCGGTCGTCACCTGCACAGGCACAGTGCCTGTCCTCACCAGCACAGGCACACATCCGGTCCTCAGCAGGACAGCATAGTCTCAGTCCTCACCAGCACAGGCACAGTCCCGGCACTCAACAGCACAGACATAGGCACTGGCACAGGCACAGGCACAGTCCCAGTCCTCACCAGCACAGGCACTGTCCCGGCACTCAACAGCACAGGCACAGGCACAGGCACAGGCACAGGCACAGGCACAGGCACAGTCCCGGCCCTCACCAGCACAGGCACAGGCACAGTCCCGGCTCCCACCAGCTCAGCACAGTCCCGGCCCTCGCCAGCACAGGCACAGTTCCGTCCTCGCCAGCACAGGCACAGTCCTGGTCCTCACCAGCTCAGCACAGTCCCGGCCCTCACCAGCACAGGAACAGTCCCGGCCCTCACCAGCTCATCACAGTCCCGGTCCTCACCAGCACAGGCACAGTCCCAGCCCTCACCAGCACAGGCACAGCCCCAGCCGTCACCAGCACAGCGCAGACCCAGTCCTCACCAGCATAGGCACAGTCCCAGCCCTCACCAGCACAGCACAGTCCCAGTCCTCACCAGCACTGGCACAGGCACAGTACCAATCCTCACCAGCACAGGTACAGTCCCGGTCGTCACCAGCACAGGCACAGTCCCGCCCCTCACCAGCACAGGCACAGGCACAGGCACAGTCCCGGCCCTCACCAGTTCAGTACAGTCCTGGTCCTCACCAGTACAGGAACAGTCCTGGTCCTCGCCAGCACAGGCACAGTCCCAATCCTCACCAGGACAGGCACAGATCCGGTCCTCAGCAGCACAGGCACAGGCACAGTCCCGGCCCTCACCAGCACAGCACAGTCCCGGCCCTCACCAGCACAGCACAGTCCTGGCCCTCACCAGCACAGGCACAGATCCGGTCCTCAGCAGCACAGGCACAGTCTCGGTCCTCACCAGCACAGGCACAGTCCCGGCACTCAACAGCACAGGCACAGGCACAGGCTCAGTCCTCACCAGCACAGACACAGGCACAGGCACAGTCCCGGCCCTCACCAGCTCAGCGCAGTCCCAGTCCTCACCAGCACAGGCACAGATACGGTCCTCACCAGCACAGGCACTGATCCGGTCCTCACCAGCACAGGCACAGGCACAGTCCTCACCAGCACAGGCACAGGCACAGTCCCAGTCCTCACCAGCTCAGCACAGTCCCGTCCTCACCAGCACAGGAACAGTCCCGGCCCTCACCAGCAGAGGAACAGTCCTGGCCATCACCAGCACAGCACAGATCCGGTCCTCACCAGCGCAGGCACAGATCCGGTCCTCACCAGCACAGGCACAGTCCCGGCCCTCACCAGCATAGGCACAGGCCCAGTCCTCACAAGCACAGGCACAGTCCCGGCCCTCACCAGCACAGGCACAGGAACAGATCCGGTCCTCACCAACACAGGCACAGGCACAGTCCCGGCACTCTCCAGCTCAGCACAGTCCCGGTTTCCACAAGCACAGGCACAGTCCCGGGCCTCACCCGCACAGGCACAGTGCCGGAACTCACCAGCACAGACACTGGCACAGGCACAGGAACAGTCCTAGACCTCACCAGCACAGGCACAGTCCCGGCCCTCACCAGCACAGCACAGTCCCGGCCCTCACCAGCACAGCACAGTCCTGGTCCTCATCAGCATGGGCACAGATATGGTCCTCACCAGCACAGCCACAGTCCCGGCCCTCACCAGCTCAGAACAGTCCCAGTTCTCACCAGCACAGGCACAGATCCGGTCCTCAGCGGCACAGGCACAGATCCGGTCCTCACCAGCACAGGCACAGTTCCGTCCTCGCCAGCACAGGCACAGTCCCGGTCCACACCAGCTCAGCACAGTCCCGGCCCTCACCAGCACAGGAACAGTCCCGGCCCTCACCAGCTCAGAACAGTCCCTGTTCTCACCAGCACAGGCACAGATCCGGTCCTCAGCGGCACAGGCACAGATCCGGTCCTCACCAGCACAGGCACAGTTCCGTCCTCGCCAGCACAGGCACAGTCCCGGTCCTCACCAGCTCAGCACAGTCCCGGCCCTCACCAGCACAGGAACAGTCTCGGCCCTCACCAGCTTATCACAGTCCCGGTCCTCACCAGCACAGGCACAGGCACAGGCACAGGCACAGGCACAGGCACAGTCCAGGCTCTCACCAGCTCAGCACAGTCCTGATCCTCACCAGCACAGGCACAGTGCCGGACCTCACAAGCACAGGCACAGTCCCGGCCCTCACCAGCACAGGAACAGTCCGGCCCTCACCAGCTCAGCACAGTACCGGTCCTCACCAGCACAGGCACAGTCCCGGCCCTCACCAGTGCAGGCACAGTCCCAGCCCTCACCAGCACAGCACAGTCCCAGTCCTCACCAGCACAGGCACAGTCCAAGCCCTCACCAGCACAGGCACAGTCCCAGCCCTCACCAGCACAGCACAGTCCCAGTCCTCACCAGCACAGGCACAGTACTGGCCCTCACCAGCACAGGCACAGGCACAGGCACAGGCACAGTCCTGGTCCTCACCAGCACAGGCACAGTCCTGGTCCTCACCAGCACAGGCACAGTCCCAATCCTCACCAGCACAGTCCCAGCCCTCACCAGCACAGCACAGTCCCGTCACTCACCTGCACAGGCACAGGCACAGTCCCGGCCCTCACCAGCACAGCACAGTCCCGGCCCTCACCAGTGCAGGCACAGTCCCAGCCCTCACCAGCACAGCACAGTCCCAGTCCTCACCAGCACAGGCACAGTCCAAGCCCTCACCAGCACAGGCACAGTCGCAGCCCTCACCAGCACAGCACAGTCCCAGTCCTCACCAGCACAGGCACAGTACTGGCCCACACCAGCACAGGCACAGGCACAGGCACAGTCCTGGTCCTCACCAGCACAGGCACAGTCCTGGTCCTCACCAGCACAGGCACAGTCCCAATCCTCACCAGCACAGTCCCAGCCCTCACCAGCACAGCACAGTCCCGGCACTCACCTGCACAGGCACAAGCACAGTCCCGGCCCTCATCAGCACAGCACAGTCCTGGTCCTCAGCAGCACAGGCACAGATCCGGTCCTCACCAGCACAGGCACAGTCCCGGCCCATCACCAGCTCAGAACAGTCCCAGTTCTCACCAGCACAGGCACAGATCTGGTCCTCCACGGCACAGGCACAGATCCGGTCCTCACCAGCACAGGCACAGGAACAGTCCTAGACCTCACCAGCACAGGCACAGTCCTGGCCCTCACCAGCACAGGCACAGTTCCGTCCTCGCCAGCACAGGCACAGTCCCAATCCTCACCAGGACAGGCACAGATCCGGTCCTCACCAGCACAGGCACAGGCACAGTCCCGGCCCTCACCAGCACAGCACAGTCCCGGCCCTCACCAGCACAGCACAGTCCTGGTCCTCACCAGCACAGGCACAGATCCGGTCCTCACCAGCACAGGCACAGTCCCGGCCCTCACCAGCTCAGAACAGTCCCAGTTCTCACCAGCACAGGCACAGATCCGGTCCTCAGCGGCACAGGCACAGATCCGGTCCTCACCAGCACAGGCACAGTTCCGTCCTCGCCAGCACAGGCACAGTCCCGGTCCTCACCAGCTCAGCACAGTCCCGGCCCTCACCAGCACAGGCACAGGCACAGGCACAGTCCAGGCTCTCACCAGCTCAGCACAGTCCTGATCCTCACCAGCACAGGCACAGTCCCAGACCTCACAAGCACAGGCACTGGCCCGGCCCTCACCAGCACAGTAACAGTCCCGGCCCTCACCAGCTCAGTACAGTACCGGTCCTTACCAGCACAGGCACAGTCCCGGCCCTCACCAGTACAGGCACAGTCCCAGCCCTCACCAGCACAGCACAGTCCTGGTCCTCACCAGCACAGGCACAGTCCAAGCCCTCACCAGCACAGGCACAGTCCCAGCCCTCACCAGCACAGCACAGTCCCGATCCTCACCAGCACAGGCACAGTACTGGCCCTCACCAGCACAGGCACAGGCACAGGCACAGGCACAGTCCTGGTCCTCACCAGCACAGGCACAGTACTGCCCCTCACCAGCACAGACCCAGGCACAGGCACAGTCTTGGTCCTCACCAGCACAGGCACAGTCCTGGTCCTCACCAGCACAGGCACAGTCCCAATCCTCACCAGCACACGCACAGACACAATCCCGGTCGTCACCTGCACAGGCACAGTGCCTGTCCTCACCAGCACAGGCACACAACCGGTCCTCAGCAGCACAGCATAGTCTCGGTCCTCACCAGCAAAGGCACAGTCCCGGCACTCAACAGCACGGGCATAGGCACTGGCACAGGCACAGGCACAGTCCCAGTCCTCACCAGCACAGGCACTGTCCCGGCACTCAACAGCACAGGCACAGGCACAGGCACAGGCACAGGCACAGGCACAGTCCCGGCCCTCACCAGCACAGGCACAGGCACAGTCCCGGCTCCCACCAGCTCAGCACAGTCCCGGCCCTCGCCAGCACAGGCACAGTTCCGTCCTCGCCAGCACAGACACAGTCCTGGTCCTCACCAGCTCAGCACAGTCCCGGCCCTCACCAGCACAGGAACAGTCCTGGTCCTCACCAGCACAGGTACAGTCCCAATCCTCACCAGCACAGTCCCAGCCCTCACCAGCACAGCACAGTCCCGGCACTCACCTGCACAGGCACAGGCACAGTCCCGGCCCTCACCAGCACAGCACAGTCCTGGTCCTCAGCAGCACAGGCACAGATCCGGTCCTCACCAGCACAGGCACAGTCCCGGCCCCTCACCAGCTCAGAACAGTCCCAGTTATCACCAGCACAGGCACAGATCTGGTCCTCACCAGCACAGGCACAGGAACAGTCCTAGACCTCACCAGCACAGGCACAGTCCCGGCCCTCACCAGCACAGGCACAGTTCCGTCCTCGCCAGCACAGGCACAGTCCCAATCCTCACCAGGACAGGCACAGATCCGGTCCTCACCAGCAGAGGCACAGGCACAGTCCCGGCCCTCACCAGCACAGCACAGTCCTGGCCCTCACCAGCACAGCACAGTCCTGGTCCTCACCAGCACAGGCACAGATCCGGTCCTCACCAGCACAGGCACAGTCCTGGCCCTCACCAGCTCAGAACAGTCCCAGTTCTCACCAGCACAGGCACAGATCCGGTCCTCAGCGGCACAGGCACAGATCCGGTCCTCACCAGCACAGGCACAGTTCCGTCCTCGCCAGCACAGGCACAGTCCCGGTCCTCACCAGCTCAGCACAGTCCCGGCCCTCACCAGCACAGGCACAGGCACAGGCACAGGCACAGTCCAGGCTCTCACCAGCTCAGCACAGTCCTGATCCTCACCAGCACAGGCACAGTCCCAGACCTCACAAGCACAGGCACTGTCCCGGCCCTCACCAGCACAGTAACAGTCCCGGCCCTCACCAGCTCAGTACAGTACCGGTCCTTACCAGCACAGGCACAGTCCCGGCCCTCACCAAGACAGGCACAGTCCCAGCCCTCACCAGCACAGCACAGTCCTGGTCCTCACCAGCACAGGCACAGTCCAAGCCCTCACCAGCACAGGCACAGTCCCAGCCCTCACCAGCACAGCACAGTCCCGATCCTCACCAGCACAGGCACAGTACTGGCCCTCACCAGCACAGGCACAGGCACAGGCACAGGCACAGGCACAGGCACAGGCACAGTCCTGGTCCTCACCAGCACAGGCACAGTACTGCCCCTCACCAGCACAGACCCAGGCACAGGCACAGTCTTGGTCCTCACCAGCACAGGCACAGTCCTGGACCTCACCAGCACAGGCACAGTCCCAATCCTCACCAGCACAGGCACAGACACAATCCCGGTCGTCACCTGCACAGGCACAGTGCCAGTCCTCACCAGCACAGGCACACATCCGGTCCTCAGCAGCACAGCATAGTCTCCGTCCTCACCAGCACAGGCACAGTCCCGGCACTCAACAGCATGGGCATAGGCACTGGCACAGGCACAGGCACAGTCCCAGTCCTCACCAGCACAGGCACTGTCCCGGCACTCAACAGCACAGGCACAGGCACAGGCACAGGCACAGGCACAGGCACAGTCCCGGCCCTCACCAGCACAGGCACAGGCACAGTCCCGACTCCCACCAGTTCAGCACTGTCCCGGCCCTCTCCAGCACAGGCACAGTTCCGTCCTCGCCAGCAAGGCACAGTCCTGGTCCTCACCAGCTCAGCACAGTCCCGGCCCTCACCAGCACAGGAACAGTCCCGGCCCTCACCAGCTCATCACAGTCCCGGTCCTCACCAGCACAGGCACAGTCCCAGCCCTCACCAGAACAGGCACAGCCCCAGCCGTCACCAGCACAGCGCAGACCCAGTCCTCACCAGCATAGGCACAGTCCCAGCCCTCACCAGCACAGCACAGTCCCAGTCCTCACCAGCACTGGCACAGGCACAGTACCAATCCTCACCAGCACAGGTACAGTCCCGGTCGTCACCAGCACAGGCACAGTCCCGCCCCTCACCAGCACAGGCACAGGCACAGGCACAGTCCCGGCCCTCACCAGTTCAGTACAGTCCTGGTCCTCACCAGTACAGGAACAGTCCTGGTCCTCGCCAGCACAGGCACAGTCCCAATCCTCACCAGGACAGGCACAGATCCGGTCCTCAGCAGCACAGGCACAGGCACAGTCCCGGCCCTCACCAGCACAGCACAGTCCCGGCCCTCACCAGCACAGCACAGTCCTGGCCCTCACCAGCACAGGCACAGATCCGGTCCTCAGCAGCACAGGCACAGTCTCGGTCCTCACCAGCACAGGCACAGTCCCGGCACTCAACAGCACAGGCACAGGCACAGGCTCAGTCCTCACCAGCACAGACACAGGCACAGGCACAGTCCCGGCCCTCACCAGCTCAGCGCAGTCCCAGTCCTCACCAGCACAGGCACAGATACGGTCCTCACCAGCACAGGCACAGATCCGGTCCTCACCAGCACAGGCACAGGCACAGTCCTCACCAGCACAGGCACAGGCACAGTCCCAGTCCTCACCAGCTCAGCACAGTCCCGTCCTCACCAGCACAGGAACAGTCCCGGCCCTCACCAGCAGAGGAACAGTCCTGGCCATCACCAGCACAGCACAGATCCGGTCCTCACCAGCGCAGGCACAGATCCGGTCCTCACCAGCACAGGCACAGTCCCGGCCCTCACCAGCATAGGCACAGGCCCAGTCCTCACAAGCACAGGCACAGTCCCAGCCCTCACCAGCACAGGCACAGGAACAGATCCGGTCCTCACCAGCACAGGCACAGGCACAGTCCCGGTCCTCACCAGTACAGGCACAGGCACAGGCACAGTCCCGGCCCTCACCTGCACAGGCACAGGCACAGTCCCGGCCCTCATCAGCACATACACGGACACAGGCACAGGCACAGTCCCGGCACTCTCCAGCTCAGCACAGTCCCGGTTTCCACATGCACAGGCACAGTCCCGGGCCTCACCCGCACAGCACAGTCCCAGCCCTCACCAGCACAGCACAGTCCCGGCACTCACCAGCACAGGCACAGGCACAGGCACAGTCCCAATCCTCACCAGCACAGTCCCAGCCCTCACCAGCACAGCACAGTCCCGGCACTCACCTGCACAGGCACAGGCACAGTCCCGGCCCTCACCAGCACAGCACAATCCTGGTCCTCAGCAGCACAGGCACAGATCCGGTCCTCACCAGCACAGGCACAGTCCCGGCCCCTTACCAGCTCAGAACAGTCCGGCCCTCACCAGCTCAGCACAGTACCGGTCCTCACCAGCACAGGCACAGTCCCGGCCCTCACCAGTGCAGGCACAGTCCCAGCCCTCACCAGCACAGCACAGTCCCAGTCCTCACCAGCACAGGCACAGTCCAAGCCCTCACCAGCACAGGCACAGTCCCAGCCCTCACCAGCACAGCACAGTCCCAGTCCTCACCAGCACAGACACAGTACTGGCCCTCACCAGCACAGGCACAGGCACAGTCCCGGCCCTCACCAGCACAGCACAGTCCCGGCCCTCACCAGCACAGCACAGTCCTGGTCCTCACCAGCACAGGCACAGATCCGGTCCTCACCAGCACAGGCACAGTCCTGGCCCTCACCAGCTCAGAACAGTCCCAGTTCTCACCAGCACAGGCACAGATCCGGTCCTCAGCGGCACAGGCACAGATCCGGTCCTCACCAGCACAGGCACAGTTCCGTCCTCGCCAGCACAGGCACAGTCCCGGTCCTCACCAGCTCAGCACAGTCCCGGCCCTCACCAGCACAGCACAGTCCCGGCACTCACCTGCACAGGCACAGGCACAGTCCCGGCCCTCACCAGCACAGCACAGTCCTGGTCCTCAGCAGCACAGGCACAGGCACAGGCACAGGCACAGTCCAGGCTCTCACCAGCTCAGCACAGTCCTGATCCTCACCAGCACAGGCACAGTCCCAGACCTCACAAGCACAGGCACTGTCCCGGCCCTCACCAGCACAGTAACAGTCCCGGCCCTCACCAGCTCAGTACAGTACCGGTCCTTACCAGCACAGGCACAGTCCCGGCCCTCACCAGTACAGGCACAGTCCCAGCCCTCACCAGCACAGCACAGTCCTGGTCCTCACCAGCACAGGCACAGTCCAAGCCCTCACCAGCACAGGCACAGTCCCAGCCCTCACCAGCACAGCACAGTCCCGATCCTCACCAGCACAGGCACAGTACTGGCCCTCACCAGCACAGGCACAGGCACAGGCACAGGCACAGTCCTGGTCCTCACCAGCACAGGCACAGTACTGCCCCTCACCAGCACAGACCCAGGCACAGGCACAGTCTTGGTCCTCACCAGCACAGGCACAGTCCTGGTCCTCACCAGCACAGGCACAGTCCCAATCCTCACCAGCACAGGCACAGACACAATCCCGGTCGTCACCTGCACAGGCACAGTGCCAGTCCTCACCAGCACAGGCACACATCCGGTCCTCAGCAGCACAGCATAGTCTCGGTCCTCACCAGCACAGGCACAGTCCCGGCACTCAACAGCACGGGCATAGGCACTGGCACAGGCACAGGCACAGTCCCAGTCCTCACCGGCACAGGCACTGTCCCGGCACTCAACAGCACAGGCACAGGCACAGGCACAGGCACAGGCACAGGCACAGGCACAGGCACAGGCACAGTCCCGGCCCTCACCAGCACAGGCACAGGCACAGTCCCGGCTCCCACCAGCTCAGCACAGTCCCGGCCCTCGCCAGCACAGGCACAGTTCCGTCCTCGCCAGCACAGGCACAGTCCTGGTCCTCACCAGCTCAGCACAGTCCCGGCCCTCACCAGCACAGGAACAGTCCCGGCCCTCACCAGCTCATCACAGTCCCGGTCCTCACCAGCACAGGCACAGTCCCAGCCCTCACCAGAACAGGCACAGCCCCAGCCGTCACCAGCACAGCGCAGACCCAGTCCTCACCAGCATAGGCACAGTCCCAGCCCTCACCAGCACAGCACAGTCCCAGTCCTCACCAGCACTGGCACAGGCACAGTACCAATCCTCACCAGCACAGGTACAGTCCCGGTCGTCACCAGCACAGGCACAGTCCCGCCCCTCACCAGCACAGGCACAGGCACAGGCACAGTCCCGGCCCTCACCAGCACAGCACAGTCCCGATCCTCACCAGCACAGGCACAGTACTGGCCCTCACCAGCACAGGCACAGGCACAGGCACAGGCACAGTCCTGGTCCTCACCAGCACAGGCACAGGCACAGTCCCGGCCCTCACCAGCACAGCACAGTCCCGGCCCTCACCAGCACAGCACAGTCCTGGCCCTCACCAGCACAGGCACAGATCCGGTCCTCAGCAGCACAGGCACAGTCTCGGTCCTCACCAGCACAGGCACAGTCCCGGCACTCAACAGCACAGGCACAGGCACAGGCTCAGTCCTCACCAGCACAGACACAGGCACAGGCACAGTCCCGGCCCTCACCAACTCAGCGCAGTCCCAGTCCTCACCAGCACAGGCACAGATACGGTCCTCACCAGCACAGGCACAGATCCGGTCCTCACCAGCACAGGCACAGGCACAGTCCTCACCAGCACAGGCACCGGCACAGTCCCAGTCCTCACCAGCTCAGCACAGTCCCGTCCTCACCAGCACAGGAACAGTCCCGGCCCTCACCAGCAGAGGAACAGTCCTGGCCATCACCAGCACAGCACAGATCCGGTCCTCACCAGCGCAGGCACAGATCCGGTACTCACCAGCACAGGCACAGTCCCGGCCCTCACCAGCATAGGCACAGGCCCAGTCCTCACAAGCACAGGCACAGTCCCGGCCCTCACCAGCACAGGCACAGGAACAGATCCGGTCCTCACCAGCACAGGCACAGGCACAGTCCCGGTCCTCACCAGCACAGGCACAGGCACAGGCACAGTCCCGGCCCTCACCTGCACAGGCACAGGCACAGTCCCGGCCCTCATCAGCACATACACGGACACAGGCACAGGCACAGTCCCGGCACTCTCCAGCTCAGCACAGTCCCGGTTTCCACATGCACAGGCACAGTCCCGGGCCTCACCCGCACAGCACAGTCCCAGCCCTCACCAGCACAGCACAGTCCCGGCACTCACCAGCACAGGCACAGGCACAGGCACAGTCCTGGTCCTCACCAGCACAGGCTCTGTCCCGGCACTCACCAGTCCAGGCACAGGCACAGGCACATTCCTGGTGTTCACCAGCTCAGCACAGTCACGGCCCTCACCAGCACAGTGACAGTCCCGATCCTCAGCAGCACAGGCACAGTCTCGGCACTCACCAACACAGGCACAGGCATGGTCCCGGTCCTCACCAGCACAGGCACAGTCCCGGAGCTCACCAGCACAGGCACTGGCACAGGCACAGGAACAGTCCTAGACCTCACCAGCACAGGCACAGTCCCGGCCCTCACCAGCACAGCACAGTCCCGGCCCTCACCAGCACAGCACAGTCCTGGTCCTCACCAGCACAGGCACAGTCCCGGCCCTCACCAGCACAGCACAGACCCGGCACTCACCTGCACAGGCACAGGCACAGTCCCGGCCCTCACCAGCACAGCACAGTCCTGGTCCTCAGCAGCACAGGCACAGTTCCGGTCCTCACCAGCACAGGCACAGTCCCGGCCCCTCACCAGCTCAGAACAGTCCCAGTTCTCACCAGCACAGGCACAGATCTGGTCCTCCACGGCACAGGCACAGATCCGGTCCTCACCAGCACAGGCACAGGAACAGTCCTAGACCTCACCAGCACAGGCACAGTCCCGGCCCTCACCAGCACAGGCACAGTTCCGTCCTCGCCAGCACAGGCACAGTCCCAATCCTCACCAGGACAGGCACAGATCCAGTCCTCACCAGCACAGGCACAGGCACAGTCCCGGCCCTCACCAGCACAGCACAGTCCCGGCCCTCACCAGCACAGCACAGTCCTGGTCCTCACCAGCACAGGCACAGATCCGGTCCTCACCAGCACAGGCACAGTCCCGGCCCTCACCAGCTCAGAACAGTCCCAGTTCTCACCAGCACAGGCACAGATCCGGTCCTCAGCGGCACAGGCACAGATCCGGTCCTCACCAGCACAGGCACAGTTCCGTCCTCGCCAGCACAGGCACAGTTCCGGTCCTCACCAGCTCAGCACAGTCCCGGCCCTCACCAGCACAGGCACAGGCACAGGCACAGGCACAGTCCAGGCTCTCACCAGCTCAGCACAGTCCTGATCCTCACCAGCACAGGCACAGTCCCAGACCTCACAAGCACAGGCACTGTCCCGGCCCTCACCAGCACAGTAACAGTCCCGGCCCTCACCAGCTCAGTACAGTACCGGTCCTTACCAGCACAGGCACAGTCCCGGCCCTCACCAGTACAGGCACAGTCCCAGCCCTCACCAGCACAGCACAGTCCTGGTCCTCACCAGCACAGGCACAGTCCAAGCCCTCACCAGCACAGGCACAGTCCCGATCCTCACCAGCACAGGCACAGTACTGGCCCTCACCAGCACAGGCACAGGCACAGGCACAGGCACAGTCCTGGTCCTCACCAGCACAGGCACAGGCACAGTCCCGGCCCTCACCAGCACAGGAACAGTCCGGCCCTCACCAGCACAGCACAGTCCTGGCCCTCACCAGCACAGGCACAGATCCGGTCCTCAGCAGCACAGGCACAGTCTCGGTCCTCACCAGCACAGGCACAGTCCTGGCACTCAACAGCACAGGCACAGGCACAGGCTCAGTCCTCACCAGCACAGACACAGGCACAGGCACAGTCCCGGCCCTCACCAGCTCAGCGCAGTCCCAGTCCTCACCAGCACAGGCACAGATACGGTCCTCACCAGCACAGGCACAGATCCGGTCCTCACCAGCACAGGCACAGGCACAGTCCTCACCAGCACAGGCACAGGCACAGTCCCAGTCCTCACCAGCTCAGCACAGTCCCGTCCTCACCAGCACAGGAACAGACCCGGCCCTCACCAGCAGAGGAACAGTCCTGGCCATCACCAGCACAGCACAGATCCGGTCCTCACCAGCGCAGGCACAGATCCGGTACTCACCAGCACAGGCACAGTCCCGGCCCTCACCAGCATAGGCACAGGCCCAGTCCTCACAAGCACAGGCACAGTCCCGGCCCTCACCAGCACAGGCACAGGAACAGATCCGGTCCTCACCAGCACAGGCACAGGCACAGTCCCGGTCCTCACCAGCACAGGCACAGGCACAGTCCCGGCCCTCATCAGCACATACACGGACACAGGCACAGGCACAGTCCCGGCACTCTCCAGTTCAGCACAGTCCCGGTTTCCACATGCACAGGCACAGTCCCGGGCCTCACCCGCACAGCACAGTCCCAGCCCTCACCAGCACAGCACAGTCCCGGCACTCACCAGCACAGGCACAGGCACAGGCACAGTCCTGGTCCTCACCAGCACAGGCTCTGTCCCGGCACTCACCAGTCCAGGCACAGGCACAGGCACATTCCTGGTGTTCACCAGCTCAGCACAGTCACGGCCCTCACCAGCACAGTGACAGTCCCGATCCTCAGCAGCACAGGCACAGTCTCGGCACTCACCAACACAGGCACAGGCATGGTCCCGGTCCTCACCAGCACAGGCACAGTCCCGGAACTCACCAGCACAGGCACTGGCACAGGCACAGGAACAGTCCTAGACCTCACCAGCACAGGCACAGTCCCGGCCCTCACCAGCACAGCACAGTCCCGGCCCTCACCAGCACAGCACAGTCCTGGTCCTCACCAGCACAGGCACAGATCCGGTCCTCACCAGCACAGGCACAGTCCTGGCCCTCACCAGCTCAGAACAGTCCCAGTTCTCACCAGCACAGGCACAGATCCGGTCCTCAGCGGCACAGGCACAGATCCGGTCCTCACCAGCACAGGCACAGTTCCGTCCTCGCCAGCACAGGCACAGTCCCGGTCCTCACCAGCTCAGCACAGTCCCGGACCTCACCAGCACAGCACAGACCCGGCACTCACCTGCACAGGCACAGGCACAGTCCCGGCCCTCACCAGCACAGCACAGTCCTGGTCCTCAGCAGCACAGGCACAGATCCGGTCCTCACCAGCACAGGCACAGTCCCGGCCCCTCACCAGCTCAGAACAGTCCCAGTTCTCACCAGCACAGGCACAGATCGGTCCTCCACGGCACAGGCACAGATCCGGTCCTCACCAGCACAGGCACAGGAACAGTCCTAGACCTCACCAGCACAGGCACAGTCCCGGCCCTCACCAGCACAGGCACAGTTCCGTCCTCGCCAGCACAGGCACAGTCCCAATCCTCACCAGGACAGGCACAGATCCAGTCCTCACCAGCACAGGCACAGGCACAGTCCCGGCCCTCACCAGCACAGGACAGTCCCGGCCCTCACCAGCACAGCACAGTCCTGGTCCTCACCAGCACAGGCACAGATCCGGTCCTCACCAGCACAGGCACAGTCCCGGCCCTCACCAGCTCAGAACAGTCCCAGTTCTCACCAGCACAGGCACAGATCCGGTCCTCAGCGGCACAGGCACAGATCCGGTCCTCACCAGCACAGGCACAGTTCCGTCCTCGCCAGCACAGGCACAGTTCCGGTCCTCACCAGCTCAGCACAGTCCCGGCCCTCACCAGCACAGGCACAGGCACAGGCACAGGCACAGTCCAGGCTCTCACCAGCTCAGCACAGTCCTGATCCTCACCAGCACAGGCACAGTCCCAGACCTCACAAGCACAGGCACTGTCCCGGCCCTCAACAGCACAGTAACAGTCCCGGCCCTCACCAGCTCAGTACAGTACCGGTCCTTACCAGCACAGGCACAGTCCAAGCCCTCACCAGCACAGGCACAGTCCCAGCCCTCACCAGCACAGCACAGTCCTGATCCTCACCAGCACAGGCACAGTACTGGCCCTCACCAGCACAGGCACAGGCACAGGCACAGGCACAGTCCTGGTCCTCACCAGCACAGGCACTGGCACAGGCACAGGAACAGTCCTAGACCTCACCAGCACAGGCACAGTCCCGGCCCTCACCAGCACAGCACAGTCCCGGCCCTCACCAGCACAGCACAGTCCTGGTCCTCACCAGCACAGGCACAGTCCCGGCCCTCACCAGCACAGCACAGACCCGGCACTCACCTGCACAGGCACAGGCACAGTCCCGGCCCTCACCAGCACAGCACAGTCCTGGTCCTCAGCAGCACAGGCACAGATCCGGTCCTCACCAGCACAGGCACAGTCCCGGCCCCTCACCAGCTCAGAACAGTCCCAGTTCTCACCAGCACAGGCACAGATCTGGTCCTCCACGGCACAGGCACAGATCCGGTCCTCACCAGCACAGGCACAGGAACAGTCCTAGACCTCACCAGCACAGGCACAGTCCCGGCCCTCACCAGCACAGGCACAGTTCCGTCCTCGCCAGCACAGGCACAGTCCCAATCCTCACCAGGACAGGCACAGATCCAGTCCTCACCAGCACAGGCACAGGCACAGTCCCGGCCCTCACCAGCACAGCACAGTCCTGGTCCTCACCAGCACAGGCACAGATCCGGTCCTCACCAGCACAGGCACAGTCCCGGCCCTCACCAGCTCAGAACAGTCCCAGTTCTCACCAGCACAGGCACAGATCCGGTCCTCAGCGGCACAGGCACAGATCCGGTCCTCACCAGCACAGGCACAGTTCCGTCCTCGCCAGCACAGGCACAGTTCCGGTCCTCACCAGCTCAGCACAGTCCCGGCCCTCACCAGCACAGGCACAGGCACAGGCACAGGCACAGTCCAGGCTCTCACCAGCTCAGCACAGTCCTGATCCTCACCAGCACAGGCACAGTCCCAGACCTCACAAGCACAGGCACTGTCCCGGCCCTCACCAGCACAGTAACAGTCCCGGCCCTCACCAGCTCAGTACAGTACCGGTCCTTACCAGCACAGGCACAGTCCCGGCCCTCACCAGTACAGGCACAGTCCCAGCCCTCACCAGCACAGCACAGTCCTGGTCCTCACCAGCACAGGCACAGTCCAAGCCCTCACCAGCACAGGCACAGTCCCGATCCTCAACAGCACAGGCACAGTACTGGCCCTCACCAGCACAGGCACAGGCACAGGCACAGGCACAGTCCTGGTCCTCACCAGCACAGGCACAGGCACAGTCCCGGCCCTCACCAGCACAGGAACAGTCCGGCCCTCACCAGCACAGCACAGTCCTGGCCCTCACCAGCACAGGCACAGATCCGGTCCTCAGCAGCACAGGCACAGTCTCGGTCCTCACCAGCACAGGCACAGTCCCGGCACTCAACAGCACAGGCACAGGCACAGGCTCAGTCCTCACCAGCACAGACACAGGCACAGGCACAGTCCCGGCCCTCACCAGCTCAGCGCAGTCCCAGTCCTCACCAGCACAGGCACAGATACGGCCCTCACCAGCACAGGCACAGATCCGGTCCTCACCAGCACAGGCACAGGCACAGTCCTCACCAGCACAGGCACAGGCACAGTCCCAGTCCTCACCAGCACAGGAACAGTCCCGGCCCTCACCAGCAGAGGAACAGTCCTGGCCATCACCAGCACAGCACAGATCCGGTCCTCACCAGCGCAGGCACAGATCCGGTACTCACCAGCACAGGCACAGTCCCGGCCCTCACCAGCATAGGCACAGGCCCAGTCCTCACAAGCACAGGCACAGTCCCGGCCCTCACCAGCACAGGCACAGGAACAGATCCGGTCCTCACCAGCACAGGCACAGGCACAGGCACAGTCCCGGTCCTCACCAGCACAGGCACAGGCACAGTCCCGGCCCTCATCAGCACATACACGGACACAGGCACAGGCACAGTCCCGGCACTCTCCAGTTCAGCACAGTCCCGGTTTCCACATGCACAGGCACAGTCCCGGGCCTCACCCGCACAGCACAGTCCCAGCCCTCACCAGCACAGCACAGTCCCGGCACTCACCAGCACAGGCACAGGCACAGGCACAGTCCTGGTCCTCACCAGCACAGGCTCTGTCCCGGCACTCACCAGTCCAGGCACAGGCACAGGCACATTCCTGGTGTTCACCAGCTCAGCACAGTCACGGCCCTCACCAGCACAGTGACAGTCCCGATCCTCAGCAGCACAGGCACAGTCTCGGCACTCACCAACACAGGCACAGGCATGGTCCCGGTCCTCACCAGCACAGGCACAGTCCCGGAACTCACCAGCACAGGCACTGGCACAGGCACAGGAACAGTCCTAGACCTCACCAGCACAGGCACAGTCCCGGCCCTCACCAGCACAGCACAGTCCCGGCCCTCACCAGCACAGCACAGTCCTGGTCCTCACCAGCACAGGCACAGATCCGGTCCTCACCAGCACAGGCACAGTCCTGGCCCTCACCAGCTCAGAACAGTCCCAGTTCTCACCAGCACAGGCACAGATCCGGTCCTCAGCGGCACAGGCACAGATCCGGTCCTCACCAGCACAGGCACAGTTCCGTCCTCGCCAGCACAGGCACAGTCCCGGTCCTCACCAGCTCAGCACAGTCCCGGCCCTCACCAGCACAGCACAGACCCGGCACTCACCTGCACAGGCACAGGCACAGTCCCGGCCCTCACCAGCACAGCACAGTCCTGGTCCTCAGCAGCACAGGCACAGATCCGGTCCTCACCAGCACAGGCACAGTCCCGGCCCCTCACCAGCTCAGAACAGTCCCAGTTCTCACCAGCACAGGCACAGATCGGTCCTCCACGGCACAGGCACAGATCCGGTCCTCACCAGCACAGGCACAGGAACAGTCCTAGACCTCACCAGCACAGGCACAGTCCCGGCCCTCACCAGCACAGGCACAGTTCCGTCCTCGCCAGCACAGGCACAGTCCCAATCCTCACCAGGACAGGCACAGATCCAGTCCTCACCAGCACAGGCACAGGCACAGTCCCGGCCCTCACCAGCACAGCACAGTCCCGGCACTCACCAGCACAGCACAGTCCTGGTCCTCACCAGCACAGGCACAGATCCGGTCCTCACCAGCACAGGCACAGTCCCGGCCCTCACCAGCTCAGAACAGTCCCAGTTCTCACCAGCACAGGCACAGATCCGGTCCTCAGCGGCACAGGCACAGATCCGGTCCTCACCAGCACAGGCACAGTTCCGTCCTCGCCAGCACAGGCACAGTTCCGGTCCTCACCAGCTCAGCACAGTCCCGGCCCTCACCAGCACAGGCACAGGCACAGGCACAGGCACAGTCCAGGCTCTCACCAGCTCAGCACAGTCCTGATCCTCACCAGCACAGGCACAGTCCCAGACCTCACAAGCACAGGCACTGTCCCGGCCCTCAACAGCACAGTAACAGTCCCGGCCCTCACCAGCTCAGTACAGTACCGGTCCTTACCAGCACAGGCACAGTCCCGGCCCTCACCAGTACAGGCACAGTCCCAGCCCTCACCAGCACAGCACAGTCCTGGTCCTCACCAGCACAGGCACAGTCCAAGCCCTCACCAGCACAGGCACAGTCCCAGCCCTCACCAGCACAGCACAGTCCTGATCCTCACCAGCACAGGCACAGTACTGGCCCTCACCAGCACAGGCACAGGCACAGGCACAGGCACAGTCCTGGTCCTCACCAGCACAGGCACTGGCACAGGCACAGGAACAGTCCTAGACCTCACCAGCACAGGCACAGTCCCGGCCCTCACCAGCACAGCACAGTCCCGGCCCTCACCAGCACAGCACAGTCCTGGTCCTCACCAGCACAGGCACAGTCCCGGCCCTCACCAGCACAGCACAGACCCGGCACTCACCTGCACAGGCACAGGCACAGTCCCGGCCCTCACCAGCACAGCACAGTCCTGGTCCTCAGCAGCACAGGCACAGATCCGGTCCTCACCAGCACAGGCACAGTCCCGGCCCCTCACCAGCTCAGAACAGTCCCAGTTCTCACCAGCACAGGCACAGATCTGGTCCTCCACGGCACAGGCACAGATCCGGTCCTCACCAGCACAGGCACAGGAACAGTCCTAGACCTCACCAGCACAGGCACAGTCCCGGCCCTCACCAGCACAGGCACAGTTCCGTCCTCGCCAGCACAGGCACAGTCCCAATCCTCACCAGGACAGGCACAGATCCAGTCCTCACCAGCACAGGCACAGGCACAGTCCCGGCCCTCACCAGCACAGCACAGTCCCGGCCCTCACCAGCACAGCACAGTCCTGGTCCTCACCAGCACAGGCACAGATCCGGTCCTCACCAGCACAGGCACAGTCCCGGCCCTCACCAGCTCAGAACAGTCCCAGTTCTCACCAGCACAGGCACAGATCCGGTCCTCAGCGGCACAGGCACAGATCCGGTCCTCACCAGCACAGGCACAGTTCCGTCCTCGCCAGCACAGGCACAGTTCCGGTCCTCACCAGCTCAGCACAGTCCCGGCCCTCACCAGCACAGGCACAGGCACAGGCACAGGCACAGTCCAGGCTCTCACCAGCTCAGCACAGTCCTGATCCTCACCAGCACAGGCACAGTCCCAGACCTCACAAGCACAGGCACTGTCCCGGCCCTCACCAGCACAGTAACAGTCCCGGCCCTCACCAGCTCAGTACAGTACCGGTCCTTACCAGCACAGGCACAGTCCCGGCCCTCACCAGTACAGGCACAGTCCCAGCCCTCACCAGCACAGCACAGTCCTGGTCCTCACCAGCACAGGCACAGTCCAAGCCCTCACCAGCACAGGCACAGTCCCAGCCCTCACCAGCACAGCACAGTCCCGATCCTCACCAGCACAGGCACAGTACTGTCCCTCACCAGCACAGGCACAGTCCAAGCCCTCACCAGCACAGGCACAGTCCCAGCCCTCACCAGCACAGCACAGTCCTGACCCTCACCAGCACAGGCACAGTACTGGCCCTCACCAGCACAGGCACAGGCACAGGCACAGGCACAGTCCTGGTCCTCACCAGCACAGGCACTGGCACAGGCACAGGAACAGTCCTAGACCTCACCAGCACAGGCACAGTCCCGGCCCTCACCAGCACAGCACTTTCCCGGCCCTCACCAGCACAGCACAGTCCTGGTCCTCACCAGCACAGGCACAGTCCCGGCCCTCACCAGCACAGCACAGACCCGGCACTCACCTGCACAGGCACAGGCACAGTCCCGGCCCTCACCAGCACAGCACAGTCCTGGTCCTCAGCAGCACAGGAACAGATCCGGTCCTCACCAGCACAGGCACAGTCCCGGCCCCTCACCAGCTCAGAACAGTCCCAGTTCTCACCAGCACAGGCACAGATCTGGTCCTCCACAGCACAGACACAGATCCGGTCCTCACCAGCACAAGCACAGGAACAGTCCTAGACCTCACCAGCACAGGCACAGTCCCGGCCCTCACCAGCACAGGCACAGTTCCGTCCTCGCCAGCACAGGCACAGTCCCAATCCTCACCAGGACAGGCACAGATCCAGTCCTCACCAGCACAGGCACAGGCACAGTCCCGGCCCTCACCAGCACAGCACAGTCCCGGCCCTCACCAGCACAGCACAGTCCTGGTCCTCACCAGCACAGGCACAGATCCGGTCCTCACCAGCACAGGCACAGTCCCGGCCCTCACCAGCTCAGAACAGTCCCAGTTCTCACCAGCACAGGCACAGATCCGGTCCTCAGCGGCACAGGCACAGATCCGGTCCTCACCAGCACAGGCACAGTTCCGTCCTCGCCAGCACAGGCACAGTTCCGGTCCTCACCAGCTCAGCACAGTCCCGGCCCTCACCAGCACAGGCACAGGCACAGGCACAGGCACAGTCCAGGCTCTCACCAGCTCAGCACAGTCCTGATCCTCACCAGCACAGGCACAGTCCCAGACCTCACAAGCACAGGCACTGTCCCGGCCCTCACCAGCACAGTAACAGTCCCGGCCCTCACCAGCTCAGTACACTACCGGTCCTTACCAGCACAGGCACAGTCCCGGCCCTCACCAGTACAGGCACAGTCCCAGCCCTCACCAGCACAGCACAGTCCTGGTCCTCACCAGCACAGGCACAGTCCAAGCCCTCACCAGCACAGGCACAGTCCCGATCCTCACCAGCACAGGCACAGTACTGGCCCTCACCAGCACAGGCACAGGCACAGGCACAGGCACAGTCCTGGTCCTCACCAGCACAGGCACAGGCACAGTCCCGGCCCTCACCAGCACAGGAACAGTCCGGCCCTCACCAGCACAGCACAGTCCTGGCCCTCACCAGCACAGGCACAGATCCGGTCCTCAGCAGCACAGGCAGTCTCGGTCCTCACCAGCACAGGCACAGTCCCGGCACTCAACAGCACAGGCACAGGCACAGGCTCAGTCCTCACCAGCACAGACACAGGCACAGGCACAGTCCCGGCCCTCACCAGCTCAGCGCAGTCCCAGTCCTCACCAGCACAGGCACAGATACGGTCCTCACCAGCACAGGCACAGGCACAGTCCTCACCAGCACAGGCACAGGCACAGTCCCAGTCCTCACCAGCTCAGCACAGTCCCGTCCTCACCAGCACAGGAACAGTCCCGGCCCTCACCAGCAGAGGAACAGTCCTGGCCATCACCAGCACAGCACAGATCCGGTCCTCACCAGCGCAGGCACAGATCCGGTACTCACCAGCACAGGCACAGTCCCGGCCCTCACCAGCATAGGCACAGGCCCAGTCCTCACAAGCACAGGCACAGTCCCGGCCCTCACCAGCACAGGCACAGGAACAGATCCGGTCCTCACCAGCACAGGCACAGGCACAGTCCCGGTCCTCACCAGCACAGGCACAGGCACAGTCCCGGCCCTCATCAGCACATACACGGACACAGGCACAGGCACAGTCCCGGCACTCTCCAGTTCAGCACAGTCCCGGTTTCCACATGCACAGGCACAGTCCCGGGCCTCACCCGCACAGCGCAGTCCCAGCCCTCACCAGCACAGCACAGTCCCGGCACTCACCAGCACAGGCACAGGCACAGGCACAGTCCTGGTCCTCACCAGCACAGGCTCTGTCCCGGCACTCACCAGTCCAGGCACAGGCACAGGCACATTCCTGGTGTTCACCAGCTCAGCACAGTCACGGCCCTCACCAGCACAGTGACAGTCCCGATCCTCAGCAGCACAGGCACAGTCTCGGCACTCACCAACACAGGCACAGGCATGGTCCCGGTCCTCACCAGCACAGGCACAGTCCCGGAACTCACCAGCACAGGCACTGGCACAGGCACAGGAACAGTCCTAGACCTCACCAGCACAGGCACAGTCCCGGCCCTCACCAGCACAGCACAGTCCCGGCCCTCACCAGCACAGCACAGTCCTGGTCCTCACCAGCACAGGCACAGATCCGGTCCTCACCAGCACAGGCACAGTCCTGGCCCTCACCAGCTCAGAACAGTCCCAGTTCTCACCAGCACAGGCACAGATCCGGTCCTCAGCGGCACAGGCACAGATCCGGTCCTCACCAGCACAGGCACAGTTCCGTCCTCGCCAGCACAGGCACAGTCCCGGTCCTCACCAGCTCAGCACAGTCCCGGCCCTCACCAGCACAGCACAGACCCGGCACTCACCTGCACAGGCACAGGCACAGTCCCGGCCCTCACCAGCACAGCACAGTCCTGGTCCTCAGCAGCACAGGCACAGATCCGGTACTCACCAGCACAGGCACAGTCCCGGCCCCTCACCAGCTCAGAACAGTCCCAGTTCTCACCAGCACAGGCACAGATCGGTCCTCCACGGCACAGGCACAGATCCGGTCCTCACCAGCACAGGCACAGGAACAGTCCTAGACCTCACCAGCACAGGCACAGTCCCGGCCCACACCAGCACAGGCACAGTTCCGTCCTCGCCAGCACAGGCACAGTCCCAATCCTCACCAGGACAGGCACAGATCCAGTCCTCACCAGCACAGGCACAGGCACAGTCCCGGCCCTCACCAGCACAGCACAGTCCCGGCCCTCACCAGCACAGCACAGTCCTGGTCCTCACCAGCACAGGCACAGATCCGGTCCTCACCAGCACAGGCACAGTCCCGGCCCTCACCAGCTCAGAACAGTCCCAGTTCTCACCAGCACAGGCACAGATCCGGTCCTCAGCAGCACAGGCACAGATCCGGTCCTCACCAGCACAGGCACAGTTCCGTCCTTGCCAGCACAGGCACAGTTGCGGTCCTCACCAGCTCAGCACAGTCCCGGCCCTCACCAGCACAGGCACAGGCACAGGCACAGGCACAGTCCAGGCTCTCACCAGCTCAGCACAGTCCTGATCCTCACCAGCACAGGCACAGTCCCAGACCTCACAAGCACAGGCACTGTCCCGGCCCTCAACAGCACAGTAACAGTCCCGGCCCTCACCAGCTCAGTACAGTACCGGTCCTTACCAGCACAGGCACAGTCCCGGCCCTCACCAGTACAGGCACAGTCCCAGCCCTCACCAGCACAGCACAGTCCTGGTCCTCACCAGCACAGGCACAGTCCAAGCCCTCACCAGCACAGGCACAGTCCCAGCCCTCACCAACACAGCACAGTCCTGATCCTCACCAGCACAGGCACAGTACTGGCCCTCACCAGCACAGGCACAGGCACAGGCACAGGCACAGTCCTGGTCCTCACCAGCACAGGCACTGGCACAGGCACAGGAACAGTCCTAGACCTCACCAGCACAGGCACAGTCCCGGCCCTCACCAGCACAGCACAGTCCCGGCCCTCACCAGCACAGCACAGTCCTGGTCCTCACCAGCACAGGCACAGTCCCGGCCCTCACCAGCACAGCACAGACCCGGCACTCACCTGCACAGGCACAGGCACAGTCCCGGCCCTCACCAGCACAGCACAGTCCTGGTCCTCAGCAGCACAGGCACAGATCCGGTCCTCACCAGCACAGGCACAGTCCCGGCCCCTCACCAGCTCAGAACAGTCCCAGTTCTCACCAGCACAGGCACAGATCTGGTCCTCCACGGCACAGGCACAGATCCGGTCCTCACCAGCACAGGCACAGGAACAGTCCTAGACCTCACCAGCACAGGCACAGTCCCGGCCCTCACCAGCACAGGCACAGTTCCGTCCTCGCCAGCACAGGCACAGTCCCAATCCTCACCAGGACAGGCACAGATCCAGTCCTCACCAGCACAGGCACAGGCACAGTCCCGGCCCTCACCAGCACAGCACAGTCCCGGCCCTCACCAGCACAGCACAGTCCTGGTCCTCACCAGCACAGGCACAGATCCGGTCCTCACCAGCACAGGCACAGTCCCGGCCCTCACCAGCTCAGAACAGTTCCAGTTCTCACCAGCACAGGCACAGATCCGGTCCTCAGCGGCACAGGCACAGATCCGGTCCTCACCAGCACAGGCACAGTTCCGTCCTCGCCAGCACAGGCACAGTTCCGGTCCTCACCAGCTCAGCACAGTCCCGGCCCTCACCAGCACAGGCACAGGCACAGGCACAGGCACAGTCCAGGCTCTCACCAGCTCAGCACAGTCCTGATCCTCACCAGCACAGGCACAGTCCCAGACCTCACAAGCACAGGCACTGTCCCGGCCCTCACCAGCACAGTAACAGTCCCGGCCCTCACCAGCTCAGTACAGTACCGGTCCTTACCAGCACAGGCACAGTCCCGGCCCTCACCAGTACAGGCACAGTCCCAGCCCTCACCAGCACAGCACAGTCCTGGTCCTCACCAGCACAGGCACAGTCCAAGCCCTCACCAGCACAGGCACAGTCCCGATCCTCACCAGCACAGGCACAGTACTGGCCCTCACCAGCACAGGCACAGGCACAGGCACAGGCACAGTCCTGGTCCTCACCAGCACAGGCACAGGCACAGTCCCGGCCCTCACCAGCACAGGAACAGTCCGGCCCTCACCAGCACAGCACAGTCCTGGCCCTCACCAGCACAGGCACAGATCCGGTCCTCAGCAGCACAGGCAGTCTCGGTCCTCACCAGCACAGGCACAGTCCCGGCACTCAACAGCACAGGCACAGGCACAGGCTCAGTCCTCACCAGCACAGACACAGGCACAGGCACAGTCCCGGCCCTCACCAGCTCAGCGCAGTCCCAGTCCTCACCAGCACAGGCACAGATACGGTCCTCACCAGCACAGGCACAGATCCGGTCCTCACCAGCACAGGCACAGGCACAGTCCTCACCAGCACAGGCACAGGCACAGTCCCAGTCCTCACCAGCTCAGCACAGTCCCGTCCTCACCAGCACAGGAACAGTCCCGGCCCTCACCAGCAGAGGAACAGTCCTGGCCATCACCAGCACAGCACAGATCCGGTCCTCACCAGCGCAGGCACAGATCCGGTACTCACCAGCACAGGCACAGTCCCGGCCCTCACCAGCATAGGCACAGGCCCAGTCCTCACAAGCACAGGCACAGTCCCGGCCCTCACCAGCACAGGCACAGGAACAGATCCGGTCCTCACCAGCACAGGCACAGGCACAGTCCCGGTCCTCACCAGCACAGGCACAGGCACAGTCCCGGCCCTCATCAGCACATACACGGACACAGGCACAGGCACAGTCCCGGCACTCTCCAGTTCAGCACAGTCCCGGTTTCCACATGCACAGGCACAGTCCCGGGCCTCACCCGCACAGCACAGTCCCAGCCCTCACCAGCACAGCACAGTCCCGGCACTCACCAGCACAGGCACAGGCACAGGCACAGTCCTGGTCCTCACCAGCACAGGCTCTGTCCCGGCACTCACCAGTCCAGGCACAGGCACAGGCACATTCCTGGTGTTCACCAGCTCAGCACAGTCACGGCCCTCACCAGCACAGTGACAGTCCCGATCCTCAGCAGCACAGGCACAGTCTCGGCACTCACCAACACAGGCACAGGCATGGTCCCGGTCCTCACCAGCACAGGCACAGTCCCGGAACTCACCAGCACAGGCACTGGCACAGGCACAGGAACAGTCCTAGACCTCACCAGCACAGGCACAGTCCCGGCCCTCACCAGCACAGCACAGTCCCGGCCCTCACCAGCACAGCACAGTCCTGGTCCTCACCAGCACAGGCACAGATCCGGTCCTCACCAGCACAGGCACAGTCCTGGCCCTCACCAGCTCAGAACAGTCCCAGTTCTCACCAGCACAGGCACAGATCCGGTCCTCAGCGGCACAGGCACAGATCCGGTCCTCACCAGCACAGGCACAGTTCCGTCCTCGCCAGCACAGGCACAGTCCCGGTCCTCACCAGCTCAGCACAGTCCCGGCACTCACCTGCACAGGCACAGGCACAGTCCCGGCCCTCACCAGCACAGCACAGTCCTGGTCCTCAGCAGCACAGGCACAGATCCGGTCCTCACCAGCACAGGCACAGTCCCGGCCCCTCACCAGCTCAGTACAGTCCCAGTTCTCACCAGCACAGGCACAGATCCGGTCCTCAGCAGCACAGGCAGTCTCGGTCCTCACCAGCACAGGCACAGTCCCGGCACTCAACAGCACAGGCACAGGCACAGGCTCAGTCCTCACCAGCACAGACACAGGCACAGGCACAGTCCCGGCCCTCACCAGCTCAGCGCAGTCCCAGTCCTCACCAGCACAGGCACAGATACGGTCCTCACCAGCACAGGCACAGGCACAGTCCTCACCAGCACAGGCACAGGCACAGTCCCAGTCCTCACCAGCTCAGCACAGTCCCGTCCTCACCAGCACAGGAACAGTCCCGGCCCTCACCAGCAGAGGAACAGTCCTGGCCATCACCAGCACAGCACAGATCCGGTCCTCACCAGCGCAGGCACAGATCCGGTACTCACCAGCACAGGCACAGTCCCGGCCCTCACCAGCATAGGCACAGGCCCAGTCCTCACAAGCACAGGCACAGTCCCGGCCCTCACCAGCACAGGCACAGGAACAGATCCGGTCCTCACCAGCACAGGCACAGGCACAGTCCCGGTCCTCACCAGCACAGGCACAGGCACAGTCCCGGCCCTCATCAGCACATACACGGACACAGGCACAGGCACAGTCCCGGCACTCTCCAGTTCAGCACAGTCCCGGTTTCCACATGCACAGGCACAGTCCCGGGCCTCACCCGCACAGCGCAGTCCCAGCCCTCACCAGCACAGCACAGTCCCGGCACTCACCAGCACAGGCACAGGCACAGGCACAGTCCTGGTCCTCACCAGCACAGGCTCTGTCCCGGCACTCACCAGTCCAGGCACAGGCACAGGCACATTCCTGGTGTTCACCAGCTCAGCACAGTCACGGCCCTCACCAGCACAGTGACAGTCCCGATCCTCAGCAGCACAGGCACAGTCTCGGCACTCACCAACACAGGCACAGGCATGGTCCCGGTCCTCACCAGCACAGGCACAGTCCCGGAACTCACCAGCACAGGCACTGGCACAGGCACAGGAACAGTCCTAGACCTCACCAGCACAGGCACAGTCCCGGCCCTCACCAGCACAGCACAGTCCCGGCCCTCACCAGCACAGCACAGTCCTGGTCCTCACCAGCACAGGCACAGATCCGGTCCTCACCAGCACAGGCACAGTCCTGGCCCTCACCAGCTCAGAACAGTCCCAGTTCTCACCAGCACAGGCACAGATCCGGTCCTCAGCGGCACAGGCACAGATCCGGTCCTCACCAGCACAGGCACAGTTCCGTCCTCGCCAGCACAGGCACAGTCCCGGTCCTCACCAGCTCAGCACAGTCCCGGCCCTCACCAGCACAGCACAGACCCGGCACTCACCTGCACAGGCACAGGCACAGTCCCGGCCCTCACCAGCACAGCACAGTCCTGGTCCTCAGCAGCACAGGCACAGATCCGGTACTCACCAGCACAGGCACACTCCCGGCCCCTCACCAGCTCAGAACAGTCCCAGTTCTCACCAGCACAGGCACAGATCGGTCCTCCACGGCACAGGCACAGATCCGGTCCTCACCAGCACAGGCACAGGAACAGTCCTAGACCTCACCAGCACAGGCACAGTCCCGGCCCACACCAGCACAGGCACAGTTCCGTCCTCGCCAGCACAGGCACAGTCCCAATCCTCACCAGGACAGGCACAGATCCAGTCCTCACCAGCACAGGCACAGGCACAGTCCCGGCCCTCACCAGCACAGCACAGTCCCGGCCCTCACCAGCACAGCACAGTCCTGGTCCTCACCAGCACAGGCACAGATCCGGTCCTCACCAGCACAGGCAGTCTCGGTCCTCACCAGCACAGGCACAGTCCCGGCACTCAACAGCACAGGCACAGGCACAGGCTCAGTCCTCACCAGCACAGACACAGGCACAGGCACAGTCCCGGCCCTCACCAGCTCAGCGCAGTCCCAGTCCTCACCAGCACAGGCACAGATACGGTCCTCACCAGCACAGGCACAGATCCGGTCCTCACCAGCACAGGCACAGGCACAGTCCTCACCAGCACAGGCACAGGCACAGTCCCAGTCCTCACCAGCTCAGCACAGTCCCGTCCTCACCAGCACAGGAACAGTCCCGGCCCTCACCAGCAGAGGAACAGTCCTGGCCATCACCAGCACAGCACAGATCCGGTCCTCACCAGCGCAGGCACAGATCCGGTACTCACCAGCACAGGCACAGTCCCGGCCCTCACCAGCATAGGCACAGGCCCAGTCCTCACAAGCACAGGCACAGTCCCGGCCCTCACCAGCACAGGCACAGGAACAGATCCGGTCCTCACCAGCACAGGCACAGGCACAGTCCCGGTCCTCACCAGCACAGGCACAGGCACAGTCCCGGCCCTCATCAGCACATACACGGACACAGGCACAGGCACAGTCCCGGCACTCTCCAGTTCAGCACAGTCCCGGTTTCCACATGCACAGGCACAGTCCCGGGCCTCACCCGCACAGCACAGTCCCAGCCCTCACCAGCACAGCACAGTCCCGGCACTCACCAGCACAGGCACAGGCACAGGCACAGTCCTGGTCCTCACCAGCACAGGCTCTGTCCCGGCACTCACCAGTCCAGGCACAGGCACAGGCACATTCCTGGTGTTCACCAGCTCAGCACAGTCACGGCCCTCACCAGCACAGTGACAGTCCCGATCCTCAGCAGCACAGGCACAGTCTCGGCACTCACCAACACAGGCACAGGCATGGTCCCGGTCCTCACCAGCACAGGCACAGTCCCGGAACTCACCAGCACAGGCACTGGCACAGGCACAGGAACAGTCCTAGACCTCACCAGCACAGGCACAGTCCCGGCCCTCACCAGCACAGCACAGTCCCGGCCCTCACCAGCACAGCACAGTCCTGGTCCTCACCAGCACAGGCACAGATCCGGTCCTCACCAGCACAGGCACAGTCCTGGCCCTCACCAGCTCAGAACAGTCCCAGTTCTCACCAGCACAGGCACAGATCCGGTCCTCAGCGGCACAGGCACAGATCCGGTCCTCACCAGCACAGGCACAGTTCCGTCCTCGCCAGCACAGGCACAGTCCCGGTCCTCACCAGCTCAGCACAGTCCCGGCACTCACCTGCACAGGCACAGGCACAGTCCCGGCCCTCACCAGCACAGCACAGTCCTGGTCCTCAGCAGCACAGGCACAGATCCGGTCCTCACCAGCACAGGCACAGTCCCGGCCCCTCACCAGCTCAGTACAGTCCCAGTTCTCACCAGCACAGGCACAGATCCGGTCCTCAGCAGCACAGGCAGTCTCGGTCCTCACCAGCACAGGCACAGTCCCGGCACTCAACAGCACAGGCACAGGCACAGGCTCAGTCCTCACCAGCACAGACACAGGCACAGGCACAGTCCCGGCCCTCACCAGCTCAGCGCAGTCCCAGTCCTCACCAGCACAGGCACAGATACGGTCCTCACCAGCACAGGCACAGGCACAGTCCTCACCAGCACAGGCACAGGCACAGTCCCAGTCCTCACCAGCTCAGCACAGTCCCGTCCTCACCAGCACAGGAACAGTCCCGGCCCTCACCAGCAGAGGAACAGTCCTGGCCATCACCAGCACAGCACAGATCCGGTCCTCACCAGCGCAGGCACAGATCCGGTACTCACCAGCACAGGCACAGTCCCGGCCCTCACCAGCATAGGCACAGGCCCAGTCCTCACAAGCACAGGCACAGTCCCGGCCCTCACCAGCACAGGCACAGGAACAGATCCGGTCCTCACCAGCACAGGCACAGGCACAGTCCCGGTCCTCACCAGCACAGGCACAGGCACAGTCCCGGCCCTCATCAGCACATACACGGACACAGGCACAGGCACAGTCCCGGCACTCTCCAGTTCAGCACAGTCCCGGTTTCCACATGCACAGGCACAGTCCCGGGCCTCACCCGCACAGCGCAGTCCCAGCCCTCACCAGCACAGCACAGTCCCGGCACTCACCAGCACAGGCACAGGCACAGGCACAGTCCTGGTCCTCACCAGCACAGGCTCTGTCCCGGCACTCACCAGTCCAGGCACAGGCACAGGCACATTCCTGGTGTTCACCAGCTCAGCACAGTCACGGCCCTCACCAGCACAGTGACAGTCCCGATCCTCAGCAGCACAGGCACAGTCTCGGCACTCACCAACACAGGCACAGGCATGGTCCCGGTCCTCACCAGCACAGGCACAGTCCCGGAACTCACCAGCACAGGCACTGGCACAGGCACAGGAACAGTCCTAGACCTCACCAGCACAGGCACAGTCCCGGCCCTCACCAGCACAGCACAGTCCCGGCCCTCACCAGCACAGCACAGTCCTGGTCCTCACCAGCACAGGCACAGATCCGGTCCTCACCAGCACAGGCACAGTCCTGGCCCTCACCAGCTCAGAACAGTCCCAGTTCTCACCAGCACAGGCACAGATCCGGTCCTCAGCGGCACAGGCACAGATCCGGTCCTCACCAGCACAGGCACAGTTCCGTCCTCGCCAGCACAGGCACAGTCCCGGTCCTCACCAGCTCAGCACAGTCCCGGCCCTCACCAGCACAGCACAGACCCGGCACTCACCTGCACAGGCACAGGCACAGTCCCGGCCCTCACCAGCACAGCACAGTCCTGGTCCTCAGCAGCACAGGCACAGATCCGGTACTCACCAGCACAGGCACAGTCCCGGCCCCTCACCAGCTCAGAACAGTCCCAGTTCTCACCAGCACAGGCACAGATCGGTCCTCCACGGCACAGGCACAGATCCGGTCCTCACCAGCACAGGCACAGGAACAGTCCTAGACCTCACCAGCACAGGCACAGTCCCGGCCCACACCAGCACAGGCACAGTTCCGTCCTCGCCAGCACAGGCACAGTCCCAATCCTCACCAGGACAGGCACAGATCCAGTCCTCACCAGCACAGGCACAGGCACAGTCCCGGCCCTCACCAGCACAGCACAGTCCCGGCCCTCACCAGCACAGCACAGTCCTGGTCCTCACCAGCACAGGCACAGATCCGGTCCTCACCAGCACAGGCACAGTCCCGGCCCTCACCAGCTCAGAACAGTCCCAGTTCTCACCAGCACAGGCACAGATCCGGTCCTCAGCAGCACAGGCACAGATCCGGTCCTCACCAGCACAGGCACAGTTCCGTCCTTGCCAGCACAGGCACAGTTGCGGTCCTCACCAGCTCAGCACAGTCCCGGCCCTCAGCAGCACAGGCACAGGCACAGGCACAGGCACAGTCCAGGCTCTCACCAGCTCAGCACAGTCCTGATCCTCACCAGCACAGGCACAGTCCCAGACCTCACAAGCACAGGCACTGTCCCGGCCCTCAACAGCACAGTAACAGTCCCGGCCCTCACCAGCTCAGTACAGTACCGGTCCTTACCAGCACAGGCACAGTCCCGGCCCTCACCAGTACAGGCACAGTCCCAGCCCTCACCAGCACAGCACAGTCCTGGTCCTCACCAGCACAGGCACAGTCCAAGCCCTCACCAGCACAGGCACAGTCCCAGCCCTCACCAACACAGCACAGTCCTGATCCTCACCAGCACAGGCACAGTACTGGCCCTCACCAGCACAGGCACAGGCACAGGCACAGGCACAGTCCTGGTCCTCACCAGCACAGGCACTGGCACAGGCACAGGAACAGTCCTAGACCTCACCAGCACAGGCACAGTCCCGGCCCTCACCAGCACAGCACAGTCCCGGCCCTCACCAGCACAGCACAGTCCTGGTCCTCACCAGCACAGGCACAGTCCCGGCCCTCACCAGCACAGCACAGACCCGGCACTCACCTGCACAGGCACAGGCACAGTCCCGGCCCTCACCAGCACAGCACAGTCCTGGTCCTCAGCAGCACAGGCACAGATCCGGTCCTCACCAGCACAGGCACAGTCCCGGCCCCTCACCAGCTCAGAACAGTCCCAGTTCTCACCAGCACAGGCACAGATCTGGTCCTCCACGGCACAGGCACAGATCCGGTCCTCACCAGCACAGGCACAGGAACAGTCCTAGACCTCACCAGCACAGGCACAGTCCCGGCCCTCACCAGCACAGGCACAGTTCCGTCCTCGCCAGCACAGGCACAGTCCCAATCCTCACCAGGACAGGCACAGATCCAGTCCTCACCAGCACAGGCACAGGCACAGTCCCGGCCCTCACCAGCACAGCACAGTCCCGGCCCTCACCAGCACAGCACAGTCCTGGTCCTCACCAGCACAGGCACAGATCCGGTCCTCACCAGCACAGGCACAGTCCCGGCCCTCACCAGCTCAGAACAGTTCCAGTTCTCACCAGCACAGGCACAGATCCGGTCCTCAGCGGCACAGGCACAGATCCGGTCCTCACCAGCACAGGCACAGTTCCGTCCTCGCCAGCACAGGCACAGTTCCGGTCCTCACCAGCTCAGCACAGTCCCGGCCCTCACCAGCACAGGCACAGGCACAGGCACAGGCACAGTCCAGGCTCTCACCAGCTCAGCACAGTCCTGATCCTCACCAGCACAGGCACAGTCCCAGACCTCACAAGCACAGGCACTGTCCCGGCCCTCACCAGCACAGTAACAGTCCCGGCCCTCACCAGCTCAGTACAGTACCGGTCCTTACCAGCACAGGCACAGTCCCGGCCCTCACCAGTACAGGCACAGTCCCAGCCCTCACCAGCACAGCACAGTCCTGGTCCTCACCAGCACAGGCACAGTCCAAGCCCTCACCAGCACAGGCACAGTCCCGATCCTCACCAGCACAGGCACAGTACTGGCCCTCACCAGCACAGGCACAGGCACAGGCACAGGCACAGTCCTGGTCCTCACCAGCACAGGCACAGGCACAGTCCCGGCCCTCACCAGCACAGGAACAGTCCGGCCCTCACCAGCACAGCACAGTCCTGGCCCTCACCAGCACAGGCACAGATCCGGTCCTCAGCAGCACAGGCAGTCTCGGTCCTCACCAGCACAGGCACAGTCCCGGCACTCAACAGCACAGGCACAGGCACAGGCTCAGTCCTCACCAGCACAGACACAGGCACAGGCACAGTCCCGGCCCTCACCAGCTCAGCGCAGTCCCAGTCCTCACCAGCACAGGCACAGATACGGTCCTCACCAGCACAGGCACAGATCCGGTCCTCACCAGCACAGGCACAGGCACAGTCCTCACCAGCACAGGCACAGGCACAGTCCCAGTCCTCACCAGCTCAGCACAGTCCCGTCCTCACCAGCACAGGAACAGTCCCGGCCCTCACCAGCAGAGGAACAGTCCTGGCCATCACCAGCACAACACAGATCCGGTCCTCACCAGCGCAGGCACAGATCCGGTACTCACCAGCACAGGCACAGTCCCGGCCCTCACCAGCATAGGCACAGGCCCAGTCCTCACAAGCACAGGCACAGTCCCGGCCCTCACCAGCACAGGCACAGGAACAGATCCGGTCCTCACCAGCACAGGCACAGGCACAGTCCCGGTCCTCACCAGCACAGGCACAGGCACAGTCCCGGCCCTCATCAGCACATACACGGACACAGGCACAGGCACAGTCCCGGCACTCTCCAGTTCAGCACAGTCCCGGTTTCCACATGCACAGGCACAGTCCCGGGCCTCACCCGCACAGCACAGTCCCAGCCCTCACCAGCACAGCACAGTCCCGGCACTCACCAGCACAGGCACAGGCACAGGCACAGTCCTGGTCCTCACCAGCACAGGCTCTGTCCCGGCACTCACCAGTCCAGGCACAGGCACAGGCACATTCCTGGTGTTCACCAGCTCAGCACAGTCACGGCCCTCACCAGCACAGTGACAGTCCCGATCCTCAGCAGCACAGGCACAGTCTCGGCACTCACCAACACAGGCACAGGCATGGTCCCGGTCCTCACCAGCACAGGCACAGTCCCGGAACTCACCAGCACAGGCACTGGCACAGGCACAGGAACAGTCCTAGACCTCACCAGCACAGGCACAGTCCCGGCCCTCACCAGCACAGCACAGTCCCGGCCCTCACCAGCACAGCACAGTCCTGGTCCTCACCAGCACAGGCACAGATCCGGTCCTCACCAGCACAGGCACAGTCCTGGCCCTCACCAGCTCAGAACAGTCCCAGTTCTCACCAGCACAGGCACAGATCCGGTCCTCAGCGGCACAGGCACAGATCCGGTCCTCACCAGCACAGGCACAGTTCCGTCCTCGCCAGCACAGGCACAGTCCCGGTCCTCACCAGCTCAGCACAGTCCCGGCACTCACCTGCACAGGCACAGGCACAGTCCCGGCCCTCACCAGCACAGCACAGTCCTGGTCCTCAGCAGCACAGGCACAGATCCGGTCCTCACCAGCACAGGCACAGTCCCGGCCCCTCACCAGCTCAGTACAGTCCCAGTTCTCACCAGCACAGGCACAGATCGGTCCTCCACGGCACAGGCACAGATCCGGTCCTCACCAGCACAGGCACAGGAACAGTCCTAGACCTCACCAGCACAGGCACAGTCCCGGCCCTCACCAGCACAGGCACAGTTCCGTCCTCGCCAGCACAGGCACAGTCCCAATCCTCACCAGGACAGGCACAGATCCAGTCCTCACCAGCACAGGCACAGGCACAGTCCCGGCCCTCACCAGCACAGCACAGTCCCGGCCCTCACCAGCACAGCACAGTCCTGGTCCTCACCAGTACAGGCACAGATCCGGTCCTCACCAGCACAGGCACAGTCCCGGCCCTCACCAGCTCAGAACAGTCCCAGTTCTCACCAGCACAGGCACAGATCCGGTCCTCAGCGGCACAGGCACAGATCCGGTCCTCACCAGCACAGGCACAGTTCCGTCCTCGCCAGCACAGGCACAGTTCCGGTCCTCACCAGCTCAGCACAGTCCCGGCCTTCACCAGCACAGGCACAGGCACAGGCACAGGCACAGTCCAGGCTCTCACCAGCTCAGCACAGTCCTGATCCTCACCAGCACAGGCACATTCCCAGACCTCACAAGCACAGGCACTGTCCCGGCCCTCAACAGCACAGTAACAGTCCCGGCCCTCACCAGCTCAGTACAGTACCGGTCCTTACCAGCACAGGCACAGTCCCGGCCCTCACCAGTACAGGCACAGTCCCAGCCCTCACCAGCACAGCACAGTCCTGGTCCTCACCAGCACAGGCACAGTCCAAGCCCTCACCAGCACAGGCACAGTCCCAGCCCTCACCAGCACAGCACAGTCCTGATCCTCACCAGCACAGGCACAGTACTGGCCCTCACCAGCACAGGCACAGGCACAGGCACAGGCACAGTCCTGGTCCTCACCAGCACAGGCACAGTACTGCCCCTCACCAGCACAGACCCAGGCACAGGCACAGTCTTGGTCCTCACCAGCACAGGCACAGTCCTGGTCCTCACCAGCACAGGCACAGTCCCAATCCTCACCAGCACAGGCACAGACACAATCCCGGTCGTCACCTGCACAGGCACAGTGCCAGTCCTCACCAGCACAGGCACACATCCGGTCCTCAGCAGCACAGCATAGTCTCGGTCCTCACCAGCACTGGCACAGTCCCGGCACTCAACAGCACGGGCATTGGCACTGGCACAGGCACAGGCACAGTCCCAGTCCTCACCAGCACAGGCACTGTCCCGGCACTCAACAGCACAGGCACAGGCACAGGCACAGGCACAGGCACAGGCACAGGCACAGTCCCGGCCCTCACCAGCACAGGCACAGGCACAGTCCCGGCTCCCACCAGCTCAGCACAGTCCCGGCCCTCGCCAGCACAGGCACAGTTCCGTCCTCGCCAGCACAGGCACAGTCCTGGTCCTCACCAGCTCAGCACAGTCCCGGCCCTCACCAGCACAGGAACAGTCCCGGCCCCTCACCAGCTCAGAACAGTCCCGGTTCTCACCAGCACAGGCACAGATCTGGTCCTCCACGGCACAGGCACAGATCCGGTCCTCACCAGCACAGGCACAGGAACAGTCCTAGACCTCACCAGCACAGGCACAGTCCCGGCCCTCACCAGCACAGGCACAGTTCCGTCCTCGCCAGCACAGGCACAGTCCCAATCCTCACCAGGACAGGCACAGATCCAGTCCTCACCAGCACAGGCACAGGCACAGTCCCGGCCCTCACCAGCACAGCACAGTCCCGGCCCTCACCAGTTCAGTACAGTCCTGGTCCTCACCAGTACAGGAACAGTCCTGGTCCTCGCCAGCACAGGCACAGTCCCAATCCTCACCAGGACAGGCACAGATCCGGTCCTCAGCAGCACAGGCACAGGCACAGTCCCGGCCCTCACCAGCACAGCACAGTCCCGGCCCTCACCAGCACAGCACAGTCCTGGCCCTCACCAGCACAGGCACAGATCCGGTCCTCAGCAGCACAGGCACAGTCTCGGTCCTCACCAGCACAGGCACAGTCCCGGCACTCAACAGCACAGGCACAGGCACAGGCTCAGTCCTCACCAGCACAGACACAGGCACAGGCACAGTCCCGGCCCTCACCAGCTCAGCGCAGTCCCAGTCCTCACCAGCACAGGCACAGATACGGTCCTCACCAGCACAGGCACAGATCCGGTCCTCACCAGCACAGGCACAGGCACAGTCCTCACCAGCACAGGCACAGTCACAGTCCCAGTCCTCACCAGCTCAGCACAGTCCCGTCCTCACCAGCACAGGAACAGTCCCGGCCCTCACCAGCAGAGGAACAGTCCTGGCCATCACCAGCACAGCACAGATCCGGTCCTCACCAGCGCAGGCACAGATCCGGTACTCACCAGCACAGGCACAGTCCCGGCCCTCACCAGCATAGGCACAGTCCCAGCCCTCACCAGCACAGCACAGTCCCAGTCCTCACCAGCACTGGCACAGGCACAGTACCAATCCTCACCAGCACAGGTACAGTCCCGGTCGTCACCAGCACAGGCACAGTCCCGCCCCTCACCAGCACAGGCACAGGCACAGGCACAGTCCCGGCCCTCACCAGCACAGCACAGTCCCGATCCTCAACAGCACAGGCACAGTACTGGCCCTCACCAGCACAGGCACAGGCACAGGCACAGGCACAGTCCTGGTCCTCACCAGCACAGGCACAGGCACAGTCCCGGCCCTCACCAGCACAGCACAGTCCCGGCCCTCACCAGCACAGCACAGTCCTGGCCCTCACCAGCACAGGCACAGATCCGGTCCTCAGCAGCACAGGCACAGTCTCGGTCCTCACCAGCACAGGCACAGTCCCGGCACTCAACAGCACAGGCACAGGCACAGGCTCAGTCCTCACCAGCACAGACACAGGCACAGGCACAGTCCCGGCCCTCACCAGCTCAGCGCAGTCCCAGTCCTCACCAGCACAGGCACAGATACGGTCCTCACCAGCACAGGCACAGATCCGGTCCTCACCAGCACAGGCACAGGCACAGTCCTCACCAGCACAGGCACCGGCACAGTCCCAGTCCTCACCAGCTCAGCACAGTCCCGTCCTCACCAGCACAGGAACAGTCCCGGCCCTCACCAGCAGAGGAACAGTCCTGGCCATCACCAGCACAGCACAGATCCGGTCCTCACCAGCGCAGGCACAGATCCGGTACTCACCAGCACAGGCACAGTCCCGGCCCTCACCAGCATAGGCACAGGAACAGATCCGGTCCTCACCAGCACAGGCACAGGCACAGTCCCGGTCCTCACCAGCACAGGCACAGGCACAAGCACAGTCCCGGCCCTCACCTGCACAGGCACAGGCACAGTCCCGGCCCTCATCAGCACATACACGGACACAGGCACAGGCACAGTCCCGGCACTCTCCAGCTCAGCACAGTCCCGGTTTCCACATGCACAGTCACAGTCCCGGGCCTCACCCGCACAGCACAGTCCCAGCCCTCACCAGCACAGCACAGTCCCGGCACTCACCAGCACAGGCACAGGCACAGGCACAGTCCTGGTCCTCACCAGCACAGGCTCTGTCCCGGCACTCACCAGTCCAGGCACAGGCACAGGCACATTCCTGGTGTTCACCAGCTCAGCACAGTCACGGCCCTCACCAGCACAGTGACAGTCCCGATCCTCAGCAGCACAGGCACAGTCTCGGCACTCACCAACACAGGCACAGGCATGGTCCCGGTCCTCACCAGCACAGGCACAGTCCCGGAACTCACCAGCACAGGCACTGGCACAGGCACAGGAACAGTCCTAGACCTCACCAGCACAGGCACAGTCCCGGCCCTCACCAGCACAGCACAGTCCCGGCCCTCACCAGCACAGCACAGTCCTGGTCCTCACCAGCACAGGCACAGTCCCGGCCCTCACCAGCACAGCACAGACCCGGCACTCACCTGCACAGGCACAGGCACAGTCCCGGCCCTCACCAGCACAGCACAGTCCTGGTCCTCAGCAGCACAGGCACAGATCCGGTCCTCACCAGCACAGGCACAGTCCCGGCCCCTCACCAGCTCAGAACAGTCCCAGTTCTCACCAGCACAGGCACAGATCTGGTCCTCCACGGCACAGGCACAGATCCGGTCCTCACCAGCACAGGCACAGGAACAGTCCTAGACCTCACCAGCACAGGCACAGTCCCGGCCCTCACCAGCACAGGCACAGTTCCGTCCTCGCCAGCACAGGCACAGTCCCAATCCTCACCAGGACAGGCACAGATCCAGTCCTCACCAGCACAGGCACAGGCACAGTCCCGGCCCTCACCAGCACAGCACAGTCCCGGCCCTCACCAGCACAGCACAGTCCTGGTCCTCACCAGCACAGGCACAGATCCGGTCCTCACCAGCACAGGCACAGTCCCGGCCCTCACCAGCTCAGAACAGTCCCAGTTCTCACCAGCACAGGCACAGATCCGGTCCTCAGCGGCACAGGCACAGATCCGGTCCTCACCAGCACAGGCACAGTTCCGTCCTCGCCAGCACAGGCACAGTTCCGGTCCTCACCAGCTCAGCACAGTCCCGGCCCTCACCAGCACAGGCACAGGCACAGGCACAGGCACAGTCCAGGCTCTCACCAGCTCAGCACAGTCCTGATCCTCACCAGCACAGGCACAGTCCCAGACCTCACAAGCACAGGCACTGTCCCGGCCCTCACCAGCACAGTAACAGTCCCGGCCCTCACCAGCTCAGTACAGTACCGGTCCTTACCAGCACAGGCACAGTCCCGGCCCTCACCAGTACAGGCACAGTCCCAGCCCTCACCAGCACAGCACAGTCCTGGTCCTCACCAGCACAGGCACAGTCCAAGCCCTCACCAGCACAGGCACAGTCCCGATCCTCACCAGCACAGGCACAGTACTGGCCCTCACCAGCACAGGCACAGGCACAGGCACAGGCACAGTCCTGGTCCTCACCAGCACAGGCACAGGCACAGTCCCGGCCCTCACCAGCACAGGAACAGTCCGGCCCTCACCAGCACAGCACAGTCCTGGCCCTCACCAGCACAGGCACAGATCCGGTCCTCAGCAGCACAGGCACAGTCTCGGTCCTCACCAGCACAGGCACAGTCCCGGCACTCAACAGCACAGGCACAGGCACAGGCTCAGTCCTCACCAGCACAGACACAGGCACAGGCACAGTCCCGGCCCTCACCAGCTCAGCGCAGTCCCAGTCCTCACCAGCACAGGCACAGATACGGTCCTCACCAGCACAGGCACAGATCCGGTCCTCACCAGCACAGGCACAGGCACAGTCCTCACCAGCACAGGCACCGGCACAGTCCCAGTCCTCACCAGCTCAGCACAGTCCCGTCCTCACCAGCACAGGAACAGTCCCGGCCCTCACCAGCAGAGGAACAGTCCTGGCCATCACCAGCACAGCACAGATCCGGTCCTCACCAGCGCAGGCACAGATCCGGTACTCACCAGCACAGGCACAGTCCCGGCCCTCACCAGCATAGGCACAGGAACAGATCCGGTCCTCACCAGCACAGGCACAGGCACAGTCCCGGTCCTCACCAGCACAGGCACAGGCACAGGCACAGTCCCGGCCCTCACCTGCACAGGCACAGGCACAGTCCCGGCCCTCATCAGCACATACACGGACACAGGCACAGGCACAGTCCCGGCACTCTCCAGCTCAGCACAGTCCCGGTTTCCACATGCACAGTCACAGTCCCGGGCCTCACCCGCACAGCACAGTCCCAGCCCTCACCAGCACAGCACAGTCCCGGCACTCACCAGCACAGGCACAGGCACAGGCACAGTCCTGGTCCTCACCAGCACAGGCTCTGTCCCGGCACTCACCAGTCCAGGCACAGGCACAGGCACATTCCTGGTGTTCACAAGCTCAGCACAGTCACGGCCCTCACCAGCACAGTGACAGTCCCGATCCTCAGCAGCACAGGCACAGTCTCGGCACTCACCAACACAGGCACAGGCATGGTCCCGGTCCTCACCAGCACAGGCACAGTCCCGGAACTCACCAGCACAGGCACTGGCACAGGCACAGGAACAGTCCTAGACCTCACCAGCACAGGCACAGTCCCGGCCCTCACCAGCACAGCACAGTCCCGGCCCTCACCAGCACAGCACAGTCCTGGTCCTCACCAGCACAGGCACAGTCCCGGCCCTCACCAGCACAGCACAGACCCGGCACTCACCTGCACAGGCACAGGCACAGTCCCGGCCCTCACCAGCACAGCACAGTCCTGGTCCTCAGCAGCACAGGCACAGATCCGGTCCTCACCAGCACAGGCACAGTCCCGGACCCTCACCAGCTCAGAACAGTCCCAGTTCTCACCAGCACAGGCACAGATCTGGTCCTCCACGGCACAGGCACAGATCCGGTCCTCACCAGCACAGGCACAGGAACAGTCCTAGACCTCACCAGCACAGGCACAGTCCCGGCCCTCACCAGCACAGGCACAGTTCCGTCCTCGCCAGCACAGGCACAGTCCCAATCCTCACCAGGACAGGCACAGATCCAGTCCTCACCAGCACAGGCACAGGCACAGTCCCGGCCCTCACCAGCACAGCACAGTCCCGGCCCTCACCAGCACAGCACAGTCCTGGTCCTCACCAGCACAGGCACAGATCCGGTCCTCACCAGCACAGGCACAGTCCCGGCCCTCACCAGCTCAGAACAGTCCCAGTTCTCACCAGCACAGGCACAGATCCGGTCCTCAGCGGCACAGGCACAGATCCGGTCCTCACCAGCACAGGCACAGTTCCGTCCTCGCCAGCACAGGCACAGTTCCGGTCCTCACCAGCTCAGCACAGTCCCGGCCCTCACCAGCACAGGCACAGGCACAGGCACAGGCACAGTCCAGGCTCTCACCAGCTCAGCACAGTCCTGATCCTCACCAGCACAGGCACAGTCCCAGACCTCACAAGCACAGGCACTGTCCCGGCCCTCACCAGCACAGTAACAGTCCCGGCCCTCACCAGCTCAGTACAGTACCGGTCCTTACCAGCACAGGCACAGTCCCGGCCCTCACCAGTACAGGCACAGTCCCAGCCCTCACCAGCACAGCACAGTCCTGGTCCTCACCAGCACAGGCACAGTCCAAGCCCTCACCAGCACAGGCACAGTCCCGATCCTCACCAGCACAGGCACAGTACTGGCCCTCACCAGCACAGGCACAGGCACAGGCACAGGCACAGTCCTGGTCCTCACCAGCACAGGCACAGGCACAGTCCCGGCCCTCACCAGCACAGGAACAGTCCGGCCCTCACCAGCACAGCACAGTCCTGGCCCTCACCAGCACAGGCACAGATCCGGTCCTCAGCAGCACAGGCACAGTCTCGGTCCTCACCAGCACAGGCACAGTCCCGGCACTCAACAGCACAGGCACAGGCACAGGCTCAGTCCTCACCAGCACAGACACAGGCACAGGCACAGTCCCGGCCCTCACCAGCTCAGCGCAGTCCCAGTCCTCACCAGCACAGGCACAGATACGGTCCTCACCAGCACAGGCACAGATCCGGTCCTCACCAGCACAGGCACAGGCACAGTCCTCACCAGCACAGGCACAGGCACAGTCCCAGTCCTCACCAGCTCAGCACAGTCCCGTCCTCACCAGCACAGGAACAGTCCCGGCCCTCACCAGCAGAGGAACAGTCCTGGCCATCACCAGCACAGCACAGATCCGGTCCTCACCAGCGCAGGCACAGATCCGGTACTCACCAGCACAGGCACAGTCCCGGCCCTCACCAGCATAGGCACAGGCCCAGTCCTCACAAGCACAGGCACAGTCCCGGCCCTCACCAGCACAGGCACAGGAACAGATCCGGTCCTCACCAGCACAGGCACAGGCACAGTCCCGGTCCTCACCAGCACAGGCACAGGCACAGTCCCGGCCCTCATCAGCACATACACGGACACAGGCACAGGCACAGTCCCGGCACTCTCCAGTTCAGCACAGTCCCGGTTTCCACATGCACAGGCACAGTCCCGGGCCTCACCCGCACAGCACAGTCCCAGCCCTCACCAGCACAGCACAGTCCCGGCACTCACCAGCACAGGCACAGGCACAGGCACAGTCCTGGTCCTCACCAGCACAGGCTCTGTCCCGGCACTCACCAGTCCAGGCACAGGCACAGGCACATTCCTGGTGTTCACAAGCTCAGCACAGTCACGGCCCTCACCAGCACAGTGACAGTCCCGATCCTCAGCAGCACAGGCACAGTCTCGGCACTCACCAACACAGGCACAGGCATGGTCCCGGTCCTCACCAGCACAGGCACAGTCCCGGAACTCACCAGCACAGGCACTGGCACAGGCACAGGAACAGTCCTAGACCTCACCAGCACAGGCACAGTCCCGGCCCTCACCAGCACAGCACAGTCCCGGCCCTCACCAGCACAGCACAGTCCTGGTCCTCACCAGCACAGGCACAGATCCGGTCCTCACCAGCACAGGCACAGTCCTGGCCCTCACCAGCTCAGAACAGTCCCAGTTCTCACCAGCACAGGCACAGATCCGGTCCTCAGCGGCACAGGCACAGATCCGGTCCTCACCAGCACAGGCACAGTTCCGTCCTCGCCAGCACACGCACAGTCCCGGTTCCCACCAGCTCAGCACAGTCCCGGCCCTCACCAGCACAGCACAGACCCGGCACTCACCTGCACAGGCACAGGCACAGTCCCGGCCCTCACCAGCACAGCACAGTCCTGGTCCTCAGCAGCACAGGCACAGATCCGGTCCTCACCAGCACAGGCACAGTCCCGGCCCCTCACCAGCTCAGAACAGTCCCAGTTCTCACCAGCACAGGCACAGATCGGTCCTCCACGGCACAGGCACAGATCCGGTCCTCACCAGCACAGGCACAGGAACAGTCCTAGACCTCACCAGCACAGGCACAGTCCCGGCCCTCACCAGCACAGGCACAGTTCCGTCCTCGCCAGCACAGGCACAGTCCCAATCCTCACCAGGACAGGCACAGATCCAGTCCTCACCAGCACAGGCACAGGCACAGTCCCGGCCCTCACCAGCACAGCACAGTCCCGGCCCTCACCAGCACAGCACAGTCCTGGTCCTCACCAGCACAGGCACAGATCCGGTCCTCACCAGCACAGGCACAGTCCCGGCCCTCACCAGCTCAGAACAGTCCCAGTTCTCACCAGCACAGGCACAGATCCGGTCCTCAGCGGCACAGGCACAGATCCGGTCCTCACCAGCACAGGCACAGTTCCGTCCTCGCCAGCACAGGCACAGTTCCGGTCCTCACCATCTCAGCACAGTCCCGGCCCTCACCAGCACAGGCACAGGCACAGGCACAGGCACAGTCCAGGCTCTCACCAGCTCAGCACAGTCCTGATCCTCACCAGCACAGGCACAGTCCCAGACCTCACAAGCACAGGCACTGTCCCGGCCCTCAACAGCACAGTAACAGTCCCGGTCCTCACCAGCTCAGTACAGTACCGGTCCTTACCAGCACAGGCACAGTCCCGGCCCTCACCAGTACAGGCACAGTCCCAGCCCTCACCAGCACAGCACAGTCCTGGTCCTCACCAGCACAGGCACAGTCCAAGCCCTCACCAGCACAGGCACATTCCCAGGCCTCACCAGCACAGCACAGTCCTGATCCTCACCAGCACAGGCACAGTACTAGCCCTCACCAGCACAGGCACAGGCACAGGCACAGGCACAGTCCTGGTCCTCACCAGCACAGGCACAGTACTGCCCCTCACCAGCACAGACCCAGGCACAGGCACAGTCTTGGTCCTCACCAGCACAGGCACAGTCCTGGTCCTCACCAGCACAGGCACAGTCCCAATCCTCACCAGCACAGGCACAGACACAATCCCGGTCGTCACCTGCACAGGCACAGTGCCAGTCCTCACCAGCACAGGCACACATCCGGTCCTCAGCAGCACAGCATAGTCTCGGTCCTCACCAGCACAGGCACAGTCCCGGCACTCAACAGCACGGGCATAGGCACTGGCACAGGCACAGGCACAGTCCCAGTCCTCACCAGCACAGGCACTGTCCCGGCACTCAACAGCACAGGCACAGGCACAGGCACAGGCACAGGCACAGGCACAGGCACAGGCACAGACCCGGCCCTCACCAGCACAGGCACAGGCACAGTCCCGGCTCCCACCAGCTCAGCACAGTCCCGGCCCTCGCCAGCACAGGCACAGTTCCGTCCTCGCCAGCACAGGCACAGTCCTGGTCCTCACCAGCTCAGCACAGTCCCGGCCCTCACCAGCACAGGAACAGTCCCGGCCCTCACCAGCTCATCACAGTCCCGGTCCTCACCAGCACAGGCACAGTCCCAGCCCTCACCAGAACAGGCACAGGCCCAGCCGTCACCAGCACAGCGCAGACCCTGTCCTCACCAGCATAGGCACAGTCCCAGCCCTCACCAGCACAGCACAGTCCCAGTCCTCACCAGCACTGGCACAGGCACAGTACCAATCCTCACCAGCACAGGTACAGTCCCGGTCGTCACCAGCACAGGCACAGTCCCGCCCCTCACCAGCACAGTCACAGGCACAGGCACAGTCCCGGCCCTCACCAGTTCAGTACAGTCCTGGTCCTCACCAGTACAGGAACAGTCCTGGTCCTCGCCAGCACAGGCACAGTCCCAATCCTCACCAGGACAGGCACAGATCCGGTCCTCAGCAGCACAGGCACAGGCACAGTCCCGGCCCTCACCAGCACAGCACAGTCCCGGCCCTCACCAGCACAGCACAGTCCTGGCCCTCACCAGCACAGGCACAGATCCGGTCCTCAGCAGCACAGGCACAGTCTCGGTCCTCACCAGCACAGGCACAGTCCCGGCACTCAACAGCACAGGCACAGGCACAGGCTCAGTCCTCACCAGCACAGACACAGGCACAGGCACAGTCCCGGCCCTCACCAGCTCAGCGCCGTCCCAGTCCTCACCAGCACAGGCACAGATACGGTCCTCACCAGCACAGGCACAGATCCGGTCCTCACCAGCACAGGCACAGGCACAGTCCTCACCAGCACAGGCACAGTCACAGTCCCAGTCCTCACCAGCTCAGCACAGTCCCGTCCTCACCAGCACAGGAACAGTCCCGGCCCTCACCAGCAGAGGAACAGTCCTGGCCATCACCAGCACAGCACAGATCCGGTCCTCACCAGCGCAGGCACAGATCCGGTACTCACCAGCACAGGCACAGTCCCGGCCCTCACCAGCATAGGCACAGGCCCAGTCCTCACAAGCACAGGCACAGTCCCGGCCCTCACCAGCACAGGCACAGGAACAGATCCGGTCCTCACCAGCACAGGCACAGGCACAGTCCCGGTCCTCACCAGCACAGGCACAGGCACAGGCACAGTCCCGGCCCTCACCTGCACAGGCACAGGCACAGTCCCTGCCCTCATCAGCACATACACGGACACAGGCACAGGCACAGTCCCGGCACTCTCCAGCTCAGCACAGTCCCGGTTTCCACATGCACAGGCACAGTCCCGGGCCTCACCCGCACCGCACAGTCCCAGCCCTCACCAGCACAGCACAGTCCCGGCACTCACCAGCACAGGCACAGGCACAGGCACAGTCCTGGTCCTCACCAGCACAGGCTCTGTCCCGGCACTCACCAGTCCAGGCACAGGCACAGGCACATTCCTGGTGTTCACCAGCTCAGCACAGTCACGGCCCTCACCAGCACAGTGACAGTCCCGATCCTCAGCAGCACAGGCACCGTCTCGGCACTCACCAACACAGGCACAGGCATGGTCCCGGTCCTCACCAGCACAGGCACAGTCCCGGAACTCACCAGCACAGGCACTGGCACAGGCACAGGAACAGTCCTAGACCTCACCAGCACAGGCACAGTCCCGGCCCTCACCAGCACAGCACAGTCCCGGCCCTCACCAGCACAGCACAGTCCTGGTCCTCACCAGCACAGGCACAGATCCGGTCCTCACCAGAACAGGCACAGTCCCGGACCTCACCAGCTCAGAACAGTCCCAGTTCTCACCAGCACAGGCACAGATCTGGTCCTCAGCGGCACAGGCACAGATCCGGTCCTCACCAGCACAGGCACAGTTCCGTCCTCGCCAGCACAGGCACAGTACCGGTCCTCACCAGCTCAGCACAGTCCCGGCCCTCACCAGCACAGGAACAGTCCCGGCCCTTCACCAGCTCATCACAGTCCCGGTCCTCACCAGCACAGGCACAGGCACAGGCACAGGCACAGTCCAGGCTCTCACCAGCTCAGCACAGTCCTGATCCTCACCAGCACAGGCACAGTCCCGGACCTCACAAGCACAGGCACAGTCCCGGCCCTCACCAGCACAGGAACAGTCCGGCCCTCACCAGCTCAGCACAGTACCGGTCCTCACCAGCACAGGCACAGTCCCGGCCCTCACCAGTGCAGGCACAGTCCCAGCCCTCACCAGCACATCACAGTCCCAGTCCTCACCAGCACAGGCACAGTCCAAGCCCTCACCAGCACAGGCACAGTCCCAGCCCTCACCAGCACAGCACAGTCCCAGTCCTCACCAGCACAGGCACAGTACTGGCCCTCACCAGCACAGGCACAGGCACAGGCACAGTCCTGGTCCTCACCAGCACAGGCACAGTCCTGGTCCTCACCAGCACAGGCACAGTCCCAATCCTCACCAGCACAGTCCCCGCCCTCACCAGCACAGCACAGTCCCGTCACTCACCTGCACAGGCACAGGCACAGTCCCGGCCCTCACCAGCACAGCACAGTCCCAGTCCTCACCAGCACAGGCACAGTCCAAGCCCTCACCATCACAGGCACAGTCCCAGCCCTCACCAGCACAGCACAGTCCCAGTCCTCACCAGCACAGGCACAGTACTGGCCCTCACCAGCACAGGCACAGGCACAGGCACAGTCCTGGTCCTCACCAACACAGGCACAGTCCTGGTCCTCACCAGCACAGGCACAGTCCCAATCCTCACCAGCACAGTCCCAGCCCTCACCAGCACAGCACAGTCCCAGCCCTCACCAGCACAGCACAGTCCTGGTTTTCAGCAGCACAGGCACAGATCCGGTCCTCACCAGCACAGGCACAGTCCCGGCCCCTCACCAGCTCAGAACAGTCCCAGTTCTCACCAGCACAGGCACAGATCTGGTCCTCACCAGCACAGGCACAGGAACAGTCCTAGACCTCACCAGCACAGGCACAGTCCGGGCCCTCACCAGCACAGGCACAGTTCCATCCTCGCCAGCACAGGCACAGTCCCAATCCTCACCAGGACAGGCACAGATCCGGTCCTCACCAGCACAGGCACAGGCACAGTCCCGGCCCTCACCAGCACAGCACAGTCCCGGCCCTCACCAGCACAGCACAGTCCTGGTCCTCACCAGCACAAGCACAGATCCGGTCCTCACCAGCACAGGCACAGTCCCGGCCCTCACCAGCTCAGAACAGTCCCAGTTCTCACCAGCACAGGCACAGATCCGGTCCTCAGCGGCACAGGCACAGATCCGGTCCTCAGCAGCACAGGCACAGTTCCGTCCTCGCCAGCACAGGCACAGTCCCGGCCCTCACCAGCACAGCACAGTCCTGGCCCTCACCAGCACAGGCACAGATCCGGTCCTCAGCAGCACAGGCACAGTCTCGGTCCTCACCAGCACAGGCACAGTCCCGGCACTCAACAGCACAGGCACAGGCACAGGCTCAGTCCTCACCAGCACAGACACAGGCACAGGCACAGTCCCGGCCCTCACCAGCTCAGCGCAGTCCCAGTCCTCACCAGCACAGGAACAGTCCCGGCCCTCACCAGCAGAGGAACAGTCCTGGCCATCACCAGCACAGGCACAGATCCGGTCCTCAGCAGCACAGGCACAGTCTCGGTCCTCACCAGCACAGGCACAGTCCCGGCACTCAACAGCACAGGCACAGGCACAGGCTCAGTCCTCACCAGCACAGACACAGGCAAAGGCACAGTCCCGGCCCTCACCAGCTCAGCGCAGTCCCAGTCCTCACCAGCACAGGCACAGATACGCTCCTCACCAGCACAGGCACAGATCCGGTCCTCACCAGCACAGGCGCAGGCACAGTCCTCACCAGCACAGGCACTGGCACAGGCACAGGAACAGTCCCGATCCTCACCAGCACAGGCACAGTCCCGGCCCTCACCAGCACAGGCACAGGCACAGGCACAGGCACAGTCCTGGTCCTCACCAGCACAGGCACAGTACTGCCCCTCACCAGCACAGACCCAGGCACAGGCACAGTCTTGGTCCTCACCAGCACAGGCACAGTCCTGGTCCTCACCAGCACAGGCACAGTCCCAATCCTCACCAGCACAGGCACAGACACAATCCCGGTCGTCACCTGCACAGGCACAGTGCCAGTCCTCACCTGCACAGGCACTGTCCCGGCACTCAACAGCACAGGCACAGGCACAGGCACAGGCACAGGCACAGGCACAGTCCCGGCCCTCACCAGCACAGGCACAGGCACAGTCCCAGCTCCCACCAGCTCAGCACAGTCCCGGCCCTCGCCAGCACAGGCACAGTTCCGTCCTCGCCAGCACAGACACAGTCCTGGTCCTCACCAGCTCAGCACAGTCCCGGCCCTCACCAGCACAGGAACAGTCCCGGCCCTCACCAGCTCATCACAGTCCCGGTCCTCACCAGCACAGGCACAGTCCCAGCCCTCACCAGCAAAGGCACAGCCCCAGCCGTCACCAGCAAAGCGCAGACCCAGTCCTCACCAGCATAGGTACAGTCCCAGCCCTCACCAGCACAGCACAGTCCCAGTCCTCACCAGCACTGGCACAGGCACAGTACCAATCCTCACCAGCACAGGTACAGTCCCGATCCTCACCAGTACAGGAACAGTCCTGGTCCTCGCCAGCACAGGCACAGTCCCAATCCTCACCAGGACAGGCACAGATCCGGTCCTCAGCAGCACAGGCACAGGCACAGTCCCGGCCCTCACCAGCACAGCACAGTCCCGGCCCTCACCAGCACAGCACAGTCCTGGCCCTCACCAGCACAGGCACAGATCCGGTCCTCAGCAGCACAGGCACAGTCTCGGTCCTCACCAGCACAGGCACAGTCCCGGCACTCAACAGCACAGGCACAGGCACAGGCTCAGTCCTCACCAGCACAGACACAGGCACAGGCACAGTCCCGGCCCTCACCAGCTCAGCGCAGTCCCAGTCCTCACCAGCACAGGCACAGATACGGTCCTCACCAGCACAGGCACAGATCCGGTCCTCACCAGCACAGGCACAGGCACAGTCCTCACCAGCACAGGCACAGGCACAGTCCCAGTCCTCACCAGCTCAGCACAGTCCCGTCCTCACCAGCACAGGAACAGTCCCGGCCCTCACCAGCAGAGGAACAGTCCTGGCCATCACCAGCACAGCACAGATCGGGTCCTCACCAGCGCAGGCACAGATCCGGTACTCACCAGCACAGGCACAGTCCCGGCCCTCACCAGCATAGGCACAGGCCCAGTCCTCACAAGCACAGGCACAGTCCCGGCCCTCACCAGCACAGGCACAGGAACAGATCCGGTCCTCACCAGCACAGGCACAGGCACAGTCCCGGTCCTCACCAGCACAGGCACAGGCACAGGCACAGTCCCGGCCCTCACCTGCACAGGCACAGGCACAGTCCCGGCCCTCATCAGCACATACACGGACACAGGCACAGTCCCGGCCCTCACCTGCACAGGCACAGGCACAGTCCTGGTCCTCACCAGCACAGGCACAGTCCCAATCCTCACCAGCACAGTCCCAGCCCTCACCAGCACAGCACAGTCCCGTCACTCACCTGCACAGGCACAGGCACAGTCCCGGCCCTCACCAGCACAGCACAGTCCCAGTCCTCACCAGCACAGGCACAGTCCAAGCCCTCACCAGCACAGGCACAGTCCCAGCCCTCACCAGCACAGCACAGTCCCAGTCCTCACCAGCACAGGCACAGTACTGGCCCTCACCAGCACAGGCACAGGCACAGGCACAGTCCTGGTCCTCACCAACACAGGCACAGTCCTGGTCCTCACCAGCACAGGCACAGTCCCAATCCTCACCAGCACAGTCCCAGCCCTCACCAGCACAGCACAGTCCCAGCCCTCACCAGCACAGCACAGTCCTGGTCCTCAGCAGCACAGGCACAGATCCGGTCCTCACCAGCACAGGCACAGTCCCGGCCCCTCACCAGCTCAGAACAGTCCCAGTTCTCACCAGCACAGGCACAGATCTGGTCCTCACCAGCACAGGCACAGGAACAGTCCTAGACCTCACCAGCACAGGCACAGTCCCGGCCCTCACCAGCACAGGCACAGTTCCATCCTCGCCAGCACAGGCACAGTCCCAATCCTCACCAGGACAGGCACAGATCCGGTCCTCACCAGCACAGGCACAGGCACAGTCCCGGCCCTCACCAGCACAGCACAGTCCCGGCCCTCACCAGCACAGCACAGTCCTGGTCCTCACCAGCACAAGCACAGATCGGGTCCTCACCAGCACAGGCACAGTCCCGGCCCTCACCAGCACAGGCACAGTCCCAGCCCTCACCAGCACAGCACAGTCCCAGTCCTCACCAGCACAGGCACAGTACTGGCCCTCACCAGCACAGGCACAGGCACAGGCACAGTCCTGGTCCTCACCAGCACAGGCACAGTCCTGGTCCTCACCAGCACAGGCACAGTCCCAATCCTCACCAGCACAGTCCCAGCCCTCACCAGCACAGCACAGTCCCGGCACTCACCTGCACAGGCACAGGCACAGTCCCGGCCCTCACCAGCACAGCACAGTCCTGGTCCTCAGCAGCACAGGCACAGATCCGGTCCTCACCAGCACAGGCACAGTCCCGGCCCCTCACCAGCTCAGAACAGTCCCAGTTCTCACCAGCACAGGCACAGATCTGGTCCTCACCAGCACAGGCACAGGAACAGTCCTAGACCTCACCAGCACAGGCACAGTCCCGGCCCTCACCAGCACAGGCACAGTTCCGTCCTCGCCAGCACAGGCACAGTCCCAATCCTCACCAGGACAGGCACAGATCCGGTCCTCACCAGCAGAGGCACAGGCACAGTCCCGGCCCTCACCAGCACAGCACAGTCCTGGCCCTCACCAGCACAGCACAGTCCTGGTCCTCACCAGCACAGGCACAGATCTGGTCCTCACCAGCACAGGCACAGTCCTGGCCCTCACCAGCTCAGAACAGTCCCAGTTCTCACCAGCACAGGCACAGATCCGGTCCTCAGCGGCACAGGCACAGATCCGGTCCTCACCAGCACAGGCACAGTTCCGTCCTCGCCAGCACAGGCACAGTCCCGGTCCTCACCAGCTCAGCACAGTCCCGGCCCTCACCAGCACAGGCACAGGCACAGGCACAGGCACAGTCCAGGCTCTCACCAGCTCAGCACAGTCCTGATCCTCACCAGCACAGGCACAGTCCCAGACCTCACAAGCACAGGCACTGTCCCGGCCCTCACCAGCACAGTAACAGTCCCGGCCCTCACCAGCTCAGTACAGTACCGGTCCTTACCAGCACAGGCACAGTCCCGGCCCTCACCAGTACAGGCACAGTCCCAGCCCTCACCAGCACAGCACAGTCCTGGTCCTCACCAGCACAGGCACAGTCCAAGCCCTCACCAGCACAGGCACAGTCCCAGCCCTCACCAGCACAGCACAGTCCCGATCCTCATCAGCACAGGCACAGTACTGGCCCTCACCAGCACAGGCACAGGCACAGGCACAGGCACAGTCCTGGTCCTCACCAGCACAGGCACAGTACTGCCCCTCACCAGCACAGACCCAGGCACAGGCACAGTCTTGGTCCTCACCAGCACAGGCACAGTCCTGGTCCTCACCAGCTCAGGCACAGTCCCAATCCTCACCAGCACAGGCACAGACACAATCCCGGTCGTCACCTGCACAGGCACAGTGCCAGTCCTCACCAGCACAGGCACACATCCGGTCCTCAGCAGCACAGCATAGTCTCGGTCCTCACCAGCACAGGCACAGTCCCGGCACTCAACAGCACGGGCATAGGCACTGGCACAGGCACAGGCACAGTCCCAGTCCTCACCAGCACAGGCACTGTCCCGGCACTCAACAGCACAGGCACAGGCACAGGCACAGGCACAGGCACAGGCACAGGCACAGTCCCGGCCCTCACCAGCACAGGCACAGGCACAGTCCCGGCTCCCACCAGCTCAGCACAGTCCCGGCCCTCGCCAGCACAGGCACAGTTCCGTCCTCGCCAGCACAGGCACAGTCCTGGTCCTCACCAGCTCAGCACAGTCCCGGCCCTCACCAGCACAGGCACAGTCCTGGTCCTCACCAGCTCAGCACAGTCCCAGCCCTCACCAGCACAGGCACAGCCCCAGCCGTCACCAGCACAGCGCAGACCCAGTCCTCACCAGCATAGGCACAGTCCCAGCCCTCACCAGCACAGCACAGTCCCAGTCCTCACCAGCACTGGCACAGGCACAGTACCAATCCTCACCAGCACAGGTACAGTCCCGGTCCTCACCAGTACAGGAACAGTCCTGGTCCTCGCCAGCACAGGCACAGTCCCAATCCTTACCAGGACAGGCACAGATCCGGTCCTCAGCAGCACAGGCACAGGCACAGTCCCGGCCCTCACCAGCACAGCACAGTCCCGGCCCTCACCAGCACAGGCACAGTCCCGGCACTCAACAGCACAGGCACAGGCACAGGCTCAGTCCTCACCAGCACACACACAGGCACAGGCACAGTCCCGGCCCTCACCAGCTCAGCGCAGTCCCAGTCCTCACCAGCACAGGAACAGTCCCGGCCCTCACCAGCAGAGGAACAGTCCTGGCCCTCACCAGCACAGGCACAGATCCGGTCCTCAGCAGCACAGGCACAGTCTCGGTCCTCACCAGCACAGGCACAGTCCCGGCACTCAACAGCACAGGCACAGGCACAGGCTCAGTCCTCACCAGCACAGACACAGGCACAGGCACAGAGCCGGCCCTCACCAGCTCAGCGCAGTCCCGGCCCTCACCAGCACAGGAACAGTCCCGGCCCTCACCAGCTCATCACAGTCCCGGTCCTCACCAGCACAGGCACAGATACGGTCCTCACCAGCACAGGCACAAATCCGGTCCTCACCAGCACAGGCACAAGCACAGTCCTCGCCAGCACAGGCACAGGCACAGTCCCAGTCCTCACCAGCTCAGCACAGTCCCGTCCTCACCAGCACAGGAACAGTCCCGGCCCTCACCAGCAGAGGAACAGTCCTGGCCATCACCAGCACAGCACAGATCCGGTCCTCCCAGCGCAGGCACAGATCCGGTCCTCACCAGCACAGGCACAGTCCCGGCCCTCACCAGCATAGGCACAGGCCCAGTCCTCACAAGCACAGGCACAGTCCCGGCCCTCACCAGCACAGGCACAGGAACAGATCCGGTCCTCACCAGCACAGGCACAGGCACAGTCCCGGTCCTCACCAGCACAGGCACAGGCACAGGCACAGTCCCGGCCCTCACCTGCACAGGCACAGGCACAGTCCCGGCCCTCATCAGCACATACACGGACACAGGCACAGGCACAGTCCCGGCACTCTCCAGCTCAGCACAGTCCCGGTTTCCACAAGCACAGGCACAGTCCCGGGCCTCACCCGCACAGCACAGTCCCAGCCCTCACCAGCACAGCACAGTCCCGGCACTCACCAGCACAGGCACAGGCACAGGCACAGTCCTGGTCCTCACCAGCACAGGCTCTGTCCCGGCACTCACCAGTCCAGGCACAGGCACAGGCACATTCCTGGTGTTCACCAGCTCAGCACAGTCACGGCCCTCACCAGCACAGGGACAGTCCCGATCCTCAGCAGCACAGGCACAGTCTCGGCACTCACCAACACAGGCACAGGCATGGTCCCGGTCCTCACCAGCACAGGCACAGTCCCGGAACTCACCAGCACAGGCACTGGCACAGGCACAGGAACAGTCCTAGACCTCACCAGCACAGGCACAGTCCCGGCCCTCACCAGCACAGCACAGTCCCGGCCCTCACCAGCACAGCACAGTCCTGGTCCTCATCAGCACAGGCACAGATCCGGTCCTCATGAGCTCAGAACAGTCCCAGTTCTCACCAGCACAGGCACAGATCCGGTCCTCAGCGGCACAGGCACAGATCCGGTCCTCACCAGCACAGGCACAGTTCCGTCCTCGCCAGCACAGGCACAGTCCCGGTCCTCACCAGCTCAGCACAGTCCCGGCCCTCACCAGCACAGGAAAAGTCCCGGCCCTCACCAGCTCATCACAGTCCCGGTCCTCACCAGCACAGGCACAGGAACAGGCACAGGCACAGGCACAGGCACAGTCCAGGCTCTCACCAGCTCAGCACAGTCCTGATCCTCACCAGCACAGGCACAGTCCCGGCCCTCACCAGCACAGCACAGTCCCGGCCCTCACCAGCACAGCACAGTCCTGGTCCTCACCAGCACAGGCACAGATCCGGTCCTCACCAGCACAGGCACAGTCCTGGCCCTCACCAGCTCTGAACAGTCCCAGTTCTCACCAGCACAGGCACAGATCCGGTCCTCAGCAGCACAGGCACAGATCCGGTCCTCACCAGCACAGGCACAGTTCCGTCCTCGCCAGCACAGGCACAGTCCCGGTCCTCACCAGCTCAGCACAGTCCCGGCCCTCACCAGCACAGGCACAGGCACAGGCACAGTCCCGGCCCTCACCTGCACAGGCACAGGCACAGTCCCGGCCCTCATCAGCACATACACGGACACAGGCACAGGCACAGTCCCGGCACTCTCCAGCTCAGCGCAGTCCCGGTTTCCACAAGCACAGGCACAGTCCCGGGCCTCACCCGCACAGCACAGTCCCAGCCCTCACCAGCACAGCACAGTCCCGGCACTCACCAGCACAGGCACAGGCACAGGCACAGTCCTGGTCCTCACCAGCACAGGCTCTGTCCCGGCACTCACCAGTCCAGGCACAGGCACAGGCACATTCCTGGTGTTCACCAGCTCAGCACAGTCACGGCCCTCACCAGCACAGGGACAGTCCCGATCCTCAGCAGCACAGGCACAGTCTCAGCACTCACCAACACAGGCACAGGCATGGTCCCGGTCCTCACCAGCACAGGCACAGTCCCGGAACTCACCAGCACAGGCACTGGCACAGGCACAGGAACAGTCCTAGACCTCACCAGCACAGGCACAGTCCCGGCCCTCACCAGCACAGCACAGTCCCGGCCCTCACCAGCACAGCACAGTCCTGGTCCTCATCAGCACAGGCACAGATCCGGTCCTCATGAGCTCAGAACAGTCCCAGTTCTCACCAGCACAGGCACAGATCCGGTCCTCAGCGGCACAGGCACAGATCCCGTCCTCACCAGCACAGGCACAGTTCCGTCCTCGCCAGCACAGGCACAGTCCCGGTCCTCACCAGCTCAGCACAGTCCCGGCCCTCACCAGCACAGGAAAAGTCCCGGCCCTCACCAGCTCATCACAGTCCCGGTCCTCACCAGCACAGGCACAGGAACAGGCACAGGCACAGGCACAGGCACAGTCCAGGCTCTCACCAGCTCAGCACAGTCCTGATCCTCACCAGCACAGGCACAGTCCCGGCCCTCACCAGCACAGCACAGTCCCGGCCCTCAGCAGCACAGCACAGTCCTGGTCCTCACCAGCACAGGCACAGATCCGGTCCTCACCAGCACAGGCACAGTCCTGGCCCTCACCAGCTCTGAACAGTCCCAGTTCTCACCAGCACAGGCACAGATCCGGTCCTCAGCGGCACAGGCACAGATCCGGTCCTCACCAGCACAGGCACAGTTCCGTCCTCGCCAGCACAGGCACAGTCCCGGTCCTCACCAGCTCAGCACAGTCCCGGCCCTCACCAGCACAGGCACAGGCACAGGCACAGGCACAGTCCAGGCTCTCACCAGCTCAGCACAGTCCTGATCCTCACCAGCACAGGCACAGTCCCAGACCTCACAAGCACAGGCACTGTCCCGGCCCTCACCAGCACAGTAACAGTCCCGGCCCTCATCAGCTCAGTACAGTACCGGTCCTTACCAGCACAGGCACAGTCCCGGCCCTCACCAGTACAAGCACAGTCCCAGCCCTCACCAGCACAGCACAGTCCTGGTCCTCACCAGCACAGGCACAGTCCAAGCCCTCACCAGCACAGGCACAGTCCCAGCCCTCACCAGCACAGCACAGTCCCGATCCTCACCAGCACAGGCACAGTACTGGCCCTCACCAGCACAGGCACAGGCACAGGCACAGGCACAGTCCTGGTCCTCACCAGCACAGGCACAGTACTGCCCCTCACCAGCACAGACCCAGGCACAGGCACAGTCTTGGTCCTCACCAGCACAGGCACAGTCCTGGTCCTCACCAGCACAGGCACAGTCCCAATCCTCACCAGCACAGGCACAGACACAATCCCGGTCATCACCTGCACAGGCACAGTGCCTGTCCTCACCAGCACAGGCACACATCCGGTCCTCAGCAGCACAGCATAGTCTCAGTCCTCACCAGCACAGGCACAGTCCCGGCACTCAACAGCACGGGCATAGGCACTGGCACAGGCACAGACACAGTCCCAGTCCTCACCAGCACAGGCACTGTCCCGGCACTCAACAGCACAGGCACAGGCACAGGCACAGGCACAGGCACAGGCACAGGCACAGTCCGGCCCTCACCAGCACAGGCACAGGCACAGTCCCGGCTCCCACCAGCTCAGCACAGTCCCGGCCCTCGCCAGCACAGGCACAGTTCCGTCCTCGCCAGCACAGACACAGTCCTGGTCCTCAGCAGCTCACCACAGTCCCGGCCCTCACCAGCACAGGAACAGTCCCGGCCCTCACCAGCTCATCACAGTCCCGGTCCTCACCAGCACAGGCACAGTCCCAGCCCTCACCAGCACAGGCACAGCCCCAGCCGTCACCAGCACTGGCACAGGCACAGTACCAATCCTCACCAGCACAGGTACAGTCCCGGTCGTCACCAGCACAGGCACAGTCCCGCCCCTCACCAGCACAGGCACAGGCACAGGCACAGGCACAGTCCCGGCCCTCACCAGTTCAGTACAGTCCTGGTCCTCACCAGTACAGGAACAGTCCTGGTCCTTGCCAGCACAGGCACAGTCCCAATCCTCACCAGGGCAGGCACAGATCCGGTCCTCAGCAGCACAGGCACAGGCACAGTCCCGGCCCTCACCAGCACAGCACAGTCCCGGCACTCACCAGCACAGCACAGTCCTGGCCCTCACCAGCACAGGCACAGATCCGGTCCTCAGCAGCACAGGCACAGTCTCGGTCCTCACCAGCACAGGCACAGTCCCGGCACTCAACAGCACAGGCACAGGCACAGGCTCAGTCCTCACCAGCACAGACACAGGCACAGGCACAGAGCCGGCCCTCACCAGCTCAGCGCAGTCCCGGCCCTCACCAGCACAGGAACAGTCCCGGCCCTCACCAGCTCATCACAGTCCCGGTCCTCACCAGCACAGGCACAGATACGGTCCTCACCAGCACAGGCACAAATCCGGTCCTCACCAGCACAGGCACAAGCACAGTCCTCGCCAGCACAGGCACAGGCACAGTCCCAGTCCTCACCAGCTCAGCACAGTCCCGTCCTCACCAGCACAGGAACAGTCCCGGCCCTCACCAGCAGAGGAACAGTCCTGGCCATCACCAGCACAGCACAGATCCGGTCCTCACCAGCGCAGGCACAGATCCGGTCCTCACCAGCACAGGCACAGTCCCGGCCCTCACCAGCATAGGCACAGGCCCAGTCCTCACAAGCACAGGCACAGTCCCGGCCCTCACCAGCACAGGCACAGGAACAGATCCGGTCCTCACCAGCACAGGCACAGGCACAGTCCCGGTCCTCACCAGCACAGGCACAGGCACAGGCACAGTCCCGGCCCTCACCTGCACAGGCACAGGCACAGTCCCGGCCCTCATCAGCACATACACGGACACAGGCACAGGCACAGTCCCGGCACTCTCCAGCTCAGCACAGTCCCGGTTTCCACAAGCACAGGCACAGTCCCGGGCCTCACCCGCACAGCACAGTCCCAGCCCTCACCAGCACAGCACAGTCCCGGCACTCACCAGCACAGGCACAGGCACAGGCACAGTCCTGGTCCTCACCAGCACAGGCTCTGTCCCGGCACTCACCAGTCCAGGCACAGGCACAGGCACATTCCTGGTGTTCACCAGCTCAGCACAGTCACGGCCCTCACCAGCACAGGGACAGTCCCGATCCTCAGCAGCACAGGCACAGTCCCGGCACTCAACAGCACGGGCATAGGCACTGGCACAGGCACAGGCACAGTCCCAGTCCTCACCAGCACAGGCACTGTCCCGGCACTCAACAGCACAGGCACAGGCACAGGCACAGGCACAGGCACAGGCACAGGCACAGTCCGGCCCTCACCAGCACAGGCACAGGCACAGTCCCGGCTCCCACCAGCTCAGCACAGTCCCGGCCCTCGCCAGCACAGGCACAGTTCCGTCCTCGCCAGCACAGACACAGTCCTGGTCCTCAGCAGCTCACCACAGTCCCGGCCCTCACCAGCACAGGAACAGTCCCGGCCCTCACCAGCTCATCACAGTCCCGGTCCTCACCAGCACAGGCACAGTCCCAGCCCTCACCAGCACAGGCACAGCCCCAGCCGTCACCAGCACTGGCACAGGCACAGTACCAATCCTCACCAGCACAGGTACAGTCCCGGTCGTCACCAGCACAGGCACAGTCCCGCCCCTCACCAGCACAGGCACAGGCACAGGCACAGGCACAGTCCCGGCCCTCACCAGTTCAGTACAGTCCTGGTCCTCACCAGTACAGGAACAGTCCTGGTCCTTGCCAGCACAGGCACAGTCCCAATCCTCACCAGGGCAGGCACAGATCCGGTCCTCAGCAGCACAGGCACAGGCACAGTCCCGGCCCTCACCAGCACAGCACAGTCCCGGCACTCACCAGCACAGCACAGTCCTGGCCCTCACCAGCACAGGCACAGATCCGGTCCTCAGCAGCACAGGCACAGTCTCGGTCCTCACCAGCACAGGCACAGTCCCGGCACTCAACAGCACAGGCACAGGCACAGGCTCAGTCCTCACCAGCACAGACACAGGCACAGGCACAGAGCCGGCCCTCACCAGCTCAGCGCAGTCCCGGCCCTCACCAGCACAGGAACAGTCCCGGCCCTCACCAGCTCATCACAGTCCCGGTCCTCACCAGCACAGGCACAGATACGGTCCTCACCAGCACAGGCACAAATCCGGTCCTCACCAGCACAGGCACAAGCACAGTCCTCGCCAGCACAGGCACAGGCACAGTCCCAGTCCTCACCAGCTCAGCACAGTCCCGTCCTCACCAGCACAGGAACAGTCCCGGCCCTCACCAGCAGAGGAACAGTCCTGGCCATCACCAGCACAGCACAGATCCGGTCCTCACCAGCGCAGGCACAGATCCGGTCCTCACCAGCACAGGCACAGTCCCGGCCCTCACCAGCATAGGCACAGGCCCAGTCCTCACAAGCACAGGCACAGTCCCGGCCCTCACCAGCACAGGCACAGGAACAGATCCGGTCCTCACCAGCACAGGCACAGGCACAGTCCCGGTCCTCACCAGCACAGGCACAGGCACAGGCACAGTCCCGGCCCTCACCTGCACAGGCACAGGCACAGTCCCGGCCCTCATCAGCACATACACGGACACAGGCACAGGCACAGTCCCGGCACTCTCCAGCTCAGCACAGTCCCGGTTTCCACAAGCACAGGCACAGTCCCGGGCCTCACCCGCACAGCACAGTCCCAGCCCTCACCAGCACAGCACAGTCCCGGCACTCACCAGCACAGGCACAGGCACAGGCACAGTCCTGGTCCTCACCAGCACAGGCTCTGTCCCGGCACTCACCAGTCCAGGCACAGGCACAGGCACATTCCTGGTGTTCACCAGCTCAGCACAGTCACGGCCCTCACCAGCACAGGGACAGTCCCGATCCTCAGCAGCACAGGCACAGTCTCGGCACTCACCAACACAGGCACAGGCATGGTCCCGGTCCTCACCAGCACAGGCACAGTCCCGGAACTCACCAGCACAGGCACTGGCACAGGCACAGGAACAGTCCTAGACCTCACCAGCACAGGCACAGTCCCGGCCCTCACCAGCACAGCACAGTCCCGGCCCTCACCAGCACAGCACAGTCCTGGTCCTCATCAGCACAGGCACAGATCCGGTCCTCATGAGCTCAGAACAGTCCCAGTTCTCACCAGCACAGACACAGATCCGGTCCTCAGCGGCACAGGCACAGATCCGGTCCTCACCAGCACAGGCACAGTTCCGTCCTCGCCAGCACAGGCACAGTCCCGGTCCTCACCAGCTCAGCACAGTCCCGGCCCTCACCAGCACAGGAAAAGTCCCGGCCCTCACCAGCTCATCACAGTCCCGGTCCTCACCAGCACAGGCACAGGAACAGGCACAGGCACAGGCACAGGCACAGTCCAGGCTCTCACCAGCTCAGCACAGTCCTGATCCTCACCAGCACAGGCACAGTCCCGGCCCTCACCAGCACAGCACAGTCCCGGCCCTCACCAGCACAGCACAGTCCTGGTCCTCACCAGCACAGGCACAGATCCGGTCCTCACCAGCACAGGCACAGTCCTGGCCCTCACCAGCTCTGAACAGTCCCAGTTCTCACCAGCACAGGCACAGATCCGGTCCTCAGCAGCACAGGCACAGATCCGGTCCTCACCAGCACAGGCACAGTTCCGTCCTCGCCAGCACAGGCACAGTCCCGGTCCTCACCAGCTCAGCACAGTCCCGGCCCTCACCAGCACAGGCACAGGCACAGGCACAGTCCCGGCCCTCACCTGCACAGGCACAGGCACAGTCCCGGCCCTCATCAGCACATACACGGACACAGGCACAGGCACAGTCCCGGCACTCTCCAGCTCAGCACAGTCCCGGTTTCCACAAGCACAGGCACAGTCCCGGGCCTCACCCGCACAGCACAGTCCCAGCCCTCACCAGCACAGCACAGTCCCGGCACTCACCAGCACAGGCACAGGCACAGGCACAGTCCTGGTCCTCACCAGCACAGGCTCTGTCCCGGCACTCACCAGTCCAGGCACAGGCACAGGCACATTCCTGGTGTTCACCAGCTCAGCACAGTCACGGCCCTCACCAGCACAGGGACAGTCCCGATCCTCAGCAGCACAGGCACAGTCTCAGCACTCACCAACACAGGCACAGGCATGGTCCCGGTCCTCACCAGCACAGGCACAGTCCCGGAACTCACCAGCACAGGCACTGGCACAGGCACAGGAACAGTCCTAGACCTCACCAGCACAGGCACAGTCCCGGCCCTCACCAGCACAGCACAGTCCCGGCCCTCACCAGCACAGCACAGTCCTGGTCCTCATCAGCACAGGCACAGATCCGGTCCTCATGAGCTCAGAACAGTCCCAGTTCTCACCAGCACAGGCACAGATCCGGTCCTCAGCGGCACAGGCACAGATCCCGTCCTCACCAGCACAGGCACAGTTCCGTCCTCGCCAGCACAGGCACAGTCCCGGTCCTCACCAGCTCAGCACAGTCCCGGCCCTCACCAGCACAGGAAAAGTCCCGGCCCTCACCAGCTCATCACAGTCCCGGTCCTCACCAGCACAGGCACAGGAACAGGCACAGGCACAGGCACAGGCACAGTCCAGGCTCTCACCAGCTCAGCACAGTCCTGATCCTCACCAGCACAGGCACAGTCCCGGCCCTCACCAGCACAGCACAGTCCCGGCCCTCAGCAGCACAGCACAGTCCTGGTCCTCACCAGCACAGGCACAGATCCGGTCCTCACCAGCACAGGCACAGTCCTGGCCCTCACCAGCTCTGAACAGTCCCAGTTCTCACCAGCACAGGCACAGATCCGGTCCTCAGCGGCACAGGCACAGATCCGGTCCTCACCAGCACAGGCACAGTTCCGTCCTCGCCAGCACAGGCACAGTCCCGGTCCTCACCAGCTCAGCACAGTCCCGGCCCTCACCAGCACAGGCACAGGCACAGGCACAGGCACAGTCCAGGCTCTCACCAGCTCAGCACAGTCCTGATCCTCACCAGCACAGGCACAGTCCCAGACCTCACAAGCACAGGCACTGTCCCGGCCCTCACCAGCACAGTAACAGTCCCGGCCCTCATCAGCTCAGTACAGTACCGGTCCTTACCAGCACAGGCACAGTCCCGGCCCTCACCAGTACAAGCACAGTCCCAGCCCTCACCAGCACAGCACAGTCCTGGTCCTCACCAGCACAGGCACAGTCCAAGCCCTCACCAGCACAGGCACAGTCCCAGCCCTCACCAGCACAGCACAGTCCCGATCCTCACCAGCACAGGCACAGTACTGGCCCTCACCAGCACAGGCACAGGCACAGGCACAGGCACAGTCCTGGTCCTCACCAGCACAGGCACAGTACTGCCCCTCACCAGCACAGACCCAGGCACAGGCACAGTCTTGGTCCTCACCAGCACAGGCACAGTCCTGGTCCTCACCAGCACAGGCACAGTCCCAATCCTCACCAGCACAGGCACAGACACAATCCCGGTCATCACCTGCACAGGCACAGTGCCTGTCCTCACCAGCACAGGCACACATCCGGTCCTCAGCAGCACAGCATAGTCTCAGTCCTCACCAGCACAGGCACAGTCCCGGCACTCAACAGCACGGGCATAGGCACTGGCACAGGCACAGGCACAGTCCCAGTCCTCACCAGCACAGGCACTGTCCCGGCACTCAACAGCACAGGCACAGGCACAGGCACAGGCACAGGCACAGGCACAGGCACAGTCCGGCCCTCACCAGCACAGGCACAGGCACAGTCCCGGCTCCCACCAGCTCAGCACAGTCCCGGCCCTCGCCAGCACAGGCACAGTTCCGTCCTCGCCAGCACAGACACAGTCCTGGTCCTCAGCAGCTCACCACAGTCCCGGCCCTCACCAGCACAGGAACAGTCCCGGCCCTCACCAGCTCATCACAGTCCCGGTCCTCACCAGCACAGGCACAGTCCCAGCCCTCACCAGCACAGGCACAGCCCCAGCCGTCACCAGCACTGGCACAGGCACAGTACCAATCCTCACCAGCACAGGTACAGTCCCGGTCGTCACCAGCACAGGCACAGTCCCGCCCCTCACCAGCACAGGCACAGGCACAGGCACAGGCACAGTCCCGGCCCTCACCAGTTCAGTACAGTCCTGGTCCTCACCAGTACAGGAACAGTCCTGGTCCTTGCCAGCACAGGCACAGTCCCAATCCTCACCAGGGCAGGCACAGATCCGGTCCTCAGCAGCACAGGCACAGGCACAGTCCCGGCCCTCACCAGCACAGCACAGTCCCGGCACTCACCAGCACAGCACAGTCCTGGCCCTCACCAGCACAGGCACAGATCCGGTCCTCAGCAGCACAGGCACAGTCTCGGTCCTCACCAGCACAGGCACAGTCCCGGCACTCAACAGCACAGGCACAGGCACAGGCTCAGTCCTCACCAGCACAGACACAGGCACAGGCACAGTCCCGGCCCTCACCAGCACAGCGCAGTCACAGTCCTCACCAGCACAGGAACAGTCCCGGCCCTCACCAGCAGAGGAACAGTCCTGGCCATCACCAGCACAGGCACAGATCCAGTCCTCAGCAGCACAGGCACAGTCTCGGTCCTCACCAGCACAGGCACAGTCCCGGCACTCAACAGCACAGGCACAGGCACAGGCTCAGTCCTCACCAGCACAGACACAGGCACAGGCACAGTCCCGGCCCTCACCAGCTCAGCGCAGTCCCAGTCCTCACCAGCACAGGCACAGATACGGTCCTCACCAGCACAGGCACAGATCCGGTCCTCACCAGCACAGGCACAGGCACAGTCCTCACCAGCACAGGCACAGGCACAGTCCCAGTCCTCACCAGCTCAGCACAGTCCCGTCCTCACCAGCACAGGAACAGTCCCGGCCCTCACCAGCAGAGGAACAGTCCTGGCCATCACCAGCACAGCACAGATCCGGTCCTCACCAGCGCAGGCACAGATCCGGTCCTCACCAGCACAGGCACAGTCCCGGCCCTCACCAGCATAGGCACAGGCCCAGTCCTCACAAGCACAGGCACAGTCCCGGCCCTCACCAGCACAGGCACAGGAACAGATCCGGTCCTCACCAGCACAGGCACAGGCACAGTCCCGGTCCTCACCAGCACAGGCACAGGCACAGGCACAGTCCCGGCCCTCACCAGCACAGGCACAGGCACAGTCCCGGTCCTCACCAGCACAGGCACAGGCACAGTCCCGGCCCTCATCAGCACATACACGGACACAGGCACAGGCACAGTCCCGGCACTCTCCAGTTCAGCACAGTCCCGGTTTCCACATGCACAGGCACAGTCCCGGGCCTCACCCGCACAGCACAGTCCCAGCCCTCACCAGCACAGCACAGTCCCGGCACTCACCAGCACAGGCACAGGCACAGGCACAGTCCTGGTCCTCACCAGCACAGGCTCTGTCCCGGCACTCACCAGTCCAGGCACAGGCACAGGCACATTCCTGGTGTTCACCAGCTCAGCACAGTCACGGCCCTCACCAGCACAGGGACAGTCCCGATCCTCAGCAGCACAGGCACAGTCTCGGCAATCACCAACACAGGCACAGGCATGGTCCCGGTCCTCACCAGCACAGGCACAGTCCCGGAACTCACCAGCACAGGCACTGGCACAGGCACAGGAACAGTCCTAGACCTCACCAGCACAGGCACAGTCCCGGCCCTCATCAGCACAGCACAGTCCCGGCCCTCACCAGCACAGCACAGTCCTGGTCCTCATCAGCACAGGCACAGATCCGGTCCTCACCAGCACAGGCACAGTCCCGGCCCTCACCAGCTCAGAACAGTCCCAGTTCTCACCAGCACAGGCACAGATCCGGTCCTCAGCGGCACAGGCACAGATCCGGTCCTCACCAGCACAGGCACAGTTCCGTCCTCGCCAGCACAGGCACAGTCCTGGTCCTCACCAGCTCAGCACAGTCCCGGCCCTCACCAGCACAGGAACAGTCCCGGCCCTCACCAGCTCATCACAGTCCCGGTCCTCACCAGCACAGGCACAGGCACAGGCACAGGCACAGGCACAGGCACAGGCACAGTCCAGGCTCTCACCAGCTCAGCACAGTCCTGATCCTCACCAGCACAGGCACAGTCCCGGACCTCACAAGCACAGGCACAGTCCCGGCCCTCACCCGCACAGGAACAGTCCGGCCCTCACCAGCTCAGCACAGTACCGGTCCTCACCAGCACAGGCACAGTCGCGGCCCTCACCAGTGCAGGCACAGTCCCAGCCCTCACCAGCACAGCACAGTCCCAGTCCTCACCAGCACAGGCACAGTCCAAGCCCTCACCAGCACAGGCACAGTCCCAGCCCTCACCAGCACAGCACAGTCCCAGTCCTCACCAGCACAGGCACAGTACTGGCCCTCACCAGCACAGGCACAGGCACAGGCACAGTCCTGGTCCTCACCAGCACAGGCACAGTCCTGGTCCTCACCAGCACAGGCACAGTCCCAATCCTCACCAGCACAGTCCCAGCCCTCACCAGCACAGCACAGTCCCGTCACTCACCTGCACAGGCACAGGCACAGTCCCGGCCCTCACCAGCACAGCACAGTCCCGGCCCTCACCAGTGCAGGCACAGTCCCAGCCCTCACCAGCACAGCACAGTCCCAGTCCTCACCAGCACAGGCACAGTCCAAGCCCTCACCAGCACAGGCACAGTCCCAGTCCTCACCAGCACAGGCACAGTCCCAGTCCTCACCAGCACAGGCACAGGCACAGGCACAGGCACAGTCCTGGTCCTCACCAGCACAGGCACAGTCCTGGTCCTCACCAGCACAGGCACAGTCCCAATCCTCACCAGCACAGTCCCAGCCCTCACCAGCACAGCACAGTCCCGTCACTCACCTGCACAGGCACAGGCACAGTCCCGGCCCTCACCAGCACAGCACAGTCCCGGCCCTCACCAGTGCAGGCACAGTCCCAGCCCTCACCAGCACAGCACAGTCCCAGTCCTCACCAGCACAGGCACAGTCCAAGCCCTCACCAGCACAGGCACAGTCCCAGCCCTCACCAGCACAGCACAGTCCCAGTCCTCACCAGCACAGGCACAGTACTGGCCCTCACCAGCACAGGCACAGGCACAGGCACAGGCACAGTCCTGGTCCTCACCAGCACAGGCACAGTCCTGGTCCTCACCAGCACAGGCACAGTCCCAATCCTCACCAGCACAGTCCCAGCCCTCACCAGCACAGCACAGTCCCGGCACTCACCTGCACAGGCACAGGCACAGTCCCGGCCCTCACCAGCACAGCACAGTCCTGGTCCTCAGCAGCACAGGCACAGATCCGGTCCTCACCAGCACAGGCACAGTCCCGGCCCCTCACCAGCTCAGAACAGTCCCAGTTATCACCAGCACAGGCACAGATCTGGTCCTCCACGGCACAGGCACAGATCCGGTCCTCACCAGCACAGGCACAGGAACAGTCCTAGACCTCACCAGCACAGGCACAGTCCCGGCCCTCACCAGCACAGGCACAGTTCCGTCCTCGCCAGCACAGGCACAGTCCCAATCCTCACCAGGACAGGCACAGATCCGGTCCTCACCAGCACAGGCACAGGCACAGTCCCGGCCCTCACCAGCACAGCACAGTCCCGGCCCTCACCAGCACAGCACAGTCCTGGTCCTCACCAGCACAGGCACAGATCTGGTCCTCACCAGCACAGGCACAGTCCCGGCCCTCAGCAGCTCAGAACAGTCCCAGTTCTCACCAGCACAGGCACAGATCCGGTCCTCAGCGGCACAGGCACAGATCCGGTCCTCACCAGCACAGGCACAGTTCCGTCCTCGCCAGCACAGGCACAGTCCCGGTCCTCACCAGCTCAGCACAGTACCGGCCCTCACCAGCACAGGCACAGGCACAGGCACAGTCCAGGCTCTCACCAGCTCAGCACAGTCCTGATCCTCACCAGCACAGGCACAGTCCCAGACCTCACAAGCACAGGCACAGTCCTGGCCCTCACCAGTACAGGCACAGTCCCAGCCCTCACCAGCACAGCACAGTCCTGGTCCTCACCAGCACAGGCACAGTCCAAGCCCTCACCAGCACAGGCACAGTCCCAGCCCTCACCAGCACAGCACAGTCCCGATCCTCACCAGCACAGGCACAGTACTGGCCCTCAGCAGCACAGGCACAGGCACAGGCACAGGCACAGTCCTGGTCCTCACCAGCACAGGCACAGTACTGCCCCTCACCAGCACAGACCCAGGCACAGGCACAGTCTTGGTCCTCACCAGCACAGGCACAGTCCTGGTCCTCACCAGCACAGGCACAGTCCCAATCCTCACCAGCACAGGCACAGACACAATCCCGGTCGTCACCTGCACAGGCACAGTGCCTGTCCTCACCAGCACAGGCACACATCCGGTCCTCAGCAGCACAGCATAGTCTCGGTCCTCACCAGCACAGGCACAGTCCCGGCACTCAACAGCACGGGCATAGGCACAGGCACAGGCACAGGCACAGTCCCGGTCCTCACCAGCACAGGCACAGATCCGGTCCTCAATGGCACAGGCACAGGCACAGTCCTGGTCCACACCAGCACAGGCACAGATCCGGTCCTCACCAGCACAGGCACAGTCCCGGCCCTCACCAGCTCAGAACAGTCCCAGTTCTCACCAGCACAGGCACAGATCCGGTCCTCAGCGGCACAGGCACAGATCCGGTCCTCACCAGCACAGGCACAGTTCCGTCCTCGCCAGCACAGGCACAATCCTGGTCCTCACCAGCTCAGCACAGTCCCGGCCCTCACCAGCACAGGCACAGGCACAGGCACAGTCCAGGCTCTCACCAGCTCAGCACAGTCCTGATCCTCACCGGCACAGGCACAGTCCCAGACCTCACAAGCACAGGCACTGTCCCGGCCCTCACCAGCACAGTAACAGTCCCGGCCCTCACCAGCTCAGTACAGTACCGGTCCTTACCAGCACAGGCACAGTCCCGGCCCTCACCAGTACAGGCACAGTCCCAGCCCTCACCAGCACAGCACAGTCCTGGTCCTCACCAGCACAGGCACAGTCCAAGCCCTCACCAGCACAGGCACAGTCCCAGCCCTCACCAGCACAGCACAGTCCCGATCCTCACCAGCACAGGCACAGTACTGGCCCTCACCAGCACAGGCACAGGCACAGGCACAGTCCTGGTCCTCACCAGCACAGGCACAGTACTGCCCCTCACCAGCACAGACCCAGGCACAGGCACAGTATTGGTCCTCACCAGCACAGGCACAGTCCTGGTCCTCACCAGCACAGGCACAGTCCCAATCCTCACCAGCACAGGCACAGACACAATCCCAGTCGTCACCTGCACAGGCACAGTGCCTGTCCTCAGCAGCACAGGCACACATCCGGTCCTCAGCAGCACAGCATAGTCTCGGTCCTCACCAGCACAGGCACAGTCCCAGCCCTCACCAGCACAGGCACAGCCCCAGCCGTCACCAGCACAGCGCAGACCCAGTCCTCACCAGCATAGGCACAGTCCCAGCCCTCACCAGCACAGCACAGTCCCAGTCCTCACCAGCACTGGCACAGGCACAGTACCAATCCTCACCAGCACAGGTACAGTCCCGGTCGTCACAAGCACAGGCACAGTCCCGCCCCTCTCCAGCACAGGCACAGGCACAGGCACAGACCCGGCCCTCACCAGTTCAGTACAGTCCTGATCCTCACCAGTACAGGAACAGTCCTGGTCCTCGCCAGCACAGGCACAGTCCCAATCCTCACCAGGACAGGCACAGATCCGGTCCTCAGCAGCACAGGCACAGGCACAGTCCCGGCCCTAACCAGCACAGCACAGTCCCGGCCCTCACCAGCACAGCACAGTCCTGGTCCTCATCAGCACAGGCACAGATCCGGTCCTCACCAGCACAGGCACAGTCCCGGCCCTCACCAGCTCAGAACAGTCCCAGTTCTCACCAGCACAGGCACAGATCCGGTCCTCAGCGGCACAGGCACAGATCCGGTCCTCACCAGCACAGGCACAGTTCCGTCCTCGCCAGCACAGGCACAGTCCCGGTCCTCACCAGCTCAGCACAGTCCCGGCCCTCACCAGCACAGGAACAGTCCCGGCCCTCACCAGCTCATCACAGTCCCGGTCCTCACCAGCACAGGCACAGGCACAGGCACAGGCACAGGCACAGGCACAGGCACAGGCACAGTCCAGGCTCTCACCAGCTCAGCACAGTCCTGATCCTCACCAGCACAGGCACAGTCCCGGTCCTCACAAGCACAGGCACAGTCCCGGCCCTCACCAGCACAGGCACAGTCGCGGCCCTCACCAGTGCAGGCACAGTCCCAGCCCTCACCAGCACAGCACAGTCCCAGTCCTCACCAGCACAGGCACAGTCCAAGCCCTCACCAGCACAGGCACAGTCCCAGCCCTCACCAGCACAGCACAGTCCCAGTCCTCACCAGCACAGGCACAGTACTGGCCCTCACCAGCACAGGCACAGGCACAGGCACAGTCCTGGTCCTCACCAGCACAGGCACAGTCCTGGTCCTCACCAGCACAGGCACAGTCCCAATCCTCACCAGCACAGTCCCAGCCCTCACCAGCACAGCACAGTCCCGTCACACACCTGCACAGGCACAGGCACAGTCCCGGCCCTCACCAGCACAGCACAGTCCCGGCGTTCACCAGTGCAGGCACAGTCCCAGCCCTCACCAGCACAGCACAGTCCCAGTCCTCACCAGCACAGGCACAGTCCAAGCCCTCACCAGCACAGGCACAGTCCCAGTCCTCACCAGCACAGGCACAGTCCCAGTCCTCACCAGCACAGGCACAGGCACAGGCACAGGCACAGTCCTGGTCCTCACCAGCACAGGCACAGTCCTGGTCCTCACCAGCACAGGCACAGTCCCAATCCTCACCAGCACAGTCCCAGCCCTCACCAGCACAGCACAGTCCCGTCACTCACCTGCACAGGCACAGGCACAGTCCCGGCCCTCACCAGCACAGCACAGTCCCGGCCCTCACCAGTGCAGGCACAGTCCCAGCCCTCACCAGCACAGCACAGTCCCAGTCCTCACCAGCACAGGCACAGTCCAAGCCCTCACCAGCACAGGCAGTCCCAGCCCTCACCAGCACAGCACAGTCCCAGTCCTCACCAGCACAGGCACAGTACTGGCCCTCACCAGCACAGGCACAGGCACAGGCACAGGCACAGTCCTGGTCCTCACCAGCACAGGCACAGTCCTGGTCCTCACCAGCACAGGCACAGTCCCAATCCTCACCAGCACAGTCCCAGCCCTCACCAGCACAGCACAGTCCCGGCACTCACCTGCACAGGCACAGGCACAGTCCCGGCCCTCACCAGCACAGCACAGTCCTGGTCCTCAGCAGCACAGGCACAGATCCGGTCCTCACCAGCACAGGCACAGTCCCGGCCCCTCACCAGCTCAGAACAGTCCCAGTTATCACCAGCACAGGCACAGATCTGGTCCTCCACGGCACAGGCACAGATCCGGTCCTCACCAGCACAGGCACAGGAACAGTCCTAGACCTCACCAGCACAGGCACAGTCCCGGCCCTCACCAGCACAGGCACAGTTCCGTCCTCGCCAGCACAGAAACAGTCCCAATCCTCACCAGGACAGGCACAGATCCGGTCCTCACCAGCACAGGCACAGGCACAGTCCCGGCCCTCACCAGCACAGCACAGTCCCGGCCCTCACCAGCACAGCACAGTCCTGGTCCTCACCAGCACAGGCACAGATCCGGTCCTCACCAGCAAAGGCACAGTCCCGGCCCTCACCAGCTCAGAACAGTCCCAGTTCTCACCAGCACAGGCACAGATCCGGTCCTCAGCGGCACAGGCACAGATCCGGTCCTCACCAGCACAGGCACAGTTCCGTCCTCGCCAGCACAGGCACAGTCCCGGTCCTCACCAGCTCAGCACAGTCCCGGCCCTCACCAGCACAGGCACAGGCACAGGCACAGTCCAGGCTCTCACCAGCTCAGCACAGTCCTGATCCTCACCAGCACAGGCACAGTCCCAGACCTCACAAGCACAGGCACAGTCCTGGCCCTCACCAGTACAGGCACAGTCCCAGCCCTCACCAGCACAGCACAGTCCTGGTCCTCACCAGCACAGGCACAGTCCAAGCCCTCACCAGCACAGGCACAGTCCCAGCCCTCACCAGCACAGCACAGTCCCGATCCTCACCAGCACAGGCACAGTACTGGCCCTCAGCAGCACAGGCACAGGCACAGGCACAGGCACAGTCCTGGTCCTCACCAGCACAGGCACAGTACTGCCCCTCACCAGCACAGACCCAGGCACAGGCACAGTCTTGGTCCTCACCAGCACAGGCACAGTCCTGGTCCTCACCAGCACAGGCACAGTCCCAATCCTCACCAGCACAGGCACAGACACAATCCCGGTCGTCACCTGCACAGGCACAGTGCCTGTCCTCACCAGCACAGGCACACATCCGGTCCTCAGCAGCACAGCATAGTCTCGGTCCTCACCAGCACAGGCACAGTCCCGGCACTCAACAGCACGGGCATAGGCACAGGCACAGCCACAGGCACAGTCCCGGTCCTCACCAGCACAGGCACAGATCCGGTCCTCAATGGCACAGGCACAGGCACAGTCCTGGTCCACACCAGCACAGGCACAGATCCGGTCCTCACCAGCACAGGCACAGTCCCGGCCCTCACCAGCTCAGAACAGTCCCAGTTCTCACCAGCACAGGCACAGATCCGGTCCTCAGCGGCACAGGCACAGATCCGGTCCTCACCAGCACAGGCACAGTTCCGTCCTCGCCAGCACAGGCACAATCCCGGTCCTCACCAGCTCAGCACAGTCCCGGCCCTCACCAGCACAGGCACAGGCACAGGCACAGTCCAGGCTCTCACCAGCTCAGCACAGTCCTGATCCTCACCGGCACAGGCACAGTCCCAGACCTCACAAGCACAGGCACTGTCCCGGCCCTCACCAGCACAGTAACAGTCCCGGCCCTCACCAGCTCAGTACAGTACCGGTCCTTACCAGCACAGGCATAGTCCCGGCCCTCACCAGTACAGGCACAGTCCCAGCCCTCACCAGCACAGCACAGTCCTGGTCCTCACCAGCACAGGCACAGTCCAAGCCCTCACCAGCACAGGCACAGTCCCAGCCCTCACCAGCACAGCACAGTCCCGATCCTCACCAGCACAGGCACAGTACTGGCCCTCACCAGCACAGGCACAGGCACAGGCACAGTCCTGGTCCTCACCAGCACAGGCACAGTACTGCCCCTCACCAGCACAGACCCAGGCACAGGCACAGTATTGGTCCTCACCAGCACAGGCACAGTCCTGGTCCTCACCAGCACAGGCACAGTCCCAATCCTCACCAGCACAGGCACAGACACAATCCCAGTCGTCACCTGCACAGGCACAGTGCCTGTCCTCAGCAGCACAGGCACACATCCGGTCCTCAGCAGCACAGCATAGTCTCGGTCCTCACCAGCACAGGCACAGTCCCAGCCCTCACCAGCACAGGCACAGCCCCAGCCGTCACCAGCACAGCGCAGACCCAGTCCTCACCAGCATAGGCACAGTCCCAGCCCTCACCAGCACAGCACAGTCCCAGTCCTCACCAGCACTGGCACAGGCACAGTACCAATCCTCACCAGCACAGGTACAGTCCCGGTCGTCACAAGCACAGGCACAGTCCCGCCCCTCACCAGCACAGGCACAGGCACAGGCACAGTCCCGGCCCTCACCAGTTCAGTACAGTCCTGGTCCTCACCAGTACAGGAACAGTCCTGGTCCTCGCCAGCACAGGCACAGTCCCAATCCTCACCAGGACAGGCACAGATCCGGTCCTCAGCAGCACAGGCACAGGCACAGTCCCGGCCCTCACCAGCACAGCACAGTCCCGGCCCTCACCAGCACAGCACAGTGCTGGCCCTCACCAGCACAGGCACAGTCCCGGCACTCAACAGCACAGGCACAGGCACTGGCTCAGTCCTCACCAGCACAGGCACAGGCACAGGCACAGTCCCGGCCCTCACCAGCTCAGCGCAGTCCCAGTCCTCACCAGCACAGGCACAGATACGGTCCTCACCAGCACAGGCACAGATCCGGTCCTCACAGGCACAGGCACAGTCCCAGCCCTCACCAGCTCAGCACAGTCCCGTCCTCACCAGCACAGGAACAGTCCCGGCCCTCACCAGCAGAGGAACAGTCCTGGCCATCAACAGCACAGCACCGATCCGGTCCTCACCAGCGCAGGCACAGATCCGGTCCTCACCAGCACAGGCACAGTCCCGGCCCTCACCAGCATAGGCACAGGCCCAGTCCTCACAAGCACAGGCACAGTCCCGGCCCTCACCAGCACAGGCACAGGAACAGATCCGGTCCTCACCAGAACAGGCACAGGCACAGTCCCGGTCCTCACCAGCACAGGCACAGGCACAGGCACAGTCCCGGCCCTCACCTGCACAGGCACAGGCACAGTCCCGGCACTCTCCAGCTCAGCACAGTCCCGGTTTCCACAAGCACAGGCACAGTCCCGGGCCTCACCCGCACAGCACAGTCCCAGCCCTCACCAGCACAGCACAGTCCCGGCACTCACCAGCACAGGCACAGGCACAGGCACAGTCCTGGTCCTCACCAGCACAGGCTCTGTCCCGGCACTCACCAGTCCAGGCACAGGCACAGGCACATTCCTGGTGTTCACCAGCTCAGCACAGTCATGGCCCTCACCAGCACAGGGACAGTCCCGATCCTCAGCAGCACAGGCACAGTCTCGGCACTCACCAACACAGGCACAGGCATGGTCCCGGTCCTCACCAGCACAGGCACAGTCCCGGAACTCACCAGCACAGGCACTGGCACAGGCACAGGAAGAGTCCTAGACCTCGCCAGCACAGGCACAGTCCCGGCCCTCACCAGCACAGCACAGTCCTGGCCCTCACCAGCACAGCACAGTCCTGGTCCTCACCAGCACAGGCACAGTCCTGGTCCACACCAGCACAGGCACAGTCCCAATCCTCACCAGCACAGTCCCAGCCCTCACCAGCACAGCACAGTCCCGTCACTCACCTGCACAGGCACAGGCACAGTCCCGGCCCTCACCAGCACAGCACAGTCCCGGCCCTCACCAGTGCAGGCACAGTCCCAGCCCTCACCAGCACAGCACAGTCCCTGTCCTCACCAGCACAGGCACAGTCCAAGCCCTCACCAGCACAGGCACAGTCCCAGCCCTCACCAGCACAGCACAGTCCCAGTCCTCACCAGCACAGGCACAGTACTGGCCCTCACCAGCACAGGCACAGGCACAGGCACAGTCCTGGTCCTCACCAGCACAGGCACAGTCCTGGTCCTCACCAGCACAGGTACAGTCCCAATCCTCACCAGCACAGTCCCAGCCCTCACCAGCACAGCACAGTCCCGGCACTCACCTGCACAGGCACAGGCACAGTCCCGGCCCTCACCAGCACAGCACAGTCCTGGTCCTCAGCAGCACAGGCACAGATCCGGTCCTCACCAGCACAGGCACAGTCCCGGCCCTCACCAGCTCAGAACAGTCCCAGTTCTCACCAGCACAGGCACAGATCTGGTCCTCCACGGCACAGGCACAGATCCGGTCCTCACCAGCACCGGCACAGGAACAGTCCTAGACCTCACCAGCACAGGCACAGTCCCGGCCCTCACCAGCACAGGCACAGTTCCGTCCTCGCCAGCACAGGCACAGTCCCAATCCTCACCAGGACAGGCACAGATCCGGTCCTCACCAGCACAGGCACAGGCACAGTCCCGGCCCTCACCAGCACAGCACAGTCCCGGCCCTCACCAGCACAGCACAGTCCTGGTCCTCACCAGCACAGGCACAGATCCGGTCCTCACCAGCACAGGCACAGTCCCGGCCCTCACCAGCTCAGAACAGTCCCAGTTCTCACCAGCACAGGCACAGATCCGGTCCTCAGCGGCACAGGCACAGATCCGGTCCTCACCAGCACAGGCACAGTTCCGTCCTCGCCAGCACAGGCACAATCCCGGTCCTCACCAGCTCAGCACAGTCCCGGCCCTCACCAGCACAGGCACAGGCACAGGCACAGTCCAGGCTCTCACCAGCTCAGCACAGTCCTGATCCTCACCAGCACAGGCACAGTCCCAGACCTCACAAGCACAGGCACTGTCCCGGCCCTCACCAGCACAGTAACAGTCCCGGCCCTCACCAGCTCAGTACAGTACCGGTCCTTACCAGCACAGGCACAGTCCCGGCCCTCACCAGTACAGGCACAGTCCCAGCCCTCACCAGCACAGCACAGTCCTGGTCCTCACCAGCACAGGCACAGTCCAAGCCCTCACCAGCACAGGCACAGTCCCAGCCCTCACCAGCACAGCACAGTCCCGGTCCTCACCAGCACAGGCACAGTACTGGCCCTCACCAGCACAGGCACAGGCACAGGCACAGTCCTGGTCCTCACCAGCACAGGCACAGTCCTGGTCCTCACCAGCACAGGCACAGTCCCAATCCTCACCAGCACAGGCACAGACACAATCCCGGTCGTCATCTGCACAGGCACAGTGCCAGTCCTCACCAGCACAGGCACACATCCGGTCCTCAGCAGCACAGCACAGTCCCGGTCCTCACCAGCACAGGCACAGGCACAGGCACAGTCCCGGCCCTCACCTGCACAGGCACAGGCACAGTCCCGGCCCTCATCAGCACATATACGGACACAGGCACAGGCACAGTCCCGGCACTCTCCAGCTCAGCACAGTCCCGGTTTCCACAAGCACAGGCACAGTCCCGGACCTCACCCGCACAGCACAGTCCCAGCCCTCACCAGCACAGCACAGTCCCGGCACTCACCAGCACAGGCACAGGCAGAGGCACAGTCCTGGTCCTCACCAGCACAGGCTCTGTCCCGGCACTCACCAGTCCAGGCACAGGCACAGGCACATTCCTGGTGTTCACCAGCTCAGCACACTCATGGCCCTCACCAGCACAGGGACAGTCCCGATCCTCAGCAGCACAGGCACAGTCTCGGCACTCACCAACACAGGCACAGGCATGGTCCCGGTCCTCACCAGCACAGGCACAGTCCCGGAACTCACCAGCACAGGCACTGGCACAGGCACAGGAGCAGTCCTAGACCTCACCAGCACAGGCACAGTCCCAGCCCTCACCAGCACAGCACAGTCCCGGCCCTCACCAGCACAGCACAGTCCTGGTCCTCACCAGCACAGGCACAGATCCGGTCCTCACAAGCACAGGCACAGTCCCAGCCCTCACCAGCTCAGAACAGTCCCAGTTCTCACCAGCACAGGCACAGATCCGGTCCTCAGCGGCACAGGCACAGATCCGGTCCTCACCAGCACAGGCACAGTTCCGTCCTCGCCAGCACAGGCACAGTCCCGATCCTCACCAGCTCAGCACAGTCCCGGCACTCACCAGCACAGGAACAGTCCCGGCCCTCACCAGCTCATCACAGTCCCGGTCCTCACCAGCACAGGCACAGGCACAGGCACAGGCACAGGCACAGGCACAGTCCAGGCTCTCACCAGCTCAGCACAGTCCTGATCCTCACCAGCACAGGCACAGTCCCGGACCTCACAAGCACAGGCACAGTCCCGGCCCTCACCAGCACAGGAACAGTCCGGCCCTCACCAGCTCAGCACAGTACCGGTCCTCACCAGCACAGGCACAGTCCCGGCCCTCACCAGTGCAGGCACAGTCCCAGCCCTCACCAGCACAGCACAGTCCCAGTCCTCACCAGCACAGGCACAGTCCAAGCCCTCACCAGCACAGGCACAGTCCCAGCCCTCACCAGCACAGCACAGTCCCAGTCCTCACCAGCACAGGCACAGTACTGGCCCTCACCAGCACAGGCACAGGCACAGGCACAGTCCTGGTCCTCACCAGCACAGTCCCAGCCCTCACCAGCACAGCACAGTCCCGTCACTCACCTGCACAGGCACAGGCACAGTCCCGGCCCTCACCAGCACAGCACAGTCCCGGCCCTCACCAGTGCAGGCACAGTCCCAGCCCTCACCAGCACAGCACAGTCTCAGTCCTCACCAGCACAGGCACAGTCCAAGCCCTCACCAGCACAGGCACAGTCCCAGCCCTCACCAGCACAGCACAGTCCCAGTCCTCACCAGCACAGGCACAGTACTGGCCCTCACCAGCACAGGCACAGGCACAGGCACAGTCCTGGTCCTCACCAGCACAGGCACAGTCCTGGTCCTCACCAGCACAGGCACAGTCCCAATCCTCACCAGCACAGTCCCAGCCCTCACCAGCACAGCACAGTCCCGGCACTCACCTGCACAGGCACAGGCACAGTCCCGGCCCTCACCAGCACAGCACAGTCCTGGTCCTCAGCAGCACAGGCACAGATCCGGTCCTCACCAGCACAGGCACAGTCCCGGCCCTCACCAGCTCAGAACAGTCCCAGTTCTCACCAGCACAGGCTCAGATCTGGTCCTCCAAGGCACAGGCACAGATCCGGTCCTCACCAGCACAGGCACAGGAACAGTCCTAGACCTCACCAGCACAGGCACAGTCCCGGCCCTCACAAGCACAGGCACAGTTCCGTCCTCGCCAGCACAGGCACAGTCCCAATCCTCACCAGGACAGGCACAGATCCGGTCCTCACCAGCACAGGCACAGGCACAGTCCCGGCCCTCACCAGCACAGCACAGTCCCGGCCCTCACCAGCACAGCACAGTCCTGGTCCTCACCAGCACAGGCACAGATCCGGTCCTCACCAGCACAGGCACAGTCCCGGCCCTCACCAGCTCAGAACAGTCCCAGTTCTCACCAGCACAGGCACAGATCCGGTCCTCAGCGGCACAGGCACAGATCCGGTCCTCACCAGCACAGGCACAGTTCCGTCCTCGCCAGCACAGGCACAATCCCGGTCCTCACCAGCTCAGCACAGTCCCGGCCCTCACCAGCACAGGCACAGGCACAGGCACAGTCCAGGCTCTCACCAGCTCAGCACAGTCCTGATCCTCACCAGCACAGGCACAGTCCCAGACCTCACAAGCACAGGCACTGTCCCGGCCCTCACCAGCACAGTAACAGTCCCGGCCCTCACCAGCTCAGTACAGTACCGGTCCTTACCAGCACAGGCACAGTCCCGGCCCTCACCAGTACAGGCACAGTCCCAGCCCTCACCAGCACAGCACAGTCCTGGTCCTCACCAGCACAGGCACAGTCCAAGCCCTCACCAGCACAGGCACAGTCCCAGCCCTCACCAGCACAGCACAGTCCCGGTCCTCACCAGCACAGGCACAGTACTGGCCCTCACCAGCACAGGCACAGGCACAGGCACAGTCCTGGTCCTCACCAGCACAGGCACAGTCCTGGTCCTCACCAGCACAGGCACAGTCCCAATCCTCACCAGCACAGGCACAGACACAATCCCGGTCGTCATCTGCACAGGCACAGTGCCAGTCCTCACCAGCACAGGCACACATCCGGTCCTCAGCAGCACAGCACAGTCTCGGTCCTCACAAGCACAGGCACAGTCCCGGCACTCAACAGCACAGGCACAGGCACAGGCTCAGGCACAGGCACAGGCACAGGCACAGTCCCGGTCCTCACCAGCACAGGCACAGTCCTGTTCCTCACCAGCACAGGCACTGGCACAGGCACAGTCCCGGCCCTCACCAGCTCAGCACAGTCCCAGTCCTCACCAGCACAGGCACAGATCCGGGACTCAGCGGCACAGGCACAGTCCCGGCCTTCACCAGCACAGGCACAGGCACAGTCCCAGCTCTCACCAGCTCAGCACAGTCCCGGCCCTCGCCAGCACAGGCACAGTTCCGCCCTCGCCAGCACAGGCACAGTCCTGGTCCTCACCAGCTCAGCACAGTCCCGGCCCTCACCAGCACAGGAACAGTCCCGGCCCTCATCAGCTCAGCACAGTCCCGGTCCTCACCAGCACAGGCACAGTCCCAGCCCTCACCAGTACAGGCACAGTCCCAGCCCTCAACAGCACAGCGCAGTCCAGGTCCTCACCAGCACAGGCACAGTCCCAGCCCTCACCAGCACAGCACAGTCCTGGTCCTCACCAGCACAGGCACAGTCCCAGCCCTCAACAGCACAGGCACAGTCCCAGCCCTCAACAGCACAGCGCAGTCCAGGTCCTCACCAGCACAGGCACAGTCCCAGCCCTCACCAGCACAGCACAGTCCCGGTCCTCACCAGCACAGGCACAGTCCCAGCCCTCACCAGCACAGGCACAGTCCCAGCCCTCAACAGCACAGCGCAGTCCAGGTCCTCACCAGCACAGGAACAGTCCCGGCCCTCACCAGCACAGGCACAGTCCCAGCCCTCACCAGCACAGCACAGTCCCAGCCCTCACCAGTACAGGCACAGTGCCAGCCCTCACCAGCACAGCACAGTCCCGGTCCTCACCAGCACAGGCACAGGCACAGTACCGGCACTCACCAGCACAGGTACAGTCCCGGTCGCCACCAGCACAGGCACAGTCCCGGCCCTCACCAGCACAGGCACAGGCACAGGCACAGGCACAGTCCCGGCCCACACCAGTTCAGTACAGTCCTGGTCCTCACCAGCACAGGAACTGTCCTGGTCCTCGCCAGCGCAGGCACAGTCCCAATCCTCACCAGGACAGGCACAGATCCGGTCCTCAGCAGCACAGCACAGTCTCGGTCCTCACCAGCACAGGCACAGTCCCGGCACTCAACAGCACAGGCACAGGCTCAGTCCTCACCAGCACAGGCACAGGCAGAGGCACAGTCCAGGCCCTCACCAGCTCAGCGCATTCCCAGTCCTCACCAGCACAGGCACAGATCCGGTCCTCACCAGCACAGGCACAGATCCGGTCCTCACCAGCACAGGCACAGGCACAGTCCTCACCAGCTCAGCACAGTCCCGTCCTAACCAGCACAGGAACAGTCCTGGCCCTCACCAGCACAGAAACAGTCCTGGCCCTCACCAGCACAGCACAGATCCGGTCCTCACCAGCACAGGCACAGATCCGGTCCTCACCAGCAAAGGCACAGACCCGGCCCTCACCAGCATAGGCACAGGCCCAGTCCTCACCAGCACAGGCACAGTCCTGGCCCGCACCAGCACAGGCACAGGCACAGATCTGGTCCTCACCAGCACAGGCACAGGAACAGATCCGGTCCTCTCCAGCACAGGCACAGGCACAGGCACAGTCCCGGTCCTCACCAGCACAGGCACAGGCACAGGCACAGTCGCGGCACTCACCTGCACAGGCAAAGGCACAGTCCCGGCCCTCATCATCACATACACAGACACAGGCACAGGCACAGTCCCGGCACTCTCCAGCTCAGCACAGTCCCGGTTTCCACCAGCACAGGCACAGTCCTGGGCCTCACCCGCACAGCACAGTCCCAGACCTCACCAGCACAGCACAGTCCCGGCACTCACCAGCATGGGCACAGGCACAGGCACTGTCCCGGTCCTCACCAGCACAGGCACAGTCCCGGCACTCACCAGCCCAGGCACAGGCACAGGCACAGTACCGGTGTTCACCAGCTCAGCACAGTCACGGCCCTCACCAGCACAGGGACAGTCCCGATCCTCAGCAGCACAGCACAGTCTCGGTCCTCACCAGCACAGGCACAGGCACAGTCCTGGCACTCACCAGCACAGGCACAGGCATGGTCCCGGTCCTCACCAGCACAGGCACAGTCCCGGCACTCACCAGCACAGGCACTGGCACAGGCACAGGCACAGTCACGGCCCTCACCAGCTCAGCACAGTCACGGCCCTCACCAGCACAGGCACAGTCCCAGCCCTCACCAGCTCTGCACCGTCCCCGTCCTCATCAGAACAGGCACAGGCACAGGCACAGATCAGGTCCACACCAGCACAGGCAATGGCACAGGCGCAGTCCCGGCACTCACCAGCACAGAAACAGGCGCAGTCCCGGCACTCACCAGCTCAGCACAGTCCCGGCCTCACCAGCAGAGGAACAGTCCCGGCACTCACAGCACAGGCACAGTCCCAGCCTCACCAGCACAGGAACAGTCCCGGCCCTCACCAGCACAGGCACAGTCCCGGCCCTCACCAGCTCAGGCACAGGAACAGTCCTCAACAGCTCAGCACAGTCCTGGTCCTCACCAGCACAGGCACAGGCACAGTCCCGGTCCTCACCAGCACAGGCATAGTCCCATCCTCACCAGCACAGGCACAGTCCCGCCACTCACCAGCACAGGCACAGTCCCGGCCCTCACCAGAACAGGCACTGTCCCAGCCCTCACCAGCACAGTACAGTCCAGTCCTCACCAGCACAGGCACAGTCCCATCCTCACCAGCACAGGCACAGGCTCAGTCCTCACCAGCACAGGCACAGATCCGGTCGTCAGCAGCACAGGCACAGATCTGGTCCTCACCAGCACAGGCACAGTCCCAGCCCTCTCCAGCTCAGCACAGTCCCAGTCCTCACCAGCACAGGCACAGATCCGGTCCTCAGCAGCACAGGCACAGATCAGGTCCTCACCAGCACAGGCACAGTCCCGGCCCTCACCAGCTCTGAACAGTCCCAGTTCTCACCAGCACAGGCACAGATCCGGTCCTCAGCGGCACAGGCACAGATCCAGCCCTCACCAGCACAGGCACAGCCCCAGCCGTCACCAGCACAGCGCAGACCCAGTCCTCACCAGCATAGGCACAGTCCCAGCCCTCACCAGCACAGCACAGTCCCAGTCCTCACCAGCACTGGCACAGGCACAGTACCAATCCTCACCAGCACAGGTACAGTCCCGGTTGTCACCAGCACAGGCACAGTCCCGCCCCTCACCAGCACAGGCACAGGCACAGGCACAGTCCCGGCCCTCACCAGTTCAGTACAGTCCTGGTCCTCACCAGTACAGGAACAGTCCTGGTCCTCGCCAGCACAGGCACAGTCCCAATCCTCACCAGGACAGGCACAGATCCGTTCCTCAGCAGCACAGGCACAGGCACAGTCCCGGCCCTCATCAGCACATACACAGACACAGGCACAGGCACAGTCCCGGCACTCTCCAGCTCAGCACAGTCCCGGTTTCCACCAGCACAGGCACAGTCCTGGGCCTCACCCGCACAGCACAGTCCCAGCCCTCACCAGCACAGCACAGTCCCGGCACTCACCAGCATGGGCACAGGCACAGGCAATGTCCCGGTCCTCACCAGCACAGGCACAGTCCCGGCACTCACCAGCCCAGGCACAGGCACAGGCACAGTACCGGTGTTCACCAGCTCAGCACAGTCACGGCCCTCACCAGCACAGGGACAGTCCCGATCCTCAGCAGCACAGCACAGTCTCGGTCCTCACCAGCACAGGCACAGGCACAGTCCTGGAACTCACCAGCACAGGCACAGGCATTGTCCCGGTCCTCACCAGCACAGGCACAGTCCCGGCACTCACCTGCACGGCACTGGCACAGGCACAGGCACAGTCACGGCCCTCACCAGCTCAGCACAGTCACGGCCCTCACCAGCACAGGCACAGTCCCAGCCCTCACCAGCTCTGCACCGTCCCCGTCCTCATCAGAATACGCACAGGCACAGGCACAGATCAGGTCCACACCAGCACAGGCAATGGCACAGGCACAGTCCCGGCACTCACCAGCACAGAAACAGGCGCAGTCCCGGCACTCACCAGCTCAGCACAGTCCCGGCCTCACCAGCAGAGGAACAGTCCCGGCACTCACAGCACAGGCACAGTCCCAGCCTCACCAGCACAGGAACAGTCCCGGCCCTCACCAGCACAGGCGCAGTCCCGGCCCTCACCAGCTCAGGCACAGGAACAGTCCTCAACAGCTCAGCACAGTCCTGGTCCTCAACAGCACAGGCACAGGCAAAGTCCCGGTCCTCACCAGCACAGGCACAGTCCCAGCCCTCACCAGTACAGGCACAGTCCCAGCCCTCAACAGCACAGCGCAGTCCAGGTCCTCACCAGCACAGGCACAGTCCCAGCCCTCACCAGCACAGCACAGTCCCGGTCCTCACCAGCACAGGCACAGGCACAGTCCTGGCACTCACCAGCACAGGCACAGGCATGGTCCCGGTCCTCACCAGCACAGGCACGGTCCCGGCACTCACCAGCACAGGCACTGGCACAGGCACAGGCACAGTCACGGCCCTCACCAGCTCAGCACAGTCACGGCCCTCACCAGCACAGGCACAGTCCCAGCCCTCACCAGCTCTGCACCGTCCCCGTCCTCATCAGAACAGGCACAGGCACAGGCACAGATCAGGTCCACACCAGCACAGGCAATGGCACAGGCACAGTCCCGGCACTCACCAGCACAGAAACAGGCGCAGTCCCGGCACTCACCAGCTCAGCACAGTCCCGGCCTCACCAGCAGAGGAACAGTCCCGGCACTCACAGCACAGGCACAGTCCCAGCCTCACCAGCACAGGAACAGTCCCGGCCCTCACCAGCACAGGCACAGTCCCGGCCCTCACCAGCTCAGGCACAGGAACAGTCCTCAACAGCTTAGCACAGTCCTGGTCCTCACCAGCACAGGCACAGGCACAGTCCCGGTCCTCACCAGCACAGGCACAGATCCGGTCCTCATCGGCAGAGGCACAGATCCGGTCCTCACCAGCACAGGCACAGTTCTGTCCTCGCCAGCACAGGCACAGTCCCGGTCCTCACCAGCTCAGCACAGTCCCGGCCCTCACCAGCACAGGCACAGGCACAGGCACAGTCCAGGCTCTCACCAGCTCAGCACAGTCCTGATCCTCACCAGCACAGGCACAGTCGCAGACCTCACAAGCACAGGCACAGTCCTGGCCCTCACCAGCACAGTAACAGTCCCGGCCCTCACCAGCTAGGTACAGTACCGGTCCTTACCAGCACAGGCAAAGTCCCGGCCCTCACCAGTACAGGCACAGTCCCAGCCCTCACCAGCACAGCACAGTCCTGGTCCTCACCAGCACAGGCACAGTCCAAGCCCTCACCAGCACAGGCACAGTCCCAGCCCTCACCAGCACAGCACAGTCCCGGTCCTCACCAGCACAGGCACAGTACTGGCCCTCACCAGCACAGGCACAGGCACAGGCACAGTCCTGGTCCTCACCAGCACAGGCACAGTCCTGGTCCTCACCAGCACAGGCACAGTCCCAATCCTCACCAGCACAGGCACAAACACAATCCCGGTCGTCATCTGCACAGGCACAGTGCCAGTCCTCACCAGCACAGGCACACATCCGGTCCTCAGCAGCACAGCACAGTCTCGGTCCTCACAAGCACAGGCACAGTCCCGGCACTCAACAGCACAGGCACAGGCACAGGCACAGGCACAGGCACAGGCACAGGCACAGGCACAGTCCCGGTCCTCACCAGCACAGGCACAGTCCTGTTCCTCACCAGCACAGGCACAGGCACAGGCACAGTCCCGGCCCTCACCAGCTCAGCACAGTCCCAGTCCTCACCAGCACAGGCACAGATCCGGGACTCAGCGGCACAGGCACAGTCCTGGCCTTCACCAGCACAGGCACAGGCACAGTCCCAGGTCTCACCAGCTCAGCACAGTCCCGGCCCTCGCCAGCACAGGCACAGTTCCGCCCTCACCAGCACAGGCACAGTCCTGGTCCTCACCAGCTCAGCACAGTCCCGGCCCTCACCCGCACAGGAACAGTCCCGGCCCTCATCAGCTCAGCACAGTCCCGGTCCTCACCAGCAAAGGCACAGTCCCAGCCCTCACCAGTACAGGCACAGTCCCAGCCCTCAACAGCACAGCGCAGTCCAGGTCCTCACCAGCACAGGCACAGTCCCAGCCCTCACCAGCACAGCACAGTCCTGGTCCTCACCAGCACAGGCACAGTCCCAGCCCTCACCAGTACAGGCACAGTCCCAGCCCTCAACAGCACAGCGCAGTCCAGGTCATCACCAGCACAGGAACAGTCCCGGCCCTCACCAGCACAGGCACAGTCCCAGCCCTCACCAGCACAGCACAGTCCCAGCCCTCACTAGTACAGGCACAGTGCCAGCCCTCACCAGCACAGCACAGTCCCGGTCCTCACCAGCACAGGCACAGGCACAGTACCGGCCCTCACCAGCACAGGTACAGTCCCGGTCGCCACCAGCACAGGCACAGTCCCGGCCCTCACCAGCACAGGCACAGGCACAGGCACAGGCACAGTCCCAGCCCTCACCAGTTCAGTACAGTCCTGGTCCTCACCAGCACAGGAACTGTCCTGGTCCTCGCCAGCGCAGGCACAGTCCCAATATTCACCAGGACAGGCACAGATCCGGTCCTCACCAGCACAGCACAGGCACACTCCCGGCCCTCACCAGCACAGCACAGTCCCGGCCCTCACCACCACAGCACAGTCCTGGCCCTCACCAGCACAGGCACAGATCCGGTCCTCAGCAGCACAGCACAGTCTCGGTCCTCACCAGCACAGGCACAGTCCCGGCACTCAACAGCACAGGCACAGGCTCAGTCCTCACCAGCACAGGCACAGGCAGAGGCACAGTCCAGGCCCTCACCAGCTCAGCGCAGTCCCAGTCCTCACCAGCACAGGCACAGATCCGGTCCTCACTAGCACAGGCACAGTCCCGGCTCCCACCAGCTCAGCACAGTCCCAGTCCTCACCAGCACAGGCACAGATACGGTCCTCACCAGCACAGGCACAGTCCCAGCCCTCACCAGCACAGCACAGTCCCGGTCCTCACCAGCACAGGCACAGTACTGGCCCTCACCAGCACAGGCACAGGCACAGGCACAGTCCTGGTCCTCACCAGCACAGGCACAGTCCTGGTCCTCACCAGCACAGGCACAGCCCCAATCCTCAGCAGCACAGGCACAAACACAATCCCGGTCGTCATCTGCACAGGCACAGTGCCAGTCCTCACCAGCACAGGCACACATCCGGTCCTCAGCAGCACAGCACAGTCTCGGTCCTCACAAGCACAGGCACAGTCCCGGCACTCAACAGCACAGGCACAGGCACAGGCTCAGGCACAGGCACAGGCACAGGCACAGTCCCGGTCCTCACCAGCACAGGCACAGTCCTATTCCTCACCAGAACAGGCACAGGCACAGGCACAGTCCCGGCCCTCACCAGCTCAGCACAGTCCCAGTCCTCACCAGCACAGGCACAGATTCGGGACTCAGCGGCACAGGCACAGTCCCGGCCTTCACCAGCACAGGCACAGGCACAGTCCCAGCTCTCACCAGCTCAGCACAGTCCCGGCCCTCGCCAGCACAGGCACAGTTCCGCCCTGGCCAGCACAGGCATAGTCCTGGTCCTCACCAGCTCAGCACAGTCCCGGCCCTCAGAAGCACAGGAACAGTCCCGGCCCTCATCAGCTCAGCACAGTCCCGGTCCTCACCAGCACAGGCACAGTCCCAGCCCTCACCAGTACAGGCACAGTCCCAGCCCTCAACAGCACAGCGCAGTCCAGGTCCTCACCAGAACAGGCACAGTCCCAGCCCTCACCAGCACAGCACAGTCCCGGTCCTCACCAGCACAGGCACAGTCCCAGCCCTCACCAGCACAGGCACAGTCCCAGCCCTCAACAGCACAGCGCAGTCCAGGTCCTCACCAGCACAGGAACAGTCCCGGCCCTCACCAGCACAGGCACAGTCCCAGCCCTCACCAGCACAGCACAGTCCCAGCCCTCACCAGTACAGGCACAGTGCCAGCCCTCACCAGCACAGCACAGTCCCGGTCCTCACCAGCACAGGCACAGGCACAGTACCGGCCCTCACCAGCACAGGTACAGTCCCGGTCGCCACCAGCACAGGCACAGTCTCGGCCCTCACCAGCACAGGCACAGGCACAGGCACAGGCACAGTCCCGGCCCTCACCAGTTCAGTACAGTCCTGGTCCTCACCAGCACAGGAACTGTCCTGGTCCTCGCCAGCGCAGGCACAGTCCCAATCCTCACCAGGACAGGCACAGATCCGGTCCTCACCAGCACAGCCCAGGCACACTCCCGGCCCTCACCAGCACAGCACAGTCCCGGCCCTCACAACCACAGCACAGTCCTGGCCCTCACCAGCACAGGCACAGATCCGGTCCTCAGCAGCACAGCACAGTCTCGGTCCTCACCAGCACAAGCACAGTCCCGGCACTCAACAGCACAGGCACAGGCTCAGTCCTCACCAGCACAGGCACAGGCAGAGGCACAGTCCAGTCCTCACCAGCACAGGCACAGATCCGGTCCTCACCAGCACAGGCACAGTCCCGGCTCTCACCAGCTCAGCGCAGTCCCAGTCCTCACCAGCACAGGCACAGATACGGTCCTCACCAGCACAGGCACAGGCACAGTCCTCACCAGCTCAGCACAGTCCCGTCCTAACCAGCACAGGAACAGTCCTGGCCCTCACCAGCACAGAAACAGTCCTGGCCCTCACCAGCACAGCACAGATCCGGTCCTCACCAGCACAGGCACAGATCCGGTCCTCACCAGCACAGGCACAGACCCGGCCCTCACCAGCATAGGCACAGGCCCAGTCCTCACCAGCACAGGCACAGTCCCGGCCCACACCAGCACAGGCACAGGCACAGATCTGGTCCTCACCAGCACAGGCACAGGAACAGATCCGGTCCTCACCAGCACAGGCACAGGCACAGTCCCGGTCCTCACCAGCACAGGCACAGGCACAGGCACAGTCGCGGCACTCACCTGCACAGGCAAAGGCACAGACCCGGCCCTCATCAGCACATACACAGACACAGGCACAGGCACAGTCCCGGCACTCTCCAGCTCAGCACAGTCCCGGTTTCCACCAGCACAGGCACAGTCCTGGGCCTCACCCGCACAGCACAGTCCCAGCCCTCACCAGCACAGCACAGTCCCGGAACTCACCAGCATGGGCACAGGAACAGGCACTGTCCCGGTCCTCACCAGCACAGGCACAGTCCCGGCACTCACCAGCCCAGGCACAGGCACAGGCACAGTACCGGTGTTCACCAGCTCAGCACAGTCACGGCCCTCACCAGCACAGGGACAGTCCCGATCCTCAGCAGCACAGCACAGTCTCGGTCCTCACCAGCACAGGCACAGGCACAGTCCTGGCACTCACCAGCACAGGCACAGGCATGGTCCCGGTCCTCACCAGCACAGGCACAGTCTGGGCACTCACCAGCACAGGCACTGGCACAGGCACAGGCACAGTCACGGCCCTCACCAGCTCAGCACAGTCACGGCCCTCACCAGCACAGGCACAGGCAGAGGCACAGTCCAGGCCCTCACCAGCTCAGCGCAGTCCCAGTCCTCACCAGCACAGGCACAGATACGGTCCTCACCAGCTCAGCACAGACCCGGCCTCACCAGCAGAGGAACAGTCCCGGCACTCACAGCACAGGCACAGTCCCAGCCTCACCAGCACAGGAACAGTCCCGGCCCTCACCAGCACAGGCGCAGTCCCGGCCCTCACCAGCTCAGGCACAGGAACAGTCCTCAACAGCTCAGCACAGTCCTGGTCCTCACCAGCACAGGCACAGGCAAAGTCCCGGTCCTCACCAGCACAGGCACAGTCCCAGCCCTCACCAGTACAGGCACAGTCCCAGCCCTCAACAGCACAGCGCAGTCCAGGTCCTCACCAGCACAGGCACAGTCCCAGCCCTCACCAGCACAGCACAGTCCCGGTCCTCACCAGCACAGGCACAGGCACAGTCCTGGCACTCACCAGCACAGGCACAGGCATGGTCCCGGTCCTCACCAGCACAGGCACAGTCCCGGCACTCACCAGCACAGGCACTGGCACAGGCACAGGCACAGTCACGGCCCTCACCAGCTCAGCACAGTCACGGCCCTCACCAGCACAGGCACAGTCCCAGCCCTCACCAGCTCTGCACCGTCCCCGTCCTCATCAGAACAGGCACAGGCACAGGCACAGATCAGGTCCACACCAGCACAGGCAATGGCACAGGCACAGTCCCGGCACTCACCAGCACAGAAACAGGCGCAGTCCCGGCACTCACCAGCTCAGCACAGTCCCGGCCTCACCAGCAGAGGAACAGTCCCGGCACTCACAGCACAGGCACAGTCCCAGCCTCACCAGCACAGGAACAGTCCCGGCCCTCACCAGCACAGGCACAGTCCAGGCCCTCACCAGCTCAGGCACAGGAACAGTCCTCAACAGCTTAGCACAGTCCTGGTCCTCACCAGCACAGGCACAGGCACAGTCCCGGTCCTCACCAGCACAGGCACAGATCCGGTCCTCATCGGCAGAGGCACAGATCCGGTCCTCACCAGCACAGGCACAGTTCTGTCCTCGCCAGCACAGGCACAGTCCCGGTCCTCACCAGCTCAGCACAGTCCCGGCCCTCACCAGCACAGGCACAGGCACAGGCACAGTCCAGGCTCTCACCAGCTCAGCACAGTCCTGATCCTCACCAGCACAGGCACAGTCCCAGACCTCACAAGCACAGGCACAGTCCCGGCCCTCACCAGCACAGTAACAGTCCCGGCCCTCACCAGCTAGGTACAGTACCGGTCCTTACCAGCACAGGCAAAGTCCCGGCCCTCACCAGTACAGGCACAGTCCCAGCCCTCACCAGCACAGCACAGTCCTGGTCCTCACCAGCACAGGCACAGTCCAAGCCCTCACCAGCACAGGCACAGTCCCAGCCCTCACCAGCACAGCACAGTCCCGGTCCTCACCAGCACAGGCACAGTACTGGCCCTCACCAGCACAGGCACAGGCACAGGCACAGTCCTGGTCCTCACCAGCACAGGCACAGTCCTGGTCCTCACCAGCACAGGCACAGTCCCAATCCTCACCAGCACAGGCACAAACACAATCCCGGTCGTCATCTGCACAGGCACAGTGCCAGTCCTCACCAGCACAGGCACACATCCGGTCCTCAGCAGCACAGCACAGTCTCAGTCCTCACAAGCACAGGCACAGTCCCGGCACTCAACAGCACAGGCACAGGCACAGGCACAGGCACAGGCACAGGCACAGGCACAGTCCCGGCACTCACCAGTGCAGGCACAGTCCCAGCCCTCACCAGCACAGCACAGTCCCTGTCCTCAGCAGCACAGGCACAGTCCAAGCCCTCACCAGCACAGGCAGAGTCCCAGCCTTCACTAGCACAGCACAGTCCCAGTCCTCACCAGCACAGGCACAGTACTGGCCCTCACCAGCACAGGCACAGGCACAGGCACAGTCCTGGTCCTCACCAGCACAGGCACAGTCCTGGCCCTCACCAGCACAGGTACAGTCCCAATCCTCACCAGCACAGTCCCAGCCCTCACCAGCACAGCACAGTCCCGGCACTCACCTGCACAGGCACAGGCACAGTCCCGGCCCTCACCAGCACAGCACAGTCCTGGTCCTCAGCAGCACAGGCACAGATCCAGTCCTCACCAGCACAGGCACAGTCCCGGCCCTCACCAGCTCAGAACAGTCCCAGTTCTCACCAGCACAGGCACAGATCTGGTCCTCCACGGCACAGGCACAGATCCGGTCCTCACCAGCACAGGCACAGGAACAGTCCTAGACCTCACCAGCACAGGCACAGTCCCGGCCCTCACCAGCACAGGCACAGTTCCGTCCTCGCCAGCACAGGCACAGTCCCAATCCTCACCAGGACAGGCACAGATCCGGTCCTCACCAGCACAGGCACAGGCACAGTCCCGGCCCTCACCAGCACAGCACAGTCCCGGCCCTCACCAGCACAGCACAGTCCTGGTCCTCACCAGCACAGGCACAGATCCGGTCCTCACCAGCACAGGCACAGTCCCGGCCCTCACCAGCTCAGAACAGTCCCAGTTCTCACCAGCACAGGCACAGATCCGGTCCTCAGCGGCACAGGCACAGATCCGGTCCTCACCAGCACAGGCACAGTTCCGTCCTCGCCAGCACAGGCACAATCCCGGTCCTCACCAGCTCAGCACAGTCCCGGCCCTCACCAGCACAGGCACAGGCACAGGCACAGTCCAGGCTCTCACCAGCTCAGCACAGTCCCGGTCCTCACCAGCACAGGCACAGTCCCAGCCCTCACCAGTACAGGCACAGTCCCAGCCCTCAACAGCACAGCGCAGTCCAGGTCCTCACCAGAACAGGCACAGTCCCAGCCCTCACCAGCACAGCACAGTCCCGGTCCTCACCAGCACAGGCACAGTCCCAGCCCTCACCAGCACAGGCACAGTCCCAGCCCTCAACAGCACAGCGCAGTCCAGGTCCTCACCAGCACAGGAACAGTCCCGGCCCTCACCAGCACAGGCACAGTCCCAGCCCTCACCAGCACAGCACAGTCCCAGCCCTCACCAGTACAGGCACAGTGCCAGCCCTCACCAGCACAGCACAGTCCCGGTCCTCACCAGCACAGGCACAGGCACAGTACCGGCCCTCACCAGCACAGGTACAGTCCCGGTCGCCACCAGCACAGGCACAGTCTCGGCCCTCACCAGCACAGGCACAGGCACAGGCACAGGCACAGTCCCGGCCCTCACCAGTTCAGTACAGTCCTGGTCCTCACCAGCACAGGAACTGTCCTGGTCCTCGCCAGCGCAGGCACAGTCCCAATCCTCACCAGGACAGGCACAGATCCGGTCCTCACCAGCACAGCCCAGGCACACTCCCGGCCCTCACCAGCACAGCACAGTCCCGGCCCTCACAACCACAGCACAGTCCTGGCCCTCACCAGCACAGGCACAGATCCGGTCCTCAGCAGCACAGCACAGTCTCGGTCCTCACCAGCACAAGCACAGTCCCGGCACTCAACAGCACAGGCACAGGCTCAGTCCTCACCAGCACAGGCACAGGCAGAGGCACAGTCCAGTCCTCACCAGCACAGGCACAGATCCGGTCCTCACCAGCACAGGCACAGTCCCGGCTCTCACCAGCTCAGCGCAGTCCCAGTCCTCACCAGCACAGGCACAGATACGGTCCTCACCAGCACAGGCACAGGCACAGTCCTCACCAGCTCAGCACAGTCCCGTCCTAACCAGCACAGGAACAGTCCTGGCCCTCACCAGCACAGAAACAGTCCTGGCCCTCACCAGCACAGCACAGATCCGGTCCTCACCAGCACAGGCACAGATCCGGTCCTCACCAGCACAGGCACAGACCCGGCCCTCACCAGCATAGGCACAGGCCCAGTCCTCACCAGCACAGGCACAGTCCCGGCCCACACCAGCACAGGCACAGGCACAGATCTGGTCCTCACCAGCACAGGCACAGGAACAGATCCGGTCCTCACCAGCACAGGCACAGGCACAGTCCCGGTCCTCACCAGCACAGGCACAGGCACAGGCACAGTCGCGGCACTCACCTGCACAGGCAAAGGCACAGACCCGGCCCTCATCAGCACATACACAGACACAGGCACAGGCACAGTCCCGGCACTCTCCAGCTCAGCACAGTCCCGGTTTCCACCAGCACAGGCACAGTCCTGGGCCTCACCCGCACAGCACAGTCCCAGCCCTCACCAGCACAGCACAGTCCCGGAACTCACCAGCATGGGCACAGGAACAGGCACTGTCCCGGTCCTCACCAGCACAGGCACAGTCCCGGCACTCACCAGCCCAGGCACAGGCACAGGCACAGTACCGGTGTTCACCAGCTCAGCACAGTCACGGCCCTCACCAGCACAGGGACAGTCCCGATCCTCAGCAGCACAGCACAGTCTCGGTCCTCACCAGCACAGGCACAGGCACAGTCCTGGCACTCACCAGCACAGGCACAGGCATGGTCCCGGTCCTCACCAGCACAGGCACAGTCTGGGCACTCACCAGCACAGGCACTGGCACAGGCACAGGCACAGTCACGGCCCTCACCAGCTCAGCACAGTCACGGCCCTCACCAGCACAGGCACAGGCAGAGGCACAGTCCAGGCCCTCACCAGCTCAGCGCAGTCCCAGTCCTCACCAGCACAGGCACAGATACGGTCCTCACCAGCTCAGCACAGACCCGGCCTCACCAGCAGAGGAACAGTCCCGGCACTCACAGCACAGGCACAGTCCCAGCCTCACCAGCACAGGAACAGTCCCGGCCCTCACCAGCACAGGCGCAGTCCCGGCCCTCACCAGCTCAGGCACAGGAACAGTCCTCAACAGCTCAGCACAGTCCTGGTCCTCACCAGCACAGGCACAGTCCCAGCCCTCACCAGTACAGGCACAGTCCCAGCCCTCAACAGCACAGCGCAGTCCAGGTCCTCACCAGCACAGGCACAGTCCCAGCCCTCACCAGCACAGCACAGTCCCGGTCCTCACCAGCACAGGCACAGTCCCAGCCCTCACCAGTACAGGCACAGTCCCAGCCCTCAACAGCACAGCGCAGTCCAGGTCCTCACCAGCACAGGCACAGTCCCAGCCCTCACCAGCACAGCACAGTCCCGGTCCTCACCAGCACAGGCACAGGCACAGTCCTGGCACTCACCAGCACAGGCACAGGCATGGTCCCGGTCCTCACCAGCACAGGCACAGTCCCGGCACTCACCAGCACAGGCACTGGCACAGGCACAGGCACAGTCACGGCCCTCACCAGCTCAGCACAGTCACGGCCCTCACCAGCACAGGCACAGTCCCAGCCCTCACCAGCTCTGCACCGTCCCCGTCCTCATCAGAACAGGCACAGGCACAGGCACAGATCAGGTCCACACCAGCACAGGCAATGGCACAGGCACAGTCCCGGCACTCACCAGCACAGAAACAGGCGCAGTCCCGGCACTCACCAGCTCAGCACAGTCCCGGCCTCACCAGCAGAGGAACAGTCCCGGCACTCACAGCACAGGCACAGTCCCAGCCTCACCAGCACAGGAACAGTCCCGGCCCTCACCAGCACAGGCACAGTCCAGGCCCTCACCAGCTCAGGCACAGGAACAGTCCTCAACAGCTTAGCACAGTCCTGGTCCTCACCAGCACAGGCACAGGCACAGTCCCGGTCCTCACCAGCACAGGCACAGATCCGGTCCTCATCGGCAGAGGCACAGATCCGGTCCTCACCAGCACAGGCACAGTTCTGTCCTCGCCAGCACAGGCACAGTCCCGGTCCTCACCAGCTCAGCACAGTCCCGGCCCTCACCAGCACAGGCACAGGCACAGGCACAGTCCAGGCTCTCACCAGCTCAGCACAGTCCTGATCCTCACCAGCACAGGCACAGTCCCAGACCTCACAAGCACAGGCACAGTCCCGGCCCTCACCAGCACAGTAACAGTCCCGGCCCTCACCAGCTAGGTACAGTACCGGTCCTTACCAGCACAGGCAAAGTCCCGGCCCTCACCAGTACAGGCACAGTCCCAGCCCTCACCAGCACAGCACAGTCCTGGTCCTCACCAGCACAGGCACAGTCCAAGCCCTCACCAGCACAGGCACAGTCCCAGCCCTCACCAGCACAGCACAGTCCCGGTCCTCACCAGCACAGGCACAGTACTGGCCCTCACCAGCACAGGCACAGGCACAGGCACAGTCCTGGTCCTCACCAGCACAGGCACAGTCCTGGTCCTCACCAGCACAGGCACAGTCCCAATCCTCACCAGCACAGGCACAAACACAATCCCGGTCGTCATCTGCACAGGCACAGTGCCAGTCCTCACCAGCACAGGCACACATCCGGTCCTCAGCAGCACAGCACAGTCTCAGTCCTCACAAGCACAGGCACAGTCCCGGCACTCAACAGCACAGGCACAGGCACAGGCACAGGCACAGGCACAGGCACAGGCACAGTCCCGGCACTCACCAGTGCAGGCACAGTCCCAGCCCTCACCAGCACAGCACAGTCCCTGTCCTCAGCAGCACAGGCACAGTCCAAGCCCTCACCAGCACAGGCAGAGTCCCAGCCTTCACTAGCACAGCACAGTCCCAGTCCTCACCAGCACAGGCACAGTACTGGCCCTCACCAGCACAGGCACAGGCACAGGCACAGTCCTGGTCCTCACCAGCACAGGCACAGTCCTGGCCCTCACCAGCACAGGTACAGTCCCAATCCTCACCAGCACAGTCCCAGCCCTCACCAGCACAGCACAGTCCCGGCACTCACCTGCACAGGCACAGGCACAGTCCCGGCCCTCACCAGCACAGCACAGTCCTGGTCCTCAGCAGCACAGGCACAGATCCAGTCCTCACCAGCACAGGCACAGTCCCGGCCCTCACCAGCTCAGAACAGTCCCAGTTCTCACCAGCACAGGCACAGATCTGGTCCTCCACGGCACAGGCACAGATCCGGTCCTCACCAGCACAGGCACAGGAACAGTCCTAGACCTCACCAGCACAGGCACAGTCCCGGCCCTCACCAGCACAGGCACAGTTCCGTCCTCGCCAGCACAGGCACAGTCCCAATCCTCACCAGGACAGGCACAGATCCGGTCCTCACCAGCACAGGCACAGGCACAGTCCCGGCCCTCACCAGCACAGCACAGTCCCGGCCCTCACCAGCACAGCACAGTCCTGGTCCTCACCAGCACAGGCACAGATCCGGTCCTCACCAGCACAGGCACAGTCCCGGCCCTCACCAGCTCAGAACAGTCCCAGTTCTCACCAGCACAGGCACAGATCCGGTCCTCAGCGGCACAGGCACAGATCCGGTCCTCACCAGCACAGGCACAGTTCCGTCCTCGCCAGCACAGGCACAATCCCGGTCCTCACCAGCTCAGCACAGTCCCGGCCCTCACCAGCACAGGCACAGGCACAGGCACAGTCCAGGCTCTCACCAGCTCAGCACAGTCCTGATCCTCACCAGCACAGGCACAGTCCCAGACCTCACAAGCACAGGCACTGTCCCGGCCCTCACCAGCACAGTAACAGTCCCGGCCCTCACCAGCTCAGTACAGTACCGGTCCTCACCAGCACAGGCACAGTCCCGGCCCTCACCAGTACAGGCACAGTCCCAGCCCTCACCAGCACAGCACAGTCCTGGTCCTCACCAGCACAGGCACAGTCCAAGCCCTCACCAGCACAGGCACAGTCCCAGCCCTCACCAGCACAGCACAGTCCCGGTCCTCACCAGCACAGGCACAGTACTGGCCCTCACCAGCACAGGCACAGGCACAGGCACAGTCCTGGTCCTCACCAGCACAGGCACAGTCCTGGTCCTCACCAGCACAGGCACAGTCCCAATCCTCACCAGCACAGGCACAGACACAATCCCGGTCGTCATCTGCACAGGCACAGTGCCAGTCCTCACCAGCGCAGGCACACATCCGGTCCTCAGCAGCACAGCACAGTCCCGGTCCTCACCAGCACAGGCACAGGCACAGGCACAGTCCCGGCCCTCACCTGCACAGGCACAGGCACAGTCCCGGCCCTCATCAGCACATACACGGACACAGGCACAGGCACAGTCCCGGCACTCTCCAGCTCAGCACAGTCCCGGTTTCCACAAGCACAGGCACAGTCCCGGGCCTCACCCGCACAGCACAGTCCCAGCCCTCACCAGCACAGCACAGTCCCGGCACTCACCAGCACAGGCACAGGCACAGGCACAGTCCTGGTCCTCACCAGCACAGGCTCTGTCCCGGCACTCACCAGTCCAGGCACAGGCACAGGCACATTCCTGGTGTTCACCAGCTCAGCACAGTCATGGCCCTCACCAGCACAGGGACAGTCCCGATCCTCAGCAGCACAGGCACAGTCTCGGCACTCACCAACACAGGCACAGGCATGGTCCCGGTCCTCACCAGCACAGGCACAGTCCCGGAACTCACCAGCACAGGCACTGGCACAGGCACAGGAACAGTCCTAGACCTCACCAGCACAGGCACAGTCCCAGCCCTCACCAGCACAGCACAGTCCCGGCCCTCACCAGCACAGCACAGTCCTGGTCCTCACCAGCACAGGCACAGATCCGGTCCTCACCAGCACAGGCACAGTCCCGGCCCTCACCAGCTCAGAACAGTCCCAGTTCTCACCAGCACAGGCACAGATCCGGTCCTCAGAGGCACAGGCACAGATCCGGTCCTCACCAGCACAGGCACAGTTCCGTCCTCGCCAGCACAGGCACAGTCCCGATCCTCACCAGCTCAGCACAGTCCCGGCACTCACCAGCACAGGAACAGTCCCGGCCCTCACCAGCTCATCACAGTCCCGGTCCTCACCAGCACAGGCACAGGCACAGGCACAGGCACAGGCACAGGCACAGTCCAGGCTCTCACCAGCTCAGCACAGTCCTGATCCTCACCAGCACAGGCACAGTCCCGGACCTCACAAGCACAGGCACAGTCCCGGCCCTCACCAGCACAGGAACAGTCCGGCCCTCACCAGCTCAGCACAGTACCGGTCCTCACCAGCACAGGCACAGTCCCGGCCCTCACCAGTGCAGGCACAGTCCCAGCCCTCACCAGCACAGCACAGTCCCAGTCCTCACCAGCACAGGCACAGTCCAAGCCCTCACCAGCACAGGCACAGTCCCAGCCCTCACCAGCACAGCACAGTCCCAGTCCTCACCAGCACAGGCACAGTACTGGCCCTCACCAGCACAGGCACAGGCACAGGCACAGTCCTGGTCCTCACCAGCACAGGCACAGTCCTGATCCTCACCAGCACAGGCACAGTCCCAATCCTCACCAGCACAGTCCCAGCCCTCACCAGCACAGCACAGTCCCGTCACTCACCTGCACAGGCACAGGCACAGTCCCGGCCCTCACCAGCACAGCACAGTCCCGGCCCTCACCAGTGCAGGCACAGTCCCAGCCCTCACCAGCACAGCACAGTCTCAGTCCTCACCAGCACAGGCACAGTCCAAGCCCTCACCAGCACAGGCACAGTCCCAGCCCTCACCAGCACAGCACAGTCCCAGTCCTCACCAGCACAGGCACAGTACTGGCCCTCACCAGCACAGGCACAGGCACAGGCACAGTCCTGGTCCTCACCAGCACAGGCACAGTCCTGCTCCTCACCAGCACAGGCACAGTCCCAATCCTCACCAGCACAGTCCCAGCCCTCACCAGCACAGCACAGTCCCGGCACTCACCTGCACAGGCACAGGCACAGTCCCGGCCCTCACCAGCACAGCACAGTCCTGGTCCTCAGCAGCACAGGCACAGATCCGGTCCTCACCAGCACAGGCACAGTCCCGGCCCTCACCAGCTCAGAACAGTCCCAGTTCTCACCAGCACAGGCTCAGATCTGGTCCTCCAAGGCACAGGCACAGATCCGGTCCTCACCAGCACAGGCACAGGAACAGTCCTAGACCTCACCAGCACAGGCACAGTCCCGGCCCTCACCAGCACAGGCACAGTTCCGTCCTCGCCAGCACAGGCACAGTCCCAATCCTCACCAGGACAGGCACAGATCCGGTCCTCACCAGCACAGGCACAGGCACAGTCCCGGCCCTCACCAGCACAGCACAGTCCCGGCCCTCACCAGCACAGCACAGTCCTGGTCCTCACCAGCACAGGCACAGATCCGGTCCTCACCAGCACAGGCACAGTCCCGGCCCTCACCAGCTCAGAACAGTCCCAGTTCTCACCAGCACAGGCACAGATCCGGTCCTCAGCGGCACAGGCACAGATCCGGTCCTCACCAGCACAGGCACAGTTCCGTCCTCGCCAGCACAGGCACAATCCCGGTCCTCACCAGCTCAGCACAGTCCCGGCCCTCACCAGCTCAGGCACAGGAACAGTCCTGAACAGCTTAGCACAGTCCTGGTCCTCACCAGCACAGGCACAGGCACAGTCCCGGTCCTCACCAGCACAGGCACAGATCCGGTCCTCATCGGCAGAGGCACAGATCCGGTCCTCACCAGCACAGGCACAGTTCTGTCCTCGACAGCACAGGCACAGTCCCGGTCCTCACCAGCTCAGCACAGTCCCGGCCCTCACCAGCACAGGCACAGGCACAGGCACAGTCCAGGCTCTCACCAGCTCAGCACAGTCCTGATCCTCACCAGCACAGGCACAGTCGCAGACCTCACAAGCACAGGCACAGTCCCGGCCCTCACCAGCACAGTAACAGTCCCGGCCCTCACCAGCTAGGTACAGTACCGGTCCTTACCAGCACAGGCAAAGTCCCGGCCCTCACCAGTACAGGCACAGTCCCAGCCCTCACCAGCACAGCACAGTCCTGGTCCTCACCAGCACAGGCACAGTCCAAGCCCTCACCAGCACAGGCACAGTCCCAGCCCTCACCAGCACAGCACAGTCCCGGTCCTCACCAGCACAGGCACAGTACTGGCCCTCACCAGCACAGGCACAGGCACAGGCACAGTCCTGGTCCTCACCAGCACAGGCACAGTCCTGGTCCTCACCAGCACAGGCACAGTCCCAATCCTCACCAGCACAGGCACAAACACAATCCCGGTCGTCATCTGCACAGGCACAGTGCCAGTCCTCACCTGCACAGGCACACATCCGGTCCTCAGCAGCACAGCACAGTCTCGGTCCTCACAAGCACAGGCACAGTCCCGGCACTCAACAGCACAGGCACAGGCACAGGCACAGGCACAGGCACAGGCACAGTCCCGGCACTCACCAGTGCAAGCACAGTCCCAGCCCTCACCAGCACAGCACAGTCCCTGTCCTCAGCAGCACAGGCACAGTCCAAGCCCTCACCAGCACAGGCAGAGTCCCAGCCCTAACCAGCACAGCACAGTCCCAGTCCTCACCAGCACAGGCACAGTACTGGCCCTCACCAGCACAGGCACAGGCACAGGCACAGTCCTGGTCCTCACCAGCACAGGCACAGTCCTGGTCCTCACCAGCACAGGTACAGTCCCAATCCTCACCAGCACAGTCCCAGCCCTCACCAGCACAGCACAGTCCCGGCACTCACCTGCACAGGCACAGGCACAGTCCCGGCCCTCACCAGCACAGCACAGTCCTGGTCCTCAGCAGCACAGGCACAGATCCGGTCCTCACCAGCACAGGCACAGTCCCGGCCCCTCACCAGCTCAGAACAGTCCCAGTTATCACCAGCACAGGCACAGATCTGGTCCTCCACGGCACAGGCACAGATCCGGTCCTCACCAGCACAGGCACAGGAACAGTCCTAGACCTCACCAGCACAGGCACAGTCCCGGCCCTCACCAGCACAGGCACAGTTCCGTCCTCGCCAGCACAGGCACAGTCCCAATCCTCACCAGGACAGGCACAGATCCGGTCCTCACCAGCACAGGCACAGGCACAGTCCCGGCCCTCACCAGCACAGCACAGTCCCGGCCCTCACCAGCACAGCACAGTCCTGGTCCTCACCAGCACAGGCACAGATCCGGTCCTCACCAGCACAGGCACAGTCCCGGCCCTCACCAGCTCAGAACAGTCCCAGTTCTCACCAGCACAGGCATAGATCCGGTCCTCAGCGGCACAGGCACAGATCCGGTCCTCACCAGCACAGGCACAGTTCCGTCCTCGCCAGCACAGGCACAATCCCGGTCCTCACCAGCTCAGCACAGTCCCGGCCCTCACCAGCACAGGCACAGGCACAGGCACAGTCCAGGCTCTCACCAGCTCAGCACAGTCCTGATCCTCACCAGCACAGGCACAGTCCCAGACCTCACAAGCACAGGCACTGTCCCGGCCCTCACCAGCACAGTAACAGTCCCGGCCCTCACCAGCTCAGTACAGTACCGGTCCTCACCAGCACAGGCACAGTCCCGGCCCTCACCAGTACAGGCACAGTCCAAGTCCTCACCAGCACAGCACAGTCCTGGTCCTCACCAGCACAGGCACAGTCCAAGCCCTCACCAGCACAGGCACAGTCCCAGCCCTCACCAGCACAGCACAATCCCGGTCCTCACCAGCACAGGCACAGTACTGGCCCTCACCAGCACAGGCACAGGCACAGGCACAGTCCTGGTCCTCACCAGCACCGGCACAGTCCTGGTCCTCACCAGCACAGGCACAGTCCCAATCCTCACCAGCACAGGCACAGACACAATCCCGGTCGTCATCTGCACAGGCACAGTGCCAGTCCTCACCAGCACAGGCACACATCCGGTCCTCAGCAGCACAGCACAGTCCCGGTCCTCACCAGCACAGGCACAGGCACAGGCACAGTCCCGGCCCTCACCTGCACAGGCACAGGCACAGTCCCGGCCCTCATCAGCACATACACGGACACAGGCACAGGCACAGTCCCGGCACTCTCCAGCTCAGCACCGTCCCGGTTTCCACAAGCACAGGCACAGTCCCGGGCCTCACCCGCACAGCACAGTCCCAGCCCTCACCAGCACAGCACAGTCCCGGCACTCACCAGCACAGGCACAGGCACAGGCACAGTCCTGGTCCTCACCAGCACAGGCTCTGTCCCGGCACTCACCAGTCCAGGCACAGGCACAGGCACATTCCTGGTGTTCACCAGCTCAGCACAGTCATGGCCCTCACCAGCACAGGGACAGTCCCGATCCTCAGCAGCACAGGCACAGTCTCGGCACTCACCAACACAGGCACAGGCATGGTCCCGGTCCTCACCAGCACAGGCACAGTCCCGGAACTCACCAGCACAGGCACTGGCACAGGCACAGGAACAGTCCTAGACCTCACCAGCACAGGCACAGTCCCAGCCCTCACCAGCACAGCACACTCCCGGCCCTCACCAGCACAGCACAGTCCTGGTCCTCACCAGCACAGGCACAGATCCGGTCCTCACCAGCACAGGCACAGTCCCGGCCCTCACCAGCTCAGAGCAGTCCCAGTTCTCACCAGCACAGGCACAGATCCGGTCCTCAGCGGCACAGGCACAGATCCGGTCCTCACCAGCACAGGCACAGTTCCGTCCTCGCCAGCACAGGCACAGTCCCGATCCTCACCAGCTCAGCACAGTCCCGGCACTCACCAGCACAGGAACAGTCCCGGCCCTCACCAGCTCATCACAGTCCCGGTCCTCACCAGCACAGGCACAGGCACAGGCACAGGCACAGGCACAGGCACAGGCACAGTCCAGGCTCTCACCAGCTCAGCACAGTCCTGCTCCTCACCAGCACAGGCACAGTCCCGGACCTCACAAGCACAGGCACAGTCCCGGCCCTCACCAGCACAGGAACAGTCCGGCCCTCACCAGCTCAGCACAGTACCGGTCCTCACCAGCACAGGCACAGTCCCGGCCCTCACCAGTGCAGGCACAGTCCCAGCCCTCACCAGCACAGCACAGTCCCAGTCCTCACCAGCACAGGCACAGTCCAAGCCCTCACCAGCACAGGCACAGTCCCAGCCCTCACCAGCACAGCACAGTCCCAGTCCTCACCAGCACAGGCACAGTACTGGCCGTCACCAGCACAGGCACAGTCCCAATCCTCACCAGCACAGTCCCAGCCCTCACCAGCACAGCACAGTCCCGTCACTCACCTGCACAGGCACAGGCACAGTCCCGGCCCTCACCAGCACAGCACAGTCCCGGCCCTCACCAGTGCAGGCACAGTCCCAGCCCTCACCAGCACAGCACAGTCTCAGTCCTCACCAGCACAGGCACAGTCCAAGCCCTCACCAGCACAGGCACAGTCCCAGCCCTCACCAGCACAGCACAGTCCCAGTCCTCACCAGCACAGGCACAGTACTGGCCCTCACCAGCACAGGCACAGGCACAGGCACAGTCCTGGTCCTCACCAGCACAGGCACAGTCCTGGTCCTCACCAGCACAGGCACAGTCCCAATCCTCACCAGCACAGTCCCAGCCCTCACCAGCACAGCACAGTCCCGGCACTCACCTGCACAGGCACAGGCACAGTCCCGGCCCTCACCAGCACAGCACAGTCCTGGTCCTCAGCAGCACAGGCACAGATCCGGTCCTCACCAGCACAGGCACAGTCCCGGCCCTCACCAGCTCAGAACAGTCCCAGTTCTCACCAGCACAGGCTCAGATCTGGTCCTCCAAGGCACAGGCACAGATCCGGTCCTCACCAGCACAGGCACAGGAACAGTCCTAGACCTCACCAGCACAGGCACAGTCCCGGCCCTCACCAGCACAGGCACAGTTCCGTCCTCGCCAGCACAGGCACAGTCCCAATCCTCACCAGGACAGGCACAGATCCGGTCCTCACCAGCACAGGCACAGGCACAGTCCCGGCCCTCACCAGCACAGCACAGTCCCGGCCCTCACCAGCACAGCACAGTCCTGGTCCTCACCAGCACAGGCACAGATCCGGTCCTCACCAGCACAGGCACAGTCCCGGCCCTCACCAGCTCAGAACAGTCCCAGTTCTCACCAGCACAGGCACAGATCCGGTCCTCAGCGGCACAGGCACAGATCCGGTCCTCACCAGCACAGGCACAGTTCCGTCCTCGCCAGCACAGGCACAATCCCGGTCCTCACCAGCTCAGCACAGTCCCGGCCCTCACCAGCACAGGCACAGGCATAGGCACAGTCCAGGCTCTCACCAGCTCAGCACAGTCCTGATCCTCACCAGCACAGGCACAGTCCCAGACCTCACAAGCACAGGCACTGTCCCGGCCCTCACCAGCACAGTAACAGTCCCGGCCCTCACCAGCTCAGTACAGTACCGGTCCTTACCAGCACAGGCACAGTCCCGGCCCTCACCAGTACAGGCACAGTCCCAGCCCTCACCAGCACAGCACAGTCCTGGTCCTCACCAGCACAGGCACAGTCCAAGCCCTCACCAGCACAGGCACAGTCCCAGCCCTCACCAGCACAGCACAGTCCCGGTCCTCACCAGCACAGGCACAGTACTGGCCCTCACCAGCACAGGCACAGGCACAGGCACAGTCCTGGTCCTCACCAGCACAGGCACAGTCCTGGTCCTCACCAGCACAGGCACAGTCCCAATCCTCACCAGCACAGGCACAGACACAATCCCGGTCGTCATCTGCACAGGCACAGTGCCAGTCCTCACCAGCACAGGCACACATCCGGTCCTCAGCAGCACAGCACAGTCTCGGTCCTCACAAGCACAGGCACAGTCCCGGCACTCAACAGCACAGGCACAGGCACAGGCTCAGGCACAGGCACAGGCACAGGCACAGTCCCGGTCCTCACCAGCACAGGCACAGTCCTGTTCCTCACCAGCACAGGCACAGGCACAGGCACAGTCCCGGCCCTCACCAGCTCAGCACAGTCCCAGTCCTCACCAGCACAGGCACAGATCCGGGACTCAGCGGCACAGGCACAGTCCCGGCCTTCACCAGCACAGGCACAGGCACAGTCCCAGCTCTCACCAGCTCAGCACAGTCCCGGCCCTCGCCAGCACAGGCACAGTTCCGCCCTCGCCAGCACAGGCACAGTCCTGGTCCTCACCAGCTCAGCACAGTCCCGGCCTTCACCAGCACAGGAACAGTCCCGGCCCTCATCAGCTCAGCACAGTCCCGGTCCTCACCAGCACAGGCACAGTCCCAGCCCTCACCAGTACAGGCACAGTCCCAGCCCTCAACAGCACAGCGCAGTCCAGGTCCTCACCAGCACAGGCACAGTCCCAGCCCTCACCAGCACAGCACAGTCCTGGTCCTCACCAGCACAGGCACAGCCCCAGCCCTCAACAGCACAGGCACAGTCCCAGCCCTCAACAGCACAGCGCAGTCCAGGTCATCACCAGCACAGGCACAGTCCCAGCCCTCACCAGCACAGCACAGTCCCGGTCCTCACCAGCACAGGCACAGTCCCAGCCCTCACCAGCACAGGCACAGTCCCAGCCCTCAACAGCACAGCGCAGTCCAGGTCCTCACCAGCACAGGAACAGTCCCGGCCCTCACCAGCACAGGCACAGTCCCAGCCCTCACCAGCACAGCACAGTCCCAGCCCTCACCAGTACAGGCACAGTGCCAGCCCTCACCAGCACAGCACAGTCCCGGTCCTCACCAGCACTGGCACAGGCACAGTACCGGCACTCACCAGCACAGGTACAGTCCCGGTCGCCACCAGCACAGGCACAGCCCGGCCCTCACCAGCACAGGCACAGGCACAGGCACAGGCACAGTCCCGGCCCTCACCAGTTCAGTACAGTCCTGGTCCTCACCAGCACAGGAACTGTCCTGGTCCTCGCCAGCGCAGGCACAGTCCCAATCCTCACCAGGACAGGCACAGATCCGGTCCTCAGCAGCACAGCACAGTCTCGGTCCTCACCAGCACAGGCACAGTCCCGGCACTCAACAGCACAGGCACAGGCTCAGTCCTCACCAGCACAGGCACAGGCAGAGGCACAGTCCAGGCCCTCACCAGCTCAGCGCAGTCCCAGTCCTCACCAGCACAGGCACAGATCCGGTCCTCACCAGCACAGGCACAGATCCGGTCCTCACCAGCACAGGCACAGGCACAGTCCTCACCAGCTCAGCACAGTCCCGTCCTAACCAGCACAGGAACAGTCCTGGCCCTCACCAGCACAGAAACAGTCCTGGCCCTCACCAGCACAGCACAGATCCGGTCCTCACCAGCACAGGCACAGATCCGGTCCTCACCAGCACAGGCACAGACCCGGCCCTCACCAGCATAGGCACAGGCCCAGTCCTCACCAGCACAGGCACAGTCCTGGCCCGCACCAGCACAGGCACAGGCACAGATCTGGTCCTCACCAGCACAGGCACAGGAACAGATCCGGTCCTCTCCAGCACAGGCACAGGCACAGGCACAGTCCCGGTCCTCACCAGCACAGGCACAGGCACAGGCACAGTCGCGGCACTCACCTGCACAGGCAAAGGCACAGTCCCGGCCCTCATCAGCACATACACAGACACAGGCACAGGCACAGTCCCGGCACTCTCCAGCTCAGCACAGTCCCGGTTTCCACCAGCACAGGCACAGTCCTGGGCCTCACCCGCACAGCACAGTCCCAGCCCTCACCAGCACAGCACAGTCCCGGCACTCACCAGCATGGGCACAGGCACAGGCACTGTCCCGGTCCTCACCAGCACAGGCACAGTCCCGGCACTCACCAGCCCAGGCACAGGCACAGGCACAGTACCGGTGTTCACCAGCTCAGCACAGTCACGGCCCTCACCAGCACAGGGACAGTCCCGATCCTCAGCAGCACAGGCACAGTCTCGGTCCTCACCAGCACAGGCACAGGCACAGTCCTGGCACTCACCAGCACAGGCACAGGCATGGTCCCGGTCCTCACCAGCACAGGCACAGTCCCGGCACTCACCAGCACAGGCACTGGCACAGGCACAGGCACAGTCACGGCCCTCACCAGCTCAGCACAGTCACGGCCCTCACCAGCACAGGCACAGTCCAAGCCCTCACCAGCTCTGCACCGTCCCCGTCCTCATCAGAACAGGCACAGGCACAGGCACAGATCAGGTCCACACCAGCACAGGCAATGGCACAGGCGCAGTCCCGTCACTCACCAGCACAGAAACAGGCGCAGTCCCGGCACTCACCAGCTCAGCACAGTCCCGGCCTCACCAGCAGAGGAACAGTCCCGGCACTCACAGCACAGGCACAGTCCCAGCCTCACCAGCACAGGAACAGTCCCGGACCTCACCAGCACAGGCACAGTCCCGGCCCTCACCAGCTCAGGCACAGGAACAGTCCTCAACAGCTCAGCACAGTCCTGGTCCTCACCAGCACAGGCACAGGCACAGTCCCGGTCCTCACCAGCACAGGCATAGTCCCATCCTCACCAGCACAGGCACAGTCCCGCCACTCACCAGCACAGGCACAGTCCCGGCCCTCACCAGAACAGGCACTGTCCCAGCCCTCACCAGCACAGTACAGTCCAGTCCTCACCAGCACAGGCACAGTCCCATCCTCACCAGCACAGGCACAGGCTCTGTCCTCACCAGCACAGGCACAGATCCGGTCGTCAGCAGCACAGGCACAGATCTGGTCCTCACCAGCACAGGCACAGTCCCAGCCCTCTCCAGCTCAGCACAGTCCCAGTCCTCACCAGCACAGGCACAGATCCGGTCCTCAGCAGCACAGGCACAGATCAGGTCCTCACCAGCACAGGCACAGTCCCGGCCCTCACCAGCTCTGAACAGTCCCAGTTCTCACCAGCACAGGCACAGATCCGGTCCTCAGCGGCACAGGCACAGATCCAGCCCTCACCAGCACAGGCACAGCCCCAGCCGTCACCAGCACAGCGCAGACCCAGTCCTCACCAGCATAGGCACAGTCCCAGCCCTCACCAGCACAGCACAGTCCCAGTCCTCACCAGCACTGGCACAGGCACAGTACCAATCCTCACCAGCACAGGTACAGTCCCGGTTGTCACCAGCACAGGCACAGTCCCGCCCCTCACCAGCACAGGCACAGACACAGGCACAGTCCCGGCCCTCACCAGTTCAGTACAGTCCTGGTCCTCACCAGTACAGGAACAGTCCTGGTCCTCGCCAGCACAGGCACAGTCCCAATCCTCACCAGGACAGGCACAGATCCGGTCCTCAGCAGCACAGGCACAGGCACAGTCCCGGCCCTCATCAGCACATACACAGACACAGGCACAGGCACAGTCCCGGCACTCTCCAGCTCAGCACAGTCCCGGTTTCCACCAGCACAGGCACAGTCCTGGGCCTCACCCGCACAGCACAGTCCCAGCCCTCACCAGCACAGCACAGTCCCGGCACTCACCAGCATGGGCACAGGCACAGGCACTGTCCCGGTCCTCACCAGCACAGGCACAGTCCCGGCACTCACCAGCCCAGGCACAGGCACAGGCACAGTACCGGTGTTCACCAGCTCAGCACAGTCACGGCCCTCACCAGCACAGGGACAGTCCCGATCCTCAGCAGCACAGCACAGTCTCGGTCCTCACCAGCACAGGCACAGGCACAGTCCTGGAACTCACCAGCACAGGCACAGGCATTGTCCCGGTCCTCACCAGCACAGGCACAGTCCCGGCACTCACCTGCACAGGCACTGGCACAGGCACAGGCACAGTCACGGCCCTCACCAGCTCAGCACAGTCACGGCCCTCACCAGCACAGGCACAGTCCCAGCCCTCACCAGCTCTGCACCGTCCCCGTCCTCATCAGAATACGCACAGGCACAGGCACAGATCAGGTCCACACCAGCACAGGCAATGGCACAGGCACAGTCCCGGCACTCACCAGCACAGAAACAGGCGCAGTCCCGGCACTCACCAGCTCAGCACAGTCCCGGCCTCACCAGCAGAGGAACAGTCCCGGCACTCACAGCACAGGCACAGTCCCAGCCTCACCAGCACAGGAACAGTCCCGGCCCTCACCAGCACAGGCGCAGTCCCGGCCCTCACCAGCTCAGGCACAGGAACAGTCCTCAACAGCTCAGCACAGTCCTGGTCCTCACCAGCACAGGCACAGGCAAAGTCCCGGTCCTCACCAGCACAGGCACAGTCCCAGCCCTCACCAGTACAGGCACAGTCCCAGCCCTCAACAGCACAGCGCAGTCCAGGTCCTCACCAGCACAGGCACAGTCCCAGCCCTCACCAGCACAGCACAGTCCCGGTCCTCACCAGCACAGGCACAGGCACAGTCCTGGCACTCACCAGCACAGGCACAGGCATGGTCCCGGTCCTCACCAGCACAGGCACAGTCCCGGCACTCACCAGCACAGGCACTGGCACAGGCACAGGCACAGTCACGGCCCTCACCAGCTCAGCACAGTCACGGCCCTCACCAGCACAGGCACAGTCCCAGCCCTCACCAGCTCTGCACCGTCCCCGTCCTCATCAGAACAGGCACAGGCACAGGCACAGATCAGGTCCACACCAGCACAGGCAATGGCACAGGCACAGTCCCGGCACTCACCAGCACAGAAACAGGCGCAGTCCCGGCACTCACCAGCTCAGCACAGTCCCGGCCTCACCAGCAGAGGAACAGTCCCGGCACTCACAGCACAGGCACAGTCCCAGCCTCACCAGCACAGGAACAGTCCCGGCCCTCACCAGCACAGGCACAGTCCCGGCCCTCACCAGCTCAGGCACAGGAACAGTCCTGAACAGCTTAGCACAGTCCTGGTCCTCACCAGCACAGGCACAGGCACAGTCCCGGTCCTTACCAGCACAGGCACAGATCCGGTCCTCATCGGCAGAGGCACAGATCCGGTCCTCACCAGCACAGGCACAGTTCTGTCCTCGCCAGCACAGGCACAGTCCCGGTCCTCACCAGCTCAGCACAGTCCCGGCCCTCACCAGCACAGGCACAGGCACAGGCACAGTCCAGGCTCTCACCAGCTCAGCACAGTCCTGATCCTCACCAGCACAGGCACAGTCGCAGACCTCACAAGCACAGGCACAGTCCCGGCCCTCACCAGCACAGTAACAGTCCCGGCCCTCACCAGCTAGGTACAGTACCGGTCCTTACCAGCACAGGCAAAGTCCCGGCCCTCACCAGTACAGGCACAGTCCCGGCACTCACCAGCACAGGCACTGGCACAGGCACAGGCACAGTCACGGCCCTCACCAGCTCAGCACAGTCACGGCCCTCACCAGCACAGGCACAGTCCCAGCCCTCACCAGCTCTGCACCGTCCCCGTCCTCATCAGAACAGGCACAGGCACAGGCACAGATCAGGTCCACACCAGCACAGGCAATGGCACAGGCACAGTCCCGGCACTCACCAGCACAGAAACAGGCGCAGTCCCGGCACTCACCAGCTCAGCACAGTCCCGGCCTCACCAGCAGAGGAACAGTCCCGGCACTCACAGCACAGGCACAGTCCCAGCCTCACCAGCACAGGAACAGTCCCGGCCCTCACCAGCACAGGCACAGTCCCGGCCCTCACCAGCTCAGGCACAGGAACAGTCCTGAACAGCTTAGCACAGTCCTGGTCCTCACCAGCACAGGCACAGGCACAGTCCCGGTCCTTACCAGCACAGGCACAGATCCGGTCCTCATCGGCAGAGGCACAGATCCGGTCCTCACCAGCACAGGCACAGTTCTGTCCTCGCCAGCACAGGCACAGTCCCGGTCCTCACCAGCTCAGCACAGTCCCGGCCCTCACCAGCACAGGCACAGGCACAGGCACAGTCCAGGCTCTCACCAGCTCAGCACAGTCCTGATCCTCACCAGCACAGGCACAGTCGCAGACCTCACAAGCACAGGCACAGTCCCGGCCCTCACCAGCACAGTAACAGTCCCGGCCCTCACCAGCTAGGTACAGTACCGGTCCTTACCAGCACAGGCAAAGTCCCGGCCCTCACCAGTACAGGCACAGTCCCAGCCCTCACCAGCACAGCACAGTCCTGGTCCTCACCAGCACAGGCACAGTCCAAGCCCTCACCAGCACAGGCACAGTCCCAGCCCTCACCAGCACAGCACAATCCCGGTCCTCACCAGCACAGGCACAGTACTGGCCCTCACCAGCACAGGCACAGGCACAGGCACAGTCCTGGTCCTCACCAGCACAGGCACAGTCCTGGTCCTCACCAGCACAGGCACAGTCCCAATCCTCACCAGCACAGGCACAAACACAATCCCGGTCGTCATCTGCACAGGCACAGTGCCAGTCCTCACCAGCACAGGCACAGATCCGGTCCTCAGCAGCACAGCACAGTCTCGGTCCTCACAAGCACAGGCACAGTCCCGGCACTCAACAGCACAGGCACAGGCACAGGCACAGGCACAGGCACAGGCACAGTCCCGGTCCTCACCAGCACAGGCACAGTCCTGTTCCTCACCAGCACAGGCACAGGCACAGGCACAGTCCCGGCCCTCACCAGCTCAGCACAGTCCCAGTCCTCACCAGCACAGGCACAGATCCGGGACTCAGCGGCACAGGCACAGTCCTGGCCTTCACCAGCACAGGCACAGGCACAGTCCCAGCTCTCACCAGCTCAGCACAGTCCCGGCCCTCGCCAGCACAGGCACAGTTCCGCCCTCACCAGCACAGGCACAGTCCTGGTCCTCACCAGCTCAGCACAGTCCCGGCCCTCACCAGCACAGGAACAGTCCCGGCCCTCATCAGCTCAGCACAGTCCCGGTCCTCACCAGCAAAGGCACAGTCCCAGCCCTCACCAGTACAGGCACAGTCCCAGCCCTCAACAGCACAGCGCAGTCCAGGTCCTCACCAGCACAGGCACAGTCCCAGCCCTCACCAGCACAGCACAGTCCTGGTCCTCACCAGCACAGGCACAGTCCCAGCCCTCACCAGTACAGGCACAGTCCCAGCCCTCAACAGCACAGCGCAGTCCAGGTCATCACCAGCACAGGAACAGTCCCGGCCCTCACCAGCACAGGCACAGTCCCAGCCCTCACCAGCACAGCACAGTCCCAGCCCTCACTAGTACAGGCACAGTGCCAGCCCTCACCAGCACAGCACAGTCCCGGTCCTCACCAGCACAGGCACAGGCACAGTACCGGCCCTCACCAGCACAGGTACAGTCCCGGTCGCCACCAGCACAGGCACAGTCCCGGCCCTCACCTGCACAGGCACAGGCACAGGCACAGGCACAGTCCCAGCCCTCACCAGTTCAGTACAGTCCTGGTCCTCACCTGCACAGGTACTGTCCTGGTCCTCGCCAGCGCAGGCACAGTCCCAATCCTCACCAGGACAGGCACAGATCCGGTCCTCACCAGCACAGCACAGGCACACTCCCGGCCCTCACCAGCACAGCACAGTCCCGGCCCTCACCACCACAGCACAGTCCTGGCCCTCACCAGCACAGGCACAGATCCGGTCCTCAGCAGCACAGCACAGTCTCGGTCCTCACCAGCACAGGCACAGTCCCGGCACTCAACAGCACAGGCACAGGCTCAGTGCTCACCAGCACAGGTAGAGGCAGAGGCACAGTCCAGGCCCTCACCAGCTCAGCGCAGTCCCAGTCCTCACCAGCACAGGCACAGATCCGGTCCTCACCAGCACAGGAACAGTCCCGGCTCCCACCAGCTCAGCGCAGTCCCAGTCCTCACCAGCACAGGCACAGATACGGTCCTCACCAGCACAGGCACAGTCCCAGCCCTCACCAGCACAGCACAGTCCCGGTCCTCACCAGCACAGGCACAGTACTGGCCCTCACCAGCACAGGCACAGGCACAGGCACAGTCCTGGTCCTCACCAGCACAGGCACAGTCCTGGTCCTCACCAGCACAGGCAAAGCCCCAATCCTCACCAGCACAGGCACAGACACAATCCCGGTCGTCATCTGCACAGGCACAGTGCCAGTCCTCACCAGCACAGGCACACATCCGGTCCTCAGCAGCACAGCACAGTCTCGGTCCTCACAAGCACAGGCACAGTCCCGGCACTCAACAGCACAGGCAGAGGCACAGGGACAGGCACAGGCACAGGCACAGTCCCGGTCCTCACCAGCACAGGCACAGTCCTGTTCCTCACCAGCACAGGCACAGGCACAGGCACAGTCCCGGCCCTCACCAGCTCAGCACAGTCCCAGTCCTCACCAGCACAGGCACAGATCCGGGACTCAGCGGCACAGGCACAGTCCCGGCCTTCACCAGCACAGGCACAGGCACAGTCCCAGCTCTCACCAGCTCAGCACAGTCCCGGCCCTCGCCAGCACAGGCACAGTTCCGCCCTGGCCAGCACAGGCATAGTCCTGGTCCTCACCAGCTCAGCACAGTCCCGGCCCTCAGAAGCACAGGAACAGTCCCGGCCCTCATCAGCTCAGCACAGTCCCGGTCCTCACCAGCACAGGCACAGTCCCAGCCCTCACCAGTACAGGCACAGTCCCAGCCCTCAACAGCACAGCGCAGTCCAGGTCCTCACCAGAACAGGCACAGTCCCAGCCCTCACCAGCACAGCACAGTCCCGGTCCTCACCAGCACAGGCACAGTCCCAGCCCTCACCAGCACAGGCACAGTCCCAGCCCTCAACAGCACAGCGCAGTCCAGGTCCTCACCAGCACAGGAACAGTCCCGGCCCTCACCAGTACAGGCACAGTCCCAGCCCTCACCAGCACAGCACAGTCCCAGCCCTCACCAGTACAGGCACAGTGCCAGCCCTCACCAGCACAGCACAGTCCCGGTCCTCACCAGCACTGGCACAGGCACAGTACCGGCACTCACCAGCACAGGTACAGTCCCGGTCGCCACCAGCACAGGCACAGCCCGGCCCTCACCAGCACAGGCACAGGCACAGGCACAGGCACAGTCCCGGCCCTCACCAGTTCAGTACAGTCCTGGTCCTCACCAGCACAGGAACTGTCCTGGTCCTCGCCAGCGCAGGCACAGTCCCAATCCTCACCAGGACAGGCACAGATCCGGTCCTCAGCAGCACAGCACAGTCTCGGTCCTCACCAGCACAGGCACAGTCCCGGCACTCAACAGCACAGGCACAGGCTCAGTCCTCACCAGCACAGGCACAGGCAGAGGCACAGTCCAGGCCCTCACCAGCTCAGCGCAGTCCCAGTCCTCACCAGCACAGGCACAGATCCGGTCCTCACCAGCACAGGCACAGATCCGGTCCTCACCAGCACAGGCACAGGCACAGTCCTCACCAGCTCAGCACAGTCCCGTCCTAACCAGCACAGGAACAGTCCTGGCCCTCACCAGCACAGAAACAGTCCTGGCCCTCACCAGCACAGCACAGATCCGGTCCTCACCAGCACAGGCACAGATCCGGTCCTCACCAGCACAGGCACAGACCCGGCCCTCACCAGCATAGGCACAGGCCCAGTCCTCACCAGCACAGGCACAGTCCTGGCCCGCACCAGCACAGGCACAGGCACAGATCTGGTCCTCACCAGCACAGGCACAGGAACAGATCCGGTCCTCTCCAGCACAGGCACAGGCACAGGCACAGTCCCGGTCCTCACCAGCACAGGCACAGGCACAGGCACAGTCGCGGCACTCACCTGCACAGGCAAAGGCACAGTCCCGGCCCTCATCAGCACATACACAGACACAGGCACAGGCACAGTCCCGGCACTCTCCAGCTCAGCACAGTCCCGGTTTCCACCAGCACATTCACAGTCCTGGGCCTCACCCGCACAGCACAGTCCCAGCCCTCACCAGCACAGCACAGTCCCGGCACTCACCAGCATGGGCACAGGCACAGGCACTGTCCCGGTCCTCACCAGCACAGGCACAGTCCCGGCACTCACCAGCCCAGGCACAGGCACAGGCACAGTACCGGTGTTCACCAGCTCAGCACAGTCACGGCCCTCACCAGCACAGGGACAGTCCCGATCCTCAGCAGCACAGGCACAGTCTCGGTCCTCACCAGCACAGGCACAGGCACAGTCCTGGCACTCACCAGCACAGGCACAGGCATGGTCCCGGTCCTCACCAGCACAGGCACAGTCCCGGCACTCACCAGCACAGGCACTGGCACAGGCACAGGCACAGTCACGGCCCTCACCAGCTCAGCACAGTCACGGCCCTCACCAGCACAGGCACAGTCCAAGCCCTCACCAGCTCTGCACCGTCCCCGTCCTCATCAGAACAGGCACAGGCACAGGCACAGATCAGGTCCACACCAGCACAGGCAATGGCACAGGCGCAGTCCCGGCACTCACCAGCACAGAAACAGGCGCAGTCCCGGCACTCACCAGCTCAGCACAGTCCCGGCCTCACCAGCAGAGGAACAGTCCCGGCACTCACAGCACAGGCACAGTCCCAGCCTCACCAGCACAGGAACAGTCCCGGACCTCACCAGCACAGGCACAGTCCCGGCCCTCACCAGCTCAGGCACAGGAACAGTCCTCAACAGCTCAGCACAGTCCTGGTCCTCACCAGCACAGGCACAGGCACAGTCCCGGTCCTCACCAGCACAGGCATAGTCCCATCCTCACCAGCACAGGCACAGTCCCGCCACTCACCAGCACAGGCACAGTCCCGGCCCTCACCAGAACAGGCACTGTCCCAGCCCTCACCAGCACAGTACAGTCCAGTCCTCACCAGCACAGGCACAGTCCCATCCTCACCAGCACAGGCACAGGCTCTGTCCTCACCAGCACAGGCACAGATCCGGTCGTCAGCAGCACAGGCACAGATCTGGTCCTCACCAGCACAGGCACAGTCCCAGCCCTCTCCAGCTCAGCACAGTCCCAGTCCTCACCAGCACAGGCACAGATCCGGTCCTCAGCAGCACAGGCACAGATCAGGTCCTCACCAGCACAGGCACAGTCCCGGCCCTCACCAGCTCTGAACAGTCCCAGTTCTCACCAGCACAGGCACAGATCCGGTCCTCAGCGGCACAGGCACAGATCCAGCCCTCACCAGCACAGGCACAGCCCCAGCCGTCACCAGCACAGCGCAGACCCAGTCCTCACCAGCATAGGCACAGTCCCAGCCCTCACCAGCACAGCACAGTCCCAGTCCTCACCAGCACTGGCACAGGCACAGTACCAATCCTCACCAGCACAGGTACAGTCCCGGTTGTCACCAGCACAGGCACAGTCCCGCCCCTCACCAGCACAGGCACAGACACAGGCACAGTCCCGGCCCTCACCAGTTCAGTACAGTCCTGGTCCTCACCAGTACAGGAACAGTCCTGGTCCTCGCCAGCACAGGCACAGTCCCAATCCTCACCAGGACAGGCACAGATCCGGTCCTCAGCAGCACAGGCACAGGCACAGTCCCGGCCCTCATCAGCACATACACAGACACAGGCACAGGCACAGTCCCGGCACTCTCCAGCTCAGCACAGTCCCGGTTTCCACCAGCACAGGCACAGTCCTGGGCCTCACCCGCACAGCACAGTCCCAGCCCTCACCAGCACAGCACAGTCCCGGCACTCACCAGCATGGGCACAGGCACAGGCACTGTCCCGGTCCTCACCAGCACAGGCACAGTCCCGGCACTCACCAGCCCAGGCACAGGCACAGGCACAGTACCGGTGTTCACCAGCTCAGCACAGTCACGGCCCTCACCAGCACAGGGACAGTCCCGATCCTCAGCAGCACAGCACAGTCTCGGTCCTCACCAGCACAGGCACAGGCACAGTCCTGGAACTCACCAGCACAGGCACAGGCATTGTCCCGGTCCTCACCAGCACAGGCACAGTCCCGGCACTCACCTGCACAGGCACTGGCACAGGCACAGGCACAGTCACGGCCCTCACCAGCTCAGCACAGTCACGGCCCTCACCAGCACAGGCACAGTCCCAGCCCTCACCAGCTCTGCACCGTCCCCGTCCTCATCAGAATACGCACAGGCACAGGCACAGATCAGGTCCACACCAGCACAGGCAATGGCACAGGCACAGTCCCGGCACTCACCAGCACAGAAACAGGCGCAGTCCCGGCACTCACCAGCTCAGCACAGTCCCGGCCTCACCAGCAGAGGAACAGTCCCGGCACTCACAGCACAGGCACAGTCCCAGCCTCACCAGCACAGGAACAGTCCCGGCCCTCACCAGCACAGGCGCAGTCCCGGCCCTCACCAGCTCAGGCACAGGAACAGTCCTCAACAGCTCAGCACAGTCCTGGTCCTCACCAGCACAGGCACAGGCAAAGTCCCGGTCCTCACCAGCACAGGCACAGTCCCAGCCCTCACCAGTACAGGCACAGTCCCAGCCCTCAACAGCACAGCGCAGTCCAGGTCCTCACCAGCACAGGCACAGTCCCAGCCCTCACCAGCACAGCACAGTCCCGGTCCTCACCAGCACAGGCACAGGCACAGTCCTGGCACTCACCAGCACAGGCACAGGCATGGTCCCGGTCCTCACCAGCACAGGCACAGTCCCGGCACTCACCAGCACAGGCACTGGCACAGGCACAGGCACAGTCACGGCCCTCACCAGCTCAGCACAGTCACGGCCCTCACCAGCACAGGCACAGTCCCAGCCCTCACCAGCTCTGCACCGTCCCCGTCCTCATCAGAACAGGCACAGGCACAGGCACAGATCAGGTCCACACCAGCACAGGCAATGGCACAGGCACAGTCCCGGCACTCACCAGCACAGAAACAGGCGCAGTCCCGGCACTCACCAGCTCAGCACAGTCCCGGCCTCACCAGCAGAGGAACAGTCCCGGCACTCACAGCACAGGCACAGTCCCAGCCTCACCAGCACAGGAACAGTCCCGGCCCTCACCAGCACAGGCACAGTCCCGGCCCTCACCAGCTCAGGCACAGGAACAGTCCTGAACAGCTTAGCACAGTCCTGGTCCTCACCAGCACAGGCACAGGCACAGTCCCGGTCCTTACCAGCACAGGCACAGATCCGGTCCTCATCGGCAGAGGCACAGATCCGGTCCTCACCAGCACAGGCACAGTTCTGTCCTCGCCAGCACAGGCACAGTCCCGGTCCTCACCAGCTCAGCACAGTCCCGGCCCTCACCAGCACAGGCACAGGCACAGGCACAGTCCAGGCTCTCACCAGCTCAGCACAGTCCTGATCCTCACCAGCACAGGCACAGTCGCAGACCTCACAAGCACAGGCACAGTCCCGGCCCTCACCAGCACAGTAACAGTCCCGGCCCTCACCAGCTAGGTACAGTACCGGTCCTTACCAGCACAGGCAAAGTCCCGGCCCTCACCAGTACAGGCACAGTCCCGGCACTCACCAGCACAGGCACTGGCACAGGCACAGGCACAGTCACGGCCCTCACCAGCTCAGCACAGTCACGGCCCTCACCAGCACAGGCACAGTCCCAGCCCTCACCAGCTCTGCACCGTCCCCGTCCTCATCAGAACAGGCACAGGCACAGGCACAGATCAGGTCCACACCAGCACAGGCAATGGCACAGGCACAGTCCCGGCACTCACCAGCACAGAAACAGGCGCAGTCCCGGCACTCACCAGCTCAGCACAGTCCCGGCCTCACCAGCAGAGGAACAGTCCCGGCACTCACAGCACAGGCACAGTCCCAGCCTCACCAGCACAGGAACAGTCCCGGCCCTCACCAGCACAGGCACAGTCCCGGCCCTCACCAGCTCAGGCACAGGAACAGTCCTGAACAGCTTAGCACAGTCCTGGTCCTCACCAGCACAGGCATAGGCACAGTCCCGGTCCTTACCAGCACAGGCACAGATCCGGTCCTCATCGGCAGAGGCACAGATCCGGTCCTCACCAGCACAGGCACAGTTCTGTCCTCGCCAGCACAGGCACAGTCCCGGTCCTCACCAGCTCAGCACAGTCCCGGCCCTCACCAGCACAGGCACAGGCACAGGCACAGTCCAGGCTCTCACCAGCTCAGCACAGTCCTGATCCTCACCAGCACAGGCACAGTCGCAGACCTCACAAGCACAGGCACAGTCCCGGCCCTCACCAGCACAGTAACAGTCCCGGCCCTCACCAGCTAGGTACAGTACCGGTCCTTACCAGCACAGGCAAAGTCCCGGCCCTCACCAGTACAGGCACAGTCCCAGCCCTCACCAGCACAGCACAGTCCTGGTCCTCACCAGCACAGGCACAGTCCAAGCCCTCACCAGCACAGGCACAGTCCCAGCCCTCACCAGCACAGCACAATCCCGGTCCTCACCAGCACAGGCACAGTACTGGCCCTCACCAGCACAGGCACAGGCACAGGCACAGTCCTGGTCCTCACCAGCACAGGCACAGTCCTGGTCCTCACCAGCACAGGCACAGTCCCAATCCTCACCAGCACAGGCACAAACACAATCCCGGTCGTCATCTGCACAGGCACAGTGCCAGTCCTCACCAGCACAGGCACAGATCCGGTCCTCAGCAGCACAGCACAGTCTCGGTCCTCACAAGCACAGGCACAGTCCCGGCACTCAACAGCACAGGCACAGGCACAGGCACAGGCACAGGCACAGGCACAGTCCCGGTCCTCACCAGCACAGGCACAGTCCTGTTCCTCACCAGCACAGGCACAGGCACAGGCACAGTCCCGGCCCTCACCAGCTCAGCACAGTCCCAGTCCTCACCAGCACAGGCACAGATCCGGGACTCAGCGGCACAGGCACAGTCCTGGCCTTCACCAGCACAGGCACAGGCACAGTCCCAGCTCTCACCAGCTCAGCACAGTCCCGGCCCTCGCCAGCACAGGCACAGTTCCGCCCTCACCAGCACAGGCACAGTCCTGGTCCTCACCAGCTCAGCACAGTCCCGGCCCTCACCAGCACAGGAACAGTCCCGGCCCTCATCAGCTCAGCACAGTCCCGGTCCTCACCAGCAAAGGCACAGTCCCAGCCCTCACCAGTACAGGCACAGTCCCAGCCCTCAACAGCACAGCACAGTCCAGGTCCTCACCAGCACAGGCACAGTCCCAGCCCTCACCAGCACAGCACAGTCCTGGTCCTCACCAGCACAGGCACAGTCCCAGCCCTCACCAGTACAGGCACAGTCCCAGCCCTCAACAGCACAGCGCAGTCCAGGTCATCACCAGCACAGGAACAGTCCCGGCCCTCACCAGCACAGGCACAGTCCCAGCCCTCACCAGCACAGCACAGTCCCAGCCCTCACTAGTACAGGCACAGTGCCAGCCCTCACCAGCACAGCACAGTCCCGGTCCTCACCAGCACAGGCACAGGCACAGTACCGGCCCTCACCAGCACAGGTACAGTCCCGGTCGCCACCAGCACAGGCACAGTCCCGGCCCTTACCTGCACAGGCACAGGCACAGGCACAGGCACAGTCCCAGCCCTCACCAGTTCAGTACAGTCCTGGTCCTCACCTGCACAGGTACTGTCCTGGTCCTCGCCAGCGCAGGCACAGTCCCAATCCTCACCAGGACAGGCACAGATCCGGTCCTCACCAGCACAGCACAGGCACACTCCCGGCCCTCACCAGCACAGCACAGTCCCGGCCCTCACCACCACAGCACAGTCCTGGCCCTCACCAGCACAGGCACAGATCCGGTCCTCAGCAGCACAGCACAGTCTCGGTCCTCACCAGCACAGGCACAGTCCCGGCACTCAACAGCACAGGCACAGGCTCAGTGCTCACCAGCACAGGTAGAGGCAGAGGCACAGTCCAGGCCCTCACCAGCTCAGCGCAGTCCCAGTCCTCACCAGCACAGGCACAGATCCGGTCCTCACCAGCACAGGAACAGTCCCGGCTCCCACCAGCTCAGCGCAGTCCCAGTCCTCACCAGCACAGGCACAGATACGGTCCTCACCAGCACAGGCACAGTCCCAGCCCTCACCAGCACAGCACAGTCCCGGTCCTCACCAGCACAGGCTCAGTACTGGCCCTCACCAGCACAGGCACAGGCACAGGCACAGTCCTGGTCCTCACCAGCACAGGCACAGTCCTGGTCCTCACCAGCACAGGCAAAGCCCCAATCCTCACCAGCACAGGCACAGACACAATCCCGGTCGTCATCTGCACAGGCACAGTGCCAGTCCTCACCAGCACAGGCACACATCCGGTCCTCAGCAGCACAGCACAGTCTCGGTCCTCACAAGCACAGGCACAGTCCCGGCACTCAACAGCACAGGCAGAGGCACAGGCACAGGCACAGGCACAGGCACAGTCCCGGTCCTCACCAGCACAGGCACAGTCCTGTTCCTCACCAGCACAGGCACAGGCACAGGCACAGTCCCGGCCCTCACCAGCTCAGCACAGTCCCAGTCCTCACCAGCACAGGCACAGATCCGGGACTCAGCGGCACAGGCACAGTCCCGGCCTTCACCAGCACAGGCACAGGCACAGTCCCAGCTCTCACCAGCTCAGCACAGTCCCGGCCCTCGCCAGCACAGGCACAGTTCCGCCCTGGCCAGCACAGGCATAGTCCTGGTCCTCACCAGCTCAGCACAGTCCCGGCCCTCAGAAGCACAGGAACAGTCCCGGTCCTCACCAGCACAGGCACAGTCCCAGCCCTCACCAGTACAGGCACAGTCCCAGCCCTCAACAGCACAGCGCAGTCCAGGTCCTCACCAGAACAGGCACAGTCCCAGCCCTCACCAGCACAGCACAGTCCCGGTCCTCACCAGCACAGGCACAGTCCCAGCCCTCACCAGCACAGGCACAGTCCCAGCCCTCAACAGCACAGCGCAGTCCAGGTCCTCACCAGCACAGGAACAGTCCCGGCCCTCACCAGCACAGGCACAGTCCCAGCCCTCACCAGCACAGCACAGTCCCAGCCCTCACCAGTACAGGCACAGTGCCAGCCCTCACCAGCACAGCACAGTCCCGGTCCTCACCAGCACAGGCACAGGCACAGTACCGGCCCTCACCAGCACAGGTACAGTCCCGGTCGCCACCAGCACAGGCACAGTCCCGGCCCTCACCAGCACAGGCACAGGCACAGGCACAGGCACAGTCCCGGCCCTCACCAGTTCAGTACAGTCCTGGTCCTCACCAGCACAGGAACTGTCCTGGTCCTCGCCAGCGCAGGCACAGTCCCAATCCTCACCAGGACAGGCACAGATCCGGTCCTCACCAGCACAGCCCAGGCACACTCCCGGCCCTCACCAGCACAGCACAGTCCCGGCCCTCACCACCACAGCACAGTCCTGGCCCTCACCAGCACAGGCACAGATCCGGTCCTCAGCAGCACAGCACAGTCTCGGTCCTCACCAGCACAAGCACAGTCCCGGCACTCAACAGCACAGGCACAGGCTCAGTCCTCACCAGCACAGGCACAGGCAGAGGCACAGTCCAGTCCTCACCAGCACAGGCACAGATCCGGTCCTCACCAGCACAGGCACAGTCCCGGCTCTCACCAGCTCAGCGCAGTCCCAGTCCTCACCAGCACAGGCACAGATACGGTCCTCACCAGCACAGGCACAGGCACAGTCCTCACCAGCTCAGCACAGTCCCGTCCTAACCAGCACAGGAACAGTCCTGGCCCTCACCAGCACAGAAACAGTCCTGGCCCTCACCAGCACAGCACAGATCCGGTCCTCACCAGCACAGGCACAGATCCGGTCCTCACCAGCACAGGCACAGACCCGGCCCTCACCAGCATAGGCACAGGCCCAGTCCTCACCAGCACAGGCACAGTCCCGGCCCACACCAGCACAGGCACAGGCACAGATCTGGTCCTCACCAGCACAGGCACAGGAACAGATCCGGTCCTCACCAGCACAGGCACAGGCACAGTCCCGGTCCTCACCAGCACAGGCACAAGCACAGGCACAGTCGCGGCACTCACCTGCACAGGCAAAGGCACAGACCCGGCCCTCATCAGCACATACACAGACACAGGCACAGGCACAGTCCCGGCACTCTCCAGCTCAGCACAGTCCCGGTTTCCACCAGCACAGGCACAGTCCTGGGCCTCACCCACACAGCACAGTCCCAGCCCTCACCAGCACAGCACAGTCCCGGAACTCACCAGCATGGGCACAGGAACAGGCACTGTCCCGGTCCTCACCAGCACAGGCACAGTCCCGGCACTCACCAGCCCAGGCACAGGCACAGGCACAGTACCGGTGTTCACCAGCTCAGCACAGTCACGGCCCTCACCAGCACAGGGACAGTCCCGATCCTCAGCAGCACAGCACAGTCTCAGTCCTCACCAGCACAGGCACAGGCACAGTCCTGGCACTCACCAGCACAGGCACAGGCATGGTCCCGGTCCTCACCAGCACAGGCACAGTCCAGGCACTCACCAGCACAGGCACTGGCACAGGCACAGGCACAGTCACGGCCCTCACCAGCACAGGCACAGGCAGAGGCACAGTCCAGGCCCTCACCAGCTCAGCGCAGTCCCAGTCCTCACCAGCACAGGCACAGATCCGGTCCTCACCAGCACAGGCACAGTCCCGGCTCCCACCAGCTCAGCGCAGTCCCAGTCCTCACCAGCACAGGCACAGATACGGTCCTCACCAGCACAGGCACAGTCCCAGCCCTCACCAGCACAGCACAGTCCCGGTCCTCACCAGCACAGGCACAGTACTGGCCCTCACCAGCACAGGCACAGGCACAGGCACAGTCCTGGTCCTCACCAGCACAGGCACAGTCCTGGTCCTCACCAGCACAGGCACAGTCCCAATCCTCACCAGCACAGGCACAGACACAGTCCCGGTCGTCATCTGCACAGGCACAGTGCCAGTCCTCACCAGCACAGGCACACATCCGGTCCTCAGCAGCACAGCACAGTCTCGGTCCTCACAAGCACAGGCACAGTCCCGGCACTCAACAGCACAGGCACAGGCACAGGGACAGGCACAGGCACAGGCACAGTACCGGTGTTCACCAGCTCAGCACAGTCACGGCCCTCACCAGCACAGGGACAGTCCCGATCCTCAGCAGCACAGCACAGTCTCGGTCCTCACCAGCACAGGCACAGGCACAGTCCTGGCACTCACCAGCACAGGCACAGGCATGGTCCCGGTCCTCACCAGCACAGGCACAGTCCAGGCACTCACCAGCACAGGCACTGGCACAGGCACAGGCACAGTCACGGCCCTCACCAGCACAGGCACAGGCAGAGGCACAGTCCAGGCCCTCACCAGCTCAGCGCAGTCCCAGTCCTCACCAGCACAGGCACAGATCCGGTCCTCACCAGCACAGGCACAGTCCCGGCTCCCACCAGCTCAGCGCAGTCCCAGTCCTCACCAGCACAGGCACAGATACGGTCCTCACCAGCACAGGCACAGTCCCAGCCCTCACCAGCACAGCACAGTCCCGGTCCTCACCAGCACAGGCACAGTACTGGCCCTCACCAGCACAGGCACAGGCACAGGCACAGTCCTGGTCCTCACCAGCACAGGCACAGTCCTGGTCCTCACCAGCACAGGCACAGTCCCAATCCTCACCAGCACAGGCACAGACACAATCCCGGTCGTCATCTGCACAGGCACAGTGCCAGTCCTCACCAGCACAGGCACACATCCGGTCCTCAGCAGCACAGCACAGTCTCGGTCCTCACAAGCACAGGCACAGTCCCGGCACTCAACAGCACAGGCACAGGCACAGGGACAGGCACAGGCACAGGCACAGTCCCGGTCCTCACCAGCACAGGCACAGTCCTGTTCCTCACCAGCACAGGCACAGGCACAGGCACAGTCCCGGCCCTACCAGCTCAGCACAGTCCCAGTCCTCACCAGCACAGGCACAGATCCGGGACTCAGAGGCACAGGCACAGTCCCGGCCTTCACCAGCACAGGCACAGGCACAGTCCCAGCTCTCACCAGCTCAGCACAGTCCCGGCCCTCGCCAGCACAGGCACAGTTCCGCCCTGGCCAGCACAGGCATAGTCCTGGTCCTCACCAGCTCAGCACAGTCCCGGCCCTCAGAAGCACAGGAACAGTCCCGGCCCTCATCAGCTCAGCACAGTCCCGGTCCTCACCAGCACAGGCACAGTCCCAGCCCTCACCAGTACAGGCACAGTCCCAGCCCTCAACAGCACAGCGCAGTCCAGGTCCTCACCAGAACAGGCACAGTCCCAGCCCTCACCAGCACAGCACAGTCCCGGTCCTCACCAGCACAGGCACAGTCCCAGCCCTCACCAGCACAGGCACAGTCCCAGCCCTCAACAGCACAGCGCAGTCCAGGTCCTCACCAGCACAGGAACAGTCCCGGCCCTCACCAGCACAGGCACAGTCCCAGCCCTCACCAGCACAGCACAGTCCCAGCCCTCACCAGTACAGGTACAGTGCCAGCCCTCACCAGCACAGCACAGTCCCGGTCCTCACCAGCACAGGCACAGGCACAGTACCGGCCCTCACCAGCACAGGTACAGTCCCGGTCGCCACCAGCACAGGCACAGTCCCGGCCCTCACCAGCACAGGCACAGGCACAGGCACAGGCACAGTCCCGGCCCTCACCAGTTCAGTACAGTCCTGGTCCTCACCAGCACAGGAACTGTCCTGGTCCTCGCCAGCGCAGGCACAGTCCCAATCCTCACCAGGACAGGCACAGATCCGGTCCTCAGCAGCACAGCCCAGGCACACTCCCGACCCTCACCAGCACAGCACAGTCCCGGCCCTCACCACCACAGCACAGTCCTGGCCCTCACCAGCACAGGCACAGATCCGGTCCTCAGCAGCACAGCACAGTCTCGGTCCTCACCAGCACAAGCACAGTCCCGGCACTCAACAGCACAGGCACAGGCTCAGTCCTCACCAGCACAGGCACAGGCAGAGGCACAGTCCAGGCCCTCACCAGCTCAGCGCAGTCCCAGTCCTCACCAGCACAGGCACAGATCCGGTCCTCACCAGCACAGGCACAGTCCCGGCTCTCACCAGCTCAGCGCAGTCCCAGTCCTCACCAGCACAGGCACAGATACGGTCCTCACCAGCACAGGCACAGGCACAGTCCTCACCAGCTCAGCACAGTCCCGTCCTAACCAGCACAGGAACAGTCCTGGCCCTCACCAGCACAGAAACAGTCCTGGCCCTCACCAGCACAGCACAGATCCGGTCCTCACCAGCACAGGCACAGATCCGGTCCTCACCAGCACAGGCACAGACCCGGCCCTCACCAGCATAGGCACAGGCCCAGTCCTCACCAGCACAGGCACAGTCCCGGCCCACACCAGCACAGGCACAGGCACAGATCTGGTCCTCACCAGCACAGGCACAGGAACAGATCCGGTCCTCACCAGCACAGGCACAGGCACAGTCCCGGTCCTCACCAGCACAGGCACAGGCACAGGCACAGTCGCGGCACTCACCTGCACAGGCAAAGGCACAGACCCGGCCCTCATCAGCACATACACAGACACAGGCACAGGCACAGTCCCGGCACTCTCCAGCTCAGCACAGTCCCGGTTTCCACCAGCACAGGCACAGTCCTGGGCCTCACCCGCACAGCACAGTCCCAGCCCTCACCAGCACAGCACAGTCCCAGAACTCACCAGCATGGGCACAGGAACAGGCACTGTCCCGGTCCTCACCAGCACAGGCACAGTCCCGGCACTCACCAGCCCAGGCACAGGCACAGGCACAGTACCGGTGTTCACCAGCTCAGCACAGTCACGGCCCTCACCAGCACAGGGACAGTCCCGATCCTCAGCAGCACAGCACAGTCTCGGTCCTCACCAGCACAGGCACAGGCACAGTCCTGGCACTCACCAGCACAGGCACAGGCATGGTCCCGGTCCTCACCAGCACAGGCACAGTCTGGGCACTCACCAGCACAGGCACTGGCACAGGCACAGGCACAGTCACGGCCCTCACCAGCACAGGCACAGGCAGAGGCACAGTCCAGGCCCTCACCAGCTCAGCGCAGTCCCAGTCCTCACCAGCACAGGCACAGATCCGGTCCTCACCAGCACAGGCACAGTCCCGGCTCCCACCAGCTCAGCGCAGTCCCAGTCCTCACCAGCACAGGCACAGATACGGTCCTCACCAGCACAGGCACAGTCCCAGCCCTCACCAGCACAGCACAGTCCCGGTCCTCACCAGCACAGGCACAGTACTGGCCCTCACCAGCACAGGCACAGGCACAGGCACAGTCCTGGTCCTCACCAGCACAGGCACAGTCCTGGTCCTCACCAGCACAGGCACAGTCCCAATCCTCACCAGCACAGGCACAGACACAATCCCGGTCGTCATCTGCACAGGCACAGTGCCAGTCCTCACCAGCACAGGCACACATCCGGTCCTCAGCAGCACAGCACAGTCTCGGTCCTCACAAGCACAGGCACAGTCCCGGCACTCAACAGCACAGGCACAGGCACAGGGACAGGCACAGGCACAGGCACAGTCCCGGTCCTCACCAGCACAGGCACAGTCCTGTTCCTCACCAGCACAGGCACAGGCACAGGCACAGTCCCGGCCCTACCAGCTCAGCACAGTCCCAGTCCTCACCAGCACAGGCACAGATCCGGGACTCAGAGGCACAGGCACAGTCCCGGCCTTCACCAGCACAGGCACAGGCACAGTCCCAGCTCTCACCAGCTCAGCACAGTCCCGGCCCTCGCCAGCACAGGCACAGTTCCGCCCTGGCCAGCACAGGCATAGTCCTGGTCCTCACCAGCTCAGCACAGTCCCGGCCCTCAGAAGCACAGGAACAGTCCCGGCCCTCATCAGCTCAGCACAGTCCCGGTCCTCACCAGCACAGGCACAGTCCCAGCCCTCACCAGTACAGGCACAGTCCCAGCCCTCAACAGCACAGCGCAGTCCAGGTCCTCACCAGAACAGGCACAGTCCCAGCCCTCACCAGCACAGCACAGTTCCGGTCCTCACCAGCACAGGCACAGTCCCAGCCCTCACCAGCACAGGCACAGTCCCAGCCCTCAACAGCACAGCGCAGTCCAGGTCCTCACCAGCACAGGAACAGTCCCGGCCCTCACCAGCACAGGCACAGTCCCAGCCCTCACCAGCACAGCACAGTCCCAGCCCTCACCAGTACAGGCACAGTGCCAGCCCTCACCAGCACAGCACAGTCCCGGTCCTCACCAGCACAGGCACAGGCACAGTACCGGCCCTCACCAGCACAGGTACAGTCCCGGTCGCCACCAGCACAGGCACAGTCCCGGCCCTCACCAGCACAGGCACAGGCACAGGCACAGGCACAGTCCCGGCCCTCACCAGTTCAGTACAGTCCTGGTCCTCACCAGCACAGGAACTGTCCTGGTCCTCGCCAGCGCAGGCACAGTCCCTATCCTCACCAGGACAGGCACAGATCCGGTCCTCACCAGCACAGCCCAGGCACACTCCCGACCCTCACCAGCACAGCACAGTCCCGGCCCTCACCACCACAGCACAGTCCTGGCCCTCACCAGCACAGGCACAGATCCGGTCCTCAGCAGCACAGCACAGTCTCGGTCCTCACCAGCACAAGCACAGTCCCGGCACTCAACAGCACAGGCACAGGCTCAGTCCTCACCAGCACAGGCACAGGCAGAGGCACAGTCCAGGCCCTCACCAGCTCAGCGCAGTCCCAGTCCTCACCAGCACAGGCACAGATCCGGTCCTCACCAGCACAGGCACAGTCCCGGCTCTCACCAGCTCAGCGCAGTCCCAGTCCTCACCAGCACAGGCACAGATACGGTCCTCACCAGCACAGGCACAGGCACAGTCCTCACCAGCTCAGCACAGTCCCGTCCTAACCAGCACAGGAACAGTCCTGGCCCTCACCAGCACAGAAACAGTCCTGGCCCTCACCAGCACAGCACAGATCCGGTCCTCACCAGCACAGGCACAGATCCGGTCCTCACCAGCACAGGCACAGACCCGGCCCTCACCAGCATAGGCACAGGCCCAGTCCTCACCAGCACAGGCACAGTCCCGGCCCACACCAGCACAGGCACAGGCACAGATCTGGTCCTCACCAGCACAGGCACAGGAACAGATCCGGTCCTCACCAGCACAGGCACAGGCACTGTCCCGGTCCTCACCAGCACAGGCACAGGCACAGGCACAGTCGCGGCACTCACCTGCACAGGCAAAGGCACAGACCCGGCCCTCATCAGCACATACACAGACACAGGCACAGGCACAGTCCCGGCACTCTCCAGCTCAGCACAGTCCCGGTTTCCACCAGCACAGGCACAGTCCTGGGCCTCACCCGCACAGCACAGTCCCAGCCCTCACCAGCACAGCACAGTCCCGGAACTCACCAGCATGGGCACAGGAACAGGCACTGTCCCGGTCCTCACCAGCACAGGCACAGTCCCGGCACTCACCAGCCCAGGCACAGGCACAGGCACAGTACCGGTGTTCACCAGCTCAGCACAGTCACGGCCCTCACCAGCACAGGGACAGTCCCGATCCTCAGCAGCACAGCACAGTCTCGGTCCTCACCAGCACAGGCACAGGCACAGTCCTGGCACTCACCAGCACAGGCACAGGCATGGTCCCGGTCCTCACCAGCACAGGCACAGTCCCGGCACTCACCAGCACAGGCACTGGCACAGGCACAGGCACAGTCACGGCCCTCACCAGCTCAGCACAGTCACGGCCCTCACCAGCACAGGCACAGTCCCAGCCCTCACCAGATCTGCACCGTCCCCATCCTCTTCAGAACAGGCACAGGCACAGGCACAGATCAGGTCCACACCAGCACAGGCAATGGCACAGGCACAGTCCCGGCACTCACCAGCACAGAAACAGGCGCAGTCCCGGCACTCACCAGCTCAGCACAGTCCCGGCCTCACCAGCAGAGGAACAGTCCCGGCACTAACAGCACAGGCACAGTCCCGGCCTCACCAGCACAGGAACAGTCCCGGCCATCACCAGCACAGGCACAGGAACAGTCCTCAACAGCTCAGCACAGTCCTGGTCCTCACCAGCACAGGCACAGGCACAGTCCCGGTCCTCACCAGCACAGGCATAGTCCCATCCTCACCAGCACAGGCACAGTCCCGCCACTCACCAGCACAGGCACAGTCCCGGCCCTCACCAGAACAGGCACTGTCCCAGCCCTCACCAGCACAGTACAGTCCAGTCCTCACCAGCACAGGCACAGTCCCATCTTCACCAGCACAGGCACAGGCTCAGTCCTCACCAGCACAGGCACAGATCCGGTCGTCAGCAGCACAGGCACAGATCTGGTCCTCACCAGCACAGGCACAGTCCCAGCCCTCTCCAGCTCAGCACAGTCCCAGTCCTCACCAGCACAGGCACAGATCCGGTCCTCAGCAGCACAGGCACAGATCAGGTCCTCACCAGCACAGGCACAGTCCCGGCCCTCACCAGCTCTGAACAGTCCCAGTTCTCACCAGCACAGGCACAGATCCGGTCCTCAGCGGCACAGGCACAGATCCAGCCCTCACCAGCACAGGCACAGCCCCAGCCGTCACCAGCACAGCGCAGACCCGGTCCTCACCAGCATAGGCACAGTCCCAGCCCTCACCAGCACAGCACAGTCCCAGTCCTCACCAGCACTGGCACAGGCACAGTACCAATCCTCACCAGCACAGGTACAGTCCCGCCCCTCACCAGCACAGGCACAGGCACAGGCACAGTCCCAGCCCTCACCAGTTCAGTACAGTCCTGGTCCTCACCAGTACAGGACAGTCCTGGTCCTCGCCAGCACAGGCACAGTCCCAATCCTCACCAGGACAGGCACAGATCCGGTCCTCAGCAGCACAGGCACAGGCACAGTCCCGGCCCTCACCAGCACAGCACAGTCCCGGCCCTCACCAGCACAGCACAGTCCTGGCCCTCACCAGCACAGGCACAGATCCGGTCCTCAGCAGCACAGGCACAGTCTCGGTCCACACCAGCACAGGCACAGTCCCGGCACTCAACAGCACAGGCACAGGCACAGGCTCAGTCCTCACCAGCACAGGCACAGGCACAGTCCCGGCCCTCACCAGCTCAGCGCAGTCCCAGTCCTCACCAGCACAGGCACAGATACGGTCCTCACCAGCACAGGCACAGATCCGGTCCTCACCAGCACAGGCACAGGCACAGGCACAGTCCTCACCAGCACAGGCACAGGCACAGTCCCAGTCCTCACCAGCTCAGCACAGTCCCGTCCTCACCAGCACAGGAACAGTCCCGGCCCTCACCAGCAGAGGAACAGTCCTGGCCATCACCAGCACAGCACAGATCCGGTCCTCACCAGCGCAGGCACAGATCCGGTCCTCACCAGCACAGGCACAGTCCCGGCCCTCACCAGCATAGGCACAGGCCCAGTCCTCACCAGCACAGGCACAGTCCCGGCCCTCACCAGCACAGGCACAGGAACAGATCCGGTCCTCACCAGCACAGGCACAGGCACAGTCCCGGTCCTCACCAGCACAGGCACAGGCACAGGCACAGTCCCGGCCCTCACCTGCACAGGCACAGGCACATTCCCGGCCCTCATCAGCAAATACACGGACACAGGCACAGGCACAGTCCCGGCACTCACCAGCTCAGCACAGTCCTGGTTTCCACAAGCACAGGCACAGTCCCGGGCCTCACCCGCACAGCACAGTCCCAGCCCTCACCAGCACAGCACAGTCCCGGCACTCACCAGCACAGGCACAGGCACAGGCACAGTCCCGGGCCTCACCAGCACAGGCTCTGTCCCGACACTCACCAGTCCAGGCACAGGCACAGGCACATTCCTGGTGTTCACCAGCTCAGCACAGTCACGGCCCTCACCAGCACAGGGACAGACCCGATCCTCAGCAGCACAGCACAGTCTCGGTCCCACCAGCACAGGCACAGGCACAGTCCCGGCACTCACCAACACAGGCACAGGCACAGACCCAGCCCTCACCAGCATAGGCACAGGCCCAGTCCTCACCAGCACAGGCACAGTCCCGGCCCGCACCAGCACAGGCACAGGCACAGATCTGGTCCTCACCAGCACAGGCACAGGAACAGATTCGGTCCTCACCAGCACAGGCACAGGCACAGTCCCGGTCCTCACCAGCACAGGCACAGTCCCGGGCCTCACCCGCACAGCACAGTCCCAGCCCTCACCAGCACAGCACAGTCCCGGCACTCACCAGCACAGGCACAGGCACAGGCACAGTCCCGGTCCTCACCAGCACAGGCTCTGTCACGGCACTCATCAGTCCAGGCACAGGCACAGGCACATTCCTGGTGTTCACCAGCTCAGCACAGTCACGGCCCTCACCAGCACAGGGACAGTCCCGATCCTCAGCAGCACAGGCACAGTCTCGGTCCTCAACAGCACAGGCACAGGCACAGTCCCGGCACTCACCAACACAGGCACAGGCACAGACCCGGCCCTCACCAGCATAGGCACAGGCCCAGTCCTCACCAGCACTGGCACAGTCTCGGTCCTCACCAGCACAGGCACAGGCACAGTCCTGGCACTCACCAGCACAGGCACAGGCATGGTCCCGGTCCTCACCAGCACAGGCACAGTCCCGGCACTCACCAGCACAGGCTCTGGCACAGGCACAGGCACAGTCACGGCCCTCACCAGCTCAGCACAGTCACGGCCCTCACCAGCACAGGTACAGTCCCAGCCCTCACCAGCTCTGCACCATCCCCGTCCTCATCGGAACAGGCACAGGCACAGGCACAGATCAGGTCCACACCAGCACAGGCAATGGCACAGGCACAGTCCCGGCACTCACCAGCACAGAAACAGGCGCAGTCCCGGCACTCACCAGCTCAGCACAGACCCGGCCTCACCAGCAGAGGAACAGTCCCGGCACTCACAGCACAGGCACAGTCCCAGCCTCACCAGCACAGGAACAGTCCCGGCCCTCACCAGCACAGGCACAGTCCCGGCCCTCACCAGCTCAGGCACAGGAACAGTCCTCAACAGCTCAGCACAGTCCTGGTCCACACCAGCACAGGCACAGGCACAGTCCCGGTCCTCACCAGCACAGGCACAGATCCGGTCCTCACCAGCACATGCACAGTTCCGTCCTCGCCAGCACAGGCACAGTCCCGGTCCTCACCAGCTCAGCACAGTCCCGGCCCTCACCAGCACAGGCACAGGCACAGGCACAGTCCAGGCTCTCACCAGCTCAGCACAGTCCTGATCCTCACCAGCACAGGCACAGTCGCAGACCTCACAAGCACAGGCACAGTCCCGGCCCTCACCAGCACAGTAACAGTCCCGGCCCTCACCAGCTAGGTACAGTACCGGTCCTTACCAGCACAGGCAAAGTCCCGGCCCTCACCAGTACAGGCACAGTCCCAGCCCTCACCAGCACAGCACAGTCCTGGTCCTCACCAGCACAGGCACAGTCCAAGCCCTCACCAGCACAGGCACAGTCCCAGCCCTCACCAGCACAGCACAATCCCGGTCCTCACCAGCACAGGCACAGTACTGGCCCTCACCAGCACAGGCACAGGCACAGGCACAGTCCTGGTCCTCACCAGCACAGGCACAGTCCTGGTCCTCACCAGCACAGGCACAGTCCCAATCCTCACCAGCACAGGCACAAACACAATCCCGGTCGTCATCTGCACAGGCACAGTGCCAGTCCTCACCAGCACAGGCACAGATCCGGTCCTCAGCAGCACAGCACAGTCTCGGTCCTCACAAGCACAGGCACAGTCCCGGCACTCAACAGCACAGGCACAGGCACAGGCACAGGCACAGGCACAGGCACAGTCCCGGTCCTCACCAGCACAGGCACAGTCCTGTTCCTCACCAGCACAGGCACAGGCACAGGCACAGTCCCGGCCCTCACCAGCTCAGCACAGTCCCAGTCCTCACCAGCACAGGCACAGATCCGGGACTCAGCGGCACAGGCACAGTCCTGGCCTTCACCAGCACAGGCACAGGCACAGTCCCAGCTCTCACCAGCTCAGCACAGTCCCGGCCCTCGCCAGCACAGGCACAGTTCCGCCCTCACCAGCACAGGCACAGTCCTGGTCCTCACCAGCTCAGCACAGTCCCGGCCCTCACCAGCACAGGAACAGTCCCGGCCCTCATCAGCTCAGCACAGTCCCGGTCCTCACCAGCAAAGGCACAGTCCCAGCCCTCACCAGTACAGGCACAGTCCCAGCCCTCAACAGCACAGCACAGTCCAGGTCCTCACCAGCACAGGCACAGTCCCAGCCCTCACCAGCACAGCACAGTCCTGGTCCTCACCAGCACAGGCACAGTCCCAGCCCTCACCAGTACAGGCACAGTCCCAGCCCTCAACAGCACAGCGCAGTCCAGGTCATCACCAGCACAGGAACAGTCCCGGCCCTCACCAGCACAGGCACAGTCCCAGCCCTCACCAGCACAGCACAGTCCCAGCCCTCACTAGTACAGGCACAGTGCCAGCCCTCACCAGCACAGCACAGTCCCGGTCCTCACCAGCACAGGCACAGGCACAGTACCGGCCCTCACCAGCACAGGTACAGTCCCGGTCGCCACCAGCACAGGCACAGTCCCGGCCCTTACCTGCACAGGCACAGGCACAGGCACAGGCACAGTCCCAGCCCTCACCAGTTCAGTACAGTCCTGGTCCTCACCTGCACAGGTACTGTCCTGGTCCTCGCCAGCGCAGGCACAGTCCCAATCCTCACCAGGACAGGCACAGATCCGGTCCTCACCAGCACAGCACAGGCACACTCCCGGCCCTCACCAGCACAGCACAGTCCCGGCCCTCACCACCACAGCACAGTCCTGGCCCTCACCAGCACAGGCACAGATCCGGTCCTCAGCAGCACAGCACAGTCTCGGTCCTCACCAGCACAGGCACAGTCCCGGCACTCAACAGCACAGGCACAGGCTCAGTGCTCACCAGCACAGGTAGAGGCAGAGGCACAGTCCAGGCCCTCACCAGCTCAGCGCAGTCCCAGTCCTCACCAGCACAGGCACAGATCCGGTCCTCACCAGCACAGGAACAGTCCCGGCTCCCACCAGCTCAGCGCAGTCCCAGTCCTCACCAGCACAGGCACAGATACGGTCCTCACCAGCACAGGCACAGTCCCAGCCCTCACCAGCACAGCACAGTCCCGGTCCTCACCAGCACAGGCTCAGTACTGGCCCTCACCAGCACAGGCACAGGCACAGGCACAGTCCTGGTCCTCACCAGCACAGGCACAGTCCTGGTCCTCACCAGCACAGGCAAAGCCCCAATCCTCACCAGCACAGGCACAGACACAATCCCGGTCGTCATCTGCACAGGCACACTGCCAGTCCTCACCAGCACAGGCACACATCCGGTCCTCAGCAGCACAGCACAGTCTCGGTCCTCACAAGCACAGGCACAGTCCCGGCACTCAACAGCACAGGCAGAGGCACAGGGACAGGCACAGGCACAGGCACAGTCCCGGTCCTCACCAGCACAGGCACAGTCCTGTTCCTCACCAGCACAGGCACAGGCACAGGCACAGTCCCGGCCCTCACCAGCTCAGCACAGTCCCAGTCCTCACCAGCACAGGCACAGATCCGGGACTCAGCGGCACAGGCACAGTCCCGGCCTTCACCAGCACAGGCACAGGCACAGTCCCAGCTCTCACCAGCTCAGCACAGTCCCGGCCCTCGCCAGCACAGGCACAGTTCCGCCCTGGCCAGCACAGGCATAGTCCTGGTCCTCACCAGCTCAGCACAGTCCCGGCCCTCAGAAGCACAGGAACAGTCCCGGCCCTCATCAGCTCAGCACAGTCCCGGTCCTCACCAGCACAGGCACAGTCCCAGCCCTCACCAGTACAGGCACAGTCCCAGCCCTCAACAGCACAGCGCAGTCCAGGTCCTCACCAGAACAGGCACAGTCCCAGCCCTCACCAGCACAGCACAGTCCCGGTCCTCACCAGCACAGGCACAGTCCCAGCCCTCACCAGCACAGGCACAGTCCCAGCCCTCAACAGCACAGCGCAGTCCAGGTCCTCACCAGCACAGGAACAGTCCCGGCCCTCACCAGCACAGGCACAGTCCCAGCCCTCACCAGCACAGCACAGTCCCAGCCCTCACCAGTACAGGCACAGTGCCAGCCCTCACCAGCACAGCACAGTCCCGGTCCTCACCAGCACAGGCACAGGCACAGTACCGGCCCTCACCAGCACAGGTACAGTCCCGGTCGCCACCAGCACAGGCACAGTCCCGGCCCTCACCAGCACAGGCACAGGCACAGGCACAGGCACAGTCCCGGCCCTCACCAGTTCAGTACAGTCCTGGTCCTCACCAGCACAGGAACTGTCCTGGTCCTCGCCAGCGCAGGCACAGTCCCAATCCTCACCAGGACAGGCACAGATCCGGTCCTCACCAGCACAGCCCAGGCACACTCCCGGCCCTCACCAGCACAGCACAGTCCCGGCCCTCACCACCACAGCACAGTCCTGGCCCTCACCAGCACAGGCACAGATCCGGTCCTCAGCAGCACAGCACAGTCTCGGTCCTCACCAGCACAAGCACAGTCCCGGCACTCAACAGCACAGGCACAGGCTCAGTCCTCACCAGCACAGGCACAGGCAGAGGCACAGTCCAGTCCTCACCAGCACAGGCACAGATCCGGTCCTCACCAGCACAGGCACAGTCCCGGCTCTCACCAGCTCAGCGCAGTCCCAGTCCTCACCAGCACAGGCACAGATACGGTCCTCACCAGCACAGGCACAGGCACAGTCCTCACCAGCTCAGCACAGTCCCGTCCTAACCAGCACAGGAACAGTCCTGGCCCTCACCAGCACAGAAACAGTCCTGGCCCTCACCAGCACAGCACAGATCCGGTCCTCACCAGCACAGGCACAGATCCGGTCCTCACCAGCACAGGCACAGACCCGGCCCTCACCAGCATAGGCACAGGCCCAGTCCTCACCAGCACAGGCACAGTCCCGGCCCACACCAGCACAGGCACAGGCACAGATCTGGTCCTCACCAGCACAGGCACAGGAACAGATCCGGTCCTCACCAGCACAGGCACAGTCCCAGCCCTCAACAGCACAGCGCAGTCCAGGTCCTCACCAGCACAGGAACAGTCCCGGCCCTCACCAGCACAGGCACAGTCCCAGCCCTCACCAGCACAGCACAGTCCCAGCCCTCACCAGTACAGGCACAGTGCCAGCCCTCACCAGCACAGCACAGTCCCGGTCCTCACCAGCACAGGCACAGGCACAGTACCGGCCCTCACCAGCACAGGTACAGTCCCGGTCGCCACCAGCACAGGCACAGTCCCGGCCCTCACCAGCACAGGCACAGGCACAGGCACAGGCACAGTCCCGGCCCTCACCAGTTCAGTACAGTCCTGGTCCTCACCAGCACAGGAACTGTCCTGGTCCTCGCCAGCGCAGGCACAGTCCCAATCCTCACCAGGACAGGCACAGATCCGGTCCTCACCAGCACAGCCCAGGCACACTCCCGGCCCTCACCAGCACAGCACAGTCCCGGCCCTCACCACCACAGCACAGTCCTGGCCCTCACCAGCACAGGCACAGATCCGGTCCTCAGCAGCACAGCACAGTCTCGGTCCTCACCAGCACAAGCACAGTCCCGGCACTCAACAGCACAGGCACAGGCTCAGTCCTCACCAGCACAGGCACAGGCAGAGGCACAGTCCAGTCCTCACCAGCACAGGCACAGATCCGGTCCTCACCAGCACAGGCACAGTCCCGGCTCTCACCAGCTCAGCGCAGTCCCAGTCCTCACCAGCACAGGCACAGATACGGTCCTCACCAGCACAGGCACAGGCACAGTCCTCACCAGCTCAGCACAGTCCCGTCCTAACCAGCACAGGAACAGTCCTGGCCCTCACCAGCACAGAAACAGTCCTGGCCCTCACCAGCACAGCACAGATCCGGTCCTCACCAGCACAGGCACAGATCCGGTCCTCACCAGCACAGGCACAGACCCGGCCCTCACCAGCATAGGCACAGGCCCAGTCCTCACCAGCACAGGCACAGTCCCGGCCCACACCAGCACAGGCACAGGCACAGATCTGGTCCTCACCAGCACAGGCACAGGAACAGATCCGGTCCTCACCAGCACAGGCACAGGCACAGTCCCGGTCCTCACCAGCACAGGCACAAGCACAGGCACAGTCGCGGCACTCACCTGCACAGGCAAAGGCACAGACCCGGCCCTCATCAGCACATACACAGACACAGGCACAGGCACAGTCCCGGCACTCTCCAGCTCAGCACAGTCCCGGTTTCCACCAGCACAGGCACAGTCCTGGGCCTCACCCACACAGCACAGTCCCAGCCCTCACCAGCACAGCACAGTCCCGGAACTCACCAGCATGGGCACAGGAACAGGCACTGTCCCGGTCCTCACCAGCACAGGCACAGTCCCGGCACTCACCAGCCCAGGCACAGGCACAGGCACAGTACCGGTGTTCACCAGCTCAGCACAGTCACGGCCCTCACCAGCACAGGGACAGTCCCGATCCTCAGCAGCACAGCACAGTCTCGGTCCTCACCAGCACAGGCACAGGCACAGTCCTGGCACTCACCAGCACAGGCACAGGCATGGTCCCGGTCCTCACCAGCACAGGCACAGTCCAGGCACTCACCAGCACAGGCACTGGCACAGGCACAGGCACAGTCACGGCCCTCACCAGCACAGGCACAGGCAGAGGCACAGTCCAGGCCCTCACCAGCTCAGCGCAGTCCCAGTCCTCACCAGCACAGGCACAGATCCGGTCCTCACCAGCACAGGCACAGTCCCGGCTCCCACCAGCTCAGCGCAGTCCCAGTCCTCACCAGCACAGGCACAGATACGGTCCTCACCAGCACAGGCACAGTCCCAGCCCTCACCAGCACAGCACAGTCCCGGTCCTCACCAGCACAGGCACAGTACTGGCCCTCACCAGCACAGGCACAGGCACAGGCACAGTCCTGGTCCTCACCAGCACAGGCACAGTCCTGGTCCTCACCAGCACAGGCACAGTCCCAATCCTCACCAGCACAGGCACAGACACAATCCCGGTCGTCATCTGCACAGGCACAGTGCCAGTCCTCACCAGCACAGGCACACATCCGGTCCTCAGCAGCACAGCACAGTCTCGGTCCTCACAAGCACAGGCACAGTCCCGGCACTCAACAGCACAGGCACAGGCACAGGGACAGGCACAGGCACAGGCACAGTCCCGGTCCTCACCAGCACAGGCACAGTCCTGTTCCTCACCAGCACAGGCACAGGCACAGGCACAGTCCCGGCCCTACCAGCTCAGCACAGTCCCAGTCCTCACCAGCACAGGCACAGATCCGGGACTCAGAGGCACAGGCACAGTCCCGGCCTTCACCAGCACAGGCACAGGCACAGTCCCAGCTCTCACCAGCTCAGCACAGTCCCGGCCCTCGCCAGCACAGGCACAGTTCCGCCCTGGCCAGCACAGGCATAGTCCTGGTCCTCACCAGCTCAGCACAGTCCCGGCCCTCAGAAGCACAGGAACAGTCCCGGCCCTCATCAGCTCAGCACAGTCCCGGTCCTCACCAGCACAGGCACAGTCCCAGCCCTCACCAGTACAGGCACAGTCCCAGCCCTCAACAGCACAGCGCAGTCCAGGTCCTCACCAGAACAGGCACAGTCCCAGCCCTCACCAGCACAGCACAGTCCCGGTCCTCACCAGCACAGGCACAGTCCCAGCCCTCACCAGCACAGGCACAGTCCCAGCCCTCAACAGCACAGCGCAGTCCAGGTCCTCACCAGCACAGGAACAGTCCCGGCCCTCACCAGCACAGGCACAGTCCCAGCCCTCACCAGCACAGCACAGTCCCAGCCCTCACCAGTACAGGTACAGTGCCAGCCCTCACCAGCACAGCACAGTCCCGGTCCTCACCAGCACAGGCACAGGCACAGTACCGGCCCTCACCAGCACAGGTACAGTCCCGGTCGCCACCAGCACAGGCACAGTCCCGGCCCTCACCAGCACAGGCACAGGCACAGGCACAGGCACAGTCCCGGCCCTCACCAGTTCAGTACAGTCCTGGTCCTCACCAGCACAGGAACTGTCCTGGTCCTCGCCAGCGCAGGCACAGTCCCAATCCTCACCAGGACAGGCACAGATCCGGTCCTCAGCAGCACAGCCCAGGCACACTCCCGACCCTCACCAGCACAGCACAGTCCCGGCCCTCACCACCACAGCACAGTCCTGGCCCTCACCAGCACAGGCACAGATCCGGTCCTCAGCAGCACAGCACAGTCTCGGTCCTCACCAGCACAAGCACAGTCCCGGCACTCAACAGCACAGGCACAGGCTCAGTCCTCACCAGCACAGGCACAGGCAGAGGCACAGTCCAGGCCCTCACCAGCTCAGCGCAGTCCCAGTCCTCACCAGCACAGGCACAGATCCGGTCCTCACCAGCACAGGCACAGTCCCGGCTCTCACCAGCTCAGCGCAGTCCCAGTCCTCACCAGCACAGGCACAGATACGGTCCTCACCAGCACAGGCACAGGCACAGTCCTCACCAGCTCAGCACAGTCCCGTCCTAACCAGCACAGGAACAGTCCTGGCCCTCACCAGCACAGAAACAGTCCTGGCCCTCACCAGCACAGCACAGATCCGGTCCTCACCAGCACAGGCACAGATCCGGTCCTCACCAGCACAGGCACAGACCCGGCCCTCACCAGCATAGGCACAGGCCCAGTCCTCACCAGCACAGGCACAGTCCCGGCCCACACCAGCACAGGCACAGGCACAGATCTGGTCCTCACCAGCACAGGCACAGGAACAGATCCGGTCCTCACCAGCACAGGCACAGGCACAGTCCCGGTCCTCACCAGCACAGGCACAGGCACAGGCACAGTCGCGGCACTCACCTGCACAGGCAAAGGCACAGACCCGGCCCTCATCAGCACATACACAGACACAGGCACAGGCACAGTCCCGGCACTCTCCAGCTCAGCACAGTCCCGGTTTCCACCAGCACAGGCACAGTCCTGGGCCTCACCCGCACAGCACAGTCCCAGCCCTCACCAGCACAGCACAGTCCCAGAACTCACCAGCATGGGCACAGGAACAGGCACTGTCCCGGTCCTCACCAGCACAGGCACAGTCCCGGCACTCACCAGCCCAGGCACAGGCACAGGCACAGTACCGGTGTTCACCAGCTCAGCACAGTCACGGCCCTCACCAGCACAGGGACAGTCCCGATCCTCAGCAGCACAGCACAGTCTCGGTCCTCACCAGCACAGGCACAGGCACAGTCCTGGCACTCACCAGCACAGGCACAGGCATGGTCCCGGTCCTCACCAGCACAGGCACAGTCTGGGCACTCACCAGCACAGGCACTGGCACAGGCACAGGCACAGTCACGGCCCTCACCAGCACAGGCACAGGCAGAGGCACAGTCCAGGCCCTCATCAGCTCAGCGCAGTCCCAGTCCTCACCAGCACAGGCACAGATCCGGTCCTCACCAGCACAGGCACAGTCCCGGCTCCCACCAGCTCAGCGCAGTCCCAGTCCTCACCAGCACAGGCACAGATACGGTCCTCACCAGCACAGGCACAGTCCCAGCCCTCACCAGCACAGCACAGTCCCGGTCCTCACCAGCACAGGCACAGTACTGGCCCTCACCAGCACAGGCACAGGCACAGGCACAGTCCTGGTCCTCACCAGCACAGGCACAGTCCTGGTCCTCACCAGCACAGGCACAGTCCCAATCCTCACCAGCACAGGCACAGACACAATCCCGGTCGTCATCTGCACAGGCAGAGTGCCAGTCCTCACCAGCACAGGCACACATCCGGTCCTCAGCAGCACAGCACAGTCTCGGTCCTCACAAGCACAGGCACAGTCCTGGCACTCAACAGCACAGGCACAGGCACAGGGACAGGCACAGGCACAGGCACAGTCCCGGTCCTCACCAGCACAGGCACAGTCCTGTTCCTCACCAGCACAGGCACAGGCACAGGCACAGTCCCGGCCCTACCAGCTCAGCACAGTCCCAGTCCTCACCAGCACAGGCACAGATCCGGGACTCAGCGGCACAGGCACAGTCCTGGCCTTCACCAGCACAGGCACAGGCACAGTCCCAGCTCTCACCAGCTCAGCACAGTCCCGGCCCTCGCCAGCACAGGCACAGTTCCGCCCTCACCAGCACAGGCACAGTCCTGGTCCTCACCAGCTCAGCACAGTCCCGGCCCTCACCAGCACAGGAACAGTCCCGGCCCTCATCAGCTCAGCACAGTCCCGGTCCTCACCAGCAAAGGCACAGTCCCAGCCCTCACCAGTACAGGCACAGTCCCAGCCCTCAACAGCACAGCACAGTCCAGGTCCTCACCAGCACAGGCACAGTCCCAGCCCTCACCAGCACAGCACAGTCCTGGTCCTCACCAGCACAGGCACAGTCCCAGCCCTCACCAGTACAGGCACAGTCCCAGCCCTCAACAGCACAGCGCAGTCCAGGTCATCACCAGCACAGGAACAGTCCCGGCCCTCACCAGCACAGGCACAGTCCCAGCCCTCACCAGCACAGCACAGTCCCAGCCCTCACTAGTACAGGCACAGTGCCAGCCCTCACCAGCACAGCACAGTCCCGGTCCTCACCAGCACAGGCACAGGCACAGTACCGGCCCTCACCAGCACAGGTACAGTCCCGGTCGCCACCAGCACAGGCACAGTCCCGGCCCTTACCTGCACAGGCACAGGCACAGGCACAGGCACAGTCCCAGCCCTCACCAGTTCAGTACAGTCCTGGTCCTCACCTGCACAGGTACTGTCCTGGTCCTCGCCAGCGCAGGCACAGTCCCAATCCTCACCAGGACAGGCACAGATCCGGTCCTCACCAGCACAGCACAGGCACACTCCCGGCCCTCACCAGCACAGCACAGTCCCGGCCCTCACCACCACAGCACAGTCCTGGCCCTCACCAGCACAGGCACAGATCCGGTCCTCAGCAGCACAGCACAGTCTCGGTCCTCACCAGCACAGGCACAGTCCCGGCACTCAACAGCACAGGCACAGGCTCAGTGCTCACCAGCACAGGTAGAGGCAGAGGCACAGTCCAGGCCCTCACCAGCTCAGCGCAGTCCCAGTCCTCACCAGCACAGGCACATATCCGGTCCTCACCAGCACAGGAACAGTCCCGGCTCCCACCAGCTCAGCGCAGTCCCAGTCCTCACCAGCACAGGCACAGATACGGTCCTCACCAGCACAGGCACAGTCCCAGCCCTCACCAGCACAGCACAGTCCCGGTCCTCACCAGCACAGGCTCAGTACTGGCCCTCACCAGCACAGGCACAGGCACAGGCACAGTCCTGGTCCTCACCAGCACAGGCACAGTCCTGGTCCTCACCAGCACAGGCAAAGCCCCAATCCTCACCAGCACAGGCACAGACACAATCCCGGTCGTCATCTGCACAGGCACACTGCCAGTCCTCACCAGCACAGGCACACATCCGGTCCTCAGCAGCACAGCACAGTCTCGGTCCTCACAAGCACAGGCACAGTCCCGGCACTCAACAGCACAGGCAGAGGCACAGGGACAGGCACAGGCACAGGCACAGTCCCGGTCCTCACCAGCACAGGCACAGTCCTGTTCCTCACCAGCACAGGCACAGGCACAGGCACAGTCCCGGCCCTCACCAGCTCAGCACAGTCCCAGTCCTCACCAGCACAGGCACAGATCCGGGACTCAGCGGCACAGGCACAGTCCCGGCCTTCACCAGCACAGGCACAGGCACAGTCCCAGCTCTCACCAGCTCAGCACAGTCCCGGCCCTCGCCAGCACAGGCACAGTTCCGCCCTGGCCAGCACAGGCATAGTCCTGGTCCTCACCAGCTCAGCACAGTCCCGGCCCTCAGAAGCACAGGAACAGTCCCGGCCCTCATCAGCTCAGCACAGTCCCGGTCCTCACCAGCACAGGCACAGTCCCAGCCCTCACCAGTACAGGCACAGTCCCAGCCCTCAACAGCACAGCGCAGTCCAGGTCCTCACCAGAACAGGCACAGTCCCAGCCCTCACCAGCACAGCACAGTCCCGGTCCTCACCAGCACAGGCACAGTCCCAGCCCTCACCAGCACAGGCACAGTCCCAGCCCTCAACAGCACAGCGCAGTCCAGGTCCTCACCAGCACAGGAACAGTCCCGGCCCTCACCAGCACAGGCACAGTCCCAGCCCTCACCAGCACAGCACAGTCCCAGCCCTCACCAGTACAGGCACAGTGCCAGCCCTCACCAGCACAGCACAGTCCCGGTCCTCACCAGCACAGGCACAGGCACAGTACCGGCCCTCACCAGCACAGGTACAGTCCCGGTCGCCACCAGCACAGGCACAGTCCCGGCCCTCACCAGCACAGGCACAGGCACAGGCACAGGCACAGTCCCGGCCCTCACCAGTTCAGTACAGTCCTGGTCCTCACCAGCACAGGAACTGTCCTGGTCCTCGCCAGCGCAGGCACAGTCCCAATCCTCACCAGGACAGGCACAGATCCGGTCCTCACCAGCACAGCCCAGGCACACTCCCGGCCCTCACCAGCACAGCACAGTCCCGGCCCTCACCACCACAGCACAGTCCTGGCCCTCACCAGCACAGGCACAGATCCGGTCCTCAGCAGCACAGCACAGTCTCGGTCCTCACCAGCACAAGCACAGTCCCGGCACTCAACAGCACAGGCACAGGCTCAGTCCTCACCAGCACAGGCACAGGCAGAGGCACAGTCCAGTCCTCACCAGCACAGGCACAGATCCGGTCCTCACCAGCACAGGCACAGTCCCGGCTCTCACCAGCTCAGCGCAGTCCCAGTCCTCACCAGCACAGGCACAGATACGGTCCTCACCAGCACAGGCACAGGCACAGTCCTCACCAGCTCAGCACAGTCCCGTCCTAACCAGCACAGGAACAGTCCTGGCCCTCACCAGCACAGAAACAGTCCTGGCCCTCACCAGCACAGCACAGATCCGGTCCTCACCAGCACAGGCACAGATCCGGTCCTCACCAGCACAGGCACAGACCCGGCCCTCACCAGCATAGGCACAGGCCCAGTCCTCACCAGCACAGGCACAGTCCCGGCCCACACCAGCACAGGCACAGGCACAGATCTGGTCCTCACCAGCACAGGCACAGGAACAGATCCGGTCCTCACCAGCACAGGCACAGTCCCAGCCCTCAACAGCACAGCGCAGTCCAGGTCCTCACCAGCACAGGAACAGTCCCGGCCCTCACCAGCACAGGCACAGTCCCAGCCCTCACCAGCACAGCACAGTCCCAGCCCTCACCAGTACAGGCACAGTGCCAGCCCTCACCAGCACAGCACAGTCCCGGTCCTCACCAGCACAGGCACAGGCACAGTACCGGCCCTCACCAGCACAGGTACAGTCCCGGTCGCCACCAGCACAGGCACAGTCCCGGCCCTCACCAGCACAGGCACAGGCACAGGCACAGGCACAGTCCCGGCCCTCACCAGTTCAGTACAGTCCTGGTCCTCACCAGCACAGGAACTGTCCTGGTCCTCGCCAGCGCAGGCACAGTCCCAATCCTCACCAGGACAGGCACAGATCCGGTCCTCACCAGCACAGCCCAGGCACACTCCCGGCCCTCACCAGCACAGCACAGTCCCGGCCCTCACCACCACAGCACAGTCCTGGCCCTCACCAGCACAGGCACAGATCCGGTCCTCAGCAGCACAGCACAGTCTCGGTCCTCACCAGCACAAGCACAGTCCCGGCACTCAACAGCACAGGCACAGGCTCAGTCCTCACCAGCACAGGCACAGGCAGAGGCACAGTCCAGTCCTCACCAGCACAGGCACAGATCCGGTCCTCACCAGCACAGGCACAGTCCCGGCTCTCACCAGCTCAGCGCAGTCCCAGTCCTCACCAGCACAGGCACAGATACGGTCCTCACCAGCACAGGCACAGGCACAGTCCTCACCAGCTCAGCACAGTCCCGTCCTAACCAGCACAGGAACAGTCCTGGCCCTCACCAGCACAGAAACAGTCCTGGCCCTCACCAGCACAGCACAGATCCGGTCCTCACCAGCACAGGCACAGATCCGGTCCTCACCAGCACAGGCACAGACCCGGCCCTCACCAGCATAGGCACAGGCCCAGTCCTCACCAGCACAGGCACAGTCCCGGCCCACACCAGCACAGGCACAGGCACAGATCTGGTCCTCACCAGCACAGGCACAGGAACAGATCCGGTCCTCACCAGCACAGGCACAGGCACAGTCCCGGTCCTCACCAGCACAGGCACAAGCACAGGCACAGTCGCGGCACTCACCTGCACAGGCAAAGGCACAGACCCGGCCCTCATCAGCACATACACAGACACAGGCACAGGCACAGTCCCGGCACTCTCCAGCTCAGCACAGTCCCGGTTTCCACCAGCACAGGCACAGTCCTGGGCCTCACCCACACAGCACAGTCCCAGCCCTCACCAGCACAGCACAGTCCCGGAACTCACCAGCATGGGCACAGGAACAGGCACTGTCCCGGTCCTCACCAGCACAGGCACAGTCCCGGCACTCACCAGCCCAGGCACAGGCACAGGCACAGTACCGGTGTTCACCAGCTCAGCACAGTCACGGCCCTCACCAGCACAGGGACAGTCCCGATCCTCAGCAGCACAGCACAGTCTCGGTCCTCACCAGCACAGGCACAGGCACAGTCCTGGCACTCACCAGCACAGGCACAGGCATGGTCCCGGTCCTCACCAGCACAGGCACAGTCCAGGCACTCACCAGCACAGGCACTGGCACAGGCACAGGCACAGTCACGGCCCTCACCAGCACAGGCACAGGCAGAGGCACAGTCCAGGCCCTCACCAGCTCAGCGCAGTCCCAGTCCTCACCAGCACAGGCACAGATCCGGTCCTCACCAGCACAGGCACAGTCCCGGCTCCCACCAGCTCAGCGCAGTCCCAGTCCTCACCAGCACAGGCACAGATACGGTCCTCACCAGCACAGGCACAGTCCCAGCCCTCACCAGCACAGCACAGTCCCGGTCCTCACCAGCACAGGCACAGTACTGGCCCTCACCAGCACAGGCACAGGCACAGGCACAGTCCTGGTCCTCACCAGCACAGGCACAGTCCTGGTCCTCACCAGCACAGGCACAGTCCCAATCCTCACCAGCACAGGCACAGACACAATCCCGGTCGTCATCTGCACAGGCACAGTGCCAGTCCTCACCAGCACAGGCACACATCCGGTCCTCAGCAGCACAGCACAGTCTCGGTCCTCACAAGCACAGGCACAGTCCCGGCACTCAACAGCACAGGCACAGGCACAGGGACAGGCACAGGCACAGGCACAGTCCCGGTCCTCACCAGCACAGGCACAGTCCTGTTCCTCACCAGCACAGGCACAGGCACAGGCACAGTCCCGGCCCTACCAGCTCAGCACAGTCCCAGTCCTCACCAGCACAGGCACAGATCCGGGACTCAGAGGCACAGGCACAGTCCCGGCCTTCACCAGCACAGGCACAGGCACAGTCCCAGCTCTCACCAGCTCAGCACAGTCCCGGCCCTCGCCAGCACAGGCACAGTTCCGCCCTGGCCAGCACAGGCATAGTCCTGGTCCTCACCAGCTCAGCACAGTCCCGGCCCTCAGAAGCACAGGAACAGTCCCGGCCCTCATCAGCTCAGCACAGTCCCGGTCCTCACCAGCACAGGCACAGTCCCAGCCCTCACCAGTACAGGCACAGTCCCAGCCCTCAACAGCACAGCGCAGTCCAGGTCCTCACCAGAACAGGCACAGTCCCAGCCCTCACCAGCACAGCACAGTCCCGGTCCTCACCAGCACAGGCACAGTCCCAGCCCTCACCAGCACAGGCACAGTCCCAGCCCTCAACAGCACAGCGCAGTCCAGGTCCTCACCAGCACAGGAACAGTCCCGGCCCTCACCAGCACAGGCACAGTCCCAGCCCTCACCAGCACAGCACAGTCCCAGCCCTCACCAGTACAGGTACAGTGCCAGCCCTCACCAGCACAGCACAGTCCCGGTCCTCACCAGCACAGGCACAGGCACAGTACCGGCCCTCACCAGCACAGGTACAGTCCCGGTCGCCACCAGCACAGGCACAGTCCCGGCCCTCACCAGCACAGGCACAGGCACAGGCACAGGCACAGTCCCGGCCCTCACCAGTTCAGTACAGTCCTGGTCCTCACCAGCACAGGAACTGTCCTGGTCCTCGCCAGCGCAGGCACAGTCCCAATCCTCACCAGGACAGGCACAGATCCGGTCCTCAGCAGCACAGCCCAGGCACACTCCCGACCCTCACCAGCACAGCACAGTCCCGGCCCTCACCACCACAGCACAGTCCTGGCCCTCACCAGCACAGGCACAGATCCGGTCCTCAGCAGCACAGCACAGTCTCGGTCCTCACCAGCACAAGCACAGTCCCGGCACTCAACAGCACAGGCACAGGCTCAGTCCTCACCAGCACAGGCACAGGCAGAGGCACAGTCCAGGCCCTCACCAGCTCAGCGCAGTCCCAGTCCTCACCAGCACAGGCACAGATCCGGTCCTCACCAGCACAGGCACAGTCCCGGCTCTCACCAGCTCAGCGCAGTCCCAGTCCTCACCAGCACAGGCACAGATACGGTCCTCACCAGCACAGGCACAGGCACAGTCCTCACCAGCTCAGCACAGTCCCGTCCTAACCAGCACAGGAACAGTCCTGGCCCTCACCAGCACAGAAACAGTCCTGGCCCTCACCAGCACAGCACAGATCCGGTCCTCACCAGCACAGGCACAGATCCGGTCCTCACCAGCACAGGCACAGACCCGGCCCTCACCAGCATAGGCACAGGCCCAGTCCTCACCAGCACAGGCACAGTCCCGGCCCACACCAGCACAGGCACAGGCACAGATCTGGTCCTCACCAGCACAGGCACAGGAACAGATCCGGTCCTCACCAGCACAGGCACAGGCACAGTCCCGGTCCTCACCAGCACAGGCACAGGCACAGGCACAGTCGCGGCACTCACCTGCACAGGCAAAGGCACAGACCCGGCCCTCATCAGCACATACACAGACACAGGCACAGGCACAGTCCCGGCACTCTCCAGCTCAGCACAGTCCCGGTTTCCACCAGCACAGGCACAGTCCTGGGCCTCACCCGCACAGCACAGTCCCAGCCCTCACCAGCACAGCACAGTCCCAGAACTCACCAGCATGGGCACAGGAACAGGCACTGTCCCGGTCCTCACCAGCACAGGCACAGTCCCGGCACTCACCAGCCCAGGCACAGGCACAGGCACAGTACCGGTGTTCACCAGCTCAGCACAGTCACGGCCCTCACCAGCACAGGGACAGTCCCGATCCTCAGCAGCACAGCACAGTCTCGGTCCTCACCAGCACAGGCACAGGCACAGTCCTGGCACTCACCAGCACAGGCACAGGCATGGTCCCGGTCCTCACCAGCACAGGCACAGTCTGGGCACTCACCAGCACAGGCACTGGCACAGGCACAGGCACAGTCACGGCCCTCACCAGCACAGGCACAGGCAGAGGCACAGTCCAGGCCCTCATCAGCTCAGCGCAGTCCCAGTCCTCACCAGCACAGGCACAGATCCGGTCCTCACCAGCACAGGCACAGTCCCGGCTCCCACCAGCTCAGCGCAGTCCCAGTCCTCACCAGCACAGGCACAGATACGGTCCTCACCAGCACAGGCACAGTCCCAGCCCTCACCAGCACAGCACAGTCCCGGTCCTCACCAGCACAGGCACAGTACTGGCCCTCACCAGCACAGGCACAGGCACAGGCACAGTCCTGGTCCTCACCAGCACAGGCACAGTCCTGGTCCTCACCAGCACAGGCACAGTCCCAATCCTCACCAGCACAGGCACAGACACAATCCCGGTCGTCATCTGCACAGGCAGAGTGCCAGTCCTCACCAGCACAGGCACACATCCGGTCCTCAGCAGCACAGCACAGTCTCGGTCCTCACAAGCACAGGCACAGTCCTGGCACTCAACAGCACAGGCACAGGCACAGGGACAGGCACAGGCACAGGCACAGTCCCGGTCCTCACCAGCACAGGCACAGTCCTGTTCCTCACCAGCACAGGCACAGGCACAGGCACAGTCCCGGCCCTACCAGCTCAGCACAGTCCCAGTCCTCACCAGCACAGGCACAGATCCGGGACTCAGAGGCACAGGCACAGTCCCGGCCTTCACCAGCACAGGCACAGGCACAGTCCCAGCTCTCACCAGCTCAGCACAGTCCCGGCCCTCGCCAGCACAGGCACAGTTCCGCCCTGGCCAGCACAGGCATAGTCCTGGTCCTCACCAGCTCAGCACAGTCCCGGCCCTCAGAAGCACAGGAACAGTCCCGGCCCTCATCAGCTCAGCACAGTCCCGGTCCTCACCAGCACAGGCACAGTCCCAGCCCTCACCAGTACAGGCACAGTCCCAGCCCTCAACAGCACAGCGCAGTCCAGGTCCTCACCAGAACAGGCACAGTCCCAGCCCTCACCAGCACAGCACAGTTCCGGTCCTCACCAGCACAGGCACAGTCCCAGCCCTCACCAGCACAGGCACAGTCCCAGCCCTCAACAGCACAGCGCAGTCCAGGTCCTCACCAGCACAGGAACAGTCCCGGCCCTCACCAGCACAGGCACAGTCCCAGCCCTCACCAGCACAGCACAGTCCCAGCCCTCACCAGTACAGGCACAGTGCCAGCCCTCACCAGCACAGCACAGTCCCGGTCCTCACCAGCACAGGCACAGGCACAGTACCGGCCCTCATCAGCACAGGTACAGTCCCGGTCGCCACCAGCACAGGCACAGTCCCGGCCCTCACCAGCACAGGCACAGGCACAGGCACAGGCACAGGCACAGTCCCGGCCCTCACCAGTTCAGTACAGTCCTGGTCCTCACCAGCACAGGAACTGTCCTGGTCCTCGCCAGCGCAGGCACAGTCCCTATCCTCACCAGGACAGGCACAGATCCGGTCCTCACCAGCACAGCCCAGGCACACTCCCGACCCTCACCAGCACAGCACAGTCCCGGCCCTCACCACCACAGCACAGTCCTGGCCCTCACCAGCACAGGCACAGATCCGGTCCTCAGCAGCACAGCACAGTCTCGGTCCTCACCAGCACAAGCACAGTCCCGGCACTCAACAGCACAGGCACAGGCTCAGTCCTCACCAGCACAGGCACAGGCAGAGGCACAGTCCAGTCCTCACCAGCACAGGCACAGATCCGGTCCTCACCAGCACAGGCACAGTCCCGGCTCTCACCAGCTCAGCGCAGTCCCAGTCCTCACCAGCACAGGCACAGATACGGTCCTCACCAGCACAGGCACAGGCACAGTCCTCACCAGCTCAGCACAGTCCCGTCCTAACCAGCACAGGAACAGTCCTGGCCCTCACCAGCACAGAAACAGTCCTGGCCCTCACCAGCACAGCACAGATCCGGTCCTCACCAGCACAGGCACAGATCCGGTCCTCACCAGCACAGGCACAGACCCGGCCCTCACCAGCATAGGCACAGGCCCAGTCCTCACCAGCACAGGCACAGTCCCGGCCCACACCAGCACAGGCACAGGCACAGATCTGGTCCTCACCAGCACAGGCACAGGAACAGATCCGGTCCTCACCAGCACAGGCACAGGCACAGTCCCGGTCCTCACCAGCACAGGCACAAGCACAGGCACAGTCGCGGCACTCACCTGCACAGGCAAAGGCACAGACCCGGCCCTCATCAGCACATACACAGACACAGGCACAGGCACAGTCCCGGCACTCTCCAGCTCAGCACAGTCCCGGTTTCCACCAGCACAGGCACAGTCCTGGGCCTCACCCACACAGCACAGTCCCAGCCCTCACCAGCACAGCACAGTCCCGGAACTCACCAGCATGGGCACAGGAACAGGCACTGTCCCGGTCCTCACCAGCACAGGCACAGTCCCGGCACTCACCAGCCCAGGCACAGGCACAGGCACAGTACCGGTGTTCACCAGCTCAGCACAATCACGGCCCTCACCAGCACAGGGACAGTCCCGATCCTCAGCAGCACAGCACAGTCTCGGTCCTCACCAGCACAGGCACAGGCACAGTCCTGGCACTCACCAGCACAGGCACAGGCATGGTCCCGGTCCTCACCAGCACAGGCACAGTCCAGGCACTCACCAGCACAGGCACTGGCACAGGCACAGGCACAGTCACGGCCCTCACCAGCACAGGCACAGGCAGAGGCACAGTCCAGGCCCTCACCAGCTCAGCGCAGTCCCAGTCCTCACCAGCACAGGCACAGATCCGGTCCTCACCAGCACAGGCACAGTCCCGGCTCCCACCAGCTCAGCGCAGTCCCAGTCCTCACCAGCACAGGCACAGATACGGTCCTCACCAGCACAGGCACAGTCCCAGCCCTCACCAGCACAGCACAGTCCCGGTCCTCACCAGCACAGGCACAGTACTGGCCCTCACCAGCACAGGCACAGGCACAGGCACAGTCCTGGTCCTCACCAGCACAGGCACAGTCCTGGTCCTCACCAGCACAGGCACAGTCCCAATCCTCACCAGCACAGGCACAGACACAATCCCGGTCGTCATCTGCACAGGCACAGTGCCAGTCCTCACCAGCACAGGCACACATCCGGTCCTCAGCAGCACAGCACAGTCTCGGTCCTCACAAGCACAGGCACAGTCCCGGCACTCAACAGCACAGGCACAGGCACAGGGACAGGCACAGGCACAGGCACAGTCCCGGTCCTCACCAGCACAGGCACAGTCCTGTTCCTCACCAGCACAGGCACAGGCACAGGCACAGTCCCGGCCCTACCAGCTCAGCACAGTCCCAGTCCTCACCAGCACAGGCACAGATCCGGGACTCAGAGGCACAGGCACAGTCCCGGCCTTCACCAGCACAGGCACAGGCACAGTCCCAGCTCTCACCAGCTCAGCACAGTCCCGGCCCTCGCCAGCACAGGCACAGTTCCGCCCTGGCCAGCACAGGCATAGTCCTGGTCCTCACCAGCTCAGCACAGTCCCGGCCCTCAGAAGCACAGGAACAGTCCCGGCCCTCATCAGCTCAGCACAGTCCCGGTCCTCACCAGCACAGGCACAGTCCCAGCCCTCACCAGTACAGGCACAGTCCCAGCCCTCAACAGCACAGCGCAGTCCAGGTCCTCACCAGAACAGGCACAGTCCCAGCCCTCACCAGCACAGCACAGTCCCGGTCCTCACCAGCACAGGCACAGTCCCAGCCCTCACCAGCACAGGCACAGTCCCAGCCCTCAACAGCACAGCGCAGTCCAGGTCCTCACCAGCACAGGAACAGTCCCGGCCCTCACCAGCACAGGCACAGTCCCAGCCCTCACCAGCACAGCACAGTCCCAGCCCTCACCAGTACAGGTACAGTGCCAGCCCTCACCAGCACAGCACAGTCCCGGTCCTCACCAGCACAGGCACAGGCACAGTACCGGCCCTCACCAGCACAGGTACAGTCCCGGTCGCCACCAGCACAGGCACAGTCCCGGCCCTCACCAGCACAGGCACAGGCACAGGCACAGGCACAGTCCCGGCCCTCACCAGTTCAGTACAGTCCTGGTCCTCACCAGCACAGGAACTGTCCTGGTCCTCGCCAGCGCAGGCACAGTCCCAATCCTCACCAGGACAGGCACAGATCCGGTCCTCAGCAGCACAGCCCAGGCACACTCCCGACCCTCACCAGCACAGCACAGTCCCGGCCCTCACCACCACAGCACAGTCCTGGCCCTCACCAGCACAGGCACAGATCCGGTCCTCAGCAGCACAGCACAGTCTCGGTCCTCACCAGCACAAGCACAGTCCCGGCACTCAACAGCACAGGCACAGGCTCAGTCCTCACCAGCACAGGCACAGGCAGAGGCACAGTCCAGGCCCTCACCAGCTCAGCGCAGTCCCAGTCCTCACCAGCACAGGCACAGATCCGGTCCTCACCAGCACAGGCACAGTCCCGGCTCTCACCAGCTCAGCGCAGTCCCAGTCCTCACCAGCACAGGCACAGATACGGTCCTCACCAGCACAGGCACAGGCACAGTCCTCACCAGCTCAGCACAGTCCCGTCCTAACCAGCACAGGAACAGTCCTGGCCCTCACCAGCACAGAAACAGTCCTGGCCCTCACCAGCACAGCACAGATCCGGTCCTCACCAGCACAGGCACAGATCCGGTCCTCACCAGCACAGGCACAGACCCGGCCCTCACCAGCATAGGCACAGGCCCAGTCCTCACCAGCACAGGCACAGTCCCGGCCCACACCAGCACAGGCACAGGCACAGATCTGGTCCTCACCAGCACAGGCACAGGAACAGATCCGGTCCTCACCAGCACAGGCACAGGCACAGTCCCGGTCCTCACCAGCACAGGCACAGGCACAGGCACAGTCGCGGCACTCACCTGCACAGGCAAAGGCACAGACCCGGCCCTCATCAGCACATACACAGACACAGGCACAGGCACAGTCCCGGCACTCTCCAGCTCAGCACAGTCCCGGTTTCCACCAGCACAGGCACAGTCCTGGGCCTCACCCGCACAGCACAGTCCCAGCCCTCACCAGCACAGCACAGTCCCAGAACTCACCAGCATGGGCACAGGAACAGGCACTGTCCCGGTCCTCACCAGCACAGGCACAGTCCCGGCACTCACCAGCCCAGGCACAGGCACAGGCACAGTACCGGTGTTCACCAGCTCAGCACAGTCACGGCCCTCACCAGCACAGGGACAGTCCCGATCCTCAGCAGCACAGCACAGTCTCGGTCCTCACCAGCACAGGCACAGGCACAGTCCTGGCACTCACCAGCACAGGCACAGGCAAGGTCCCGGTCCTCACCAGCACAGGCACAGTCTGGGCACTCACCAGCACAGGCACTGGCACAGGCACAGGCACAGTCACGGCCCTCACCAGCACAGGCACAGGCAGAGGCACAGTCCAGGCCCTCACCAGCTCAGCGCAGTCCCAGTCCTCACCAGCACAGGCACAGATCCGGTCCTCACCAGCACAGGCACAGTCCCGGCTCCCACCAGCTCAGCGCAGTCCCAGTCCTCACCAGCACAGGCACAGATACGGTCCTCACCAGCACAGGCACAGTCCCAGCCCTCACCAGCACAGCACAGTCCCGGTCCTCACCAGCACAGGCACAGTACTGGCCCTCACCAGCACAGGCACAGGCACAGGCACAGTCCTGGTCCTCACCAGCACAGGCACAGTCCTGGTCCTCACCAGCACAGGCACAGTCCCAATCCTCACCAGCACAGGCACAGACACAATCCCGGTCGTCATCTGCACAGGCAGAGTGCCAGTCCTCACCAGCACAGGCACACATCCGGTCCTCAGCAGCACAGCACAGTCTCGGTCCTCACAAGCACAGGCACAGTCCTGGCACTCAACAGCACAGGCACAGGCACAGGGACAGGCACAGGCACAGGCACAGTCCCGGTCCTCACCAGCACAGGCACAGTCCTGTTCCTCACCAGCACAGGCACAGGCACAGGCACAGTCCCGGCCCTACCAGCTCAGCACAGTCCCAGTCCTCACCAGCACAGGCACAGATCCGGGACTCAGAGGCACAGGCACAGTCCCGGCCTTCACCAGCACAGGCACAGGCACAGTCCCAGCTCTCACCAGCTCAGCACAGTCCCGGCCCTCGCCAGCACAGGCACAGTTCCGCCCTGGCCAGCACAGGCATAGTCCTGGTCCTCACCAGCTCAGCACAGTCCCGGCCCTCAGAAGCACAGGAACAGTCCCGGCCCTCATCAGCTCAGCACAGTCCCGGTCCTCACCAGCACAGGCACAGTCCCAGCCCTCACCAGTACAGGCACAGTCCCAGCCCTCAACAGCACAGCGCAGTCCAGGTCCTCACCAGAACAGGCACAGTCCCAGCCCTCACCAGCACAGCACAGTTCCGGTCCTCACCAGCACAGGCACAGTCCCAGCCCTCACCAGCACAGGCACAGTCCCAGCCCTCAACAGCACAGCGCAGTCCAGGTCCTCACCAGCACAGGAACAGTCCCGGCCCTCACCAGCACAGGCACAGTCCCAGCCCTCACCAGCACAGCACAGTCCCAGCCCTCACCAGTACAGGCACAGTGCCAGCCCTCACCAGCACAGCACAGTCCCGGTCCTCACCAGCACAGGCACAGGCACAGTACCGGCCCTCACCAGCACAGGTACAGTCCCGGTCGCCACCAGCACAGGCACAGTCCCGGCCCTCACCAGCACAGGCACAGGCACAGGCACAGGCACAGTCCCGGCCCTCACCAGTTCAGTACAGTCCTGGTCCTCACCAGCACAGGAACTGTCCTGGTCCTCGCCAGCGCAGGCACAGTCCCTATCCTCACCAGGACAGGCACAGATCCGGTCCTCACCAGCACAGCCCAGGCACACTCCCGACCCTCACCAGCACAGCACAGTCCCGGCCCTCACCACCACAGCACAGTCCTGGCCCTCACCAGCACAGGCACAGATCCGGTCCTCAGCAGCACAGCACAGTCTCGGTCCTCACCAGCACAAGCACAGTCCCGGCACTCAACAGCACAGGCACAGGCTCAGTCCTCACCAGCACAGGCACAGGCAGAGGCACAGTCCAGGCCCTCACCAGCTCAGCGCAGTCCCAGTCCTCACCAGCACAGGCACAGATCCGGTCCTCACCAGCACAGGCACAGTCCCGGCTCTCACCAGCTCAGCGCAGTCCCAGTCCTCACCAGCACAGGCACAGATACGGTCCTCACCAGCACAGGCACAGGCACAGTCCTCACCAGCTCAGCACAGTCCCGTCCTAACCAGCACAGGAACAGTCCTGGCCCTCACCAGCACAGAAACAGTCCTGGCCCTCACCAGCACAGCACAGATCCGGTCCTCACCAGCACAGGCACAGATCCGGTCCTCACCAGCACAGGCACAGACCCGGCCCTCACCAGCATAGGCACAGGCCCAGTCCTCACCAGCACAGGCACAGTCCCGGCCCACACCAGCACAGGCACAGGCACAGATCTGGTCCTCACCAGCACAGGCACAGGAACAGATCCGGTCCTCACCAGCACAGGCACAGGCACAGTCCCGGTCCTCACCAGCACAGGCACAGGCACAGGCACAGTCGCGGCACTCACCTGCACAGGCAAAGGCACAGACCCGGCCCTCATCAGCACATACACAGACACAGGCACAGGCACAGTCCCGGCACTCTCCAGCTCAGCACAGTCCCGGTTTCCACCAGCACAGGCACAGTCCTGGGCCTCACCCGCACAGCACAGTCCCAGCCCTCACCAGCACAGCACAGTCCCGGAACTCACCAGCATGGGCACAGGAACAGGCACTGTCCCGGTCCTCACCAGCACAGGCACAGTCCCGGCACTCACCAGCCCAGGCACAGGCACAGGCACAGTACCGGTGTTCACCAGCTCAGCACAGTCACGGCCCTCACCAGCACAGGGACAGTCCCGATCCTCAGCAGCACAGCACAGTCTCGGTCCTCACCAGCACAGGCACAGGCACAGTCCTGGCACTCACCAGCACAGGCACAGGCATGGTCCCGGTCCTCACCAGCACAGGCACAGTCCCGGCACTCACCAGCACAGGCACTGGCACAGGCACAGGCACAGTCACGGCCCTCACCAGCTCAGCACAGTCACGGCCCTCACCAGCACAGGCACAGTCCCAGCCCTCACCAGATCTGCACCGTCCCCATCCTCTTCAGAACAGGCACAGGCACAGGCACAGATCAGGTCCACACCAGCACAGGCAATGGCACAGGCACAGTCCCGGCACTCACCAGCACAGAAACAGGCGCAGTCCCGGCACTCACCAGCTCAGCACAGTCCCGGCCTCACCAGCAGAGGAACAGTCCCGGCACTAACAGCACAGGCACAGTCCCGGCCTCACCAGCACAGGAACAGTCCCGGCCATCACCAGCACAGGCACAGGAACAGTCCTCAACAGCTCAGCACAGTCCTGGTCCTCACCAGCACAGGCACAGGCACAGTCCCGGTCCTCACCAGCACAGGCATAGTCCCATCCTCACCAGCACAGGCACAGTCCCGCCACTCACCAGCACAGGCACAGTCCCGGCCCTCACCAGAACAGGCACTGTCCCAGCCCTCACCAGCACAGTACAGTCCAGTCCTCACCAGCACAGGCACAGTCCCATCTTCACCAGCACAGGCACAGGCTCAGTCCTCACCAGCACAGGCACAGATCCGGTCGTCAGCAGCACAGGCACAGATCTGGTCCTCACCAGCACAGGCACAGTCCCAGCCCTCTCCAGCTCAGCACAGTCCCAGTCCTCACCAGCACAGGCACAGATCCGGTCCTCAGCAGCACAGGCACAGATCAGGTCCTCACCAGCACAGGCACAGTCCCGGCCCTCACCAGCTCTGAACAGTCCCAGTTCTCACCAGCACAGGCACAGATCCGGTCCTCAGCGGCACAGGCACAGATCCAGCCCTCACCAGCACAGGCACAGCCCCAGCCGTCACCAGCACAGCGCAGACCCGGTCCTCACCAGCATAGGCACAGTCCCAGCCCTCACCAGCACAGCACAGTCCCAGTCCTCACCAGCACTGGCACAGGCACAGTACCAATCCTCACCAGCACAGGTACAGTCCCGCCCCTCACCAGCACAGGCACAGGCACAGGCACAGTCCCAGCCCTCACCAGTTCAGTACAGTCCTGGTCCTCACCAGTACAGGACAGTCCTGGTCCTCGCCAGCACAGGCACAGTCCCAATCCTCACCAGGACAGGCACAGATCCGGTCCTCAGCAGCACAGGCACAGGCACAGTCCCGGCCCTCACCAGCACAGCACAGTCCCGGCCCTCACCAGCACAGCACAGTCCTGGCCCTCACCAGCACAGGCACAGATCCGGTCCTCAGCAGCACAGGCACAGTCTCGGTCCACACCAGCACAGGCACAGTCCCGGCACTCAACAGCACAGGCACAGGCACAGGCTCAGTCCTCACCAGCACAGGCACAGGCACAGTCCCGGCCCTCACCAGCTCAGCGCAGTCCCAGTCCTCACCAGCACAGGCACAGATACGGTCCTCACCAGCACAGGCACAGATCCGGTCCTCACCAGCACAGGCACAGGCACAGGCACAGTCCTCACCAGCACAGGCACAGGCACAGTCCCAGTCCTCACCAGCTCAGCACAGTCCCGTCCTCACCAGCACAGGAACAGTCCCGGCCCTCACCAGCAGAGGAACAGTCCTGGCCATCACCAGCACAGCACAGATCCGGTCCTCACCAGCGCAGGCACAGATCCGGTCCTCACCAGCACAGGCACAGTCCCGGCCCTCACCAGCATAGGCACAGGCCCAGTCCTCACCAGCACAGGCACAGTCCCGGCCCTCACCAGCACAGGCACAGGAACAGATCCGGTCCTCACCAGCACAGGCACAGGCACAGTCCCGGTCCTCACCAGCACAGGCACAGGCACAGGCACAGTCCCGGCCCTCACCTGCACAGGCACAGGCACATTCCCGGCCCTCATCAGCAAATACACGGACACAGGCACAGGCACAGTCCCGGCACTCACCAGCTCAGCACAGTCCTGGTTTCCACAAGCACAGGCACAGTCCCGGGCCTCACCCGCACAGCACAGTCCCAGCCCTCACCAGCACAGCACAGTCCCGGCACTCACCAGCACAGGCACAGGCACAGGCACAGTCCCGGGCCTCACCAGCACAGGCTCTGTCCCGACACTCACCAGTCCAGGCACAGGCACAGGCACATTCCTGGTGTTCACCAGCTCAGCACAGTCACGGCCCTCACCAGCACAGGGACAGACCCGATCCTCAGCAGCACAGCACAGTCTCGGTCCCACCAGCACAGGCACAGGCACAGTCCCGGCACTCACCAACACAGGCACAGGCACAGACCCAGCCCTCACCAGCATAGGCACAGGCCCAGTCCTCACCAGCACAGGCACAGTCCCGGCCCGCACCAGCACAGGCACAGGCACAGATCTGGTCCTCACCAGCACAGGCACAGGAACAGATTCGGTCCTCACCAGCACAGGCACAGGCACAGTCCCGGTCCTCACCAGCACAGGCACAGTCCCGGGCCTCACCCGCACAGCACAGTCCCAGCCCTCACCAGCACAGCACAGTCCCGGCACTCACCAGCACAGGCACAGGCACAGGCACAGTCCCGGTCCTCACCAGCACAGGCTCTGTCACGGCACTCATCAGTCCAGGCACAGGCACAGGCACATTCCTGGTGTTCACCAGCTCAGCACAGTCACGGCCCTCACCAGCACAGGGACAGTCCCGATCCTCAGCAGCACAGGCACAGTCTCGGTCCTCAACAGCACAGGCACAGGCACAGTCCCGGCACTCACCAACACAGGCACAGGCACAGACCCGGCCCTCACCAGCATAGGCACAGGCCCAGTCCTCACCAGCACTGGCACAGTCTCGGTCCTCACCAGCACAGGCACAGGCACAGTCCTGGCACTCACCAGCACAGGCACAGGCATGGTCCCGGTCCTCACCAGCACAGGCACAGTCCCGGCACTCACCAGCACAGGCTCTGGCACAGGCACAGGCACAGTCACGGCCCTCACCAGCTCAGCACAGTCACGGCCCTCACCAGCACAGGTACAGTCCCAGCCCTCACCAGCTCTGCACCATCCCCGTCCTCATCGGAACAGGCACAGGCACAGGCACAGATCAGGTCCACACCAGCACAGGCAATGGCACAGGCACAGTCCCGGCACTCACCAGCACAGAAACAGGCGCAGTCCCGGCACTCACCAGCTCAGCACAGACCCGGCCTCACCAGCAGAGGAACAGTCCCGGCACTCACAGCACAGGCACAGTCCCAGCCTCACCAGCACAGGAACAGTCCCGGCCCTCACCAGCACAGGCACAGTCCCGGCCCTCACCAGCTCAGGCACAGGAACAGTCCTCAACAGCTCAGCACAGTCCTGGTCCACACCAGCACAGGCACAGGCACAGTCCCGGTCCTCACCAGCACAGGCACAGATCCGGTCCTCACCAGCACATGCACAGTTCCGTCCTCGCCAGCACAGGCACAGTCCCGGTCCTCACCAGCTCAGCACAGTCCCGGCCCTCACCAGCACAGGCACAGGCACAGGCACAGTCCAGGCTCTCACCAGCTCAGCACAGTCCTGATCCTCACCAGCACAGGCACAGTCCCAGACCTCACAAGCACAGGCACAGTCCCGGCCCTCACCAGCACAGTAACAGTCCCGGCCCTCACCAGCTCAGTACAGTACCGGTCCTTACCAGCACAGGCACAGTCCCGGCCCTCACCAGTACAGGCACAGTCCCAGCCCTCACCAGCACAGCACAGTCCTGGTCCTCACCAGCACAGGCACAGTCCAAGCCCTCACCAGCACAGGCACAGTCCCAGCCCTCACCAGCACAGCACAGTCCCGGTCCTCACCAGCACAGGCACAGTACTGGCCCTCACCAGCACAGGCACAGGCACAGGCACAGTCCTGGTCCTCACCAGCACAGGCACAGTCCTGGTCGTCACCAGCACAGGCACAGTCCCAATCCTCACCAGCACAGGCACAGACACAATCCCGGTCGTCATCTGCACAGGCACAGTGCCAGTCCTCACCAGCACAGGCACACATCCGGTCCTCAGCAGCACAGCACAGTCTCGGTCCTCACAAGCACAGGCACAGTCCCGGCACTCAACAGTACAGGCACAGGCACAGGCACAGGCACAGGCACAGGCACAGGCACAGTCCCGGTCCTCACCAGCACAGGCACAGTCCTGTTCCTCACCAGCACAGGCACAGGCACAGGCACAGTCCCGGCCCTCACCAGCTCAGCACAGTCCCAGTCCTCACCTGCACAGGCACAGATCCGGGACTCAGCGGCACAGGCACAGTCCCGGCCTTCACCAGCACAGGCACAGGCACAGTCGCAGTTCTCACCAGCTCAGCACAGTCCCGGCCCTCGCCAGCACAGGCACAGTTCCGCCCTCGCCAGCACAGGCACAGTCCTGGTCCTCACCAGCTCAGCACAGTCCCGGCCCTCACCAGCACAGGAACAGTTCCGGCCCTCATCAGCTCAGCACAGTCCCGGTCCTCACCAGCACAAGCACAGTCCCAGCCCTCACCAGTACAGGCACAGTCACAGCCCTCAACAGCACAGCGCAGTCCAGGTCCTCACCAGCACAGGCACAGTCCCAGCCCTCACCAGCACAGCACAGTCCCGGTCCTCACCAGCACAGGCACAGGCACAGTCCTGGCACTCACCAGCACAGGCACAGGCATGGTCCCGGTCCTCACCAGCACAGGCACAGTCGCGGCACTCACCAGCACAGGCACTGGCACAGGCACAGGTACAGTCACGGTCCTCACCAGCTCAGCACAGTCACGGCCCTCACCAGCACAGGCACAGTCCCAGCCCTCACCAGCTCTGCACCGTCCCCATCCTCATCAGAACAGGCACAGGCACAGGCACAGATCAGGTCCACACCAGCACAGGCAATGGCACAGGCACAGTCCCGGCACTCACCAGCACAGAAGCAGGCGCAGTGCCGGCACTCACCAGCTCAGCACAGTCCCGGCCTCACCAGCAGAGGAACAGTCCCGGCACTCACAGCACAGGCACAGTCCCAGCCTCACCAGCACAGGAACAGTCCCGGCCCTCACCAGCACAGGCACAGTCCCGGCCCTCACCAGCTCAGGCACAGGAACAGTCCTCAACAGCTCAGCACAGTCCTGGTCCTCACCAGCACAGGCACAGGCACAGTCCCGGCCCTCACCAGCACAGGCATAGTCCCATCCTCACAAGCACAGGCACAGTCCCGCCACTCACCAGCACAGGCACAGTCCCGGCCCTCACCAGAACAGGCACTGTCCCAGCCCTCACCAGCACAGTACAGTCCAGTCCTCACCAGCACAGGCACAGTCCCATCTTCACCAGCACAGGCACAGGCTCAGTCCTCACCAGCACAGGCACAGATCCGGTCGTCAGCAGCACAGGCACAGATCTGGTCCTCACCAGCACAGGCACAGTCCCAGCCCTCTCCAGCTCAGCACAGTCCCAGTCCTCACCAGCACAGGCACAGATCCGGTCCTCAGCAGCACAGGCACAGATCAGGTCCTCACCAGCACAGGCACAGTCCCGGCCCTCACCAGCTCTGAACAGTCCCAGTTCTCACCAGCACAGGCACAGATCCGGTCCTCAGCGGCACAGGCACAGATCCAGCCCTCACCAGCACAGGCACAGCCCCAGCCGTCACCAGCACAGCGCAGACCCAGTCTTCAGCAGCATAGGCACAGTCCCAGCCCTCACCAGCACAGCACAGTCCCAGTCCTCACCAGCACTGGCACAGGCACAGTACCAATCCTCACCAGCACAGGTACAGTCCCGGTTGTCACCAGCACAGGCACAGTCCCGCCCCACACCAGCACAGGCACTGGCACAGGCACAGTCCCAGCCCTCACCAGTTCAGTACAGTCCTGGTCCTCACCAGTACAGGAACAGTCCTGGTCCTCGCCAGCACAGGCACAGTCCCAATCCTCACCAGGACAGGCACAGATCCGGTCCTCAGCAGCACAGGCACAGGCACAGTCCCGGCCCTCACCAGCACAGCACAGTCCCGGCCCTCACCAGCACAGCACAGTCCTGGCCCTCACCAGCACAGGCACAGATCCGGTCCTCAGCAGCACAGGCACAGTCTCGGTCCTCACCAGCACAGGCACAGTCCCGGCACTCAACAGCACAGGCACAGGCACAGGCTCAGTCCTCACCAGCACAGGCACAGGCACAGGCACAGTCCCGGCCCTCACCAGCTCAGCGCAGTCCCAGTCCTCACCAGCACAGGCACAGATACGGTCCTCACCAGCACAGGCACAGATCCGGTCCTCACCAGCACAGGCACAGGCACAGTCCTCACCAGCACAGGCAAGGCACAGTCCGAGTCCTCACCAGCTCAGCACAGTCCCATCCTCACCAGCACAGGAACAGTCCCGGCCCTCACCAGCAGAGGAACAGTCCTGGCCATCACCAGCACAGCACAGATCCGGTCCTCACCAGCGCAGGCACAGATCCGGTCCTCACCAGCACAGGCACAGTTCCGGCCCTCACCAGCATAGGCACAGGCCCAGTCCTCACCAGCACAGGCACAGTCCCGGCCCTCACCAGCACAGGCACAGGAACAGATCCGGTCCTCACCAGCACAGGCACAGGCACAGTCCCGGTCCTCACCAGCACAGGGACAGGCACAGGCACAGTCCCGGCCCTCACCTGCACAGGCACAGGCACATTCCCGGCCCTCATCAGCACATACATTCACACAGGCACAGGCACAGTCCCGGCACTCACCAGCTCAGCACAGTCCCGGTTTCCACAAGCACAGGCACAGTCCCGGGCCTCACCCGCACAGCACAGGCCCAGCCCTCAACAGCACAGCACAGTCCCGGCACTCACCAGCACAGGCACAGGCACAGGCACAGTCCCGGTCCTCACCAGCACAGGCTCTGTCCCGGCACTCACCAGTCCAGGCACAGGCACAGGCACATTCCTGGTGTTCCTCAGCTCAGCACAGTCACGGCCCTCACCAGCACAGGGACAGTCCCGATCCTCAGCAGCACAGGCACAGTCTCGGTCCTCACCAGCACAGGCACAGGCACAGTCCCGGCACTCACCAACATAGGCACAGGCATGGTCCCGGTCCTCACCAGCACAGGCACAGTCCCGGAACTCACCAGCACAGGCACTGGCACAGGCACAGGAACAGTCCTAGACCTCACCAGCACAGGCACATTCACGGTCCTCACCAGCTCAGCACAGTCACGGCCCTCACCAGCACAGGCACAGTCCCAGCCCTCACCAGCTCTGCACCGTCCCCGTCCTCATCAGAACAGGCACAGGCACAGGCACAGATCAGGTCCACACCAGCACAGGCAATGGCACAGGCACAGTCCCGGCACTCACCAGCACAGAAGCAGGCGCAGTGCCGGCACTCACCAGCTCAGCACAGTCCCGGCCTCACCAGCAGAGGAACAGTCCCGGCACTCACAGCACAGGCACAGTCCCAGCCTCACCAGCACAGGAACAGTCCCGGCCCTCACCAGCACAGGCACAGTCCCGGCCCTCACCAGCTCAGGCACAGGAACAGTCCTCAACAGCTCAGCACAGTCCTGGTCCTCACCAGCACAGGCAATGGCACAGTCCCGGCCCTCACCAGCACAGGCATAGTCCCATCCTCACAAGCACAGGCACAGTCCCGCCACTCACCAGCACAGGCACAGTCCCGGCCCTCACCAGAACAGGCACTGTCTCAGCCCTCACCAGCACAGTACAGTCCAGTCCTCACCAGCACAGGCACAGTCCCATCTTCACCAGCACAGGCACAGGCTCAGTCCTCACCAGCACAGGCACAGATCCGGTCGTCAGCAGCACAGGCACAGATCTGGTCCTCACCAGCACAGGCACAGTCCCAGCCCTCTCCAGCTCAGCACAGTCCCAGTCCTCACCAGCACAGGCACAGATCCGGTCCTCAGCAGCACAGGCACAGATCAGGTCCTCACCAGCACAGGCACAGTCCCGGCCCTCACCAGCTCTGAACAGTCCCAGTTCTCACCAGCACAGGCACAGATCCGGTCCTCAGCGGCACAGGCACAGATCCAGCCCTCACCAGCACAGGCACAGCCCCAGCCGTCACCAGCACAGCGCAGACCCAGTCTTCAGCAGCATAGGCACAGTCCCAGCCCTCACCAGCACAGCACAGTCCCAGTCCTCACCAGCACTGGCACAGGCACAGTACCAATCCTCACCAGCACAGGTACAGTCCCGGTTGTCACCAGCACAGGCACAGTCCCGCCCCACACCAGCACAGGCACAGGCACAGGCACAGTCCCAGCCCTCACCTGTTCAGTACAGTCCTGGTCCTCACCAGTACAGGAACAGTCCTGGTCCTCGCCAGCACAGGCACAGTCCCAATCCTCACCAGGACAGGCACAGATCCGGTCCTCAGCAGCACAGGCACAGACACAGTCCCGGCCCTCACCAGCACAGCACAATCCCGGCCCTCACCAGCACAGCACAGTCCTGGCCCTCACCAGCACAGGCACAGATCCGGACCTCAGCAGCACAGGCACAGTCTCGGTCCTCACCAGCACAGGCACTGTCCCGGCACTCAACAGCACAGGCACAGGCACAGGCTCAGTCCTCACCAACACAGGCACAGGCACAGGCACAGTCCCGGCCCTCACCAGCTCAGCGCAGTCCCAGTCCTCACCAGCACAGGCACAGATACGGTCCTCACCAGCACAGGCACAGATCCGGTCCTCACCAGCACAGGCACAGGCACAGTCCTCACCAGCACAGGCAAGGCACAGTCCCAGTCCTCACCAGCTCAGCACAGTCCCATCCTCACCAGCACAGGAACAGTCCCGGCCCTCACCAGCAGAGGAACAGTCCTGGCCATCACCAGCACAGCACAGATCCGGTCCTCACCAGCGCAGGCACAGATCCGGTCCTCACCAGCACAGGCACAGTCCCGGCCCTCACCAGCATAGGCACAGGCCCAGTCCTCACCAGCACAGGCACAGTCCCGGCCCTCACCAGCACAGGCACAGGAACAGATCCGGTCCTCACCAGCACAGGCACAGGCAGAGTCCCGGTCCTCACCAGCACAGGCACAGGCACAGGCACAGTCCCGGCCCTCACCTGCACAGGCACAGGCACATTCCCAGCCCTCATCAGCACATACACGGACACAGGCACAGGCACAGTCCCGGCACTCACCAGCTCAGCACAGTCCCGGTTTCCACAAGCACAGGCACAGTCCCGGGCCTCACCCGCACAGCACAGGCCCAGCCCTCAACAGCACAGCACAGTCCCGGCACTCACCAGCACAGGCACAGGCACAGGCACAGTCCCGGTCCTCACCAGCACAGGCTCTGTCCCGGCACTCACCAGTCCAGGCACAGGCACAGGCACATTCCTGGTGTTCACCAGCTCAGCACAGTCACGGCCCTCACCAGCACAGGGACAGTCCCGATCCTCAGCAGCACAGGCACAGTCTCGGTCCTCACCAGCACAGGCACAGGCACAGTCACGGCACTCACCAACATAGGCACAGGCATGGTCCCGGTCCTCACCAGCACAGGCACAGTCCCGGAACTCACCAGCACAGGCACTGGCACAGGCACAGGAACAGGCCTAGACCTCACCAGCACAGGCACAGTCCCGGCCCTCACCAGCACAGCACAGTCCCGGCCCTCACCAGCACAGCACAGTCCTGGTCCTCACCAGCACAGGCACAGATCCGGTCCTCACCAGCACAGGCACAGTCCTGGCCCTCACCAGCTCAGAACAGTCCCAGTTCTCACCAGCACAGGCACAGATCCGGTCCTCAGCGGCACAGGCACAGATCCGGTCCTCACCAGCACAGGCACAGTTCCGTCCTCGCCAGCACAGGCACAGTCCCGGTCCTCACCCGCTCAGCACAGTCCCGGCCCTCACCAGCACAGGAACAGTCCCGGCCCACACCAGCTCATCACAGTCCCGGTCCTCACCAGCACAGGCACAGGCACAGGCACAGGCACAGTCCAGGCTCTCACCAGCTCAGCACAGTCCTGATCCTCACCAGCACAGGCACAGTCCCGGACCTCACAAGCACAGGCACAGTCCCGGCCCTCACCAGCACAGGAACAGTCCGGCCCTCACTATCTCAGCACAGTACCGGTCCTCACCAGCACAGGCACAGTCCCGGCCCTCACCTGTGCAGGCACAGTCCCAGCCCTCACAAGCACAGCACAGTCTCAGTCCTCACCAGCACAGGCACAGTCCAAGCCCTCACCAGCACAGGCACAGTCCCAGCCCTCACCAGCACAGCACAGTCCCGGTCCTCACCAGCACAGGCACAGTACTGGCCCTCACCAGCACAGGCACAGGCACAGGCACAGTCCTGGTCCTCACCAGCACAGGCACAGTCCTGGTCCTCACCAGCACAGGCACAGTCCCAATCCTCACCAGCACAGGCACAGACACAATCCCGGTCGTCACATGCACAGGCACAGTGCCAGTCCTCACCAGCACAGGCACACATCCGGTCCTCAGCAGCACAGCACAGTCTCGGTCCTCACAAGCACAGGCACAGTCCCGGCACTCAACAGCACAGGCACAGGCACAGGCACAGGCACAGGAACATTCCCGGTCTTCACCAGCACAGGCACAGGCACAGGCACAGTCCTGGCCCTCACCAGCTCAGCACAGTCCCGGTCCTCACCAGCACAGGCACATTCCCAGTCCTCACCAACACAGGTAGAGGCACAGGCACAGTCCCGGCCCTCACCAGCTCAGCACAGTCCCAGTCCTCGCCAGCACAGGCAAAGATCCGGGACTCAGCGGCACAGGCCCGGGCACAGTCCCAGTCCACACCAGCATAGGCACAGATCCGGTCCTCAGCGGCACAGGCACAGTCCCGGCCATCACCAGCACAGGCACAGTCCCGGCTCTCACCAGCACTGGCACAGGAGCAGTCCTCACCAGCACAGGCACAGTCCTGGCCCGCACCAGCACAGGCACAGGCACAGATCCGGTCCTCACCAGCAAGGGCACAGGAACAGATCCGGTCCTCACCAGCACAGGCACAGGCACAGTCCCGGTTCTGACCAGCACAGGCACAGGCACAGGCACAGTCGCGGCACTCACCTGCACAGGCAAAGGCACAGTCCCGGCCCTCATCAGCACATACACAGACACAGGCACAGGCACAGTCCCGGCACTCACCAGCTCAGTACAGTCTCAGTTTCCACCAGCACATGCACAGTCCTGGGCCTCACCTGCACAGCACAGTCCCAGCCCTCACCAGCACAGCACTGTCCCGGCACTCACCTGCACAGGCACAGGCACTGTCCCGGCCCTCACCAGCACAGCACAGTCCTGGTCCTCACCAGCACAGGCACAGATCCGGCCCTCACCAGCTCAGAACAGTCCCAGTTCTCACCAGCACAGGCACAGATCTGGTCCTCCGCGGCACAGGCACAGATCCGGTCCTCACCAGCACAGGCACAGGAACAGTCCTAGACCTCACCAGCACAGGCACAGTTCCGTCCTCGCCAGCACAGGCACAGTCCCAATCCTCACCAGGACAGGCACAGATCCGGTCCTCACCAGCACAGGCACAGGCACAGTTCCGGCCCTCACCAGCACAGCACAGTCCTGGCCCTCACCAGCTCAGAACAGTCCCAGTTCTCACCAGCACAGGCACAGATCCGGTCCTCAGCGGCACAGGCACAGATCCAGTCCTCACTAGAACAGGCACAGTTCCGTCCTCGCCAGCACAGGCATAGTCCCGGTCCTCACCAGCTCAGCACAGTCCCGGCCCTCACCAGCACAGGCACAGGCACAGGCACAGTCCAGGCTCTCACCAGCTCAGCACAGTCCTGATCCTCACCAGCACAGGCACAGTCCCAGACCTCACAAGCACAGGCACAGTCCCGGCCCTCACCAGCACAGTAACAGTCCTGGCCCTCACCAGCTCAGTACAGTACCGGTCCTTACCAGCACAGGCACAGTCCCGGCCCTCACCAGTACAGGCACAGTCCCAGCCCTCACCAGCACAGCACAGTCCCGGTACTCACCAGCACAGGCACAGTCCAAGCCCTCACAAGCACAGGCACAGTCCCAGCCCTCACCAGCACAGCACAGTCCCGGTCCTCACCAGCACAGGCACAGTACTGGCCCTCACCAGCACAGGCACAGGCACAGGCACAGTCCTGGTCCTCACCAGCACAGGCACAGTCCTGGTCCTCACCAGCACAGGCACAGTCCCAATCCTCACCAGCACAGGCACAGACACAATCCCGGTCGTCATCTGCACAGGCACAGTGCCAGTCCTCACCAGCACAGGCACACATCCGGTCCTCAGCAGCACAGCACAGTCTCGGTCCTCACAAGCACAGGCACAGTCCCGGCACTCAACAGCACAGGCACAGGCACAGGCACAGGCACAGGCACAGGCACAGTCCCGGTCCTCACCAGCACAGGCACAGTCCCGTTCCTCACCAGCTCAGGCACAGGCACAGGCACAGTCCCGGCCCTCACCAGCTCAGCACAGTCCCAGTCTTCACCAGCACAGGCACAGATCCGGGACTCAGCGGCACAGGCACATTCCCGGACCTCACCAGCACAGGCACAGGCACAGTCCCAGCTCTCACCAGCTCAGCACAGTCCCGGGCCTCGCCAGCACAGGCACAGTTCCGTCCTCGCCAGCACAGGCAGAGTCCTGGTCCTCATCAGCTCAGCACAGTCCCGGCCCTCACCAGCACAGGAACAGTCCCGGCCGTCACCAGCTCAGCACAGTCCCGGTCCTCACCAGCACAGGCACAGTCCCAGCCCTCACCAGCACAGGCACAGTCCCAGCCCTCACCAGCACAGCGCAGTCCAGGTCCTCACCAGCACAGGCACAGTCCTGGCCCTCACCAGCACAGCACAGTCCCGGTCCTCACCAGCACAGGCACAGTTACAGGCACAGTACCGGCCCTCACCAGAACAGGTACAGTCCCGGTCGCCACCAGCACAGCCACAGTCCCGACCCTCACCAGCACAGGCACAGGCACAGTCCCAGATCTCACCAGCTCAGCACAGTCCCGGCCCTCGCCAGCACAGGAACAGTCCCGGCCGTCACCAGCTCAGCACAGTCCCGGTCCTCACCAGCACAGGCACAGTCCCAGCCCTCACCAGCACAGGCACAGTCCCAGCCCTCACCAGCACAGCGCAGTCCAGGTCCTCACCAGCACAGGCACAGTCCTGGCCCTCACCAGCACAGCACAGTCCCGGTCCTCACCAGCACAGGCACAGTTACAGGCACAGTACCGGCCCTCACCAGAACAGGTACAGTCCCGGTCGCCACCAGCACAGGCACAGTCCCGACCCTCACCAGCACAGGCACAGGCACAGTCCCAGATCTCACCAGCTCAGCACAGTCCCGGCCCTCGCCAGCACAGGCACAGTCCTGGTCCTCACCAGCTCAGCACAGTCCCGGCCCTCACCAGCACAGGAGCAGTCCCGGCCCTCACCAGCTCAGCACAGTCCCGGTCCTCACCAGCACAGGCACAGTCCCAGCCCTTAGCAGCAGAGGAACAGTCCTGGCCATCACCAGCACAGCAGAGATCCGGTCCTCACCAGCGCAGGCACAGATCCGGTCCTCACCAGCACAGGCACAGTCCCGGCCCTCACCAGCATAGGCACAGGCCCAGTCCTCACCAGCACAGGCACAGTCCCGGCCCTCACCAGCACAGGCACAGGAACAGATCCGGTCCTCACCAGCACAGGCACAGGCACAGTCCCGGTCCTCACCAGCACAGGCACAGGCACAGGCACAGTCCCGGCCCTCACCTGCACAGGCACAGGCACAGTCCCGGCCCTCATCAGCACATACACGGACACAGGCACAGGCACAGTCCCGGCACTCACCAGCTCAGCACAGTCCCGGTTTCCACAAGCACAGGCACAGTCCCGGGCCTCACCCGCACAGCACAGTCCGAGCCCTCACCAGCACAGCACAGTCCCGGCACTCACCAGCACGGGCACAGGCACAGGCACAGTCCCGGTCCTCACCAGCACAGGCTCTGTCCCGGCACTCACCAGTCCAGGCACAGGCACAGGCACATTCCTGGTGTTCACCAGCTCAGCACAGTCACGGCCCTCACCAGCACAGGGACAGTCCCGATCCTCAGCAGCACAGGCACAGTCTCGGTCCTCACCAGCACAGGCACAGGCACAGTCCCGGCACTCACCAACACAGGCACAGGCATGGTCCCGGTCCTCACCAGCACAGGCACAGTCCCGGAACTCACCAGCACAGGCACTGGCACAGGCACAGGAACAGTCCTAGACCTCACCAGCACAGGCACAGTCCCGGCCCTCATCAGCACAAGCACAGTTCCGTCCTCGCCAGCACAGGCACAGTCCCAATCCTCACCAGGACAGGCACAGATCCGGTCCTCACCAGCACAGGCACAGGCACAGTCCCGGCCCTCACCAGCACAGCACAGTCCCGGCCCTCACCAGCACAGCAGAGTCCTGGTCCTCACCAGCACAGGCACAGATCCGGTCCTCACCAGCACAGGCACAGGCACAGTCACGGCACTCACCAACATAGGCACAGGCATGGTCCCGGTCCTCACCAGCACAGGCACAGTCCCGGAACTCACCAGCACAGGCACTGGCACAGGCACAGGAACAGGCCTAGACCTCACCAGCACAGGCACAGTCCCGGCCCTCACCAGCACAGCACAGTCCCGGCCCTCACCAGCACAGCACAGTCCTGGTCCTCACCAGCACAGGCACAGATCCGGTCCTCACCAGCACAGGCACAGTCCTGGCCCTCACCAGCTCAGAACAGTCCCAGTTCTCACCAGCACAGGCACAGATCCGGTCCTCAGCGGCACAGGCACAGATCCGGTCCTCACCAGCACAGGCACAGTTCCGTCCTCGCCAGCACAGGCACAGTCCCGGTCCTAACCCGCTCAGCACAGTCCCGGCCCTCACCAGCACAGGAACAGTCCCGGCCCACACCAGCTCATCACAGTCCCGGTCCTCACCAGCACAGGCACAGGCACAGGCACAGGCACAGTCCAGGCTCTCACCAGCTCAGCACAGTCCTGATCCTCACCAGCACAGGCACAGTCCCGGACCTCACAAGCACAGGCACAGTCCCGGCCCTCACCAGCACAGGAACAGTCCGGCCCTCACTATCTCAGCACAGTACCGGTCCTCACCAGCACAGGCACAGTCCCGGCCCTCACCTGTGCAGGCACAGTCCCAGCCCTCACCAGCACAGCACAGTCTCAGTCCTCACCAGCACAGGCACAGTCCAAGCCCTCACCAGCACAGGCACAGTCCCAGCCCTCACCAGCACAGCACAGTCCCGGTCCTCACCAGCACAGGCACAGTACTGGCCCTCACCAGCACAGGCACAGGCACAGGCACAGTCCTGGTCCTCACCAGCACAGGCACAGTCCTGGTCCTCACCAGCACAGGCACAGTCCCAATCCTCACCAGCACAGGCACAGACACAATCCCGGTCGTCACATGCACAGGCACAGTGCCAGTCCTCACCAGCACAGGCACACATCCGGTCCTCAGCAGCACAGCACAGTCTCGGTCCTCACAAGCACAGGCACAGTCCCGGCACTCAACAGCACAGGCACAGGCACAGGCACAGGCACAGGAACATTCCCGGTCTTCACCAGCACAGGCACAGGCACAGGCACAGTCCTGGCCCTCACCAGCTCAGCACAGTCCCGGTCCTCACCAGCACAGGCACATTCCCAGTCCTCACCAACACAGGTAGAGGCACAGGCACAGTCCCGGCCCTCACCAGCTCAGCACAGTCCCAGTCCTCGCCAGCACAGGCAAAGATCCGGGACTCAGCGGCACAGGCCCGGGCACAGTCCCAGTCCACACCAGCATAGGCACAGATCCGGTCCTCAGCGGCACAGGCACAGTCCCGGCCATCATCAGCACAGGCACAGTCCCGGCTCTCACCAGCACTGGCACAGGAGCAGTCCTCACCAGCACAGGCACAGTCCTGGCCCGCACCAGCACAGGCACAGGCACAGATCCGGTCCTCACCAGCAAGGGCACAGGAACAGATCCGGTCCTCACCAGCACAGGCACAGGCACAGTCCCGGTTCTGACCAGCACAGGCACAGGCACAGGCACAGTCGCGGCACTCACCTGCACAGGCAAAGGCACAGTCCCGGCCCTCATCAGCACATACACAGACACAGGCACAGGCACAGTCCCGGCACTCACCAGCTCAGTACAGTCTCAGTTTCCACCAGCACATGCACAGTCCTGGGCCTCACCTGCACAGCACAGTCCCAGCCCTCACCAGCACAGCACTGTCCCGGCACTCACCTGCACAGGCACAGGCACTGTCCCGGCCCTCACCAGCACAGCACAGTCCTGGTCCTCACCAGCACAGGCACAGATCCGGCCCTCACCAGCTCAGAACAGTCCCAGTTCTCACCAGCACAGGCACAGATCTGGTCCTCCGCGGCACAGGCACAGATCCGGTCCTCACCAGCACAGGCACAGGAACAGTCCTAGACCTCACCAGCACAGGCACAGTTCCGTCCTCGCCAGCACAGGCACAGTCCCAATCCTCACCAGGACAGGCACAGATCCGGTCCTCACCAGCACAGGCACAGGCACAGTTCCGGCCCTCACCAGCACAGCACAGTCCTGGCCCTCACCAGCTCAGAACAGTCCCAGTTCTCACCAGCACAGGCACAGATCCGGTCCTCAGCGGCACAGGCACAGATCCAGTCCTCACTAGAACAGGCACAGTTCCGTCCTCGCCAGCACAGGCATAGTCCCGGTCCTCACCAGCTCAGCACAGTCCCGGCCCTCACCAGCACAGGCACAGGCACAGGCACAGTCCAGGCTCTCACCAGCTCAGCACAGTCCTGATCCTCACCAGCACAGGCACAGTCCCAGACCTCACAAGCACAGGCACAGTCCCGGCCCTCACCAGCACAGTAACAGTCCTGGCCCTCACCAGCTCAGTACAGTACCGGTCCTTACCAGCACAGGCACAGTCCCGGCCCTCACCAGTACAGGCACAGTCCCAGCCCTCACCAGCACAGCACAGTCCCGGTACTCACCAGCACAGGCACAGTCCAAGCCCTCACAAGCACAGGCACAGTCCCAGCCCTCACCAGCACAGCACAGTCCCGGTCCTCACCAGCACAGGCACAGTACTGGCCCTCACCAGCACAGGCACAGGCACAGGCACAGTCCTGGTCCTCACCAGCACAGGCACAGTCCTGGTCCTCACCAGCACAGGCACAGTCCCAATCCTCACCAGCACAGGCACAGACACAATCCCGGTCGTCATCTGCACAGGCACAGTGCCAGTCCTCACCAGCACAGACACACATCCGGTCCTCAGCAGCACAGCACAGTCTCGGTCCTCACAAGCACAGGCACAGTCCCGGCACTCAACAGCACAGGCACAGGCACAGGCACAGGCACAGGCACAGGCACAGTCCCGGTCCTCACCAGCACAGGCACAGTCCCGTTCCTCACCAGCTCAGGCACAGGCACAGGCACAGTCCCGGCCCTCACCAGCTCAGCACAGTCCCAGTCTTCACCAGCACAGGCACAGATCCGGGACTCAGCGGCACAGGCACATTCCCGGACCTCACCAGCACAGGCACAGGCACAGTCCCAGCTCTCACCAGCTCAGCACAGTCCCGGGCCTCGCCAGCACAGGCACAGTTCCGTCCTCGCCAGCACAGGCAGAGTCCTGGTCCTCATCAGCTCAGCACAGTCCCGGCCCTCACCAGCACAGGAACAGTCCCGGCCGTCACCAGCTCAGCACAGTCCCGGTCCTCACCAGCACAGGCACAGTCCCAGCCCTCACCAGCACAGGCACAGTCCCAGCCCTCACCAGCACAGCGCAGTCCAGGTCCTCACCAGCACAGGCACAGTCCTGGCCCTCACCAGCACAGCACAGTCCCGGTCCTCACCAGCACAGGCACAGTTACAGGCACAGTACCGGCCCTCACCAGAACAGGTACAGTCCCGGTCGCCACCAGCACAGCCACAGTCCCGACCCTCACCAGCACAGGCACAGGCACAGTCCCAGATCTCACCAGCTCAGCACAGTCCCGGCCCTCGCCAGCACAGGAACAGTCCCGGCCGTCACCAGCTCAGCACAGTCCCGGTCCTCACCAGCACAGGCACAGTCCCAGCCCTCACCAGCACAGGCACAGTCCCAGCCCTCACCAGCACAGCGCAGTCCAGGTCCTCACCAGCACAGGCACAGTCCTGGCCCTCACCAGCACAGCACAGTCCCGGTCCTCACCAGCACAGGCACAGTTACAGGCACAGTACCGGCCCTCACCAGAACAGGTACAGTCCCGGTCGCCACCAGCACAGGCACAGTCCCGACCCTCACCAGCACAGGCACAGGCACAGTCCCAGATCTCACCAGCTCAGCACAGTCCCGGCCCTCGCCAGCACAGGCACAGTCCTGGTCCTCACCAGCTCAGCACAGTCCCGGCCCTCACCAGCACAGGAGCAGTCCCGGCCCTCACCAGCTCAGCACAGTCCCGGTCCTCACCAGCACAGGCACAGTCCCAGCCCTTAGCAGCAGAGGAACAGTCCTGGCCATCACCAGCACAGCAGAGATCCGGTCCTCACCAGCGCAGGCACAGATCCGGTCCTCCCCAGCACAGGCACAGTCCCGGCCCTCACCAGCATAGGCACAGGCCCAGTCCTCACCAGCACAGGCACAGTCCCGGCCCTCACCAGCACAGGCACAGGAACAGATCCGGTCCTCACCAGCACAGGCACAGGCACAGTCCCGGTCCTCACCAGCACAGGCACAGGCACAGGCACAGTCCCGGCCCTCACCTGCACAGGCACAGGCACAGTCCCGGCCCTCATCAGCACATACACGGACACAGGCACAGGCACAGTCCCGGCACTCACCAGCTCAGCACAGTCCCGGTTTCCACAAGCACAGGCACAGTCCCGGGCCTCACCCGCACAGCACAGTCCGAGCCCTCACCAGCACAGCACAGTCCCGGCACTCACCAGCACGGGCACAGGCACAGGCACAGTCCCGGTCCTCACCAGCACAGGCTCTGTCCCGGCACTCACCAGTCCAGGCACAGGCACAGGCACATTCCTGGTGTTCACCAGCTCAGCACAGTCACGGCCCTCACCAGCACAGGGACAGTCCCGATCCTCAGCAGCACAGGCACAGTCTCGGTCCTCACCAGCACAGGCACAGGCACAGTCCCGGCACTCACCAACACAGGCACAGGCATGGTCCCGGTCCTCACCAGCACAGGCACAGTCCCGGAACTCACCAGCACAGGCACTGGCACAGGCACAGGAACAGTCCTAGACCTCACCAGCACAGGCACAGTCCCGGCCCTCATCAGCACAAGCACAGTTCCGTCCTCGCCAGCACAGGCACAGTCCCAATCCTCACCAGGACAGGCACAGATCCGGTCCTCACCAGCACAGGCACAGGCACAGTCCCGGCCCTCACCAGCACAGCACAGTCCCGGCCCTCACCAGCACAGCAGAGTCCTGGTCCTCACCAGCACAGGCACAGATCCGGTCCTCACCAGCACAGGCACAGGCACAGTCACGGCACTCACCAACATAGGCACAGGCATGGTCCCGGTCCTCACCAGCACAGGCACAGTCCCGGAACTCACCAGCACAGGCACTGGCACAGGCACAGGAACAGGCCTAGACCTCACCAGCACAGGCACAGTCCCGGCCCTCACCAGCACAGCACAGTCCCGGCCCTCACCAGCACAGCACAGTCCTGGTCCTCACCAGCACAGGCACAGATCCGGTCCTCACCAGCACAGGCACAGTCCTGGCCCTCACCAGCTCAGAACAGTCCCAGTTCTCACCAGCACAGGCACAGATCCGGTCCTCAGCGGCACAGGCACAGATCCGGTCCTCACCAGCACAGGCACAGTTCCGTCCTCGCCAGCACAGGCACAGTCCCGGTCCTAACCCGCTCAGCACAGTCCCGGCCCTCACCAGCACAGGAACAGTCCCGGCCCACACCAGCTCATCACAGTCCCGGTCCTCACCAGCACAGGCACAGGCACAGGCACAGGCACAGTCCAGGCTCTCACCAGCTCAGCACAGTCCTGATCCTCACCAGCACAGGCACAGTCCCGGACCTCACAAGCACAGGCACAGTCCCGGCCCTCACCAGCACAGGAACAGTCCGGCCCTCACTATCTCAGCACAGTACCGGTCCTCACCAGCACAGGCACAGTCCCGGCCCTCACCTGTGCAGGCACAGTCCCAGCCCTCACCAGCACAGCACAGTCTCAGTCCTCACCAGCACAGGCACAGTCCAAGCCCTCACCAGCACAGGCACAGTCCCAGCCCTCACCAGCACAGCACAGTCCCGGTCCTCACCAGCACAGGCACAGTACTGGCCCTCACCAGCACAGGCACAGGCACAGGCACAGTCCTGGTCCTCACCAGCACAGGCACAGTCCTGGTCCTCACCAGCACAGGCACAGTCCCAATCCTCACCAGCACAGGCACAGACACAATCCCGGTCGTCACATGCACAGGCACAGTGCCAGTCCTCACCAGCACAGGCACACATCCGGTCCTCAGCAGCACAGCACAGTCTCGGTCCTCACAAGCACAGGCACAGTCCCGGCACTCAACAGCACAGGCACAGGCACAGGCACAGGCACAGGAACATTCCCGGTCTTCACCAGCACAGGCACAGGCACAGGCACAGTCCTGGCCCTCACCAGCTCAGCACAGTCCCGGTCCTCACCAGCACAGGCACATTCCCAGTCCTCACCAACACAGGTAGAGGCACAGGCACAGTCCCGGCCCTCACCAGCTCAGCACAGTCCCAGTCCTCGCCAGCACAGGCAAAGATCCGGGACTCAGCGGCACAGGCCCGGGCACAGTCCCAGTCCACACCAGCATAGGCACAGATCCGGTCCTCAGCGGCACAGGCACAGTCCCGGCCATCACCAGCACAGGCACAGTCCCGGCTCTCACCAGCACTGGCACAGGAGCAGTCCTCACCAGCACAGGCACAGTCCTGGCCCGCACCAGCACAGGCACAGGCACAGATCCGGTCCTCACCAGCAAGGGCACAGGAACAGATCCGGTCCTCACCAGCACAGGCACAGGCACAGTCCCGGTTCTGACCAGCACAGGCACAGGCACAGGCACAGTCGCGGCACTCACCTGCACAGGCAAAGGCACAGTCCCGGCCCTCATCAGCACATACACAGACACAGGCACAGGCACAGTCCCGGCACTCACCAGCTCAGTACAGTCTCAGTTTCCACCAGCACATGCACAGTCCTGGGCCTCACCTGCACAGCACAGTCCCAGCCCTCACCAGCACAGCACTGTCCCGGCACTCACCTGCACAGGCACAGGCACTGTCCCGGCCCTCACCAGCACAGCACAGTCCTGGTCCTCACCAGCACAGGCACAGATCCGGCCCTCACCAGCTCAGAACAGTCCCAGTTCTCACCAGCACAGGCACAGATCTGGTCCTCCGCGGCACAGGCACAGATCCGGTCCTCACCAGCACAGGCACAGGAACAGTCCTAGACCTCACCAGCACAGGCACAGTTCCGTCCTCGCCAGCACAGGCACAGTCCCAATCCTCACCAGGACAGGCACAGATCCGGTCCTCACCAGCACAGGCACAGGCACAGTTCCGGCCCTCACCAGCACAGCACAGTCCTGGCCCTCACCAGCTCAGAACAGTCCCAGTTCTCACCAGCACAGGCACAGATCCGGTCCTCAGCGGCACAGGCACAGATCCAGTCCTCACTAGAACAGGCACAGTTCCGTCCTCGCCAGCACAGGCATAGTCCCGGTCCTCACCAGCTCAGCACAGTCCCGGCCCTCACCAGCACAGGCACAGGCACAGGCACAGTCCAGGCTCTCACCAGCTCAGCACAGTCCTGATCCTCACCAGCACAGGCACAGTCCCAGACCTCACAAGCACAGGCACAGTCCCGGCCCTCACCAGCACAGTAACAGTCCTGGCCCTCACCAGCTCAGTACAGTACCGGTCCTTACCAGCACAGGCACAGTCCCGGCCCTCACCAGTACAGGCACAGTCCCAGCCCTCACCAGCACAGCACAGTCCCGGTACTCACCAGCACAGGCACAGTCCAAGCCCTCACAAGCACAGGCACAGTCCCAGCCCTCACCAGCACAGCACAGTCCCGGTCCTCACCAGCACAGGCACAGTACTGGCCCTCACCAGCACAGGCACAGGCACAGGCACAGTCCTGGTCCTCACCAGCACAGGCACAGTCCTGGTCCTCACCAGCACAGGCACAGTCCCAATCCTCACCAGCACAGGCACAGACACAATCCCGGTCGTCATCTGCACAGGCACAGTGCCAGTCCTCACCAGCACAGGCACACATCCGGTCCTCAGCAGCACAGCACAGTCTCGGTCCTCACAAGCACAGGCACAGTCCCGGCACTCAACAGCACAGGCACAGGCACAGGCACAGGCACAGGCACAGGCACAGTCCCGGTCCTCACCAGCACAGGCACAGTCCCGTTCCTCACCAGCTCAGGCACAGGCACAGGCACAGTCCCGGCCCTCACCAGCTCAGCACAGTCCCAGTCTTCACCAGCACAGGCACAGATCCGGGACTCAGCGGCACAGGCACATTCCCGGACCTCACCAGCACAGGCACAGGCACAGTCCCAGCTCTCACCAGCTCAGCACAGTCCCGGGCCTCGCCAGCACAGGCACAGTTCCGTCCTCGCCAGCACAGGCAGAGTCCTGGTCCTCATCAGCTCAGCACAGTCCCGGCCCTCACCAGCACAGGAACAGTCCCGGCCGTCACCAGCTCAGCACAGTCCCGGTCCTCACCAGCACAGGCACAGTCCCAGCCCTCACCAGCACAGGCACAGTCCCAGCCCTCACCAGCACAGCGCAGTCCAGGTCCTCACCAGCACAGGCACAGTCCTGGCCCTCACCAGCACAGCACAGTCCCGGTCCTCACCAGCACAGGCACAGTTACAGGCACAGTACCGGCCCTCACCAGAACAGGTACAGTCCCGGTCGCCACCAGCACAGCCACAGTCCCGACCCTCACCAGCACAGGCACAGGCACAGTCCCAGATCTCACCAGCTCAGCACAGTCCCGGCCCTCGCCAGCACAGGAACAGTCCCGGCCGTCACCAGCTCAGCACAGTCCCGGTCCTCACCAGCACAGGCACAGTCCCAGCCCTCACCAGCACAGGCACAGTCCCAGCCCTCACCAGCACAGCGCAGTCCAGGTCCTCACCAGCACAGGCACAGTCCTGGCCCTCACCAGCACAGCACAGTCCCGGTCCTCACCAGCACAGGCACAGTTACAGGCACAGTACCGGCCCTCACCAGAACAGGTACAGTCCCGGTCGCCACCAGCACAGGCACAGTCCCGACCCTCACCAGCACAGGCACAGGCACAGTCCCAGATCTCACCAGCTCAGCACAGTCCCGGCCCTCGCCAGCACAGGCACAGTCCTGGTCCTCACCAGCTCAGCACAGTCCCGGCCCTCACCAGCACAGGAGCAGTCCCGGCCCTCACCAGCTCAGCACAGTCCCGGTCCTCACCAGCACAGGCACAGTCCCAGCCCTTAGCAGCAGAGGAACAGTCCTGGCCATCACCAGCACAGCAGAGATCCGGTCCTCACCAGCGCAGGCACAGATCCGGTCCTCCCCAGCACAGGCACAGTCCCGGCCCTCACCAGCATAGGCACAGGCCCAGTCCTCACCAGCACAGGCACAGTCCCGGCCCTCACCAGCACAGGCACAGGAACAGATCCGGTCCTCACCAGCACAGGCACAGGCACAGTCCCGGTCCTCACCAGCACAGGCACAGGCACAGGCACAGTCCCGGCCCTCACCTGCACAGGCACAGGCACAGTCCCGGCCCTCATCAGCACATACACGGACACAGGCACAGGCACAGTCCCGGCACTCACCAGCTCAGCACAGTCCCGGTTTCCACAAGCACAGGCACAGTCCCGGGCCTCACCCGCACAGCACAGTCCGAGCCCTCACCAGCACAGCACAGTCCCGGCACTCACCAGCACGGGCACAGGCACAGGCACAGTCCCGGTCCTCACCAGCACAGGCTCTGTCCCGGCACTCACCAGTCCAGGCACAGGCACAGGCACATTCCTGGTGTTCACCAGCTCAGCACAGTCACGGCCCTCACCAGCACAGGGACAGTCCCGATCCTCAGCAGCACAGGCACAGTCTCGGTCCTCACCAGCACAGGCACAGGCACAGTCCCGGCACTCACCAACACAGGCACAGGCATGGTCCCGGTCCTCACCAGCACAGGCACAGTCCCGGAACTCACCAGCACAGGCACTGGCACAGGCACAGGAACAGTCCTAGACCTCACCAGCACAGGCACAGTCCCGGCCCTCATCAGCACAAGCACAGTTCCGTCCTCGCCAGCACAGGCACAGTCCCAATCCTCACCAGGACAGGCACAGATCCGGTCCTCACCAGCACAGGCACAGGCACAGTCCCGGCCCTCACCAGCACAGCACAGTCCCGGCCCTCACCAGCACAGCAGAGTCCTGGTCCTCACCAGCACAGGCACAGATCCGGTCCTCACCAGCACAGGCACAGGCACAGTCACGGCACTCACCAACATAGGCACAGGCATGGTCCCGGTCCTCACCAGCACAGGCACAGTCCCGGAACTCACCAGCACAGGCACTGGCACAGGCACAGGAACAGGCCTAGACCTCACCAGCACAGGCACAGTCCCGGCCCTCACCAGCACAGCACAGTCCCGGCCCTCACCAGCACAGCACAGTCCTGGTCCTCACCAGCACAGGCACAGATCCGGTCCTCACCAGCACAGGCACAGTCCTGGCCCTCACCAGCTCAGAACAGTCCCAGTTCTCACCAGCACAGGCACAGATCCGGTCCTCAGCGGCACAGGCACAGATCCGGTCCTCACCAGCACAGGCACAGTTCCGTCCTCGCCAGCACAGGCACAGTCCCGGTCCTAACCCGCTCAGCACAGTCCCGGCCCTCACCAGCACAGGAACAGTCCCGGCCCACACCAGCTCATCACAGTCCCGGTCCTCACCAGCACAGGCACAGGCACAGGCACAGGCACAGGCACAGTCCAGGCTCTCACCAGCTCAGCACAGTCCTGATCCTCACCAGCACAGGCACAGTCCCGGACCTCACAAGCACAGGCACAGTCCCGGCCCTCACCAGCACAGGAACAGTCCGGCCCTCACTATCTCAGCACAGTACCGGTCCTCACCAGCACAGGCACAGTCCCCGGCCCCTCACCTGTGCAGGCACAGTCCCAGCCCTCACCAGCACAGCACAGTCTCAGTCCTCACCAGCACAGGCACAGTCCAAGCCCTCACCAGCACAGGCACAGTCCCAGCCCTCACCAGCACAGCACAGTCCCGGTCCTCACCAGCACAGGCACAGTACTGGCCCTCACCAGCACAGGCACAGGCACAGGCACAGTCCTGGTCCTCACCAGCACAGGCACAGTCCTGGTCCTCACCAGCACAGGCACAGTCCCAATCCTCACCAGCACAGGCACAGACACAATCCCGGTCGTCACATGCACAGGCACAGTGCCAGTCCTCACCAGCACAGGCACACATCCGGTCCTCAGCAGCACAGCACAGTCTCGGTCCTCACAAGCACAGGCACAGTCCCGGCACTCAACAGCACAGGCACAGGCACAGGCACAGGCACAGGAACATTCCCGGTCTTCACCAGCACAGGCACAGGCACAGGCACAGTCCTGGCCCTCACCAGCTCAGCACAGTCCCCGGTCCTCACCAGCACAGGCACATTCCCAGTCCTCACCAACACAGGTAGAGGCACAGGCACAGTCCCGGCCCTCACCAGCTCAGCACAGTCCTCGCCAGCACAGGCAAAGATCCGGGACTCAGCGGCACAGGCCCGGGCACAGTCCCAGTCCACACCAGCATAGGCACAGATCCGGTCCTCAGCGGCACAGGCACAGTCCCGGCCATCACCAGCACAGGCACAGTCCCGGCTCTCACCAGCACTGGCACAGGAGCAGTCCTCACCAGCACAGGCACAGTCCTGGCCCGCACCAGCACAGGCACAGGCACAGATCCGGTCCTCACCAGCAAGGGCACAGGAACAGATCCGGTCCTCACCAGCACAGGCACAGGCACAGTCCCGGTTCTGACCAGCACAGGCACAGGCACAGGCACAGTCGCGGCACTCACCTGCACAGGCAAAGGCACAGTCCCCGGCCCTCATCAGCACATACACAGACACAGGCACAGGCACAGTCCCGGCACTCACCAGCTCAGTACAGTCTCAGTTTCCACCAGCACATGCACAGTCCTGGGCCTCACCTGCACAGCACAGTCCCAGCCCTCACCAGCACAGCACTGTCCCGGCACTCACCTGCACAGGCACAGGCACTGTCCCGGCCCTCACCAGCACAGCACAGTCCTGGTCCTCACCAGCACAGGCACAGATCCGGCCCTCACCAGCTCAGAACAGTCCCAGTTCTCACCAGCACAGGCACAGATCTGGTCCTCCGCGGCACAGGCACAGATCCGGTCCTCACCAGCACAGGCACAGGAACAGTCCTAGACCTCACCAGCACAGGCACAGTTCCGTCCTCGCCAGCACAGGCACAGTCCCAATCCTCACCAGGACAGGCACAGATCCGGTCCTCACCAGCACAGGCACAGGCACAGTTCCGGCCCTCACCAGCACAGCACAGTCCTGGCCCTCACCAGCTCAGAACAGTCCCAGTTCTCACCAGCACAGGCACAGATCCGGTCCTCAGCGGCACAGGCACAGATCCAGTCCTCACTAGAACAGGCACAGTTCCGTCCTCGCCAGCACAGGCATAGTCCCGGTCCTCACCAGCTCAGCACAGTCCCGGCCCTCACCAGCACAGGCACAGGCACAGGCACAGTCCAGGCTCTCACCAGCTCAGCACAGTCCTGATCCTCACCAGCACAGGCACAGTCCCAGACCTCACAAGCACAGGCACAGTCCCGGCCCTCACCAGCACAGTAACAGTCCTGGCCCTCACCAGCTCAGTACAGTACCGGTCCTTACCAGCACAGGCACAGTCCCGGCCCTCACCAGTACAGGCACAGTCCCAGCCCTCACCAGCACAGCACAGTCCCGGTACTCACCAGCACAGGCACAGTCCAAGCCCTCACAAGCACAGGCACAGTCCCAGCCCTCACCAGCACAGCACAGTCCCCGGTCCTCACCAGCACAGGCACAGTACTGGCCCTCACCAGCACAGGCACAGGCACAGGCACAGTCCTGGTCCTCACCAGCACAGGCACAGTCCTGGTCCTCACCAGCACAGGCACAGTCCCAATCCTCACCAGCACAGGCACAGACACAATCCCGGTCGTCATCTGCACAGGCACAGTGCCAGTCCTCACCAGCACAGGCACACATCCGGTCCTCAGCAGCACAGCACAGTCTCGGTCCTCACAAGCACAGGCACAGTCCCGGCACTCAACAGCACAGGCACAGGCACAGGCACAGGCACAGGCACAGGCACAGTCCCGGTCCTCACCAGCACAGGCACAGTCCCGTTCCTCACCAGCTCAGGCACAGGCACAGGCACAGTCCCG